>OX608073.1:6023545-7228254 GCA_951509635.1 Eupeodes luniger
CAAAGCTATGTTACATCTTGATCGAATAGTGGCCAAAATCAATGAACTGACAAATGTTTTCCCTGTTCATCCAGGTGCGTCCAAGAATAGTCCACCAGTATTATTGTCCACCGCTTGCATTAATGTTTCGTATACTTGTTTTTGCTGTTCATTCAGCAAGGGCACATTATTTCGAACGAATTTCTGCAATGTATCAACATTGTATTGCAGCTCTCGATTTAATTCTTGGTTCAATGCATCGTGCATCGATCGATTTGGCGCAATCATTCCTACTTCAATCAGTAGCTTGTTTGCAATAGTCAAGCATTGATCCTCAATCAGAATCATTCCTTCATTGAAGATTTCATCGGTTATTTGAAGTCGATATCTCTGACGTTTCTAAAGATATGGTTGACTAAAAAAGGTTTCCAAAAGTAAGCTTTGGTTGGCTTGAAACGTCAAAAAATTAAAAAATTTTCAATTTCACAAATCGGAACTTTTACAATAGCTTTCTATGGGAAGCTAAACGGAGTTCACCGCTTTTCTGTTAAAATTTTTCCTGAATTTTGTCTGCTATAAACCTCACGGAGCTCGAGACCTTTCCAACGAAAGCAATACCGTGGAAATCGGTTCGTGCGTTCTGAAGTTATAGCGTCAGGAAGGAAAACCCGACTTATTTTTATATAGTAGAGATTAAATATTAAAATTGCTTACTTTGCTGAACGAATTAATATAAAATGCATTCACTTGCCTGGAACACCTCCTTTGTTTGCCTTTTTTCTATATTTTTTCTGATTAAATTCCGTTAAGCTAAAAACCAAAATGGCCCTTTATGAAAATGAAATGCTTAAAAATTATTTACTCTTTTAATCCCAAACAATGGACCCAAAGCATGAAATTTAAAATAAAAAAAATCCCCCTACTCTCAACATTTTGTTGTTGTTGTTGCTCATTGACACATTAACGTTGTATTTAAATAAATCAATAATAAAACTCGCTAATGAGCCTTCCCTTTCACTCTTCATTTGGCTTCGGTATCAATCCTACAAAACCTTCAACTTCAAAATCATCTTCGTCAGCATCATCATAATATAATCCTGCTAAAATCTGTCAGGTCATCAATTCAGGATTTCCTTTTTACCGCACTAAATTTTCCACGAGTCATGAAACCATCACACAGCTAAAATATTTTCCCAATATTTCTCCAACATACACGCACACACTTTTCGAAATATAGGTACGTCCAAAATATCAGATCCCGGGCACGGGCAGGCTTCTATTTGTTTTTCATTGGGTTACCAATATATACCCAGCTACCAGCAAGGCATACAAAAATAAATACAAAATCGGCTAAGGCACTAAAAAGGGATATACCGAAATTTTCGAAGAGAAAATAAAAACAACGAAATCAAGAATTCGGAAAAAACGCCAAATAAGAGATCTATAATTCCATTAACACCCTTTATAGATTATACCTCTCATGGCATAGCCTGATCCTGGTGAGTGGTGATATACCTCCTTCCTGATTTCAGCGAATTTTTCCTTTGCCGTAAACCGTATACCCTTTCCCCCAACATCAACAACAACGAGTTTACAGAGTACGGGTAGGAAAAATGGTAAAATTTAAATTCATAACGAATTGCTTTATGTTTTGTGTCCTTATTTTCATATTTTTTTGTTGTTGTTGTTTTTGTTGTTTTGTTCTTTGTTCAAATTGTGAATGAGTGTATTTTTGTGTATACACAGCATACCTACACCCTTTTTATTATACGTACGTAGAGTAGATGTATCCCTCTCTTCTCTCCTCGCCAGGATATAAATCCTTTAGCAAATCGATTATTCATTATAGGATAAAGCTCCGGGTTGCATCGTTTCACACGCCAAAACAGACAGACACTCAATGGCTTGGCTTATTTTCACACACGTGTGTATGCTATACACAACTCTGACGCCATATACCACCATCATCCTGCACAGTAGTGTGGTATTCTTGCCAAAAAGGATTTGGTATTTAATTCCTTCCTCTTTTCGACAAAACAAAAAATACCAAATTTTAGAAAGAAAAAACAAAAAAAATGGATATGGGTTTGTGCTATAAAATTGCAAGGAGAACAAGCGCAACAGATAACGCGTGTTTAATCCTTTTCGAATGCTACTCTATTACAGTTCTATCTTTCGTCCTGTGTGTCGAAGTCGAACAGTGAAAGGGGTCCTTATAGCTGTCGCTGTTTAAAGTTATGTCGATTGACGAAGACAGGAGTGGGGTAGAAAACTAATTTAGAGTAAGTTGACCCCGAAAAATGGTCGCAATTATCCTTTTAAGCCAGAAACTGCTTTCCGAAAGGATATATAAGCCATAATATGGTCTATTCCACAGCAGTGCAACAGGGGTTACTATCTACTTAAAAAAAATATGTATATCTATAATAGAACAACGTTGTAATGCAAGTCGCGTGCATGGAGTCTGCCGAATGTAATGTTCCTCGTACTCTCTTATAAATACACCGATAATGATTCTATTAACTGATTACTTCAGTGAGATGAGATAACTTTTAATTCGGGTTTTTCGAGAGGATAGGAGGGGAGGGAAGAAGTGTACAGCAGCATAGAGAATCCTTTCTTTTTTTATAATATTATATGTGGAATACCCCTGATTACCCTCACCCTCACCTCATCACACCTTCTATCGTACAAAGGGTAAATATTTTCATTTCCTTTGGGGTTTTTGCCCTCAGTTTTCATTTATAAAGACAGAGAGAGAGAGAGAAATAGAAAAAAGGTATAAAGAAAGGATTTCAATTCTAATGAATGACCAAATGTTGAATAGAGCGAGAGTTGGAATAGAAAAAAGGATTTCTTTAGAAAAAAGGACTCTTTCAGGTTATATGCTGCGGCAGCGGAGGTGAGTAGAGTACGTATAGGTATAGGTACCCACGTTACTTTTTTTTGTTGTACAACATCAGCTTGAATGACGTGCTATCGTTTACTCGTACTACAAGCTTCATGGTGATGATGCTGATATGTTATCATCATCCTTAGTCATTATGTTGAATTGAAAGGACGACTATGCGACGACGACGATGTACCAGAGATTGAGACTCCGAAGTGTGTATGTAAACGTAAAGGGACTAAAGGACGATATCAACAACACGACGACGACGACACTATGCTTATGTTGATGATGATGATGATGATTACGATGACGATGATGATGATGATGATGACGATGGCTTTTACATTATGAAACGAGATTATGGATCCTATTTGCGAGGCGAGAGAGAGAAAAAAGGATTCAACTTCAACTCAATTCGAATTGCTTTACACAGAACCATTCGCTGGATGAGTATGTAGCTATGTAGATATAAAAAAGGATATGTTGTATAGGTATGTGTTTATTCTGCAGGATGATGAAAGAATGCGCACTAAGGAGTGCAACGTGTACTGTACACAGTATACAAAAAAAGCCTTTTAAAATGCATTTTCTCCACCAATCTCTTCCCCTTTAGATCCCTACACAGCATTCCCACTCTCATCCAGAGTAATCCTTTTTTTTAAAAAGCTTTAGAAGGCAAACCAGGCATTCGTTAAAGTATATATACATATGTAGGTACAGGTATATACATTCATATATGCGGGTATTATTTTTGTTAATATATACAAATACTTACGAGTATGTACCTACATATTCATCATTTTTATTTTTGTCCTCGCAGTTCAGTTATACTATACTACATTCACACATACGAGTAGTATACATGTAGGTAGGTTATTCAATGCTTTTATGAACAAAATTGTGTTTTTATTTTCTTTTTTCTTCTCATCATATTCATCAGACCCTCATATACCTACCTACTTCTTTTCAAGCTATGTATGACATAAAATAAAAAAGAAAAAACTGGTGTTAGGTAATGAGGCACAGCTTTTACACCAAGGCTTTCAAATGCTGCAAAAACATTACACAGGACAACAGGACCTACCTATCCATGCACTGAATAAGAGATTGGTTATATGGATAAGGGTACAGCGGGGTGGGAGGGGGTAGGTATAGAGGTAAAGGAAAGCAACAAAAGGCTCCTTCGCAATGGCAACTGCAACTGCAACGGCAACGGTAACGGAAGTAAAGAGGGTGGCAAATTAACGAAGTCCTATGGAATGTTGATGAGGCAGGCGACTATACGCCGACGATAACACGTATAGACCCCTCCTGGTTTATATTTTTAAGAAATGCAACTTAAATGCGTTCTGTTTTTTTCTTTTAGCCTCCCTCATTTGGTATGCAACAAACCTCTATAGAAAATTCTACCAGATTCAACCTTTTGTACAAGTATTTATGCTGCTATTGCACTGGAAGTTCCATAGGTACCTATACCTACCTACTTTGAAAAAAAAGAATGTAAGGGAATTATGATTTCCTCGAACCTTCATTCACCGTGTTCTGTTAGTATTGGTTGCGCCTCAATTATAAAAAAAAGGACATTCATGTATGTTTTCATCTACTTGGCATTTTTACTTTTTGTTTAATAATTTGATGACAATATACTCTAAATAAGATTTGCTGGAAGGATGCGCTTTCTTTCTGGTGAATGATTGAATTACGGGAAACGGAATCCTTAATTACATAGGACACAAGAGTATCTACTTTCATGAAAATGTACCTATACCTGTGAAGTTTTTCCTAGTAAATTAATATGAATAAGTCGAGATTTTGCTTTTCACTGTGATATGTATGCATAGGAAGGTAGGATAATAAATATGAATGAATGAGGAACTATGAGGTTATTCATAATTCAGGATTTCGCTAGAAGCTTGTGTCGATGATAAAGGTATAGAGTTTTGATAAGGCTTTTTTAGGAACTAGATGATTTTTTAAGAAGCGAGGCTTACTCTCTTATTTCTTACAAAATGGTGTCAGGTATCAAAAATTTGCCAAACTGGAATGTTTTAGAATTCAGTGGATTTAGATGCACATATTCAAAGGCTTAAACAGACATTTTAAGTCGCATAAAAGGGGGGTTCAGTTAACAGAAATACTATTAAAACTACGATAAATTGATGATAAAGCACCCTATATGACTCTGTTCCGCTGATTTAACTCAATGTCATCTATATTTAGCTGATAAATGTATGGAAACAACAAATCAGTTAGCAAGAAATAAGGACCAGTAATGCCGAGAGCGTGTAAAGCTCTTTAAATAGTCAATTTTATCGGATGTAATGGTGATTCTTTAATAATTTTTAGGATTGTAATAGCTCTTTTGCTAATTGACGAAGTCATTTTACCAGAAATGAGCTTTATCACTATTCACAAATTTACGGACGAAGTGCTCTATGATCTTTTCGAATAGATTCATTTTTTGTATGGCCTTTAACAATGCATAATAGCTTTTCAAACCTTACTGAACAGCAATGTCAATTAAGTTTTTTTTATAATAAGCGAACACTAAAAGGGTTTTGTAGTACCCGTGGCATGATGGTTAGTGCGTTGGACTGTCATGCGAGAGGTCTTGGGTTCGATCCCTGCCTGTGCCACCTTAATTTAAAAAAAAAAAAACGGGTACTGCCTCTTGCGAGGAATTGACAAATTCTCCAAGAGTAATGCTTGTCATGAAAAAGTGCTTTCTCAAATTAGCCGTTCGGATCCGGCATTAAACTGTAGGTCCCCTCCATCCCTGACAACAGTACTCGCACACAGGAATGGTTGAGAGTTGTAAGGCACTAGGCCCTGGTTTTCTAAGGACTGTTGCGCCACCTAATTTATTTTTATTTATAAAAGGGTTTTGCATACCTTTAATACGCCAAAGACACAGTGTGAGCATTAGGAAAAGAGGGAAGGGTTGGATAGGAGGTGTCGGTGTAGATTGATTTTGAATTCCTGAACATTGCAATGACAGGGAAAGATAGAGCGTGGCAAGGCATTCCACATTCGCGTAGTACGGCTAAGAAATGAATCTCTGTACTTCATAGTACGGCCGAAGTTTGGCTCAAGGGTAAACTGATGGGCATTCCTAGAAGCGCGGGTATTACGGTTGAATTGTTTGAGGGGAGGAATGCAACTGGCTACTTCACTAGAGCATAGTCCGTTAAAATAACGGTAAAAAAAGGTGAGACAAGAAAACTTGCGTCGATGATCAAGTGACGTAAACGAGCTGATGATGTTAAGGTCACCAATCATTTTAAAAGCTCTTCTTTGAATACTGTCCAAGAGGCTTAAATAAGTTACTGGAGTTATATTCAAGTTTCGGACGTACATATATAGGTTTTGTAGACTATAGCCAGATCAGACGGAGAGAAACATTTCTTCCATCTTTCCAAAACACTTAGAGATTTTGCGGCATTTTTGGCGACATCGCGTATGTGATTGCTCTAGGATAGGTGGTTGCTGATAATGATGCACATTCCGAGGATGTCAAGATTTTCAGTTTCGTTGATGCAAGTGCCACTCATGGATAGTGGCAAAGAGGGTATATCCCGCTTTAACGTTACAAGACAACATTGGGTTTTCGAAGCATTAAATTCCACGCGGTTTTTTATTCCACATTGTACAATACTGTGTAGGTCGGAATTTAATGAGCTTATCATATTTTGCCGTTGCAGTTCCACATCCGAAGAGGAGGGTTGTGAGTCTGCAAATGAATATGAAAAGCTGAGAGTGCTATAGTCAGCGAAACAATGTATTGGATTAGAAGTAGCAGACAGGAGATCACCCTCTGAGATGATCTATTAAAAACTGTATCAGCTTTAAAACGGGATTAATAAGTTTAAAATGGATGAGACATCCTTTTTATTTCTCTTGTAATGGATTTTTTTTTCAGATATTTTTAATAAAGAGCATAAAACTAATATTAGACACCTGCAAAATTAAAATTAATTCATCCTTTTCAATTTCTTCATTTGTTGATGCTTTCAATATAAGTTCCTTTCAAAAACGCACATCAAAGAATAAACAATATTAAAGTAGCACACAATAAATCGTCGAACTATATAGAACTTTTCCAACATTATATCCCCAAAAAATCAATGCCACCTGATTGCACGCAAATTAAAGCAATCGAAGCGAATCTCTATGTGAAAACTTCTACGAATAAATTACCCTCTGTTATTTCCCTTTTTAGAAAATGTTCGACAATCCAATTGTGCCAAAACTTATGAAGCAATTAATCTCTGCAACCTTCATTTATGTATATAGACCTATAGAGACATAGGTATAAACTTGTTCGGTGCTCTTCTATATTGACTTATACCCAAAGCCATGGAGAAAGTCTAGAGACCGGAACCCCTCTGTTTGATTTCGGTGAATAATTTTTGGAAAAATGATTTAACTCGTGCAGAAGACGACAACAGGATGTCTCCAACCGCACTCACGCAAACGCAACACAAATCTAATGCTGTATATATCGTTACCGTACCTAGGTAAGTTATCTCTAGACATAGAGCTCTATATTAATTTTATTTTTCGTTTATAGTCAAGAAAGAATCAAAAATTTGAAAATTTCATTTTCTAGGAAGAACGAAAAACGCCCCAACCAGATGAATAGAAGATGGAACTTATATTTTGAAAAGATAATTAATTCAAGCGAAGATTGAATTGTTCATCATTGTCGCATATTGATAGAAAATTCAGACACTCCGCATCCGCACCCCTTTTTCCTATGATGATGATGATGCCACCTCATTTGCTGCTGTCAAAAAGTCAAAAAGCCTTTTTTTTCGGTTCAGTACGCTCTGGTGGCTTTAATTAGCATTTTGAAGCATGCAGAAGTACAGCTTTCCCGGAATGACGTTGTTGTTTTCTACGACAATTTATTCATTATTTACCTTGATGATATCAGGGGTATACCAACCAACTCTGGATGGTCCAAAGTTTTGCCCCCGCAGTATTTCCTAGGGGGTAAGGACTTTGGGGTTTTCGTTGCTTTTTAAGGTTATGTTGTTTCCAAACCGACCAACAACGATAACAACATAGAAGACACCGATACCGATACCGACACCGAAAACAACTTCAGCCAATGTAACTTTATCGTCATCGTGTTCATCATCATCATCATCATTACTGTGTCACTAGAAAGTGGGCTCCGATTTCTACCTCTTGGTTTGGTTATAGATGTTATACCGTTATATACGTCTCTATCCCTAGAGCAGATACAACACTATCAGTCACTAGAAAAGTAAGAAAAAAGGGTGTTTTTTTAAGTATAAACATTTTAAAATAAATACGATTTCTTAAGTTGACATGAAATTTACTTTTCTGGAATGTTGTCCCCCAAGTGGTCAATCATTTCGAGCTTATAGGCGTAAACTATCGAATTTACAAACTATCAAATTTTCAAGCAGCATTAAGTTTCATGATCTTGGAGGGCAATTAATTTGTCCTACTTACGTAACGTGAAACTATTCGATTACCAAACGTCTCCTTCAATAAAAAAAATGTGGCACGAGCTATGCTCCGTCTGCGTCTTGTTGAAAGCACAACTCATCACAACATGGTTGTTCAATTTTCGAAAATGTCAGTAATCATGGCTCTATAGCGGTCACCATTAATTGTAACGTCATCGTTTTTAAAGCAGTACCGACCAATTATTCCAGTAACCCATAAAGCATGAGCAGTTTATGGGGATGTAACGGTTTTTCAACGAAATTTTAAGTCGGTGTTGGTCAGTTTTTAGCTGACAAAATGGCTGCCAGTTAAAATAGTGTTACCAGCTTTAAGTTTCTATTCCCCTTTAAAAAACACCCTTTCTAACAAAAAGAACCTCATCTTTAGGGAAAGTTTCTTGCTTCTCTTGGATGTTGAAAGGTAGGAAGCTTTGATATAGAAATAGACACAGTGGTAGGACCAGAGTCAGAGAGATAGGACAACAATTGCTTTGTCAAAGCTGGTCTCTAGGTTGGTTCCTTGCATGGCTGGCTCGGGGTGTAATTTGAAATTAAATGGTCTGAACATTTTGTACAGGAAGACTCTGGGGGGGGGGGGAGTGGCCAAAGTGCGGACTGCAACTTATAATATAGAATGTTATGGAGGAATAATCGATTTTTTTCTTCAGTTTTTCTATCTCGCTCTGTCTTTTATTATTTTCTATTGGTCGTCTTTCATCGTTCATCGTTCAGCTAACTTTGGGAGATTAAATTTATTGCTGATAATATTTTTTCGATTAAATCTTAGAGTACACAATGCCCCTAACCTTCTTCTTCAATTTCTATTATAAGTACGCTTACTCGTATACCTACCCTGTGACTAAGAGCCAACTCGAATCAGGAGGGTAGAAGAAGAAGAGAAGAAGTCTCATCAATAAATCGGGAAGGCGGCTGGTGCGGCGGTCCTTCGAGCGAATTCAATTTTAATTTCCCATGGACCGTGAATTTCTCAATCCTATAAAATGGCGCCCAACGTTCATTGTCATTTCATATATTGCCATTTGCCAACAACCCCACAGCGAGTGCTGCTCAATGACTAAAGACAATAGGGAAGTCCTTAGACGCTCTTTTGCATCCTTTTTTTTTACTTCCTTTTTTTATTTTCTTAAACTGTTTTTCTGATGGTAGGTACTTCTGCTTGGATTATTTGTTTTCACTACGCAAACAGAGTGATAAAGATGAAGTGAAAGTTTCCTTCTTTAGGATAGGATTTTTTCTTCTTCCCTGTGCAACCTTCGTCTTCCTCGTCATCAGCATCTTAGTCGTCGTCGTTGGTTATCGTCGTTGTTGTAGACGTTTGTGATGCTTTCGAGGATTTTCTTCACTTCTTTTCATTAAAGAGAGAGGTGCACATCCTTTATTATCCTGCGCTTCTAACATCATTCGAGTGGCTATTAATAAATAATTTCTCATTTGTTTTGAAAACGGTACCTAACTCACCACCTACTCTTCACTTGCTTACTCCTGGTCCTGGTTCTGGTTCTGGTCCTGTCCCGGGGTGGTGGTGCCATGCCACTATGCGATGGTGGTGTTGGCGATGACGATGATGATGGCAATGATGATGATGGCGGTGCTCTATGTCCGCGCGTATAAAACTCTTGTTTGCTGTCTGGTTTCGGAGCCTTGTGTCGGCCCTGTCCTTAGGAGCTTAGGGAGACGTAGAAGTTGTAGAGTATCAACAGAAGGATAGACAAAAAAAAAAAAGAATAATATAAAATGAAGAGGAGTTGATGACGTTTATTCTTTGGTCAAATCCTGATGTTAAGCTTTCACTTCATTTCAGATTAAGACAGTAGGTTGGTAGCTAGAGGGTGACGGTGAGCCATGCCATGCCCGACAACGGCAGAGTTCTTTACTTATTTATGCGAAGACAAGAAAAATAAATTCGTTTTGTTTGAAAGTTAAATAGAGAAGAAATGGGGGGGCTATTTTGACTGCACAATGGCAGGTGGCAGGACAGATGAATGTTGGAAAATTGTAAATTAATAGTGAAAACGGTTTATTTTTTTTTTTTTTCTTTTTTGTTTTATGGTGGAGAAAAAGGATTGAAGTTTAAAGTGATGCGGTGGAAAAGGAGAAAAGATTTGATGTTTGACGGTAGAAATCAAATAAAAGATTCAATAAAATGAAGATGTGAAAAAAATAATCTTAATAATAGATTCTTAAGAAAACGCATTTATAGATCAATAGATTTAACAAAGGATTTTTGCTTAAAGTGGCCCCCGAAAACTAAATCTAAAGGTGCAAACAAATAAAATAAGTAGCAGTCAATAATATAAATTGACATATTTATATTTATTTTATCAAACTTCTGAGCTCTTTAGTTTTATTAAAGGGTTTCCGATAAAAGTGGCGCCCAATAGAAAACCAAGTCAGAAAATTGTATTGAAATTGAGTACACTTTTGATTTTTAAAGTAAATGTTCATAAAGTAAATTGACATACTTCAATTTATGTAATGAAACGTCTGTGCTCTTAAGAATTTTTAAAGAGTTTCCAGTAAAAATGGCGCCCAATAGAAAGATAAATCTGAAGATTAGCTTAAATCCGAGTGCCCTTTTGATTTTTAAAGCAAATGCTCTAAATATAAGTAGCATAAAATTAGAAAAGTTGAAACATTTCTATTTATGCGATAGAACTTCTAAGCTCTAAAAGTTTTTTAAAGGGTTCCGATCAAAGTGGCGCCCAATAGAAAACCAAGCCTGAAAATAACTTTGAATTTGAGTGCTCTTTTTATTCTTTCTCTAAATATTCATACAAAAAGTAGGAGGAAATAGTTTAAATTGACAACAATGGAGCCAACTCTATATTGACCTCAATTTATCGAGTTGTTACACTTTTTACCTTTCGTTGTAAGCCTATCAAGAAGGTTCTGCTCAAACAAAAATTTCTTCGATTTGTCAAAAGCAGTGCCCACAAAAGTCATAAGTCATAAAACTAAAGCTAATTTAATTACAGAAATTCATTTTGAGGTAAGTTTAAGAAAAAATGGCGCCCAATAAAAGATTCAAATATAATTTTCCGATAGCTTTAATATTATTCGTCGTATTGTCAAATCCCCTAATTGGTTTGTTCTCATTTGTACCCTTATATAAAACCTGCACAATAACAGATTTCAAGTTCGCCAAATAGGATTTTAAATTTTTAAAAGACAAACAAAAAAAAAAACAGTACATCAAGGCTTCAAGGTATTTAATTCAAGTTAACCTCTACCCTATAGCTTAATTTCTTTTTTAAAATTTTGTCAAGGCTTCCATTTATGAATTCCTCCATCAGCTGAACAAAAATAAACACAAGTCCCAACTCTAATGTGTTTTCAAGAAAACAAATTTACACCAAATTCTACTTGAATTATCCTTAAGTAGGTGATTGCTTGCAAGGACGAAAAAAAATTTGTTTTCATACTCCTTGGGGATTCGAGAAAAAGAAAGGAGTACGATGTACGGCAGAGAAAATGAATAATAACCAATGAAATCCTTAACGTAAACATAATTCTGCGTCTAAAGCAACGAAACATACATCATTTTCAACACCCTCTCCCCCCCTCCCAAAAGTGAACAGTGAAGGGATGCCTCATCGATGTGACAATGAAATTTTCATCAAAATCTGTATAAACAACTTTCTTTTCTTACCCCTTTGTTTGGGGCCTGATGCTTTGCGTGAATTTTCCTCATATTTTTTTGTTGTGTTTTTGTTGTTTTTGTTGTTGTTGATTCTCACCTTCATTCCCCCTTTTTTTATTTGCCTTCCTCCTGACAATCCTTTGAGCCCCCTTTTGCCTTTTGCCTTTTAGAATTTTGGTTCTGACAACAACCAATCCGTCGTCGGTGATATTGATGTTATTTTTGTTGTCTCCTTTTTTTGGCAGCCAAAGAACGACAAGCTGAATCCTTATTATTCCATCGAAGACTTCTTCATTATCCTGATCCTCGGATGAATAGATTGTGTACTATGTTACTGCTAGTCAGTCAAATAGCCAAACAACGAATTATTTATCCTAAAATTAGATTTTCAGCGTCTCTCAATTCATTCATCCATGATTATCTATCCCACTATCTTCGGTTCGTCTTTTTCATCTCATACATATATATGTATTTTTTCTAGTTGTCATGCTCGCTTGTCATTGAATTTGTTTATCCTGATAATGAATACAAAGCACATACACACATCCTCACTCACTTATCCAACAACAGAAGAAGAAGAAGAATAAGAATAAGGACAAAAATTGCGAGAAAATCAGCAAAAATTGAATAAAATTTTGATTTAACAAATCGAAAGGGAATCCTTTCTTCTCCCTGATATCCTTTCATTCGTTTAGGATTTTTCTTTCCCTCGCATAAACATACGAGTATATGTATAGTATACTATAGGTATCCTGATGTCTTCGGTACACATGTGACTCTGCCGAAATCCTATTGTGTATGTTGACAGGAATACTTCCTTTCTACATATTGGGGTTGGTTGGTTGTTGGATGTTGTAGAAACAAGTCGATGATTTACAATTTGCTGCGCACGGAAGAACGCATCCATCCAGGAATAAAAAATAATAACAATAAAAAAATAAAAACGAATCCATCTTAACAAGGACCCCCACTTTGCCGTCACGGCCCAATATTCAACAACAAAAAAAAAAAAAATTCTGAGTAAAGAGCATAAACTGCTCGAAGAAGGAAAAGAGTGCTTGATTTTAATATGAAAAGAGGCTCCTTTGGAAATCCTTTATTTTTTTTTTGTATTTGTCATCTTAGTCCCCTTTTTATGAGTTCGGAGGAAAAAAATAATATTTGTCACCCTCTTTTGTTCATATCTATCGCAAATAAGAGGACCCTAGGCAAATATGGAAGGCGTGAATATAGGGTGTCGAAATTTACTTTCACTTCACTTAAAGGTCTCCTACGAAGAATCTTTAAAGCGACTTTATTTACAAAATGTTCAAACAAACTGGTTTCTCAAACTTCAGATTTTATGAGAAGATTTTTGAAGTGAATATTTTTAAAATACGTGTGAGAAGCACCGTATTTGTTATAATTGTATCCTTGAAAAGTGTAAAACGATCACCGGTGTATATTATACAAAGCTGCTGAGTGGATTTCAAACCAATTTAAACAAAAAGCGGTCAAATTTGGGAAAAACAAAGTTATTTTCATCTGTCGCAAAGTCAAAATTGCATGAGTTATGCTACGAACTTCTACCTCATCATATTTCCAGCTAAATAAGACTCCTGCGGCTACAAGCAAAATTTGGATTGAATAGAAAGGGCATAGCGTTTATTTTGAAAAGCTGGAAAAATCGTATTGTTTGGAGGAAATACGAAAAAATGAGAAACGTATTTCGACCTTAAAGAACACTATGTTAATACATAACGTATTTTTTTTTTTTTTACAGATATAGAACTTTAAGTTTCGGCAAGACTTTTTAACTGGTGGTCGTTTTATCAGATGTCAAATGATTTGTTTTACGGTTGGTTTGATATTGCAACATGAATATACTGAAGAATGAACGCTCCAAAATTTTGCAAAATCTGTTGATAATCATATACATACGTATTTCGAACAGATACGTATCGTGCACTATTTTGTTAAGTGCTGGTGGATGGTGATGAAAATCTTCAAGTTCTATGGGTTGGTAGTGTATCGAACTGAAGCTCATGTATCGAGCTAAAAGCTGAATGAGCTTTGGTTCGATGTTTTGAGATAGCTTTTTTGAATTTCCCTTCTTACAAAAGGGAAATCTACTTTTAAAATCAGTTGAAATGTAACCGGTGAAGCGAGCAGTAAAATAAATAGTGATAGACAGTGGTTTTTTGGCATTGAGCCTTTTCCACTATAAATCTGTGCGTTTTATTTATTGTTATTAATATCGGTTATTTTTCCATTCCCTGAGCTCGAAACAGGTAGAATACTTTGTCCGCAGTTCTTTGAAAACGATGCTGGCCAGAAGGTTACAGTCAATGGTTTCCACTTAGGAATCTTGATTAAAGACTTTTTCGTTCATCAATTGAACAATCGAATAACCATGGTGTGTAGGGGCAATAGCTGTAGTTTCAACATGTGGACGCAATATGTCACATAGCTCGTGCCACAATTTAATTATTGAAGGATACGTTTCGTAACTACATAGTTTTACGCTACGGATCCGTGAATTGGGCTCAAGGATCGTGCGATTTGAGGTCGCCGCCAATTGATTATTTTCTATTGGGAAAAAGTAAATTGTTAGTCTACGCCGATTAGTCCGAAACGTTTGATCACTTGAAGAAAGACATTAATCGCGTTATTACCGATATATGTAAGACGATAAATGTTGGAAACAGTCATCAAAAATAGGACCTCTAGATAGAACTATATGTTTTTTAAATTATAATGCCAGAAGATTGTCTTTCGAAAGCAATTAAATTTCATGTAGATTCATAAAAAAAATCTTCTACCTCTAAAAATAAACAAAACAAAATTAGTTAGTTGGAACAACAGTCCCAATAGAACTAGGTCCTAGGGACTTACAACTTTCAACCATTTCTGTACTCGCATTCAGATCCTCATGGATGAAGAAAAGTGCTTTCTCTGCCGCCTTAACGACAGTAGAAAGCATCGATATTTCGTAGCAATAAATTCTTCATCGTTTAAGATTCACTATTGAACAATACTGTCAAGTTCAGAATTCAATGAGCTTATTATACGCTTATATGCCGTTAGGAATCTATCCATATGAAGAAGAATGTTAATCTTAAATCGAGGTCACTGTCGTGAGTTAAGCAATTGAGTGAGTTAGAAGTTCAAGCCAATATTTCTTTTATAAGAATAATTAAAAGTGTCGGAGAAAAAACGAAGCCTTGTGGGACACCAGCGATTATATTCTGGATATCAGATTTGAGTCCGTCCAACACTTTTTGTGAGAGAGAGTTTGAAAAGCCTTTAAAACATCAAGTGCAATATGTTCCAATGTTTGGTTAGATAAATTTAAAACCTGGAACTAAACTGGAACTCTTCTACAAAGAGCATACAAAGTTTTAAAGTCAATTTAAAACTTGACCTTAGCCTAACACTTCCAGAGAACAAATAAAACCACTAAGACTTAGTCAATGACGCATTTTCAATTTTGTATACTTTGAAATCTTCCATTTAAAAATTCCGAAATGAAAATTTAAAATTAATTTATTTTGGTGATGGTGCAGCATGAGAAATAATTCCTTCGGGGATATTTCCATCTGATAGAATGTGTTAGACGTAGGCGAACACCACACACTCTTAATCCGACTTCACTTTTAAAATTTCTCATATACATTTTCCTTAAGCTCTTTATGCCAAGCTCTCGAACTCTCCATTTGCTTTTCTTTTTCGGATTTTTTCTTTCGATTATGAAAATGTTTCTCTCATTTAATTTATACACATTTTTCTTCGTCATCACAATTCATTGTCTAAACCATTCGTATGAATGAAAAATCGTCCTTTAACAATATTATATTCCTTTCTTTATTTGGTATACATAAACATATACTTCAACATATTTGTACGAATATAATGTTGGTTGAGTCTTTCAAACAATTGTATATAAAATATAGAATTCACTGCTTCAAAAAAAATGAAAATAACACACACAAAAAGAAATGAATTCAATTTAAAACCACAAAACATGCAGATGGGTTCTACCACCCACAGGCACTGGCATTGGCACAAAAATGAGTCCTTTAAAAAAACGAAAAAAAAGAAAAAAAGAAGAATTCAAATTTTTGCAAATTTACTTCCCGCCCCTACCAAACCTACCCGATCATCGTCAAAACCCCATCAGGCAAACTGTTCTCATGTCATTTTTATTGAGATACACCAGTGAGAGATGAACACAGGCAGAAAGGACACACATCTGCAAAAACTCTGAACTCAAAGGAATAATAATAAAAAATGAAAAATCCTTTTTCATACGCTTCAGCCCGATATAATACAAAAGCCTTTTCTCCCCAACAGCACCACCGCGCCGCCGGCCACCCAGCCCGTGCTTCGCTTCCTGAGACCCCACACAAAGCAATATAGGTGCCGCGAAGCACCCCGCGCCAATTCGATCAGAGGGCATACCGCCATCAAACGCATAGTTCTGAACGCCTCGCCTGTACGAGTATGGTGCGCGTGTTGTATTTTCTTTCTTGCAAAAAGGATTCCCAGCAAGGCATCATATATCCTTCAAAAGAGATAAAAACGAAAACATGAAGAAAATCGGTTAAGTGCGCGGTAAGAGCACCAACCAACAAAAGGCGAATTTATTTCGTCCTTATGTTCACTTTTTTTGTCTTTTTATACCGTAGATATTTTTTGTGTATGTTTTTGGCTGAATTTTCGACAGACAAATGACAGGCTGATTTAATTTTATTCGTCATATCCTTTTTTTTATAAGATACCTACATGCTTATACTTTTTAACACACGTGTATCTATACTTAGGAAAGTACGACACATCAGGGAGAGAGTTGAATTGAATTTCGCTGATATAAAATGGTCCTTCGGCTTCGGAATTCCACGTTGTCGTCGCTCGTCGTCGTTGGCGTTGTCGCTTCGTTGTGTATAGTTTGTATTCGTTGGGGAACAAACGAAACGATGCTGAACAAAAAGGGTTTCAATTAAGTTGCATTATGGTTTGGTTCGTCCTTGTTAGAGAGGATACAGGTGGTGATGGTGAGGGCGAAGGCGAAGGCGAAGGCGAAGGCGAAGGCGAAGGCGAAGGAGAGGAAGACGCGGAGTTAGGATGAATAAATGTTTTATGCTTGGGAATACATAAAAATTGTGATGTTTTACAGCGTCAAGCAATTTCAAAACCATAAAGTGAACAGTGTCGTTTTTTTGTGTTGTTGTAATTTTTTGTTTGAGTTTTTTTGTTGGAAGTGAATTAAAGGACATTGTAAGGATATCCTTTAATATGGGCAATTGATTTGCATTTGATTAAAACCTATGTTTCTGTCCTAGTGAAGGTGGTTCTTCCGGTGGTGGTAGACATCAGCTTCAATGTATCAGACAATTTTGTATTCAGCACGACCATAATTCATAAACCGAAAATCTGATGGAAATAGTTAAGTTTTATGAGCAGCTTTAACTCGGTGTTGGTGTAGCTGAATAGCTGAAAGAAACATTTACAAACTATGTCTTTTAAAATTGCAATAAGAGTACATTTTATGTATGAGAATTGGGATCTGATTTTTCAAAATTGGATTCATCGGCTTTAGTGTGAGAAAAGACAATCTCTTACCCGTAGCTGTCGTATCTTAAGCTGAATAGCTAATTTGGAGCATATAATCCAACTCACAGACAAAACTTCTATTTTTAATGTGTGCACGTTTGGAAACAAGTTGTGCTGAAAAGCTGAATACGAATTAAATTATCTGAAGTTTTTAAATTTGGAGCGTTTAATCGATTTCACAGATAAATACGCTATTCTTTAGCTGAATTCGAGTAACAATTATCTGAAATGATATATAATACGTAAAATCTTCGAAGTGACTTTAACTGCGATACAGTATCACTTTGAAGGTGTATGTTTGAGTTCAACCTATTTTACAGCAATTTTAACGTGGTCTTACCATAGCTGAATTGCGCACTATCCCCACGGCGATGAAGTTAGTTTTACGTATTAAAAGCAGAAGACCTTTAAAAGTCGTATTATAGTTTTTTTTTTTTTGTGAGTAGGATCTCTAAGTGATCAAGAAGTTCACCAACTCTAATCCTTAGTAGAAACCTTATGAGCTGACTATATTCGCTGAATTTTTTGAATTTATAGAAAATTCTGCTGTTCTCAATCTATGCACACTTAGAAATAACTTATGCTGAATAGCTGAATTAGTGTAGAAACACCCTTCGAAATGTCTGTTATTACACTCCAGTGTCACTCTGAAGGTGTAGGTAAAACTTAACCTATTTTCCTCCCCAAATGCTGTGACATATCAAGTAGTTCTTTTTTCAAAATTGTTCATATATAGTACAAGTCTAAGTGTTTTTACTCCATTTATGCTCACCAAAAATGTTTTTTACAAGGTTTTAATTCTTCAACAACTGTTACGTTCATTAAAATAAAAACAAAATTAAGGAATTTACGGTTTAAGTCCAAAAGTTGCATTATTTTCTGGTGCAATATACACTACCCGTAGTAGTAGTACCCGTGGCATGATGGTTAGTGCGTTGGACTGTCATGCCAGAGGTCTTGGGTTCGATCCCTGCCTATGCCATCTAAAGTTTTTTTCACGGGTACTGCCTCTTGCGAGGAATTGACAAATTCTCCAACAGTAATTCTTGTCATGAAAAGTGCTTTCTCAAATTGGCCGTTCGGATTCGGCTTAAAACTGTAGGTCCCCTCCATCCCTGACAACAGTACTCGCACACAGGAATGGTTGAGAGTTGAAAGTCACTAGGCCCTAGTTCTCAACGGACTGTTGCGCCACCTGATTTATTTATTTATTTAATATACACTACTTCTATATTCACTTATGTACATTGAAATTAGAAAAATACAATAAATTCATATTACAGCTTTAAGGCTCAGACTGAAATATAATATAAAGAAGTTTTAATATTGTCTTAAGCTTAAAAGTAAAATGAAGTTTCAAATTCAATAATTTAAGCTGAATAGCTGAATTAAAGAAAATGTGATACACAACTATTACAGCTTCAAGGTTTGGATCTAAAAATAATATAAAGAAGTTTTAACATAATCCTAAGCTAATTGAACGTTCTAAACGTGCAGCTTTAATGCTGAATAGCTGAATTGATTAAAAATTCCAAAATGGAAAAATACAATGCCACAGTTTCAAAGCTTCGACTGGAAAATAATATAACAAAGTTTTATTTTGGTCCTGAGCTTCTAAGCAATATGTGGTTGCAGCTTTAATAATTTAAGCTGAATAGCTGAATTAAATACAAATTCAAAAATGACTTCAAGAAAATGCCCAATTTAAGTTGAGAAAAGGGGAGTTGAGAAATATGTATACTACGAGTATTGCCTTCTTTTATGAAAATATTTGTGTGTTTATGCTAAATGCTTCTCCTTTTACAGTCCTAATCACAATTTGAGTGCAGTTAAATTTTCAAAGGCAAAACAATTCCAGTACATATAAGAACCAGCACAGTTAAATAAAATTAAAGTGCTCCCAAAGGAAGGAGACGTTATATAGGACGTTATTTCTTCTTTCTTTTAGTTTCAGCTTCAGTTTCTGTTTCAGCTTCAGCTTCAGCCACACTGACTAGCACTTTTGTAAAAATACTGTGTTCTAGGTCCTTCTTTTTTGCTTGTACGCCATACTCGTCCTCGTACTGTACTCTGCAATGATGCGGAGCTTTAGTAGAAATTATGCAAAAATGCTTAAGTGGAAGGGAGTGTGATAATATCCATGAAGCAAAATGCCAGGGCTTAACACGGTAATTTGCATTCCGGAATATAGCCTGAGGCAGCATCAGGTTGGCTGGTTCGTTGGTTGGTTCCTTGGTTGGTATAGGAAAAGCGGAATAGGAATAGGAGCCATGTCAGTTGTTGTAGGTACGAGAACCTAGAGTAGGTATACGTTATACCTACCACGACGAATTCAAATCAAACGCAGTCGGGCAACAGTCATCCAGTCAGTAGTCGTCAGTTCGTTGAGTTTGTCATCGTATCGTATAGCTATGGCGGGAATATCCTTTTTCTATCCTGTGTCAGTCCTATAGCCTTTTTGAGTTTGATACAGTACAACATTTATTCTAGACAGGACATTAGTTTCTCTCTGCTTTTGCATTATCTGCATCTGCACTGGCTTTAACTGTAACTGTTACATCGACTGCTGAACACTGTTTTGTGCTGCTGTTGCAGTTCGTCTTTTATACATTTTTGTATTTCACTCTCTTCTTTCACCAAAGGATATCATCATTCGATGAATTTTACAAATTCTCCTCTGTGCTTCCGGTTTACTTTTTGTTGTTGTTACTGTTGTCGTTGTCGTTTACTGGCTGTTGTTGTAGTCCTTCTTCTCCTGTGCCATGCCAACAGGAAGTTTTACTGAAAATGCTCCATTAGACTGTTTCACTGTACAACTGTATTAAAGGTGCATACACATAAATATAGAGTGAGAGAAAGAGAGAGAGAGAGGGGGAGGCAAAGAGTCGACCCCCAGAAGGATACGAACACACCCACCCACTCTTCATCCATCTAAAGGCTCTTTAAAAGGAGTGTGTTCGTGTGGTGTGGTGAATCCTTTTACATGCGGATCTGAAATAGTTACCTACCTTATTTGCATATTGAATTTCAAAGCTGGTTTTGTAGAGGGTTGACCGCATTTCCGAAATGGTAATATGTACGTAGATGGTAAAGTGAAGTGAAGGTGGTGGTTTAGGCTGATGGCTGATGGAGTCCTTTTGGTGTTTCATTTATAACACGGGTAAAAAGTCACGGTTGAGGTGCAGGTGATGGTGATGGTGATGTAGAGTGTAGAGATGTCGGAAAGCAACAGTGATGAAGTGAGATATGAGAATAAACGAATGGAATCTATAGTATATATGGATGATGATGGGTGGGCCATATATGGGGAATGGGGGAAGGTGAATTCGGGATTCTTGGAAAAGAGCTTACTTTAATGCACCTTTCTAGGTACTATAGGTTCACACTGGTGAATGAACTTCTACACTGGAAAAGGATGAATATTTTTTTTTATAACAAAAAAAGTGTTATCGGTTATTGGATTCCAGGCCATCATAAGCCTTCGTAAAACACAGACATCAGTCCATCAGTGTTACTTATAAAAAAGCTTTTAAAAAATTATTGGATTGAAAGTACTATACAATTTTGAACTGAGCATAATGAAACATATTCAAGTATTAAAAGAAAATCCAGTGATAGGAATATGCTGTTTTCCAATCCACTATTTGGGCACCTGTGACTTTAGAAGCTAAAGGGGTGAACATTATACAGTCACAGCTTGCCCTCGCAGTTCTCAATTTAGCAAGACACATTTCTTTAAAATTGTATTTATATTTTAAATTTAGTTACAGAGTATTGGAAGGGATCTTTTATATCACTTGTAATCGGTCCATTTTAATTCCTTCAGAAAATTGAGTGCAACCTTCAGTGAGTATTTACTAATTGCGGATAGAGTAAAATGCTGATATTTTTCAAAACTTCTTTAATTAACTTCTGAGTTATTGAATAATTTAACAATATAAACTTTAAAGAGCTCCTTTTTGAGAAGGCTTATTCTTCAACTTCAAGAACCTAGAACTGATACCAAATTTACGTTGAATAGAGGTTTTACTTTATCTACTTTTTAAGAACCTCACATCCTCTAGGAATTAAATTTAAATTGTAATTTTTAAAGTTTTTCAACATTAATTTTATTAGAACACTTTTGTTTGGATCAAAAAGCAAAATGGCTTTAATTAGCCCTTAAAGGCTTGCCAACGGCCCTAAGCTAGTCTCTAAACATTTGCTCAACTTCTTTCCTCAATCCTCATAATGCATCATAAGTGTTTTATACTCAAAGAATAAAATCAAAGCAAGGTAAAATTTTGTTTCGAATATCCCAACACAGAGAACGCTTTCCCCAAAAGATGTGCTCACTATATGCATGTCCTTATTTCAAATCATCATCTTTTTGCTACCAAACTCCTTTCAAGGACCTTCCTCCGCATAACAGGAACAACATACCTCCCACTAACCGTGCGGTAAATGTTTTGATGGTTTTTGTGGTTGTTATAGTTAAAAGGATTTCAGGTTATTGAACGACACCATCCGGTCGTGGTGGTTGTTTGGTGTATTCTATAGTAGCAGTAGTGTAGGTACTTCTATGATACGATGTTTCAATGTTTGATGATAACGGCATAAACACTTTATAATGCCCTCTCTGAAAATGAAATTGGCAATCCTGTTAGGTTAGATGGGTAGGGAATATTTTGCCGTCATGGAAAGGAGACGTTGTACGAGTACGTTGAATGAAAGTGAGAAAGCAAACTCAAGGACCAATCCACTTGTAAATTATTCAAAACTTACAATTCTGGCAAAGAGTAGCTACTGCATGCCAGAAAAGATGTGGTAAAACATAAGAAAACTCAACTTATACCTACTTATAGCTCTCTCTCTAACCACAAGTTGTCTTTCAAAATATAAATAAATAACAATAAGCAATTGAGCTGATTCAAAAAGCAGCTCATCTGAACCAAGACCAGGTCCTGGAGGTGTTGAATGCAAAAGCGAACAAAAGAAATATTGCGAAAATCAAAGTGGAAATGAAAACGAAAACGTAAACGAAATTGTTTTCTTTTTTGGTGATTTAAATATTTTATAGAAAAATATCAAGTCACGTTTAGGTGTTTGTCGACTCATCGTCGTTCGTCGTGATCCTTGTCGTCGAAGAAATAAAGTGGTACCTTAAGTAAGTGACAGTTTGGAATTCGAAAGGTGTAAAATCATGGAGTCTCCTACGCTTGGCAAAGTTCAAATAGCGGGTATACCTGATTGCGACCTTGTTCGGATATTTTTAATATAACATGAAATTGGTCCTTCGAGCCGGATAAATGACATTTCCAAACCACTGATACTTACATTCACTAAACGGAAGCCAACTCATCGTCCATAAACTCATTTGGGAAAATAACTTCAAAGTTTGTTTGCTTTGTTAGTTTGAAAAGGCTCCTCGAAGGATAATGGTTCCCAAAGGAGTTGATCAAATTCAGGCCTTTGTACATATAATGTTGTACGAATCTCAACTGTTTCCAAGTCATATCTGAAGCTGAACAATGTTCTCCAATGTTTGGTAACATGTTAGCAGATAGAGGTTCTTCGATTAAGATTATAAGAGTCCTTTTCTTAGATTATTCTAGTACCAACCAGCGCCAACGTACCGTTGCCGACCGCTTCATTATCAAAAATGTTGATTGAATCTAGGTTCTGCCCATTAGGGTGCTATATAGTCCCTGCATAATTTGGCGATTTTCCTCTTATCGAAGCTCTCGGTCGCTGGAAGGACATTAGATGGTTCAACGATAACAGAAAACTTCATACAAGGACACTCTGAATAGTGATGGAAAAGAACAAAAACACAGAAAAATATTTACCAAAAGAAAAAAGAAAAAAAAAACAAACGACGACGACCAATACCTTGAAAGTTTTCCTTCCCCTTCCCTCTTCCTACGACTTCTTCCTTGAAACAAGGCACCTGGATAAATTCTCAACGCAACTCAAGTGGGAAAAAGCGATTTAGAGAGAGTCCTATCCACGGAAAAGGTATATTCCTACACACATTTATTATAATGTAGGTTTAAGGAAAAACGATGAGAAAAAGGCGGTTTGAAGTTGAAACTGGGAATGAAAATCGACTTATCGTACCTATCCATTGTATAGCTGGTATCGTTGTTATGTTCTTTATGTTGTTGTTGTTGTTGTTTTTTTAAGATTTTTTTTTTATTTTACGGTCTCCCTAATGTATGCGTTCATTTGGAAATCAAGGCAGAAAGGGTAGCCATATATCCTTTATAACAAGATACAAGGATATATGTTGTAGATATTATAAGGAAGGAAGGATACGCATTGTTTTGCAGTCAGTGACATATGTTCACGGTCGCATGGTTAGCATAGAGGTTTTTTTTAACTTTTCCTACTTTTTTTTTTCTTGGAGAAGGGTACGAAATAGACACGTGAAAGACACTCAAAAAAGAAGGATGATGCATGAGAATGGGATAAAATAAAATAAAACAAATTCAAAATCAAGCAGTGAAATGATCAAAAATTGTGATATATGCTTCAATATGTGTTGTATAGGGAATTTTCCTTCTATACCTATCTAACTTTTGTTAGAAGGAACGAAGGAGATGGAAGTTTTGTGGAACGCGATGCGACTTATATGGGAAACCAGAGTTAATGTATTTATTTGGAAATATTGATGTTATTTTTGGGGATTAACATAAAGGCTGAATGGAAATTGAGTGCGACGTGGTCGAGTGGAAGAGAAGTCGAGTGTGTAATCCATTTAGAGGGATTCGTTGTGGGTTATGAAATTCAAAATCCTAAAGTAGATGTACAATACGTACAGACCTTGTCGAACCTTTACTTGCAACATTGTTTTATGCAAGGAATGTTAAAATTTTAATTAAATTTTAAGGGAAATTCGCTTTGGAAGCAAGTATTTTAAATTGAAAAAAAAATGATGCATTGTGCTTCAGAAATAATTCGGAAAATATTGTAAATGTTTAAATACATTTGAGCTTGCCATTGAATAGGTTTGAAAATAGCTTCTAGGTAGACTTTTCATGACATATTTATGAATATAACTTTTGTTCTTCCATATAGTAACCGTCTAACCAATTAATATCATAAATATACAAACGTTAAACCTTAAAACTTAGAAAGCTGAAACTGTAAGCGATGGTGGTATTGCGACCCGAGAGTTCGGAATAGCAGATGAATCTGTTATGATAAAGTTCTGAGTAATGTTGCTTGAGATAATGTCAAGTGTTGTGTTCACCTTGCTATGACCAAAAAAAATCTTATCAGTTTAAAATGCGCATACTTTTCACCAGCTTCAGATCACTTAAAAAGGCCAATTCCGTTGAAATAATCTCATAGGCTTGATGGAAAAAGTGCACAATGATACCTAAAAATAAGTGCAATGATTAAGGAGACTATTGGGTTACTAGAAGTAACATCAAACTTCGACGATCTGAAAAAGAAAGAATTTAAATTCACTCGCCCCGTGTAGTATGTTAGTAATAAGTGGAATTTTGTTAGGGTACATGTTGCAGGTGTTTCTTTTAGAGGTAAATAACTTTCAGTTTGCAACACTCATTTCACTGGCAGCCATTTTGTCAGTTGTCTAGTGATTTGTATATACATTAATAGTCTGATGACTGAAAAACACTTCAAAATTTTGTAAATTTATTTTGAAAATCATGATATTGATCAAATTACGTATCGCGCGAAATTTGTTTAGCGTAAAGCTTACTTTTGGTTGAATGGAATGGTCAAGACGGTGATTCACTTTTTTCACTATTTATTTCATTTCAGAAGTTATAGAAAATTGGACCTCCAGATTAGTGCTTTAGTGATTAGTGATTAGTTTGCTAGAAGATAATCCTTCGATTATCTTGGTCTTATTCCATGTAAAAGTGGGTACTATGCCTCGAAAAAAACACCTTCATTTACTCATTGATTTCACCTAGAAAGACTTAAAGTTCCCTCACCTAAAACAAGATGATTAGTAGTTAGTGGAATTCGTTTAGGGTATATTTATGCAAGATGGATATGGATTAATTTCAGTAAAGTTGGTTCTCGTTTCTAATTCAGCCTCATTTCTTAATTTTGAAAATTGTGCAAAGGACATGCAAGAACTCATAAATCTTTAAACTGAAGCTGAAGGTCACGTTACACATTTCTTTATCCCCCATTTTCCGAAAAATGATAAAACTTTAAATCTTTTTCTAAATTCGTTATGTTTTTGTTTCTATTTCAAATATTACTCAGGTACTAATTGTTTGACTATCAAGGTCTCCATTATTTTGGTCCTTAAAACGCGATGGCCACTAGGCTATTATTTTAAGAGCTATTTAAAAAGGTACAGGTACCTAAGTCTTTTTTTTTTTGTTGTTCTTATCTCCAAAACAACTCAAGACAACATTCATTTATTGGCTTAAATGTCCTGTGTAATAAATTTATTTAAGGAACTCTTAAAACACGTGGCTACCATGTCCTTACCTATGTAGTGTACAATCTCAAGCACAGCACGTTTCTATAACAAACTAGGACGAAACGAATCAAAAGACATCAGCATTTTTAATGTCCTTGTTTTTATGGAGAGCGAGAAAAAAACAATCTAGCCTTCTTGTGGATGGGGTGGGAAGGG
Organism: Eupeodes luniger; assembly: GCA_951509635.1. Classification (NCBI taxonomy): domain Eukaryota; kingdom Metazoa; phylum Arthropoda; class Insecta; order Diptera; family Syrphidae; genus Eupeodes; species Eupeodes luniger. Next base: position 6,049,759 of record OX608073.1, read on the forward strand.
AACAAAATGAAAATCTCCCATCATTTGTAGATGATTTTATTTTTAGTCGTTCTTTTTTGTTGTCCCATTTCTTAACCATGCCCATCCTTACGAAATCAAGCTTTATCTTTATGACAACAAGGGAATCACATTAAATTTCATCTTCTAGCTTTGCCAGAAAATATGTGAGTATTATTTGTATCTATGCTATGCGAGGTAAAATTACAAGATGGACGAAGAAAAAAGAAAATTTTTAAAAAGGACTTCTTAAACTCTCTCGCTATCACTCACTCCCGCCTTCTCTCTCTCTCTCTGTCTAAAGCAATTCGTTAGGACCAAAAAAATAATATTAAGGATATTTACGAGATCACAGAAAATTCTACATCATTACCCCATTCATGGGAAATTTTATTTTTATTTCCTCCAAAGTTGTCTTCACTTTTTGTCTTATTCGATAGATATTTCGTTTCGTTTCTTTTGCTTCTTGTTTCTTGTTTCTTTTTCTATGAGTCCTTAAATTGTAGATAATTTTATTTTTGTTCCTTATCAATGTCCTGTCATCGGCTGTTTGCCAACGTCGATGTATACACAATTTCACTCTGTTTATACTAAAAATACGGGTAACTAACTTTTCTGGCCGTCGGCATTGTTAAATAAGCATTTTTACTGTTATTATTTATATACGTATCGTATATGCTTGACTTGACAATGAAGACTGAGACTGAGGCAGATAAACAATACAACCAAAAAAAAGTGAAGACATAATATCCTGGCATAATATGTCTTTATTATTTGGTACAAGCAGTGAGAGTGTGAGAGAAGGACAATTCGAATGACAAATACCATATCGTTTGTGACATTTTTGTCAATATACTTCTTTTTGTCATTTCTAGATTGTCTATATGACGCGACGTAATGACGATATGTGTTACGTCATATTTGCATGCTATCAACACTGTAATAAAATGTTTTTGTTGTTCTATAGATTTCGGGAGATGATTGCACCGAAAATGACAATATTCGGTCTTAAATTGCTTGTAAAATCGTTATTATGCTGATAAAAGGAGCATTTATCGGAATGATTTTATTTATGGTCTTGGTTGGTTTATAGCGGAAGGAGTGATAAAATATTTAAGGACTTGCATAAACGTTTAAGGAAACATTGTGTGACTTTTGAATCGAAGCAATATGCCAAAAAAAGCAACTAAGAAAATGACTTAAACTGATTTTTTGAAACATTGTGAATGTAATTTTAGAAAAAATTAGTTCTTGTTAAAAGTTAGGAAAATTCTTCGATTGTTCAAAAAATGTCTTAGTAAATCGAAGAATTTAGGAGACTTATTAATAATATTTTTTTACACTATTTCCTTCCATTTGATTTGCCCAGAAGTTGAAATTCCATCACAAAAACGAAAAATATTGTTTTCAAATTGAAGTGTATTTAAGAACTAGATTTAGTTTAAGATTTAAGAGGAGATACCGAGGGAGGGCAAAACAGAGTTGGTAAAAGCATTCCACATTCTCGATTTGCAGTTTAAGAAAGAATCTCTGTATTTGACAGAACGCCCGAAATTGAGCTCAAGGGTACAATGATGAGCATTACTGGAAGTGAGAGTATTACGGCTAAATCGTTTTAGGGGTATAATGCAACTGGCTAATGCGACAGAACATTGTTTGAAAAAATATCGATAAAACAACGAAGGGCATGAGAAATTTCGGCCGTGTTCAAGGGTTGTAAATGTTTCGGTTATAGTAAATGTTTCGGTTATAGTAATATCGCCTATGATTTTTAAAGCCTTTTAACAAGAGACTTAAACTTGTTTTAGGGGCATCTGTCCAGATATGTAAATTATATTCAAGCTTTAGAAAGATGAAGACTTTGTTAATTACAGCCAGATCAGAAGGGGTAAAAATGTCTTGCACCGTGCGTCGGAGAAATCCTTAGTACTTAGCAGCATTTTTGGCAATATCGAATCTGTGATCATTCCATAAGATGACTGAAAGTTGGTTAGTTTCCTGGATGCAAGTATATGACTCATAGAAAGCGCCATTGGGGGTTAGTTACGCTTTAACGATAGCTTTTGCACCATTAAATTCTACACGTATTTTGATTCCCCATTAACGCTGTCAACATCAGAATTTAATGATCTTATAACACGCCTCCGATGAAGTTCCTCATCCGAAGGACAAGGATGTGAATCTAGAAACGAAAATTAAAAGCTAAAGGTATTGTCATCAGCGAAACAGTTTAATGCATTAGAAGTTGCAGACAAGTGATCATTTATGAATATAAAAATACATGAAACCGTCAAATACAACTTGTATAGAACGGTTAGAAATGTAGTTTTGAATCCATCGAAAAAGAAATTCATCAATACCAAAAGCAAGCATTTTCGATAAGAGAGCTTGGTGTCAAACTCTATCAAATGATTTTGAAATATCAAGTGCAATAATTTTACTTTCTCCGAAACGATGTAAAGATTAGTTCCACTGTACAGTGAGTTAAATAATGAGCTCACCAGTGGACCTACTTAGCCATACTGCCGATCATTGAGAAGATTTCGTTCTTTGAGATATTTTTTAAGCTGATAATTAATCAGCGTTTCCATGACCTTGAAAAGAAGGGACGTTAGCGCTATTGAACGATAGTTAGATGGTGAGGAGGATTCGCCTTTTTTAGGTACAGGCTGGAAAAATGCTGTTTTCCATCTACTCGGAAAGAAACCTGCACAGTAGAAAAGATAGAAAGGCTAACGCCGTGGTTTTGCCAGCGTTGAAACACACCTTTTTAGAGCAATAGGGGGATATTTTCCGGGCCAGCGGATTTATGTATGTTTAACATTTGATTCACGGTGTATAAATTTTAGATCATTATAGTGACATAAGCTTAAACCTCTCTTAAACAGCCGAAATTATTGTATAAATGTTTGGAAATTGCTAAAGCATATTTAAAACACATAAAATAACCACCCTTTTCACCAAGTGTCAACTATCAATTCGTAAATGATAAAATTTGTTAAAAAATATAAAAAAAACTTTCAATTGATTGCAATAAATGTTCTTGTCATTCCCAATTATCAAAACGTTTATCAATTGGCTTGTTTAATGTTAACCTTTGATATCTATCAACTATCAATTGATAGTTTACACTCGCAGTAAAGTAACAGCCAACAGATTTGTTACAGCTTGGTAAAATATCAAAACATTAATTCAACTTTTTATAATTTGTAAATGCGCTGTTGAACTAAGATAAATTCGAAAATCTTGAAAACTAAGTTTAAACTGGTATATGAAAGAGTGTCATGATGACAAAGTTGAAAAACTAGAAAACTTAGTTTAAACTGTTAAATGAAAGAGTGCATTAGTGTTCTAAGTTTATTATTACCAAATTAGCATACCATACAAAGAAATGAAAAAGTAAACAAAAGACTGCTTGAGCTTAAATGCATTTTCCTTAGAATTTGATCGACTTGAACTTATGCCATTTGGATAGTAATAGTGAAATGCTATCACTTCGTTTTGTCCACTTTCACCAGATCTTCTACAACTGCTCTTGAGCAAATCATCAATAATTCCCATGTGAAAATAAATGCAATGAATTTCAATATGATTCATATTGAAAACAAGACTAGTACTTCTAAGATCATCAGCTTTCATTTTACAACTTATTTGATATTCGGATCTCAAAGAAATTTCCTTACAATCCAAAAGATTTGATTTTCTATGAGCAATGAGATATTTGATGTTTTGTCCTTCTACATATTGAAATATTGCAAACGGTTCACCAGGTCGGATAAGTTCATCATTGAATTTTTGACTTACTTCTCGAGGATATCGTCCTGAACAAATCTTGAGAAAATTTATATTTCTAACATCAACGCAACATCGAACAATACCGAAAATAGTGACAAAATTAAGAATTTGCTGAAACATTTGAGATGAGAAAACAAAAATGAAAGACTGACATTTTCGTCAATGAAATTGTGCTTATTTAAATATCAGGAGTTGAGTTAGAAGATGTTATCAATAGTATCAAGAAGTGATTCAAGACAAATTTTTTTGATGTCATAAAAGCTAAGGTCTGCTTTGAGTATTTCTCAGCTCAGCGATGCATGGTTAAAAACTATATCTAAAATGTTCACCCAAAATTATACAATATTTATATTCTGTTTCCAAAAATATGCCAAACACAAAATAAATCACTCATTTGTATTCCTGCAGTTACCTATAGTTTGGACATTTGTTTCTCTAGAAGTTTCTAATGTCCTTTCTCCTCTTTAAAAAGGATCATTTAAAACATTACTCATTAGGTATAGTTTTTCGTGTCCCTTAGTTAGTTACCACACAATTTGCCTTTTAAGACTATTTCATCATCTATTCACCTTTTCTCCCAGCCTTCCTTCCTTCTCAACTACTTCCAGTTAAAACATCATGTTAGCATATATTAAATATAGAGGTACCCACTTAAATATATTTATATACAGAAAACCAGGGCCGGAGGTATGGAAACTTATTCTTCTGCTGTTCTCTATCGTAAGTATGAAAATGAATAGGGACGGGAATAGAAACTAACAAAACTCTCTACTTCACTTTACTCCACTTCACTCCACCTCACGTTGGGAAAACTTTAATTACATTAGTAAATCTAATAGTTGAGATAGTTTTTGACGAGGGTCTGAGGGTTGTTTAACTACAAAACAGTGGAACAAAATTTAGCAAAAGAAAAATCCTCCAAAGGAGCAATATGTACTCTTATACCGTTATACCAAAGTTTATATGTAGGTTTTCACATCATAGGTAAACCAGTGAGTGAATGAGTGAAAAGTAGAACAGTTAGGTGAAGAGACTTCCATAGGTAGGGGAAAGACACAAGAGTAAGGATATTTTGACGGAAGTAGGGTATGAGTTTCTGTAGGTATACTAAGGAAAGTTACCTCATAAAAGTAATATCGTGTTTTACGTGTGTAGTTTGCCAATGGGGTTATAATGTATCTAATATTAAATAACAAGAATTAGGTGAAGAAATTTCGTATAAGGCAAAAGAACAGGAGTGGGAAAGAGATGGATAGCAAGTTATAGGGAGATGTTCTTCACCAAAAATATACACGCTGACGTTTAAGTAAACGTTTAGTGGAAGCATTTTTATTTTTAAGGACCAAATAAAATGAAACAGGGTAGGTATATGGACCTAGAATGATTATGATGGGAAAATGTGCAATGTGTTTTTTTAAGTTCAGAAGTGATTTTGAGATTCGTTTGATTTTTCAAAATTCAAAACGTTCTATATCTTGCACTTTTATTTTTCGAATCATTTTAGTATCTCGCTAAGTTTTCGAAAATTCTCATTTGTTATGATTCTTTAAAAAATTTTGAAAAACTTTGAATGTTATGCTGTCATGATTTTGAAAAATACGTCTTTTTAGTTAACTTTTCGCTTTATGCTCAAATTTACCCGTACCATAGCAGTTTAAATTAACGGTTTTTTTTTTATAAATCAAAAAAACTGAAAAAAAAATTTTTCACCTCGAAAATTTTACGACTAAAATATGATTTCATCTCCAAAACAATTTTGTGCAACGAAGAATAATGTTTTTGACATCTGATAAAATTTTGAGAAAAATCTAATGGACAGTTTTTTTATAAAAAATAAAATCCTAAAAAAAACATTACTCATATAGTTGGTAAAAATTGATTTTCGACTCAAATATCTTTTCAAAAATTTGAGATAATGGCTTTAAACTATTTTATCTTTCAAAAAATGTTGTTGTCAAATTCAGTTAAATTTTGAAAAAAATCGAATTGACAGTTTTTTTACAAAAAATTAAAACCGAAAAAAAAATTTAACAAAAGTTGTTAAAAATTGATTTTCGACTCAAATATCTTTTCAAAAATTTGAAATAATGGCTTCTTACTAATTTTATCTTATAAAAAATATTGTTTTCAACATTCGATAAAATTTTGAGAAAAATCGAATTGACAGTTTTTTTTCCAAAAAATAAAAACCTAAAAAAAAACGATACTAAAACTTGGTAAAAATTTACTTTCGACTCAAATAGCTTTTCAAAAATTACAAATATGTATTGGCTTCAAACTTATTTTGTTTCACAGAAAATATTGTTTTCGATATTCAGTAATTTTTTAATAAAAATCCAACAGTCCGTTTTTTCATAAAAAATAAAATCTACGAAACATAGTACGCAAATTTGAAGCCATTTGGTTGTCAAACAATCCAACAGTAATACTCGTGCCTCAAGAAGTACTCATCACATCACCCTTTATCACAATTTCATACGCACTGTAAAGTATAGAGATTCGTTTTGTATCTACACTTCACGAATGTGGAATGCTTCACCACTTTCGATATGTGCAACTCTATGCAAACATTAAAACCAATATGCATCGGTGTCTCCTTTCTAATCCCATTTCCCTTTTCTTGTTGTTGGTACTGCCCTCATTACCCCTTAAGTGCACGAAAAACAAACATTTAAGTGACCTTATGTATAGTTAAATTTCAAGGAGATTTCTTGTATTACAAACACAAGTACAGTGATGTTTATATAAGCTATGTTAAGACGATTTTAATTGACAGACATGCGTGTGGTATGTACGAGTACCTACAAACTATAAATCCCGCGTTCTTGAAAAACCTTGAATCCTTTAACCCAACGCTGGGGATCTATACCTGCTTGTACTTCACTCTAGTTTAATTTCTTAAAGAACTTAATTTATGAATTGTTTAGTTTAAAAAAACACTCATCCAAACCTAAGCTACCCATTTCTAAAAACGCTATATGCCTCACATATCCTTTCTTTTTTTTTGAAAAGCTAAAACAAAATACAAACACTTCAAAGCCAAGCACTTGCAATAAATTGTGCAATTTTAGTGCGCTTCAATTGTGTTGTGCTAATGTTTGTTTGTGTTTTATATACCTATTACCTACATATATACACTATACACATACATACATATATGTACATATATATGTAGGTATGTATAATTTAGGTGGATGTGTTTTGGGCTTGAGTTGTTGACTCTTAGTTGAATGCTGCCTTTTTGAACTTGAAGAGCATTTTATGTCCTTTTCAAAGATTTCCCCATTGTTTTCCGGGACAAAAACTGTGAAAACATTAAAAACAAAACTGGAACACATTAAAAAAAAAGAAAAAAAACAAAAATTATACACAATTTACAATACACACTCCAGGCACTGGTGCCCCCCAACACCCCCTCCCAACCCAACCCGTTTTCGTCCTTTTAGTCCTTAGTGGATTTTGTGTGTGCGTGATTGTGTAAGTTTTGTGCTTTCAAGTGGCCTTTGGCCAGTTTTTAACAAAAGTGGTCACCGCACCGCACAAACATTGTACGAGTGTCTTTCAACCCAACTCGACTATGTCCTGAGTTGGGGTCGGATTTGGGTCGGTTGGCGGGTCGGGTTGGCCCCTGTAGGGTTTATAATGATTATATTGTCTCTCTCAACAGTGATAATGACCCACATTGAAAGTTTCTTGTTTTTGTTTTTCATCACATCACGACCGACACAAAAATGAAAAACGAAAAACAAGAAAAACAAATACCGACAAAAAGAAAAGTTCTTCACCTTCAACTTGAGTGCAACACTTTTATGGCACCGATATAGACTCTCAGATCGGATAAAATTCGATGCAGTGATGATGGTGGTGCTTCTGGATTCTGATGCTGATGCTTATGCTTAGATGCTGAAGCCAAGATGATAATGATGTTGCTTTTTAAAAGAGCATCACATCGGCATTGAGGAAAGTTTTGTTTCTTAAGAAAAATAAAACATCATTCTGCTCGGCAAGGTCCTTAAGAGACTCTTTTAAGAAATCCTTTTTGGTGGAAAGTTTATCTACCGCACCAAAAAGTGTAATGAAAGATGACGAGCGTATAGTTAAGGTTCAGAGCCTTAGTTGCTGAACGAATAGTTCAAGATATAGCTGAAGTATATTGAGTAACTTTCAACTAAAAGTGCATCATCTATACCTACTCTTTTATATCCTTTTCAAAGAAGTGTAGAGAATATGTGTAGAGAACACAGAGAGGGAAGTATTTTTTCGGGGAATTATTGTAGCCTATTATATCCTTGCGTATTTATTCATTTTGTATAGTAGAGTGCGGTTTTGAGATTTGCATAATTACAGTCAGCGGAGAATTCCACAGTGAACTTTTGAATTGGATAATCTTTGCACAGAGAATCCTAAAGAAGAGAGAGGATTGATTAAAATGTATCTCTAAAGTTCTTCCTGATGCAGGTTCCTGGTTTGTTTTGTCCTCCATCATTCCATATTATGAGAAACTTTATTTTTTATTTTTGCTTTTGTTTTTTCATTCTTAAGAATTTTCCTATTGAGGATATTTTGAGATCTTTCAAGTTTAGATTGAAAATTGTTTTTGAATAACTTTTAGGTAATTTTCTTACGAAAATGGGACTCATCTGTGAGCGGATTATACTAAGTACACAATACATACCTAGTTTTGAAGAAGAAAGTGAACTTTCTTCTGAATGCATGCGGTTTTTCTTTTTAATTACAAAAATATGTGTATTTTCTCTCTTGTTTTGAGTACGGATTCTTTCAAAATTTTGAAATTTGTTGTATGAAATTAATTAAGTTTGTGCTGTTCCTAGAAGATTAAGGAGTTTCTTTTTCTAAGGACATCCACTGATGGAGAAGGTATTTTTTGTCAGAAAATGGTTTTATTTCTTTGAAGGGAGGAGTGAAATTGAGGAAACGAATTTTTTTACAAAAATTAAGCTCATTTTAGGGAAAAACCATCCATTCATCAAAAATAAAGTTACTCATATGCGGATGATTAAACTATGAAAAGAATGTGCCTTCTACTTGTGATTAAAACATTCTTGATTTGAAATTTTCAGAACACAATATTTTAAATCGAAACTTGTGCTAATTTTCTATTAGTTAATTTTGTCTAAAAAGAAACCAATATAAACTTTGCTTAAGTTCATAGATCATAGATTACAAGGGGAGACAATTTTTTTATAGATCTTTTTTCACCAGTCAAATAAACATGAGATTTTTTCAACTTGATTCTGAGGGCGTTTAATTATTTAAGGGAGCGAAATTTTTTGTACCTTAAATCTGTGTAATATACAGTCCCTGGCCATAGTTTTTAGACGCACTTCAGATTTTATGCAAAATCTCAATTTTAATCAGGTTTTCGAATATTTTAATGCATTTCAATTATTTTGTATGCAGAATGTAAACTATTTCCTACTTTTTTATAAAAATAAAACAACAGATTTATAGAATTTTTTTTATAATATTTAAGAATATTGCGTATAACCTAATAGTTACAAAAATTCTGCAGTGCGTCTAATAATATGGCCAGGGACTGTATGTTGATATTAGAATTTAAGAAAAAAAAAAATATAAAAACACTAGAATTACTCACACAAAACAAAAACCTTTAAAAAAAGTACGTATACGCCAGAGTGATCATATATAAAAAGTGCATGTTCTAAGCCACTTTAGGTATTTTTTTCGTTTGAAAGTGAATAATTGTATAAAATAAATTTCATTCTAATACCAAAAAGTCTCTTATTCAATCTAATTTATCAGAAAATCTAGCAGTTATTTGAAGACACTACAGAAAATATTTAAATATTACGCAGCTTTTTTTAAAACTATACGAGTCATTTTTAATCTTCCATTTACAAAATTATTGCAACCTTTAGATTTGTTTAATTTAAATTTTGACATTTCTCGAAGTTCAATTTAAAAAAAAAATTGATTTACCTAAAATATTTCTCAAAACTATGGTATCGATTTCCATTCAAAAGTGGGTCTGGCGATTACGTCCTTCAGTTTGTCTATCCTCGCCTTGAAAATCAAGATTTTAAGCAGATTTGTGTTGGTTATTAAAAACAAAAATTTAAAACCAAAAACAACACTAGTCTCCATACAAATCGTTTGGTAAAAAATCGAGAATTCAGCTTACAATTTTTCAAAAAACAAAAAGTGGCTGCGATGCGACCCACACTGATAACTTCCCATCCCGACTGTTGATTTGTCTTGCTTAAAAGTATTGTAGGTTTTCGTATTTTGTTAAAAAAGTTGTCAGTTAAATTAATTTTAAATTACCAACAATATTTTGCATACGATGAAATAGTTTGATTTCAAAATTTATTTCAGTTATAGAGATTTTTAGTCGAAAACCAATTTTACCAATTTTAGTAGAGTTTCTTAAAAGTTTTCATTTCTTATATAGACAAATACAAATTGGATGAATTAAATGAACTTGAAGTCAATACCTTCATGAGATATCGAGAACCAAACATCAATTTTTACCAAATGTGCGTTCTATTTTTTTTTAATTATATTTTTTTATGAAAAAAACAGACTCTTGGATTTTTATAAAAAATTTACTGAATGTTGACATCAAAATTTCCTGTGAGAAAAAATTAGTTTCAAGCCAATATTTTTAAATTTTGAAAAAAATATTTGAGTCGAAAGTAATTTTTTAATAAGTTTTAGTATTGTTTTTGTTAGATTTTATTTTTTGTCCAAAAAACCGTCCATTCAATGTTTCTCAAAATTTAATCGAATATTGAACAAAATATTTGTTATAAAATAAAATAAGTTTGAAATTAAATTTTTGAAAATTGAAATTTACTTGAGTCTCAATTTTTATCAACTTTTAGTAATGTTTTGTTTAAGTTCTTATTTTTTGTAAAAAAAACTATTAAGTTATTTTTTCTCAAAATTAAATTGAATTTTGAAAACGGTTTTTTTTTATAAGATAAAATTAATTTGAAGCTAATTTTTCAAGTTTTTGAAAATATATTTGAGTCGAAAATCAATTTTTGTAAAAAAACTTTCAATTAGATTTTTTTCAAAATTGTTCCTAATGTTGAAAACAATATTTTTTATAAGTTAAAATTAGTTAGAAGCCATTATCTCAAAGTTTTGAAAAGATATTTGAGTCGAAAATCAATTTTTACCAACTTTTGTTAATTTTTTTTTAGGTTTTAATTTTTTGTACAAAAACTGTCAATTCGATTTGTTTCAAAATTTTACTAAATGTTGAAAACAATATTTCTTATAAGATAAAATAAGTTTGAAGCCTGAATCTCAAGTTTTTGAAAATATATTTGAGTCGAAATTCAACTTTTACCAACTTTGAGTAATGTTTTTTTTAGGTTTTTATTTTTTATAAAAAAACTGTCAATTAGATTTTTCTCAAAATTTTTACAGATTGCAAAAACATTATTCTTCGTTGCACAAAATTGTTTTGGAGATGAATTCATATTTTAGTCATAAGATTTTCGAGGTGACAAATTTTTTTTCTTCAGTTTTTTTGTTTTTTAAAAAACCGTTAATTGGATTTTTTCCCAAAAATGTATTTGTTTTGTTTTGTATCACGTTACAATATATAATATAAAATTTAATTCAAGTCTCTAGCGTCAATGGTTCATGAGATATTTAGGGCTAACCAAAATTGTCTCCTTTTTTTAAACTGATATGGTAAAAAAAACCACCCACGCAATTTTCTTGAGAGCCCTTTCTGCATCTTTCTTTCTTTCTGCTTTATTATTTGTATAACAAAATTTATTTGAAGTCGATATCTCTACTGGTCCTTGAGATATGGACGACGAAAACAACGTTGTAAACGTACGGATTACGAACGGACGTACACACGCACGTACAGACATCTTTCTAAAAATCTTTTATTTCGACTCTAGGGACCTTGAAACGTAAAGAAATGTCAAACTTTTTAATTCGACAAATCGGACCGATTACAATAACTTCCTATGGGAAGTTAAAAATACTCCTTTACTAGACATAACTAGTGTTATGTCTCGAAAACATATAGCTACAGATACAACTTAAACTTCAAACACAAATATTAAACTTTTCGAAGTTCTTTGAATGACAATTTGGCTTATTTCGAAAAATAGCATTTTTAAAAATTTGTTAGGGCAGCAAGGTCATCCTAGCCTCTCTTATAGTAATTCTGTCTCATAAACTTAAGATCTTTGTTTAATAAGTACTTGCCTTTCAAATATCTCTCTTGAAAGACTTCTTTTTTAAATTCACCTTGTTTTCCAACTTTAATTTATTTTACCTTTATAACACAAAATAATTTCTGTAATTGCTCACTTAAGACCCAAATTTTATAGATATGTACATTGTGCAATGTACATAAATGCAACTTAGTAGACTTGTTGGTTTTGTCTTAAAATGTCTGTCAAAAATTTCAAAATCCAACTCCTTCCAATGCCAAATATGCTTTGCTTACACGAATAAATAAACAAACAAAAATATACAATAGACAAAAAAAAGATTTAGCTTACAAAATGTATCTAAGGAATTTCATAGAGTCCAACACATCAATGTTGTGGCATACCACAAATATTGGAATTCTGGTGTAAGATTCTATACTATATATGTACACAAACCTTCATATTATATTATAGACAGACTTATATATACCTACGTTATATTATAATATCTTATGCCATAATGTGTGAATAACTCCTTAAAATGTGTTCAAATTCAAAACCACTAAACGTACACACAATCCATCTTTTAATTTAATCCCAAAAGGTTTGCTGTTCTGATGCTGCATTTGGGAATAACTCAAAAACTTATAATATTCTCTCTCTATCTGTCTCTATAGAATCGTCGTCGTAGCATAATTCATATATAGAGTACTCGTAAGTACTCAAGTCCAGGAGAATTTTCGAAATACAAAAACAAAAACAAAAAAATAAAAATAAAGATGAAGCACATATACATAGAGAGAAAAAAACTTCCTAATAAGTTATATTGGCACGAAATGCATTTAAACAGTTTTCATATTAATTTTGTGAAACATGAGTAAAATTCTTCCTTATAAATGTCTGTATGTACAGGAATCTCTACACTCCTTTCAGTCTTTAGCCCCAATATAACATTTTTAAACAGTGCTGTTTAAAGAAATCAATAAATAGCAAGCATTATGCCTTAAAGTTGTGGTTTTTGAAAGTTTCAAATCAAAATTCAGTTTTATCGAAAATTCAAAATGGTTGCACTACTTACATTATCATCAATAACTGCTAATTTTATTTTAAAGTGGTTTTGATGGTGGTTGTTTATGGTTTGACAGTTGAAAATGTCAAACTTTGTTGACAGATTTGATCAATAAGATTTGACAACTCATCATGAATCATTTAATGACGAAACAATGCTTCGAAATTTACTGTGAAAAAAAAAAACAAAATTGTTTGCGAAGTTTGTAGAGCATTTCGTCAATTTACCGATGTTAAGGAAGAAGCTTATTTCTGTTTTGTCAATAATCAAAACACATTATTCAAGCCGTTAACCAATCACCATTATATCTGATGAAATTGTACGTTAAGTGTGGCTTACAGAATGGCGGCAAAATCAACGGTCCTTATTTCTTTAGAAATAAGGAAGAAGTTGCTGAAAAATCAGCTAAACATTGTCTTACAGCTTAATCATCAGTTATTATTTATTGGAAGACCAGTTTGGTGACTTATTTATTTTTATAATTTTCTGGCCTTTATTATTTTTATTATTTATTAACTTTTGTAGAAAAACTGCATCTTCGATTTATCTACAAATTTAACCAGTTTTCAAAAACCTTATTTTTATGGTGAAAATTGTTTTTTTTTTCAGTTTTTTGATTTGTTAAAAAAAACCTTAGTTTGAATTGTATTCGAAAAAGCTACCAATTTTAAATCACCTCAGAATGAAAATTGAATTGAAATCGTTAAAGTTATTAGTTCAAAATATCTTTTTTCTATCTATTGATGTCCTACACAAATTTTGTAAAAGAAATTTTTTAAAGATCTATCGGGATGTTCTTGCGAAAAAATGAATTATCAATTTTTGACCAACCAATGTGTATTGTGTATGGGGACTTCTGTAATATTTTTGTTCGTAACATAAAAGGACGGCTTAAAAACTTAATTTCCAAATGTGAACTTATTCAACCCAATGGTGGTGAGGAAGGCTAGACAGACTTAACGAATCGACGGACCCACTTTTTTCGACTTCTCTATCAACGTAATATCAGGTTTAATGATTAAAATTTCAAGTTCAGAATTTTGTACGCAATAATCGGCATAAAATTCCTATGTGTTACATTTAAAAATTCATTTCAACAATGATGATCTATGATTATACAAAAATTCAAGCTCTTTATACCAATTATAATATTTCATTCTTAAGTTTTTTCGATTATGCGTTAGGAACTACTTTGGATTGGTTTTAAAGAAAAGATTTCCTAATTTAGTAGTTTCTTATACCCACAGCACTGTTAACAATTTCGTATAAAGGATATAAATACATAGTACACAATATCCTCGGACTTTCTTGCTTGCTTCGGCTCCAACTGATGATGTTGATGATGGTGGTAAAGTTTTAGGATAAAGAAAAAGCTATACATACGTATACGTATTTAGTTATATACCGAGGAGCGACACCCAGAAAAGGGTGTGCAGTGCATGCAGGAAATATAAGGTAGTGGCAAAATTTTCCTCAATTTTAGAAACGAACACAAATTTTTGGGTAAGGTTTTTCAAGGATAAAACATGCAACTCGCATACTACTCCAGAGAATTACTGCTTCGAACATGTGTTCCTTTGCACTTCTGTTGAATTGTTTACGGACTCTGATGGTCTATATATAAAACTTAAACCCTCATCTAGGATATACCTACGTTATGTTATATGTATAGAGAAATGCCATCAGAGAGTAAGCTCGTAGGTGTTTAAAGGAGCCAAGGCAAGGAAAGTTGCTGAAATTATTGCATTGCTGAAACTTGTTTTACAAAAACAGAAAAAAAAAGTTCAAACAAAAACCCTTCTCCCTAAGATTTTGTTGATGAACTGAAAATTAAATTTTGGTGCTACATTTTGCTAGTATAAAGGATTTCAGGATATTTGTGTCGTCTATTTCAGGCTTCTTCTGGTGTTGGCATCTCTTAGATAATCTCCTCTGCGAACACACGCAAAAAAATATCAAAAAATAGAAAGATGAGTAAAATCACCTCAGTCTGGGTTACAAGGATTCAAAAATTTTATCATTTTTCGTCTATATGTCCTGTGGATAAAACAACATTAACGTTACAGAGATATAGAAGGCTCCTCTGGGCTCTGGCTTATATAACGCAGTGAATATACCTAACCAAGTGTAACCATCCCATAAACAATCGTTTATCATATATTTTATTTGCCAAGGCCAAATACGATAAAAGAGCAAATGTCATCATAACTGAGCGACATGAAAGTAAAAGCAAAATATGAAAGAACAAAATTATATATTTCTTTATGACAAGAAAACATATTTTATCG
This sequence comes from Eupeodes luniger, assembly GCA_951509635.1. Classification (NCBI taxonomy): domain Eukaryota; kingdom Metazoa; phylum Arthropoda; class Insecta; order Diptera; family Syrphidae; genus Eupeodes; species Eupeodes luniger. The sequence continues at coordinate 6,065,076 of OX608073.1, forward strand.
TCCTGACATATCCTTACAATTCAAAATACCTCACACACACATACACACAAGAAAATAAGAATAAATATTATCTATACATGTGTACACTTTGTGTATACATAATAATATATTTTGAGGGAGTAAATAAATTTGACAAAATATTTTTAAAAGTAAAATTTATTGACATATCTCTCCTCTCAAAATACATATACTCCTCTTCTCTGGGTTCTGGGTCGGTCTGGAGTCCTTTCTTCTGCTTGTGCTGGTATACTGCTGTTGTTGAAGCTGGTGGTACTGGTGCCACTCCTATGTTAGCTTGTTGAAATTGGTGATGAAAAGTTTGACATTTTTACACAGAAAAGCTTACATAGCTACATATTATATGAGATGGAAATATTTTTGTAAATCTAAATAAGACTGCGTGAAAGTCCCCCTGATAAAATATAAATAAACAAACAGGACACAGGGATTTACTTTAAATAATCCTCCTGCCTCCATAGATGTAAGTATGTTTATGTCCTTCTTCTTCTTTTCGTTTTTTACTTTAAGGTGACTTGACTATGCTGATTTTTCTTTTGAAAAGGCAGTGTTTGGGATAGGTGAGTGAAGCTTGTAAAAGTATGACAAGACTTCTCATAACAGGGGATGGTTATTTAAATTGTGTGAACATAGATTTTATGTTATATTTTAAGGAAAATTTGGTACACGTTTTCTTCATATTTTTTAGCTTTCACGACTATTTATAATCTAACGTCTTTAAATGTAAGCTAGATATCGTATAAGAAATATTAAAAACAGCTCAGTTTAATTTTCTTATTTTGGCATAAATGGTAATAAGTTGTAACCTTCTCGAAAGTATCTTAAAATGTTTTCTATGTTTTTTTTTGAGATGCATTCTGAAAAAAAAGTGTATTAGAAAATCGAAAATAATTTGTTGCATATGAGTTCCTGTCGAAAAGTCGCTAAAAAAATGTGGTATAAATAATGTATATTCTATGTTTTCTATGTTTGTTTGTGTTCTCCATGATCAAGTTATTATTGCAAACTCAAACGAATTTAAAAAAAAACATCGCAATAAATTCTTTTAGATCTACGATTATAAGTAGCAACTTTTCAAATGTAGCCTTTTACTGTTTTCTATGTTTGTTTGTCTGTTTGTTTGTGTATACCTAGAAAAGGATATTTAAAAATCGTACGTAGTTAAAAAATTTGATTTTCCAAAGAAAGAATCAAACAAATCACAGTTAAACTATCTTATTTTGGCCCTATGAGCAAATTTTTCAAATATATCATTTACCTTTTTCTATGTATTTTTTGTTCTATTTTTTGTAGCAAATACGACTTACCATCGATTAGTCATTCAAAAAATTTCGTAATCAAATTCTCTGAATTTGTTTTGTTTTCAATAATTAAGATATTTTTAAAAACAGACCACTTATAAAGCCAAAAGAATTTGGAAGAACATCAAGTTAATTTTATTTGGTCATATTATTTATAAGTACATAGTTTCACTTTTTCGAATATACCCTTCACTGCTTTCTATGTTTTTTTAAAGAGATGTATTTAAAAAAAAAGATACTAGAAAATCGTGTATGGTTTAATAATTTGTTGCCAATATAGATCTCTACTAATTAGTCTTTAATAAGTTTTCGTAGACTCAACAAATTCCATTCGATGTTTTCTATGTTTTTTTGTTGTTTTTAATAATCAAGTTATTTTTCCGTAAAAAATTATTTAAATATTGAGTCAAAAAAACTTAACTGTACTTAACTATTTTCATTTTAATTTTAAAGAAATAGAACGTCGTTTAATAAATTTGACACCAACATAATTTTCTATCACATAGTCTATACAAGTTATAGTCTTAAAAATTTCTATGTTTTTTTGATATCAATAATTTAGTGATTATTGAAAACAGTACAATTTAAAATTTATCACAAAAAATTGATGTGATAATGCATATGACGTAGTTCAATGTTTTCTATGTTTTTTTATTGCGAAGTATAGAGTTACTCTTCCGTTTGTGCAGGATGACCATGGAGAATTCACGCTACTTCATAAAGGTTGGAAGCAACTTAACAGAACTTTTCGATGTCAAAAAAGGTTTTAGACAAGGTGATGCGCTGTCATGCGATTTTTATAACATCGTACTTGAAAGAATAGTGCAGAGCTCACACGTCAACACTAGAGGCACTAGCTTTCAAAAGTCTGTTCAATTACTAGCATATGCTGATGACATTGACATAATCGGAAGAACTCAGCGTGATGTCAATGGGGCTCTTGTGAGTATTGAGGCAGAGGCGGCAAAAATGGGTTTAACGGTTAATGTGGGCAAAACAAAGTACATGATGTCGTCAAGAAAGGAACTATAACACCGACGTCTTGGTCAAAACGTCACCATCGACAGACGTAACTTTGTGGTAGTCAAGGACTTCGTCTACCTAGGTTCCGCTGTAAACGCAGAAAACAACACCAGCGCTGAGATCAAACGAAGAATAACTCTCGCTAACCGCTGTTTCTTTGGGCTAAGAAAGCAATTGAGTGGAAAAGTCCTCTCTCGAAGGACCAAAGTGTCGCTATATAAGACCCTTATCATCCCCGTCCTGCTATACGGTGCAGCAGCATGGACTATGACAAAAGCGGATGAAAGCACCTTGGGTCGTTTCGAGAGAAAAGTTCTTCGTGTGATCTACGGTCCCGTATGCATCGAAGGGGAGTGGAGGAGAAGATGAATCGACCAACGAGCTGTACGGGCTGTACAGCGACGTAGACTTAGCTAGAAGGGTAAAAGTCCAACGACTAAGATGGCTGGGTCACGCAGAACGAATGGAAACCAATGCTCCGGCCCGGAAAGTCTTCGAATCCACACCCTCAAAACAGCGCAGTAGAGGAAGACCGCGGATCAGGTGGCGCGCACAAGTGGAAAGTGACCTCACTCAACTTGGAGCGCGAAACTGGAGACATCTAGCTAGGGACCCAGCTAGATGGAGAAGTTTGTTGGGTGAGGCCCTACTTCACACAGGACTGTAGCGCCACCTTAAGTAAGTAAGTATAGGGTTATCCAATAAGAGGTTCCATTTCGATATTTAAAAAGATCTCGTATGTCTATAGACTAACCCATAAATATTTTTTTTGTGTAACAATTAAAAATGATATCAATTTGTTTTCATTAAATTTTATATGATCATTACCCACATTTTAGGCTGTATGTCTAATAACTTCTCTAATTACAGTTTGTATGTCTCGAATCGATCGTTAAATTCCACTTGCCTCGAAGCAAAACATTCTAAACGTATTATATCGCAAGACCTCAATGGCCAATTGTGATCACCTTTCTGAGAACTTACACTTTTTGGAAACTTTACTTGTAAAACTGCTAACGGTGACTGCAATCTTGTACCATTTTTAAAGTGAATTTTAAAACACATTCAATGCATTGCTTACTGGTTCGTCGTTCAAGTTTAAATAATGTTTCAACTTTCTCTTGTGAAATGTCAAACGATGACAGCTTTAAAGATGACAGCAGAACAAATAGGGCGGCCATTCAAAATGAAACCTCATATTACTCATATTGGAAAATCCTATACATTTACATAAATCCTTGAGGCCCTTTCTCGATAAGGATAATTCAAACTTCTTTTATGTAAAAAAGTCAAGAACTGTTCTTACAAAACAACATTAATACATTTTTGCCAGGGTAACATTTTTGTCTTTTTTTAATGAATAAAAATAAACAAATGGAAATATTAAAATTATAAAACATGCTGCAGGTCTTGTGTTAAAATTGGATTCAAACTAAAATATTTTCCAAATTCATATTCTCTTATCCTCCTGGAAGGATAATTTTTGTTACTAAGTCAAATCGATCTACAGCTCCATCTACATATGTACATCCAAATCATGAATAAATTTCTTGCAATCAAATAATCTTCAATATATGCTCCCATTTAAATGTAACATGAAAATTTCCCAATCGTTTTGACTTAATTTAAATCGAATTTTTCCTCTTGAAAAGCCTCAGAGGGGACATACTATTTGTATATTTATGTGTATATGATCTTATCCTTTTTCTACATTATACAGAATACATATGTATACACTTTATATATAAAAAAAAAAGAAATGTTTCAATTCAAATTCTTACAATATTCATTCTCTGTCTCTTTCTTACTCATTTTATTTATTTGATTTGAACAGAAAAAGGGATTGAGGCTTATCTCACAAATTTTCACTTACAAGAAGTAAATCTTAAAGGACTTGGCCTTTTAAGCTTCTTAACGTCAGGTCCACCTGTCGAATTCCTCACAAAACAATAAGACAAAGATCTCATCTTGAAATTTATTCTAATCCTTTTGCTCCTGGAAAATACGATTCCTATATAAGAGTCGTATAGGTAGCAGGCTAGTACCTATAACCCTTTTCCTTATTGGTTGGTTGGTTTTGTCTTTTTCTTTAATCATACGCCCTATTTCAAGATTTGCAAAAATAAATCCTTATTCGTATCTTCTTTATATGGTGTATAAATATGTAAGTCTTCCCTGTCCTGACCCGTTCCTTCCTCTGTCGGTTTTCCTTCAGTGCGTTACCGTGCGTCGTCGTCGTCGTCGTCCTCATCGTCTTCGTTGTCGTCTGCAAGTACAATCACTTCTATTTCCCCTATTAGTTCCAATTGTGGTGATAGAATTCAAACAGCATTTAATCCTCTAAGGATTAAGGATATTTAAATTCTTCAAATCCTCCCTCACACTACTTTTGAGCTCGAAACCCAGTGCCAGTTGGTGGAAGATGGAAGATGGGCCTGATGGTTGCATGTTGTAACTCCTAACTCGTGGTATCATCATCATCATCAGCAGCATCATCATTCTCATTCCCGTCATCATCATCATGATCCATTGTCGTAGTCGCATAGTCGTTTCCGTTGTCGTTGTCGTCGTTGTCGTTGTAGTTGTAGTTGTCGTCGTCGATGGAAAATCATTAATTCATTTTCTTGTTCCCAATTTCATTGTTCTATCCCGATGGATTGTAAGTCCTGAGGGTTTGTGATGCTGGTGATGCTGCTGTTGTAACTGCATGCCATGTGACCAGAATAAACGCTTTTCCTCCTTGAGCTAGTATCCTGAATATTTATTTTTCATTACAACATACCACTGCTGCTAACATCCTTCCACATGCAGCATAGTCTCGGTTGCAACAGAATAGAAAGGAAAACTCATATTTATATATATTGAGTATATACGAATATAGTAGGTGGATCTGGATCTGGATCTGTGAATTGAATACCCTTGTTTTCTGATTTTTAAATAGCTTTGGACTCTTCGGGCGTATATGTATCCTAAAGCTGCATGATGGTAAATTGACATTATGCTGTTATGACGAGTTCTCAAGGTTTTAATCTGATGTCAATATTGATTTGATATTGTATTTAATTGCTTGTACTTTATATTAATGTTTCTATAAAAAATTCAGAACATCATCATCAGTTGTTCGAAAATAGCATAATAATGCACCATGTTTTTGAAAAACAAAGATTTGTTTTGATTGCAAATTGAAAAATAGATTAGTGAATGAAACAGAGAACGTGATCAAAGCATATGTACTTCGCTTAAAAATGACATTTGAAGTATTCAATAATTGTACCTTTACAAAATTGACAACCTAAAACGTTCTCAGTTTCATTTATGCGCAAGAAGAAGTACAAACTTTAACGTTACGTTCAATAATATCTTTTTTACTATAAATTTAAATGGTACAGATTTTTTGATATACTGGGCTTGAGAAGTTAATTAATACATTTTCAAATGTGCTTTAAATAGATTTCCCAATTAATTTGTTTCCACTCGAACTACTCACACATACTTTTTGGGCATAAGTACGTCAATATATTGAAGCAATACGAGGTGTGTTCAAAAAGTACCCGGAATTTTTAAATTTCGCGGGTCTGGAGAGTCCGAAGGTCAAAATTTGTTTTGTATTGTGTTGGTATATATGTCCCTAAAGTATGATGTAATTTTCAGCTATATATACTGTTTACTTTGTCTGTGGTAAATGCTTAAGTTCGACGTGTTTTTATGAGCTCGGCGATTTTTGCTTGTTTTGCATGAACATCGCTCAGGAGCTGTTAAATGACGTCAACGACGATCCAAGTTTGCTTGAAAGCGTCATAACTGGTTATGAAACATGGGTGTACGGTTATGATGTCGAAACCAAAGCACTGTCGTCCACCTGGAAGCATCTAACGTCAATAACGAGAAAAGCACGTCAAGTTCGATCAAATGTGAAGGTTTCTTCTCACTGTTTTCTTCGATTATAATGGCATAGTGCATCAAGAGTTCTTACCACAAGAACGTATGGTTAATAAGGATTATTACTTTGAAGTTATGCGACGTTTGAGTGAAGCAATCCGAAAAAAACGCTCAGATTTATGGAAAAACAATTCATGGCTTTTGCACCACGATAACACACCTGCTCACTCGTCGTTGCTTGTTCATAACTTTTTGGCCAAAAACAATACCGTAGTCATGCCCCAACCTCCATATTCACTAGATATGGCTCCGTGTGACTTTTTCCTGTTTCCAAAGTTGAAGAGACCCATGAAAGGACGGTGGCGGCGTTTTTCCTCGATTGAAGAAATAAAGGCCGAATCGCTGAGAATGCTCAAGGACATATCAAAAAGTGAATATCAAGAGTGCTTCGAAGATTGGAAAAAACACTGGTATAAGTGTATTATATCTCGGGGGGACTACTTTGATGTAAACGAATAAATAAATATTTTTTTGAAAACATTAAAATTCCGTGTATACTTTTTGAACACACCTTGTATACCAAGATGGAAATATCCAATAATAAGGTAATAAGTAAAACATGTTGTATTCAATGTTATCTATTTTCTTTACTTCCTATAGAAAGTAATTAAAATGACATTTCTTGACATTTCTAGGACTCTAAAATATCATTCCATGGTTCTTGGAGATTTGTCTTTTCGGAATACCTTTTTTCTTCGGCCATATCTCAAGAACCAGCGCAGATATAATTTCAAATAAATTTTGATTTACTGATAATAACACTAAGAAATATGCAAGAGTGACAGAATATCATGATTGATATCAATCTTGAGCTTAGACTTTTTTAAAAAATGCAATACTTCCCAAATAATTTCTATAAATCGTAAATATAAAATAATGAAGCGGTTTTTTTTCAATTCAAAAATCAAAAAAGAGGCTGGGATGCGAAACACACTGATAACTTCCCATCCCGACTGTTGATTTGTCTTGCTTAAAAGTGTTGTAGGGTTTTGTATTTTGTTAAAAAAGGTGTCAGTAAAATTAATTTTAAATTACCAACAATATTTTGCATGCAATGAAATAGTTTGATTTCAAAATCTATTTTAGTTAACGAGATTTTCAGTCAAAACTCAATTTTTACCAATTTTAGTTGCATTTCTTAAAATTTGTATTTCTTATTATAAACAAATACAAATTGGATGAATTAAATGAACTTGAAGTCAATGCCTGCTATTGTTCATGAGATATCGAAAACCGAACATCAATTTTATCAAATCTGCGTACTATTTTTTGTAGATTTTTTTTTTATGAAAAAACGGACTGTTGGATTTTTATACAAAATTTACTGAATGTCGAAAACAATATTTTCTGTGAGATAAAATTAGTTTTAAGCCAATATTTTATAATTTTAAAAAGATTTTTGAGTTGAAAGTAAATTTTTACCAAGTTTTAGTATTGTTTTTTTTTTTAGGTTTTTATTGTTTGTACAAAAACTTGTCAATTGAATTTTTCTCAAAATTTTACTGAATGTTGAAAACGATATTTCTTATAAAATAAAATAATTTTTGAAAAGATATTTGAGTCGAAATTTTCTTAAGCCTCAATTTTTATCAACTTTTAGTAATAAGTTACGTTCTTATTTTTTGTACAAAAAACTACTAATTTAATTTTTCTCAAAATTTAATTGAATGTTGAATATAATAATATTTATAAGATAAAATTAATTTGAAGCTAATATATCAAATTTTTGAAAAGATATTTGAGTCGAAAATCAAATTTTACCAACTTTTATTAATTTTTTTTGGGTTTTTATTTTTTGTAAAAAAATTGGTTCGATTTTTCTCAAAATTTTTTTAAATGTTGAAAACAATGTTTTTTATCAATTTAAATTAATTTCAAGCCAATATCTCAATGTTTTGAAAAGATATTTTAGTCGAAAATCGATGTTTACCAACTTTTATTAATTTTTCTTTAGGTTTTTATTTTTTGTAAAAAAAAACTGATACATAGTTCGATTTTTCTCAAAATTTTATTAAATGTTGAAAACAATATTTTTTATCAAATTAAATTAATTTCAAGCCAATATTTAAAATTTTTGAAAAGATATTTGAGTCGAAAATCAATTTTTACCAACTTTGAGTAATACTTTGTTTAGGTTTTTTTTTTTTATTAAAAAAAACTGCCAATTTGATTTGTCTCAAAATTTTTACCAGATGTTAAAAATTGGTTGGGGTCAAAATTCTGCCGGGGTCAAAATTCTGTTGTCAAAATTCTGCTTTCAAAATTCTGCTTTTCAAAATTCTGCTTTCAAAATTCTGCTTTTCAGAATTCTGTTTTTCAAAATTCTGCTTTTCAAAATTCTGTTTTTCAAAATTCTGTTTTATAAAATTCTGGAAATAATAAAAATAAGGTTTGGAAAATGTTAAAAAGCGCGCGCTTTTTCACATTTTCCAAACCTTATTTTTATTATTTCCAGAATTTTGTAAAATTATCCTCTCGCTTGCATAAGCGAGATGATTAGACGCAATTAATTTTTGCTCTCTTAACTTAGTCAGGGTCTTAGACAATGGTTAGTGTCTTTTCTTATCCCTTCGTGATAGTGTGCTATTCTTATTAAAAAGCAAAAATGAACGTTTCACTTGTTAAATCTAATAAAGGAAAAGAAAAGCTGTGCGTGAATGGATAAATGTTTTATTTTGAAAAGTTAAATAAATGTAAAAACTATGATTGGGCATGCTCAAATAGAATTAAAGATAAATGCAAAGGACGAGTAGTGACTAAATTAAATTGTGATGTACATGTAATTGTAAAGCAAACTGGTCAACATAACCATGAACCACGTGCTACTGAAAAACATGTATTAAAAGAGGAAATTTTGATTTTTTTTTTGTTAAAATTGAAACGAAAACCATGTTAAATTGACTTTTCCGTTAATAAATATACTATTAAAAAAAAAGCAGAATTAGCAGAATTTTTTTTTAATATAAATTTCCAGAATTTTAAAAAGCAGAATTTTGAAAAGCAGAATTTTGGAAAGCAGAATTTTGTAAACCAGACAAAAAAAAAGCAGAATTTTGAAAAGCAGAATTTTCGTTAAAAAAGCAGAATTCTGAAAAGCAGAATTTTGAAGCCAGAATTTTGACCCGATCCCGTTAAAAATGTTCTTCGTCATAGCAGAAAATTGTTTTGGAGATAAAATCATGTTTTGTTCGTACAATTTTTGAGGAAAAAAAATGTTTGTTTTCATTTTTTGGTGATTTATAAAAAAACCGTTAATTGGATTGTTTTCCAAAAATAAATTTGTTTCGTATCACGGTATAATATATAATATAAAATTTAATTCAAGTTTCTAGCGTTATTGGTTCGTGAGATATTTTGGGTTAACCAAAATGTTCACAATTTTTTTAAATTGCTATGGTCAAAAAAACCACCCACGCAGTTTTCTTGAGAGTCCTTTCTGCATCTTTCTGCCTTATTATCTGTATAACAAAATTTATTTAAAGTCGATATCTTTTCTTGTTCTTGAGCTATGGACGACGAAAAAAACTTCGCGAACTTACGGACGTACGAACGTACGTACACACGCACGCACATACATCTTTCTAAAAATCTTTTATTTTGACTTTAGGGACCTTGAAACGTTGAGAACTATCAAAATTTTCAATTCGACAAATCGGACCGATTACAAAAACTTCCTATGGGAAGTTAATGAACTTAAAAAAACATTGTGACCTTAAATATTTTATAAATAAAAACAGTATAACCTCTAAAATAATTGTATGCAACGAAAAATACAAATTTTGACACCTGTTATATTATTTTTGAGAATTCGAATTGACAGTTTCTTTTTACAAAAATTAAAGGCCCTAAGAAAAATAGTAGTCCAAGTTTGTAAAAATTGATTTTTGATTCGAATATTTTAAGCATTTGCTTCAAAACTTATTACATCTTACACAAAATATTGTTGTTAACTTTCAGTAAAATATTAAAAAATTAATTGACATTTTCTTTTTTACTACAAATGAAATCCTACCAAAAACGCCAAACTAAATTGATTGATGTCCTCAATATCACTACAAATAAAATGCACGACTGGGTCGCACGAACTTGCTCCTGTATTCAAAGAGTCTGTTTAAAAAAGTACCTATGTATATAAGATTTAAAAATATATAAAATGTAAAATAAGTTTGTCTTCAAAGATACATATAAATGCCATTTTATTTGTCGAAAAAACCTCCATTTTTCATTTTTTTTGGGAGGGCGTTACATTTACAGTTAAAATAATTAAAAAAAAAAAACAATTTAAGATTTAAATTTTTACCTGAAAAATAAGTGTGTCTTCAAAAATTTAAATGCCATTTTATAAATCAAAAAACCCTTGATTTTTCAATTTTTTTTTTCGAAAATCGTTAGAGCGTTTTTTTTTAAATTAATTTTTTATATATAAAATTTTTCAATGTTGTTCTAAAAATATTTTTGGTATGCAGTTGTTTAGTGATTGTAAATATACGCTCTATATTTGAATTTCGTAAAAAAATGTTGAACCGTTTTTGAGATATAGAATTTTATAAAAAAAAATTCAATATTTTTTTAAAAATCCAAACAATACAAAAATTGCACTTTTGATAATCAAATACTGTTAAGGCAATATAAGAGCTCGTTCAAAAAAAAAATTATTGAAATCGGTATACATATATGTAAGTTGCTGAGAAAATTAAAAAAAACAAAAAAACGGTTCTATGAGCGGTACCTTTCCTGAGCAATACAAAAATATGTTTTTCTTATTAAAAGAAGCCAAGTTAAAAAATAAAATTTTAAAGAAAATTAAAAAAAAATCTATCCGTTTGTTTTTGAGAAAATTCGAATTTTCGTTTTTTGACCAAAAAAATTGTATGGGGGCCACTGTTAGTTTTGATCTTAAAAAAAAAAATGAAAAAAACGCCTAACGCGAATCTGCTCAAAACCTTAACTTCCAAGTTTGAACTCAATCGACCCAATGGTTTAGGCTGTAGGAGCGTGGATAGACAGACAAAACAGACCGGACGGAATCGCGGGACCCACTTTTTTCGACTTCTGTGTATTAATTCGAAAATAAATAAAAAGAAAATATTTATTTTCAGAGACACCAATGAAAAACATAACATTTTGCTTACAGTTTAATGTTGTCTATGTTTTTACATTTCATTTTCCCGACAAATGTAAGAAATTTGATGTCCATGTAATTAATAATTATTGGTAGTTAAAAAACTTGTATCTCTTAATATTTCACACTTTCACACTGTTTTCTATATTTTCTATGTTTTTTTCCTTTAATTGAGATTTAAGTTTCCTAATCAGTTCATTGGAAAGTTATTTCATTATATTTTGACATTTTTCTAAGTAAGTCATAAAAAACATAGAAAACATTAAGAACATAGAACGCATTAAAGAACTTTTCAAAGAACTACCGTAAGTGCCGTAACTACAATAGAAAGTTTACTGCAGTTCATCATTTGGGAGTTAATGCTTTCCTAGAATAATTTGACACTTTTGAAACGCCCCAAAAAAAAAAACATAGAAAAAAGTTGCATAAACCAGAAAACTCTTTCACCAATTAAAAGCAATACAAAAACAAAAAGTAAGAAGCTCCTCAAAATAAGAAGAATATGCCAATGCCACGCTTTGAAATAATTTTTCACAACCTTATGAAAACATAAATATTAAATTATACCTGCGTTTTAAAATGAAACCTCAAAAAGTTCTTAAAAAAAAAAAAAAACACAAAGTCACCGTAAATTATTTAAAACTTTGTATGATGTATAAAAATTATATTTACACAAAGTTTTCACAAAGTCAGCCGCAGGTTTATTTTTAGAGCCAATTTTATGCGTATATACCCAACAACACTCTGCCATTTACACTCCTACGAGTATATATGCTCTGAAAACATCACACACACAAAAAAGTCCTTTCCTAGCTATAGACAAAAAGAAAAACAACTTTCTAACTAACCGGTAAAAGCTGAAATCATCCTTCACTATAATCACCCTGTCATTCCGGTGGTCCTGGTCAGTCTTTAAAGTTTTTTCCTGCTCCAAAAATACAGGGACTAGATGAACCCGGACAGAGTTTCAACATAATATGTAGATTGTGTATGAGTATCTATCTCTCTCTAGGCCTGATAAACGAGAATCTATGTTTGTCCAGAGTAAGAGTACGGTACCTGCCTCTAAATATATGTTCCCTATGAAACTTCACAAAGAGTTCGTCTTTCACACGAACCAAAAATTTGACCAGTTTAACATTATGGTCTATACGTAGTTACATATGAATGCTTGGTTTGTGTCCATCGTGCATCACCTGATGCCAAGCCAGTGGTTCTAGTTCTAGGACACTGATGGTGCTGATGATGATGATGATGAGGACGAAAAACGACGAACGCCTCGGGATGGATTTGAGAGGAGCTCGACTCCTAAACTGCTCATTTGCAGTGACAAGAAAAAACAGCCATCGGCGAACTTACATCAGACTGTCCCGTCCCATCATGCATCGTCCCTACGACGACGATTCATACACATTCTGGTCTGGTTACACCCAAAGGGCAGGCAGGCAGGATATTGATGCAACGCAACATCAAGAGGACTACAAGGCCATCAACGTAAAACTGATATTTTAAGAGTGCCTTTTCATCCGTGGTGTCAAAATTGATGTCACTACACAATTCAAGGAGCTGGCTAATAATGCTCTGATGGCTTTAATCCAAACCCCAACATTAATTACAAAAAAAAAGGACAACAACAAAAATTGCAAACTCATTCACACAACGCTCCTCAACAACAGCGACATCTGTACAAATATGCGAAGAGATAATAACTTTTTATTATGTTGCTAGCCCGCTCACTTAATCCACCTACAATAGCTAGCAAATAATAATTTTCCAATACAAAGCAGGGATGAATTGCCAGGATCTAGCGAGCGAGGGTGGGCTGGGGTTGGACCTTAATCTAAAAAAAAGGGGTTGTGAAAAGTTAGTGCTGAGTTGAAAATTAATAAACATTTTTTTTTCCGAAGCCGCATTTACAACTTATGCACGTATAAGTTGCAGTTTAGTGTGTGTAGTGTATAGTTTGCAGGACTTGCATATTTTTTACTCTCTGTTTAGTTGTCCTTACGCCAATATAATACGGCAGTACCGCAACAGCAGCATTTCTTTCTCCTTTCTCCCTTTCACATCATGTACTGCGTTTCGATTCGACATATATTGAGGCAGGTTAAGGGTTGCAATCACTCCGCACCGTACCACCGACCGCAACCACCCACCCAATGCGCCAGTTTTTGTGTTAGTCGTTTATATGGCAGACGTTTTTAATAACTCGAACAGATGTCATAATCCTGGGTGAGATTTTGGTGGTCGTCGTTATTATTTTCTATTTTTTGTTTGCTTCCCTTCCATATAGCCATCACTATACCGTACCGTTACTCTATGCCGTCCTCATAGCTTACACATCAGAGGAGAGAGGTTAATTGCGAATTGCATCGTCGGTCGTTGTTGTTGTTGTTATCGTTATCCTTGTCGTTATATGATGTGTTCTATTGGGGTTTTTTTTCGTGCGAGCACCCGCATCATCAGCAAGGACACCGAATAGAGCAGAGCAGAATAGAGCAAAGCCAGAGCCAGATCACGACAGGACATCGATGATGATGACGATGATGAAGAACAACAACATAAAGCCCCGGTTATCCTTGACTAATTCCTTAGAGACTTATTAAATTCTAGCAAATCAGCAAATGAAATCGATGCCAATATTCGTCCTGCTCCTGCCTCGCCCTCGAGTTAAATTCGATGTATTTATTTGCGCGTTTCCATCATCAATCCCACAGGATTAAGAGGACCGGCAGCATCACAACACAAAAAAATAAGTCGTCTTCTGGTTCTTATTTTTCTTCTTCTACAATTCTATGCACTTCTTATGGATGTCTGTTAGTGGAGTCGAGTCGAGTCGAGTCGGTCGGTCGATTGGTCAAAACACAGATAGATATCCTTTCCAATTTCGGTCGAAGCAGATGAAATCATTGGATTTTAATTCTTTTGTGTCCTGTCATCACCAGAGGGAGTTATCCTTATTCTTCTGTTGTGTTTATTTTTGTCATGTCATATCCTTTTTTTCCCATTTTTTGATGTTGTTGTAGTTTACCTTCTTCAAAGTACCTATAGTACACTGGGATATCCTTGAATTGAATTTAGATGTCATAACATATTTTCCAATATCTCTTTTGTTGGATCATCTCTCTATCGCACTATACCGTCACTGGCCACCGTCCTTCTGAGTCTCATCACCACCACCGCAAAAACGGGGTTGCCGAAGTCAAGACCGGCCAGCTATAGCGACTGAGTGAATCCTTGGGGATCCATTGACCAATGATGATGTTCCTTCATGCTTGTTGTAGATATATAGACTTTATTTTTCTTCTCCTAACCCTGATCCTGATCCTGCTCCTGCTCCTGCTTCTGATGATGCAGTGTTGTGAGGTAGAAGAAAAAAATAAAAATAGAAAACAAAAATTGGAAATAATAAAAATAAAAGTTATTATTGTTTGTTTGAGATAAGAGCAATCATGAAATTGCAGGAGTAGGTATATAGCTATGGCCTCGCATTCGTTGGTTTAGTCCTTCTGAAGGAATGCAAAAGGAAAAATACATACATATATAAGGCAGAAAGAAAAAAAACCTTACGTGGACAGAATGCTTATTATTATTATTATTTGTTTGGATTTAGAGCCGGAGCTGGAGTCAGGACTGACGCTGGTAGGATGGAGAAAGGCGATTTTTTATTTAGCTGGTGGTCCTGCTACTGGTTCCATTTGTATATGGTCCTCCGGGTTTGAATGCGGTGCGTTTTGTTGTCCAATTTGTGATAAGGGTAACATTTTGATCGTTTTCATAAATTTACTCTCAAAACCAGGGAGTGGATAATCCTTGATAAGGTTTTATTTTTCTATTTCTATTTCTTTCTTTTATTTTTGCTATGGTTAAAACAGATTGTTCTCATCTCAAAAGGGAATATAGGTTTAGCCAATTCGTATTCGATTAAGTACTCAAAAAATATATAAGTATATACGAGTACATATATTTGGGATTATTTTTTATAAAAGATGTGACTAGAAACTAGATTATAAAGAACTATTTAAGAAATGAAGGTACGATTTTCAATTTTACATATAATTTGAATAAACGAAAAAAAGTCTTTGGAGTCCTTTAAAAAATATATATATACGTTGACGGATCCGTTGTTGCGTTAGGCCTCCAAGCTTAGTTTCCACCGCACAAAAAATATCGTTTAATACTTTACAGCTTTACTATTGACAAAATTTTATACCACTTGCATATTGTAATGTATCCTTGTTACTCATTATGACTTCAAAAGCTCTATTAAAACTTACGCTATTATAATAACGGACTCTTCATATATGTATGTCTATTCTCTATATCTCTGATGTACTTAGTTAAGGTATATTAAACTTTATGGGCTTTTATCTTTTGCTGTCATTTAAAGACACAGTTAGGTTCCTTTGATAATTTTGTAACACAAAACTAAACCGAGACAGAGAGCTAATTACAGGACATCTTCGATATCAAAGTAAAACTTTCGAAATTATATGGCAGGATATACCTACCTTTATATAAGGTAGGTAAGGTAGGTACCTGCTTGTACGTACAATGTACATTTATGTACGTTATAAAAGTAGAGTTTCAGATGTGCGTTTGGTTCTTTTCACTTTTTATGGTATAACATTCACCGACCTCCCTCAACTGTGCGATATCACGCGGTTTTTCGTTCTAAAACTTTAAACAAAAATTTCATAGGACCAAGGACGAAAATATCATAAAACTGACTGAACCGAACCGAACCGAACCCAAATCACGCAGAGACTTGGAGCATTTATTTTACAAAAGCTGCTTCGTGTGAAAGTCTGGGTGTATAAAATGTCTTCAGGTATGGGCATTGAGAGTATAGGTACAGCCAAAGCTAGTTGAGAGTTGATGATGTTGATGTTGATATCGGTTAGTGCCTTAAATCAACATCATGATGGTTTATCAGACAACTCCTGCTCTTGTGAGTATTCTATCTCGGAGCCACCCTGGCAGCCATCTAGACGGCAAGTTCCTTCCGATTTCATTCAATATGCCAGACACACCCACTACATAACTGACGGACCCTGAGTCTGACGCAAGAGCCAGTTAAACGCCTCGTGATGATGCAGAGAGCAACAACAACAACATCCGTCTGATCCTTTATTTAATTTCTGTCACATTTTTTTTTTATTCATTCGATTGGTTTTTTTTTTCTTTTTTTACTTGCTTGCTCGTTGCTAATAGATAGAAAAAATATCCTTTTAGCATATCCTTTCAATATGTGACGAAATGAAAATCACACTTTAAGTGCCGAGCAAAGATAACTGTGAAGAAGAAAAAAAAAAGAAAATACATGCGGAACACAGGGAATCACAAAAAACATCCTGTCTCGTCGTAAAATTTGATTACTCCACAGATACACACAGCAAGTGGCCTGGCCAGAACCCAGAATCCTGCAGAAGTCTGCCTGCCCTGGGTGTAGGTAAGGCAGAGAGCGGAAAGCAAGGCAAGGCAAGCTTTCTAAAGTCTGTTCAGTTTGATTTCCCCCATCATGATGATGATGGTGAAGGTGTGTCGAGGACTTTGATCATCAGCCAGAACGTTAGTTTTGGTCCTCGTCCTCCTGCTTCTGCTGATGCTGCTGATGATGATGGTGATGACGATGATATAGATGCTCTGCAGTAAGGGATGTACGAGTTTATAGTTTTCTTCAGTCTTGCCTTGGTCCTTTTGTATTCTCGTAGTGTCATGTGCGAGGACGATAATAATATACGAATGTGCCAATGACAGCAACCAACACAAGGCCCAAACAGACTCAAACGAACTCCGCAGACGACAGGAATTGCGACGACATACAGCGACGAACGGCGACGCACGGTAGAAATCCTTTGAAGTGACGAATGAAAGAAAAATGTTTTCCTCTAATTAATTTTTTATTTTATTTTTTGTGTTTGGAATGACGAGGATAATTAGGAGGGGAAAAAATGTCATAACCCTTCGCTTCACCTGAAATATAATTACCTTGCATGGTAAAGGCGGTAGTGGTGGTGGTGCTGGTGCTGGTAGCAGCGGCTAATTTCCAATGGCAATGGGAGGAAGTGTAAACTCGGGTCGATTTCTTAGGCAAATATTTGTCTTTCTTTTTTAATTAACCGTCAAATGAAAATCCAGGATGACAATGGAGTCGCACGATTTCTTCAACATGATGGCCTGCCATTAACTAATATCAATCGATCCACCTTGATTCACAAAGAAAGGTATGGCCAAGCCATAAAGTAGCCGACCGAAATTATTCACCGGAAATTATAACAAAAACCAACAGAAAAAAATCCTTAAAAGACTCGAGGCAGTTTTTTTATTTTCTTTTTTTTTCGTTTAAGCAAACATCAAACACTATTCGCGGTCTTCGCACGTTTTACTATAGTCCAGCAAGCTATTGGCAAGATGTCACCTTATCACGCAATCGTGTTATCGTAAATTCCTCATCATTTTTATAACTCAAACCCTATAACGGCTTTCTCGGAATATAGACTTAAAATGGAGAGGTATGAGGAAAAATGTCCTTCCGATATGGTCAGCTTATTCCTATACTCTTAGGTGGTGCCCTTGGAAGGTCCTTGCTTGATGGTGGTGTGGTATAAATATATAGGTGTGCCAAATAAAAATAATTCACGGACGATTGGCAGCAGCGGATAAGGTGATTGAAGGGCTAACAAAGTTATTGGACGACATTAAGGACGATGATGTCGACAAAGACGAAGACCATCGCATATACATGGAAGAATTAAAGCCTTGCAATTTAACTATAAGGAAGGAGTTTTACCTATATTTAGGTCATTGCGTGCTTTTTGATTTTTCTTTCTTGTTTTCTATCTTGGATTCATTTAAGCCCGAAAGAGAAGTTGTATTTCACTAACTTTATCTTTATAAGGGTTGAAAAATATTGAAACGAAAAAAGGAGCTTTGATATTCTATTAGAGGAACGCGTGGAATGTTGAGTGGAACAATATGTGTGTGGAGACTTTCATTTATTTACAGCTCGTGGAAGATGATGGGAAGTACAATTCATTAAGGTGCTTAAGCAGCATAATTACTTCCGACGAAGCCATTTTGGACGGAAAAACAATGTGGAAGACGATCGTCTTAGCAAATCCCTCCATGAATTGATACTTTTAATGCTTTCTATTCAATGTTAAATTATTAAAGATTAATCAGGCTCCAATGTATAATGATAAAGTTTTGTAATTTTAGAAAATCACAAACAATTGAAAGTTTTATAATTAATATTGTTTTTTTAATACCTATGGGCATTTTTTGAAATTTTAGGAACATTCATATTTTCTTTGGTCAACTTTTTAAGTGTCATCTTTGGAGCATCTTCTAGGCAGCAGCTAACGTCACAGGAAAATGCACATAATGTAGTCTCGAAATGCACTAACCTCTTATTCATTCAGCTAAACATGTATATTGGGTACCGGGACATGTAAGAATAAGGAAGTAGATTCTTTAGAACAAAAAGGGAGCAACGGCACACTTAACTGCCCAGAGATAAGTTATCTTTCTTAAAACCCCTCAAATACTTAAGTTTTTCAACAGAACTGTCGGTTAAAATACTGTTGAATGAATTTTGTTACCCAATCCTGTTGACTTATTGATTCATCATACCTTGTAGACAATTTAAACCTTTTTCTTTCATTGGTATCTTATATTAATTACTAGCTGACCCGGCCACGCGTTGCTGTACCTATAATACAAAGTTCTTAGTGAACAACATGTGACAGTTAAACTTATAAATGAGGTAGGTAGGATAGTTTAAAATCTTCTTACAATGATATTTATTATTTTGAATTATGAGTACTTTTAATTTTAATTTTATTTTTCTTTAACCTGTCTTTCGCTAGCACAAATAGGTTCTATGGTTTTCCTAAACGTGAACATGCAACATTTATAGCTGCCCATGGGAAAAACATGGATTTTCCAAATCTAATCTTGGACTTGAGACTTATGAATAGACAGAGACACGGCAAAAATTAATTAAAAGTGGAAACTGTAACCTTTTGAAGGATATGGTAGAATCTAACGGTATCATTGGAATACGTGGCAACAGGACCACTTTTCTTTTCAACTTTCCAGTTCAAATAGTTTCTTCAAGAATATTTCAGGTATCTTTTTTATGAATAAACGTGTACCGATCCATAATTGAGGTGGATTCAAATTACGCAGAAGAATAATAGGTGAACCAATCTTTAATCGAAGATTATGTGGTGGCATTCTAGGTATATCTAGTGAATTTAAAAATCAATTGGAAAATGTACAATATCATTTTCATTGACAACAGTATCGCGACGACGACGCGAAGTACTCTCGAATTAAGAAGAAAACTATTTAAATTTGCGCTTGTCAAGAGCCTTTTTTTATTTAGTTTAAATTGGTGCGTCACTAAAAAATACATTTGCTTTCAAAATATTGTTTACTAAAAAAAATATGTATTTTGAAAAAAAAATGTAGGACAACCTAACCCTAACCATAATTAAACTAAAACAACCAAGAACGCGACATCGTAAATCTAAATTAAAAAAATGTATGTATCTCTTTACGAAGTCACCTATCAAGCGAGTTCTAAAATCATTTTCGAAATAAACATTTTTGTTTATAATCTTTTTGAACGGTGGAAATGAACTCCGACTTTAGTCAGTCCATGGTCGTTAAAAATTAAAGGAATTAGACCTGTCTTCTTCGCATTGAATGTTAAAAATTATAAGAAACTTCGTTCTCGTTGATTCTCATTAATTGATGTCACTATTGCTATGGAGAAGAAATTCCGTAAAACAAGGAAGCACGGTACTGCTCACAAAATCCGCTCATCATTAAAAATTAAACTTCAAAGTAAGTCTCAGTTAAAATATTTAAAAATATACTTTAAAATTTAACAAAATATCTAAGCAGGACACCTTCTGTGCTCAAAAAATTAATATTAATGTCATAGCTCTATTCTCTAGATTGTATAAAAAAAAACCATAAAATTAAACAATTGCAGTGTAAATCTTGCATAGTTCTGGTCGATGCATAATGGTTATGTTATTGAATTGTAGCTTATATAAAACGTTTGGAAGTTTGACAAAGCGCCATCTATTGAATACTTACTCAATCCAGTCAATAGATGTCCCCATCAATTGTTTGCACCAAACGGAAAATTGTGACTGCCAAATAATAAAAAAAAAAATAATTTGCAGTAAAATAATATTGCGATCTTAAATTGAGATTCCTATCTTTCAAGTTGGATCAAACTGCACACGGTGTACGAATTTTATTAAAATCGGTTCAATAGTTTAGAAGTCCATCGTTTAAAAAAATCGTGACACGTAATTTATATACAATTAGATTTATCTTGTAGTTTCAGTTCAGTAATTTCTGAGAAAACCAAACAGCGAAATAAGGATTCTATTAGGGTAAGCTTCTGGAGCAAACCAAACATATATTTATATTAAAAGAAGCCAAGGTAAGAAACACATTTTTAGAAAATAGTTCATAGAAATCTATCGTACATAATATTTTATAAGTTTTACAAAAAAAAACCTTACTTAATGTACAACAGATCCATATCGATTTTGTCAAAATAAGTCCCTCGAAATATATCCTACTTCTATTGGAAAATAATTCAAAAAATGCATTCTTCCGTTTAACCTAACACGACCAAAACCAACTTCAAGCTCTACCTTTACCGAACATATAGAAATGATGAACCTTTACAATCTTTTCCAAGATTTTATTTATAAATTGAAGTTTCTTGCAATCTTTCTTTTTTTCTCAATAAGCAGAATTGGAAACTTTTCGACCAATCGTCATCATAATTTTCCTCTCCATTTCAATCAATTCCACCTACACAGTGAATATTTTTTTCATTTTTTCTATTTTTTATCCCTTTTCACTTCATCTTCTCTGCTCCTTGGAAAGGATACAAAAAAAACAAAATAAGTAGGTAAGAAAAAAGAACTTTGTCTGTAAAATTTGTAACCCAACAAAATCCTAAAAGGGGACAATAAAACATGAAGCCAAAGGATATCATCATAAGAAATGGGAGAAGAAAATGTTGAAAGGAAAAAAAGAAAAACAAAAAAGAAAATCCTCAACAAAACATTTCACTCAAATGGAAAAACTTCACCATATGAATGTCCAGCCAGAAGTTGGTTTGGAAGGGGCTACAAGTCCGTCCACAAAAATGTAGCCAACTCTATGAACTCTCATCATCATCGTCTCGTGCATAGAGTGATGCGGAGTTGTTCGTCCTGCAAAAGGCCCAGAAAGTTTTATTCCATGCAAGTGATTTTTTTTAATCCTAAACCAACACCCTCCACTCCTGTCCCTCAATTCGTTTTCTTAGGTTTATAAGATGATCAGATGTTACTCGCTGCCTCTAGGCTAATACCTCCGTACACAGTTATATACACCACTGGCAACAACTTTCTCTCCAACTTCAATCACAAATACAAATATCCCTTAAGATAGAGGGCCCGGACGGCAAAACGTGCCCACATAGCGTCACACAGGACAACATTGCAAGTTATACGGAAAAGGATACCATAATAAAAAAAAGGACTTCTTTTCTACTTGTAATCTTTTTTACCAGGTTGCCATTTCCAAAGACTCCGACGACGACTCCGACGAAGACGATGACGAACAAATGCAAACAAAAAAGAATAAAAAACGCAGCATCCTTCAAAAGACACCAAAGTTTTCTGGGAGTGTATGATGAGGAGGAAAAAATCGTGTTGGCAACCCTCCCAGCTCAGTTTCAGTTTTTTAACTTTTTCGTTTTTCATTCTTCAACAAAAAATAAAAAAATAAGAAGAAAAATGTAAAAAAATAAACAGAGGCAAGAGCAAAGACTTGAAAAAAGAAAAGTTCTATGCCATTGCTTTTGATTATCACAAAATTAAAAACTTTTACGTCCTGTAGCAGGACGTTCTCCAAAAGTTGATCTGATGCTAGAAGAAGATAGAGTATGGGTTTAGAATAGAGAAAGAGACATTATATAAGCAGGTATAGGTTAGGTATACTGATGTCTTAAAAAGGATATGTGCTGTCTGTGGCTTGAACTTTTAACGGTGAACTCTATTTTCTAATATGAATGTGGAAAATAAAAGAGCATCCTTCCATAAACCATATTTATAATAAAGCACGACAGCAACATCAATTTTTCAACTTAAAACATACAAAACAACAAAAACAAAAAAAAAAACCAGAAGGAGGTCCTTGGGAGATGATAAATATTTGCAGACATTGTCAGATGGCGCCCGTATTATTTCAAATCAATACGAAGAAATTAAATCGCTGAAGCGAAACTGCAAATAGTGCGGAATGCAATATTACCTCCAATCCGCCCGCCTCATGATGTTCAATGTTCATACCTCGATACTCGACTTGAATACGTAAATGTATCTTTGGAAGCTTCAGCTAGAAGAGAGACATCCTTTTCCATATTTTTCCGTACTTTGCCCAAATTTGTATTTGTCTTTTTTCTTGTCTTGATAGTTGAAAGTACAACTTTTTTTTTGGAATCAGAGTTGATATCGAGTTGCAATCGAGACGTCTAGTCTGCATGTTTCGTTCGTCCTTTTTTGTGCAGACAATTTTTGTCTTTTTTTTCTTCGTTCCAAGAAACGAAACCATCAGCAACAATCAGGAATGAGGCCCTTGAGGGAGGGTAATTTATATGCCCTCATTTCATGCGGCTCATGAAGCAAATTGAGTTGATAAAAGAAACCAGTGAACGGAGGAAAAAAGTTTCTTTACTTTTACTGCAATAGCAATCGCAATCGCCTTCCCTCTCGACGGCTTTTTGCCATTTTGAATTAATTTCAGCCAGTTTCCTTTAGCTACTTGCTCGGTAGTCCTTTTCCAATCGTTATACCTTCCCACCTATTCTCTTTGTCGGCTTCGTTTAGAATGCAAAAGCACTAAAGTAATCGATTGATTGTATCATCGCGTATATATAGTATCGCATACTTAATGCCTCGTGTTATCCTTTTTTATAAGGATAATTCATTCTTTTTGCCAACTTATATCGTGTATACTTTTATGTGTACCTTTTTCCTTTGCTTTGGCAGAAGATTCATAAGGAGAAAAAATTATAATCAAAGTCGTGAGGATAATTCGTAAAATCAACGAGTTCATCGATCTGCATGTTGCCTTATGTGCCGCCGTCCTTTCATCCTTCCTTTCTTTGCGTCAATCATAATAATAAAAATGTCGACCTTGAAAAATCCTTGCTAACATTATAATTCAATTATTGAAATTTGTTTCTATGGGTTTCTTTTATTTTTTCCTTTGCCGAAGCTTCTGTAGGGATTTCTTTTTATGACTTTGCTGTAAAGAGAAATCGATCAGTGCTTAGTGGATTGATTTAAAACGGCCTTCCACTTCCACTTCACTTCCACCACACCAACAGCGAGCAGCGCAACATTTTTTCAAGGTCCGCATCAGTACACAAGATATTAAAAATCGAAACGAGTCCTTGATGTGCTGGCGTTTCAAACTCGCTGTCTCTATAATGCTAACCTAATTGCAAACGGTTTTATTTTGAGGAAGGAGGTTATAAAAAAATTTCGAATATTAAAAATTAAATATTGCCAATTTTTGCGACGTGTTCGTTCTTCGGTGGTATGGTGGCAAAAATATGAGATGTCCTTATTTTTTGGTATAGCCATTATCCAAAGGAGTGGCTATACACGTATCTATAGAAGGTAGGTACTAAATGTGAAATGTGGTCAACAACAACGCGTAATTTTAACGTTGATGGATGGCGACTAAATAGCTGCTGAATGCGGCAAAATTGCAGGATATACAGGGTGGGCGATATGATGGATATAGTGAGTGGCAGCCTTTTTAATGTGTTCTCGTTTGGCTTTGGTTTTGGTGCGGTGCGGTTTGAAGTGGTGGTGGTGCGTGGTAACACTTGCAATAGCAGTTAAACAAAAATTACGCCAAAAGGAGTGGTTGTTTGGTGTATAAATCTATATGACATTAAAAAACTGTATTTTTAATTTAGATTCAATTTTGTTTGCTGTCTCTGTTGTTTTTTTGTTTTTTAATATTTTTGAAATAAAACTTTATATTTTTTTAACGTTATCCATTTTTTACAATAAATTAAGTACGGAGTGTGGTGAGGATAATAATTTGTTTTTGATCAAAGAAGTATCCTTGGTCCAGACCATGAAAATGTGACTGTGACAGTTTGGGGAAAATTTAAAAATGCACAAGTACATAAAATAACGTGAAACGATAAAATTACGCTGTTTGTAAACGTTTAATTTTTAAAACGTTTAATTTTTAAAACTGAGCTGATTTTTTAATTGCATAAATTTTACTTATTTAATTTTTTAGCATGCAATCGGGCTAACAAATTATTCAACCAACAAAGTTCGGACAACTTTTATGACATAATTTTCAATTATAATTTATAGCAAACCGTCCGGCTGTCTGTCTCGCTCCTTCTTGGAAAGCAAAGTTTCAAGCAGATTCGCATCAGGGTGAAAAACAGTTTTTCGGCCAAAAATCGAATACCTGAATTTTCTCAAAAACAGCTCATTAGATTTTTATGAAATCTTATATGATTTTTTTTTCTTAACTTTGGCTTCTTTTAATATAAAAAAAATATATTTTTAAAATGATCCGAAACATTACTATAATTTTTTTAATAACTAGTGAACTGATTTAAACAAATTTATTTTTCGGAACCAGCCCGTAATTTTTTTTTTAACTTCCCATAGGAAGTTATTGTAATGGGTCCGATTTGTCAAATTGGAAACTTTGACATTTCTCGACGTTTCAAGGTCCCTAGAGTCGAAATAAAAGATTTTTAGAAAGATGTCTGTGCGTGCGTGTGTACTTACGTTAGCGACGTTTTTTCGTCGTTCATAGCTCAAGAACCAGAAGATATATCGATTTCAAGTAAAATTTGTTATACAGATAATAAGGCAGAAAGGATTCTCAAAAAAATTGCTTGGGTGGTTTTTTTACCATAGCAATTAAAAAAAAAAGGTGAACATTTTGGTTAACCCTAAATATCTCACGAACCAATAACGTTAGAGACTTGAATTAAATTTTATATTATTTATTATCACACTACAAAACAAATATGTTTACGGAAAAAAATTCAATTAACGAATTTGTATAAATAAAAAAAAATGAAAAAGAAATATGTGTCACCTCGAAAATTTTACGAACAAAGCATGATTTTATCTACAAAATAATTTTGTGCAACGACGAATAACGTTTTTAACATCTGGTAAGACTTTGAGAAAAATCGAATTGGCATTTTTTTTTTTTAATAAAAAATAAAAACCTAAAAAAAATATTACTCAAAGTTGGTAAAAATTGTTTTTCGATTCAAATATCTTTTCTTAAATTTAAGATATTGGCTTTAAACTAATTTAATCTTTTAAAAATTATTGTTTTAACATTCAGATTTTGAGAAAATTTGAATGTATAGTTTTTTGTACAAAAAATAAAAACCTAAAAAAAAACAATACTAAAAGTTGGTAAAAATTTACTTTTGACTCAAATATCTTTTCAAAACTTTGAGAATTGGCCTTAAACTAATTTTATATTCTAAAAAATATTGTTGTCAATATTCAGTAAAATTTTGAGAAAAATCGAATTTACATTTTTTTACCCAAAAATAAAAACCTAAAAAACATTACTGAAAGTAGGTAAAAATTGGCTTTCAACTCAAATATCTTTTCAAGACTTTCAGATATATTCTTTAAACTAATTTTATATTTGAAAAAATATTGTTGTCAACATTCAGTAAAATTTTGAGAAAAATCGAATTCACATTTTTTTTTACAAAAAAATAAAAACTAAACAAAAATTAATAAAAGTTGGTAAAAATTGATTTCCTACTCAAATATCTTTTTAAGACTTTAAGATATTGGCTTTAAACTAATTTTTTGTTATAAACAATATTGTTTTCAATATTCGGTACAATTTTGAGAAAAATCGAATTGACAGTTTTTTTTACAAAAAAAAAAAACCTAAAAAAAAACAAGACTAAAACTTAGTAAAAATTTACTTTCGACTCAAATATCTTTTCAAAAATTAAAAATATTGGCTTCAAACTTATTTTATATCACATAAAATATTGTTTTCGATATTCAGTAATTTTTTTATAAAATAAAAATCCAACAGTCAGTTTTTTCATAAAAAATTAAAATCTACAAAAAATAGTACGCAAAATTGGTAAAAATTGATGTTCGGTTTTCGATATCTCGTGAACAATAGAAGATATATTGACTTCGAATTAATTTTATTCATCCAATTTGTATTTGTTTATATAAGAAATAATTTTTTTTAAGAAATGCTACTAAAATTGGCAAAAATTGGTGTTCGACTAAAAATCTCGTTAACAAAAAAATAATTTCGTAATCAAACTATTTCATTATATGCAAAATTTTATTGGTAATTTTTAAATTTTTAAGAATAATTCAACTTATAACTTTTTTAACAAAACACGAAAACCTACAAACTTTTAAGCAAGACAAATCGACAGACAGGATGGGAGGTTATCAGTGTGGGTCGCATCCCAGCCTCTTTTTTATAAGCGCACACTCAAGGGGATATTACTACCCTTATTATGTAAAGACACAGTGTGAGCACTAGGAAAAGGAGAGAGAGGTTGAAAGGAAGTGACTATCAAAAAATCTTTTTTTTTGGAATATTGTAAAAATATAACTTTTTTTTTCAATATTCGATATCTCAAAAACAGGTTGAGCAAATTTTGTGTTCATTTGATTCCGATATCCGGATTTTGTTGCCTTTACCAGTTTAACCAGTTTAAACACCCCAGCGTAACCCTCAAATACCACTTTCAGTTCTAGGTATATGCGCATCACAAACCACTTGTTGTGGAGTGAGGACATATTTGACATCGCCAAAAATGCTGCTAAGTGTTTAGGTTTTCTCGGACGATGCAAGAATTGTTTTAACAATAATTATGATCTGGCTATAATTTACAAAGTTTTTATTGGGCCAAAACTAGAGTATAATTCTCATATTTGGGCTGGTGCCCCAATAACGTACTTCAGTCTTTTGGATCAAACCGAAAAGAGAGCTCTAAAAATGATAGGAGATTGTTCTCGTAACGACATATTTGCTTCTCTTGAACACCACCGCAAGGTCTCATGCCTATCACTGTTTTATCGTTATTTTAATAAACAATGCTCTAGTGAAATAGCCAGTTAAGTACAGAGATTCTATCTTTAACCGCACTACACGAATGTGGAATGCTTTATCAGGCTCAATCTTTCCTCATTATAATGTGCAGACATTCAAAACCAATGTGCATCGGTTTCTCCTTTCTTATCCTATCCTCCAATACTAATTGCTCGCACTGTGTCTAATTATTATAAGGGCATTCATAACCCCTTTAGCGCACGCACAATATAAAAAGGAAGCGGAGTTTCTTATGTTATAAAAATTAGAGAACATTCGTTGGTCAGAAAAGTGTTTCAATTAAGCAGATTTTTCTCTAAAGAGGGTTTCCGTTAAGCTTAATTTTCCCCAGCCAAATTCAATAATAATCTCTCCCCATTTTACACGATTTAACTTTGTAAGTTAACATTTTTTATCTTCTACAAAATATAACAAGACATTGAGTGAAAACATCAAGTCTTGAAGTGACATTCCTGGTACCTAATTTTCATTCAATGCCATTAAATTCAACTTTTACCTTTCTTATTTAAAAATTGATCGACTAAGTTAGGAGATTCTCTTTTCTGCTTCACATCAAGAATGTTGATTTCTTAACCTAACTATGGTTTTTGATCTATTTTGATATTCGCAGTACTTCAGGAAGAATATGTAGAATATGTATCGGTGTTTATTTTTTAAAATATTTTCTTATTTTCCTGACTTGTGCAGTACGTTTGAAAAAGGGCAACCTTGTTAGTGTTCGCCAAAACAAGTTTTTGATGTTTTTTGATTGAAACATACAAAACTTGAAGTGTTCAGAGTCCATTTTTTAATTGAAACACTTTTATCCTTTTCCTATAAACCTGAATCTTCTGAATACATGTTTTTTTTTAAAGAAAAGCCGCGGTACTGACATTTTAGCCCATTTCCTTATATGGTATGTAAGTTAAGCAAGAAATGTTAAAATGCTATATTTTCTGCATATATGCTTCTACTAATAGACTATTCCTCTTAAGACCAAAATTTCTTTAGAATATTTTGCAGTAAATTACGAATAAAACATTACGACTGTGAACGGACACAAATAACCGCTCATTCCCAAAACCTTAGTTTAGCTAAACCGCACGATATAGGAAACAAGAAATATCTAATCGACCCTTTTCACTTATATGAAATCGTATTTCATCTCATTCCTTTCCCTCATACTCATACCCTACCCATATCTACTTTAAGTTACTTTATAAGGTCTTCAATCACACCAGCCTTCCCTCCATTAAGGTATACATAGGTATGTGGTAGGTACATTATATCCAAACATATATAATAGAGGTCCTTTTCCATTGAAATGCCATTAATTAACCAAAGTTCTGCAATTGAAGTCTCCCCATTCCTCTCTATCTCTAACATCTATTCATATACACAAACTCTCGACTCGTATGCCTTGTAAGATTTTGATGAAAAGGCATTAAAAGGACAAAAGACGACTCACCCTTTATAACATAGTCTTTCAATCTAAACATTCACTTGAACTTAATTCTTCACATAACCTACATATAGGTACGCATAGCTATACAACACACTCGACCAAAAAGAAAAAGAAGAATATAAAATAAAATAAAATAAAATAAACTAACGCACTTTTCGACTGAGACACACAATCCCATCAAGACTAGAAGCTTTCTAAATGTTTATTTTCTTTTAGCCTCCGCATAAAAACATAGAAAGACCCAAAGAAAAAAATAATACCTACATACCTTCTAAGAAGAGAAGAAAAGACAAAAAAGTCCAAAGATAACACCATTAGTTGGATAAACACACACGTATCGTACGTTGAACACGTCGTCGTCGTCGTTCAATTCAACGGAGACAACGGATGGTTGCGACGACGACGACGATGGACGTAGGAAAAACCGTAGGTGGTAGGAAAGGACATCTTTTTGGTCCTTGATGGTGTTCAATGACGATGACATTGATTTGACCCATTTTAGTGACCAACAAAGGCAGCAAAAGAAAAAGGTGTCAAAGTTGTATATCTATCTACCTACGTATGAACGTCGTTGTAGCTCGTCGCTAGTCGTCCGTCTCCTCCGTCATCCGTTGTCGTCGTTGCCGTGTTAGTCCTTTTATCTTAATGTTTGTTGTTCTAAGGCTAAAAGAGAGTGTCTGCGAAGATTAATAGCACCGGAAGCCTTCAAGGAGCCAACATGAACACTGAACAGAAAAGTCTCTGGGATGTCTCCGTTTCCGGTTCCGGTTGCGATTCAAGTCGATTCGATTAAAGAGACTTAGGGAATTTAACTTGTGCAAAAATTAAAGCTTCAATCTTAATTGGGTGCGAGGATTACATGATTCGACAAACACACCTCCACTCCACTCCACCCATCTATATGTATATAGAATCCAAAAAACTGTTACTGACGACGACGACGACGAACGACGCGGTGCTAACGAAGGATATGCGGTGCGTAAATAGTTTCGTCATTTTAGTAAACAGGATGTATTATGGGTTTACTTTTTTTGCTTCGTTCTTTCGTGTATGTTTTGTGGTAATAGCGGTGGGGCGGTATGGTGCGGTGTTATCCTACATCCTTTCTCATCCGTTTAAAGTCCTTTTCCTGATGATGGCAATGGGATATCCTGAAAAGTTATTCCCAGTCTACGACCCCATCGTCGTTGTTGCCTTAAACCGTATACTTTTTTGCTAGTGGCTATATGGCGATATGGCAGACGGGCGGCGGTGGGCGTGGGGCGGTATAGTGGAATGGCGCTGTTGCCATCGTCGTCGTTGTCGGCATTTACCTCATTGTCAGCATTAATTTATGAGATTCTGGAATCAGTTTGAGAAATTTCCACATGTGCCATGAATACGTAATGCCAAACAGAAAAGGGATATCGACAATAGGGATATCCTTTGGAAGCTATACCTATACCTACATATCTATATACACTATATGGTTGGCGTTTGTTCGCGCGCGATAATTCTCGGGATGTTTTGTGTTGACTTCGACTCCGATTTTATACCTATACATATACCTTCCCAAGTTACCCCCCTCTCATGGCCCTCTTTTGGCATAGGTATTCCTATTGCTACCGCCTTAAAATTGAAGCCCGTGCGCGTGTTTATCATTATTATTCTGAGGTGACATTTGAGTCAAGCAAAACGGTAAACCGTTAGGAGCTATTATTCTATGTACAGCTAACCCAGGATAAACAGACTCTTTTCTCTCTAACCAATGCGCCACTAATACGCATAGAGACGAATAATGTAAGTCAGGCAAAATAATTAAATTAATATCAGTTATGTGTTCTCGGTTTTGTTAGCCCTCTCTTCCCCCTCTGCCTTGCCCTTTCCTGAAACCGCCTTTACAACGAACGTAAGGAAAAGTTTGTATTGTTAAATAAAGGTATACGTAGAGGCTTCACCATACCGCTCACCGTATAAGTAAGGTACGTTACGAAGGATGCTCGAATTTGGTGCCGCTTTTTTGTTGTTGTTGTTGTTTTTGTTTGAGCTTTTGTTTGCCGTTTTGTAAAAGTATAAACGGTTCACGTTGCAAAATGGGATTTGTAGGGGATGTAGCGTAATCCTTTTCGGTATGTCACTTTCGCGTAACGAAATAATTTCGTGTATTAAATTTAGATATGGTACGTATTTGTATAAATGTTGGCATTAGAGCTAAAGAGGTAAGGAATAAAAGCTGAAACTTTTGAAGGTTGCTGTTTTTTTTTTTGGAGAAAAGATTGGGTAAACGTACAGAAGGCTTCTCAATGTCATTGTTTCTTTTGTTTTTTTTCTATGTTGGTGAAATTTTTGCAAAGTTTTTACAAATATATTCTTTTCAAAAGACTTGTATTCATTTGAAGCACAAAGGAATGTTACCTACATGGTAAATTAATATTAACATCATGTCTACCGAATATTGTAAAGTCCTTGGTATTGTGGGGTTCGTTTATTTAACAAACTTCGTAGTCTTCATTAATCAATCCCAGTAGGTGTAATTTTTCAGATAGAAACATCATAAAATCTTATGTTTTTTCAAAGTATTTCGCTTAATCTGAGAGATTTTTTTTGGAAAACTCGTACCCGCAGGTTTGAAAGCTTTAATATCTGTTGTCATTTTTGGTTAAGTCTGACTGGCCGGCTCAAATTAGCTCTAAGAAGAGTGTACACAGAGATCTTTAATTTGATGAAAAAACATTGCAGTTCTGAAGTGACGTCAAATTGAAGTTGAAGAATTCATTCCAATCTGAACTTAAACATCTGGACTGCGCGGAAGGAGTATGCTCAATTTCTCATAGGATCATGGATCCCCATAAAATAAAAACAAGGGTAGCAGAAATCATCAGGATCAGACTTGAAACTTCTTCGTCAACCTAAGTCAATACTTCTAGACAACCGGTTAGGATATTGAAGATTTCCAATAACTTGGAAATATTATCTTTGGGTGAACTGGACGTAAAAAAAACCTGTGTTCGGAATACTGTCTTAAAAAATGGAGGTACCTATAAGTTTTAGCTTAAGAACTAAGTTACGACTGTTTCGCTAAATTTTTTTGCAAAATCGGATCTCCTTTGCTGAGTTTCATATGCTATCAGCTTGGGGAACGCAACCCATAGATCTTATTATACGAGGACGAAAATGGCTGTGGATTGCACATGTATTTCGAAAAGGTTATCTACTGGAACCCGCTTACAGGAGGAAGACCGGTGAGCTGACCTCGAAGTACTTAGCTAAGAACGGTTGAACATGAATCAACATTTCTGGAGAAAAGTTTTAGAGAGCTGAGTTTTATTTCAAGAAAGTGTGTATGATATCTCCCCAGAGTAGTGGAGGCCTTGTTTCCCGTCGGGGGAACTTTAAGAACGTACACAATTAGTTCGGAGAACTTAGTAAGTGAGGGAAGTCGTATCATAATATACGCAGATCAAAAATGGCAGTACAAATTTAAGGCTCTTATACCTCTTGTACGATATTTTTTTCATTTACGCTCAGGA
The DNA here is from genome assembly GCA_951509635.1 of Eupeodes luniger. Taxonomy (NCBI): domain Eukaryota; kingdom Metazoa; phylum Arthropoda; class Insecta; order Diptera; family Syrphidae; genus Eupeodes; species Eupeodes luniger. The sequence goes on from OX608073.1 coordinate 6,097,635, forward strand.
TTTGTACTGTTATTATGCCAAGAAATAGTGTGAGCATTTGGAAAGGAAAAGATGAGGTGCCGGTGGTTTTGAATTCCTGAATTGGTTCAATGATTTGGAAAGATAAAGTGTAGTAAATAAGGTATTCCATATTCGCATAGTACGGCTTAATAACGAATCTCTGTACTTGATAGTACGACTGAAGTTGGGCTCGATGAGCATTTCTAGTACCACAAGTATTACGGTTGAATTGTTTAGAGGGTAGGAATGCAACCGAGAAGAGAAAATTTATGAAGCAACAGTGTTCAATCGACTTTAATCACCAATCAATTTTAATGATCCTGGTTTACTGTCCGAAGGGGGAAAAAAAATTCTTCCATCGCCTCAGGAAACCTAAACATTTATCGGAATTTTTGGAGATTTCTTTGGAAGTATATATGACACATGCCAAGAATTTCGAGATTTTCAATTTCCTTGATGCAAGTGCCAACCATAGATGGCGCCACAGATTGAGTTTTTGATGAATTAAATCCAACTCTATTTTTGATTAACCATTTAACAATCCTGACAATGCTTATCATGCATTTCTGTTGAAGACCCAAAAGAGCAGGAAGATAAACAAATATGAAAGCTAACAGCCCTATTATGGCAATCAACTATCAATTATTTGATAACTGATAACTTCTATCAATTTATTGATAATTTGGTATTATGAGTATTAAATGATAATTTTTCACCCATTGTGAATACTAATCAATATACGATTGTGAATAGGTTTTGTTTGGTGTTTGACGTTTGTCATTTGTGTTGAGTTCTTGTGTTTTGGTCTATAGGTAAATAATTTCGGCGGAATAATGTAAGTTGTTTTCATTAAATAAAATTCTCTTTTTTCTTAATAATATTTTGTTTATTTAGGAGTAGAATAGTTAGTAACAGAAAACAAATAGAAAGGCTTGTGGAACTAATGGAGGAAACTCCTGAGGTTGCAAAAGGCATTTGTGCATAAATCTCTGAGCGCTCAGTTGATGGTACATGCCTATTTATCAACGAAGAATTTGTGGCTGATAGAAAATTTGATGGATATCATAACAGCCGTAATACCAAGTTTAATTTGCTTATTTTAATTCATGAATTTATAATTTGTCCAGTGGGTTTGAAGCATCTCGTAATACTGTTTATTTTAGCTTGCACGATAAACCTTCGTTCCTCAGTACAATTGCCTTCAAACAACAATTCTAGTGAATTCTTCAATTTGTATATTCAATAAAAACTACAAAAAAACTTTTATAAATCGTATTTAAATTACAATTCTTTACCATTTACGAATATTTGATACATTTGTCAACGAAGATTTGCTGATAGAATATTTGATGGGTATCAATATGTTTGATAGCCGTAATACCGAGTTTATCAATAAAGCTATATTCACAATAGATCTTTTAATTCACTATTTATCAAAAATATTGATAATTGATCACCATAATACCGATTCATTAATTTTGTTGATAATTATCAACTATTATCAAATATCGTGTTGATATTTGATAACCATAATAGGGCTGTAAGGTTACTGTTGTCAGCAAAGCAGCTAAGTGGATAAGAAGTTTCAGATAGGATATCATTAGTAAAAATGAGAAAAAGTCTTGGATTTAGAACAATCCCTGGCATTTATTTTATGTTTTTGAACCAATCTAATACTAATTGAATTGAATGGTCCCAAAGGTGATTTAAAATCCAACTAAGAAGAGATTCGTCTTAGTTGAAAACTATAATCAAATGATTTTAAACTATCAAGCGCAATAATCTTACTTTCTAAAATACATTTGTAAAGATTTGAGATCACCAGTGGACCTATTACTTTGAAAGCTTTCGGTCTTCGAGATTTTAGACACGTAACGAGACATGTCGTAACTTTTGCTTGTTTCACCTTGGTCTCATAAAAATTCAAAATTCCGTCCTAACTGAGTTTTGTTCCGGTCTGGGCCTATTAGTTTTTTTCGTAAATAGTTGATTTTTTAGTCTCGTCTCGTGTAGTCTATGATTTGTTCCATTTAATGTGTTTAAGGTTCTATGTTTTGAATTAAGTCTACTGATATTTTTAAATTGCTAGAAAATTGAATACTAACAGATCTATTGTGATTTTTGATTGCAGCCAGTGAGTCATTTAGAAGCTATTTACATATGTGGCCTTTGCGGAGTAAAATTTATTTTGAAAAATATTGGTTTTTTCATCAGATTCTCAAGTTGTTGCAATTTTAAAGGAGAGAGATCTATGAAAATTTTAAGTAAAAATGAAGTCAGGTTAAAAATAAATCAATAAGTTTGTACAGAAGATATATCGAAACATTTGTACAAAATGGTGTTATTTCTAACACCCATTATAAACAACTGCCTTAGATTTTTATAAATGTACTTTCTTCAAGAAGAAAATATTAGTGAATACTTATTGTCCGACAAAAACTCAAAAAACAAAAACAAAACTAAGTCAAGTTAATGCTTCAAAATTAATCCTGTTTTTAAATGTAAAGTTTTTAAATCCACAACAATAAGAAAGTAACAAATATTCCAAAGCACTCCAAGTTGAAGCTAGCTTCCTTATTTGTCATGAAGATTATTGTTTCCATTTTTATTTGTTTCATTACTTGAAAATTGTCTATGTGACAGTAAGTCAATGGTTCAACTAACAGAAGCTTCTCAATACTTATTTTTGTTTTGTATAACTATACATCGATTTACTACAAATGACGAAAAAAAAACTTAGATACTATTCTCAGATGGAGCATCCTTTCGTTCATGACAAAGAATAAGGAAGTACTTTATTGATTCTACGCCTTTCTTCGAGTCTGCATTCAACAAATACAAACAGGAGCGCTTAGTTTGTGTGAGATCTTAAATAAAGGGCGCCAGAAAATCGTTCTTATCGAAACCTTATATGATTTTTAATGTAGCTTATAATCGAGATCATTAAAAAATATTTCAGTTTCCGAAAATGTGGTTAATTTCAATCAAATTTAATGGAATTCTTAGTGGCCCTTCTTTTAAGAGGCCTTATGGATTTTTATCACATCGAATCCACCCATGTTGTAATTCATTCATTTCAAATAGTCTCCTCTTCATCCATCATCCGCCATCACCATCGTGCTCCTACCACATAATTAATACCAAAACGAACGAATGTGTCGAGTTATTTTCTCACTTTCCTACATACTACTTCGTCCCTCTTACTTCCGTTTAATCATTGTTGAAAGTTTCTTTCTTTCAGTGTTTTTTCTTTATTTTTTTTTCCTATTCTATTCTGTTCTTATCGTTCTATTTTCTATCAAAGACAAAAGCAAATAAGTGAAACAAAAAGAATTTCTTCCTTTTTTCGTGTTATTTTCAAATGAAACGAATACAAAAAATAGTTCTTTCGACAGGATAATGTAACAGGATTTAATTGCATTCCATCAGGAGATTTCTTTTGATTTTCTTCTACCTACACTAGGACTTTCTTTTATTTTTTGTCTTCCGGTGTTGTTGTTGGTGCTTTATTATTTCCCGGTCTCCTTCTTCGGGGGCTTTTTCTGATTGAACTAATAACAAGCGAGTGTTTTCTTAAACGAAAACGAGAAAGACAGAAAAATGTCAAAGGATAGTGTTACCACAAGAATAACCACAAGGATGTCTCAAATGCGTTCCTTTGATAAGAACGAAAATAATTTAAAAAGAAAAAAAAAAATAACAAAATTGATTTCTGGGAGAAAATAAAATTTTATCACCACATTCTACGTTTTTCTTTTTCTCCAATACCTTACCAACCTACTAAGCAAATGTGTGTTGTTCAGAAGAAAACTCTATTTTATTGCACATTTTCCATCAAAGTCCTGGGACTTTTTCTTCTCTATTTTCTTTTGCATGCAACCACACCTCTTGAACATGCATTTTACCTATACGAGAGAGTGGAACGAACACATTCTTTTCTGAGATCCTTTAAGAAGAAATCTTTGAGAGGAAACTACTAAAATCCTTTGTTGATGCTTTAGGATAATGCATGAATGGTTGCATTAAGTGATGAGTTTTGTTTTGATGGAGAAATGTGTTGTAAGTTTTCACTATACACAAAGTTCTTAAAACCACAGATCTGAAGAATTCCAAAGATTAATATCACTCTCGTACATGTATGGGAAACAACATTTCAGGTCAAGTAAGTTTTCTAAAGATACTCATAGGAAAATGTTGGTTACCAGAAACAACAAGATTTTTTCAATGGGTTCTAGAATTTTTCATTTACGGAAATAATAACAAATGTTTCTCCCACAAATATAAAACTTTTTTTTAAATATTTTCGTAGTTTGATACCTCAAAAAAAAAAAAGGTATAAACGTTTCCATAAAGTCTTAAAAAACAAACCCAATACCTTCCACATGTCTTTAAAAAACTTTTCTTTTTTCCATCCAATATAACAATATTCCTCATGTTCGTTAAAGCTTTTCATTGATGAAGTTTATTCATAATTTTGTTTCTAAAGCATCGTATATTATGTCCCATGCCCATAAGCTGTGGCTTCCTCAAACCCTCAAGTTCAACGAACCTTTGCGAATCTTCCCACAAAAATGAAAAAAAAATAAAAAAAAATATTTATATCTCGATAACCAATTTTAATGCACGTTTTACGATTATTTATTATGCCAATAAATTTCCATAAAATGTATCCCAAACGCACGTTAAATTCCGGCACACAATTTTGCCAAATCTGGTTAAAGTCTTCAAGTGAATTTACATCCCTCTCTCTCTATTTTTGTGTTGTGTCTTTTGGTGAACACAAAATACAAAAAAAAGGAAATAGAAAACCCGAAGGTGTAAAACGGGGCAAATTTTCAGATGGCTTCAACTCAGACACAAGAGTTATTTGAAGTGAGGCACTTTAACGGATACGTTTTGGATCCCCAGAAGCAGAATATCACCGGAATTCTGACCAACTCTTTCTGCATCCCTCCGATATCCACACAGCTTCTTCATACAGCGCAACGCATCTACGAGAAAAGGGTATTTGGAAGAAGTGAACACTGAACATGGCTGAGTTGAAAAACGGCCATCCATTAACCCTAACGCGATTATTGGCAGTCCTCTTGGCATCATACTCGTTCTCGAATAGAGTATACGAGTATATGGAAAATCTCCCTATGGCATCCGATTGAGGAATTGCCAGCTTAGGTGAAAGGTTAGTGGGCAGAAATATCCTTTCTAAGTGAGTCTGCAGCAGGAGCAGCATAACTCCAGAGTGAATGATGCTCCAGCTCCATTCAAAATCGAACAGAAAACACCTCTTCGCCTTCCTTCGTATGTATCTCTAGAATTTAGATGGCACAGGCAGAGAAGACCCATACCACATCTAGCAAACAAAAAAAGTTCGTGATGCGTGTGCCAAAGGATACACCACCGCCACGCCACGCAGGCTGATGTCAGGGTCGAAACTCGAAACCCGACACGTATAGCCAGCCAGCCAAACCCAAGCCATATCCTTATAGAATAGGTATAAAGTTAAATGCCATCATAGGATGTCGTTATTTGCGATTTATTGGATTGGATTTGAAAGTAAAAACGAAAAAAGAGACGAAGATGAAAGGATATGAGTACGAGTACGGGTGTATGTGTGAAGAAGATGAGAACAAGAATATACAACGCACAAAAAGAAAAAGAAAATGTGATCGAATCAAAAGGACATTCGCATATGAATTTAATATATTAAAATGGATTTTATCCTCTTTTTTTTATTCTTATCCTTGTGCGTTGGTAAGGAAACAAAAAAAAAATTATACCTATATTCGCCCTACCACCCCCCTCCTCCCCTCACACACATGTTTTCCATTCTTTGGTGAAATGGATATTTATGACTTTAATATATTTTCATAATATTCACAATGTGAAGGATTTAATACCATTTCTTTTTTGTGCGGGGAAAAAATGGTTAACACAAAGAAGAAGATATAGACTCTCGTACCTCTTACCTTTGTATATGTAGGATGATGGTCTTCTATAAAGGAATATTCATTTAAGAAAGGATAATCGATTTGTGGAATGAGTTTTTCGTCCTTAAAGTGTGTGAATAAGGTTGTTAGAGGGGCTTTGAGCTTTGTTAATCTTTTTCAATTTTATATATGTATATTTTTTTAATACCTCTTTAAGATGTCTCTAAGCTAAATGGGGGAGATTATAACCAATTTTATGAAGATACCCCAAGATTTTTAAAATTTGGATTTCATGTAAATTAGGTATTTCAAATTAACACTTACAGTGGTAAGTCCACCCACAAGTTTTGTAAATTGTTTAAGAGGTATGTAGTCGAAATTTCGTGAAGATTTCGATCTTACACCAATTTTGACTCGAAATTGAAGCAAGGTCCTTTTTCGTTTAGTCCCAGTGCACACTTGAGTTTTTTTAATGCGCAAGGACGCAGTGGAACCACATTTAAGTGATACAGTACTCACAAATAAACAGAGTAGTGCAAACACGTCTCCGTTGACGATGCGTCATTACGCTTTCTTCTTGCAGGTTTTTACACCATCACTTTGTCCTGCGATTTTGCCTCTCAGTTTGTTTGTTTTTAATAAGGGTTTTGTATATACATATTATATGCCCAAGATACAGTGTTAGCATAAGAACAAAATTAAAGGTTGGAAGGATTTGTACATTGGTTTTGGATTATAGAATATAATGCATTCCACATTCGCGTTGTACGGCTAAAGAATGAATCTCTGTACTTTAAAGTACGGCCGAAGTTAAAGTCAAGGGTAAACTGATGGATTTCTTTAGAAGTATCAGTCTTCAGTAATTTCCAACATGAGCAGCCACAAAACTCATATGGCCTTCACTGAACCTTAAGCGCTCTAAAGACTTGTTATCTCAAAGCAGACTTTATATTAGCTCCCTAATAGGTGTCCTTACGGGACACTGTCTTATAGGCAGACACGAAATCCGACTTGGTGTAGACTCTAATGACTTCTGCAAGAGCTGTATGGACGAAGAAGAAGAGGAAACAATCTCTCACCTTCTCTGCACTTGCCCTACTCTTTCGCTAAGACGCAAACTTCATCTGGGAGACTACTCTTTTGATAACCCCAGTGAACTAGCTAAAAAGGATATCAAATATCTTCTTCGCTTTATAAAAAGCTCAAAATGGTTCGACTAGTAAGAAGTAATTCTCTAGATTCATGTGGAATCACAATGGGCCTTTTCTTTTGGCCTAAGTGTGTGGATTCTAAATCCGCAGCCACGTTAACCTAACCTTACCTTACCTATGAGTCTTCAGTTTAGTTGTTTAATAGGGGTAATGCAACTGGAAATTAAAAAAAAAAACAAATTCCATATGAAAATAACGGTACAAATCTGTGAGCTAAGAAACTTTGCAAGAATGTTCGAGTTCGAATGTGGTAATTGAATTAGTGTTTCTATCGTCACCTATTGTTTTGAAAGATTCTCTTTGAATACCGTCCAAGATGTTTAAATAAGTTCCTGTACCACCAAGCAAGAGAAGGAGAGAAATTTCTACCACCATCACGAAAAAACCAAACATCTAAGCAATGCTGTTAAGTTCGGAATTTAATGAGGAGGAAAAAGGAGGGATGTGAATCTGGGAGCGAATCTTACGAGCTAAGAATACTATCTTCTGCACAACAAATAATTTGATAGAAAGTTGTAGACAGGAGATAATTTATAAATATGAGAAAAAGTATCGTTGATAGAACAGAACCCTGAGGTATACCAGCATTTGTATTTAATAGGGGGAACAAAATTGTTTAATCGAATGAAATAAGGATTCTTTGATACCGAATGTAAGCATTATCGGTACGAGACAGGATGACAGATTTTATCAAATAACTTCGAAATATCAAGTGTTTAATCTTACTTTCTCAAAACGGTTTAGAGACTGGTTTCCTCAGTTTACTTGGCTGTAAAACTAAAATACCGAAATCTCACTTCTTTCTTTTCTCTTGATAAGCTTTATGCCTAAATAAGTTTTGAACCCTTGATGTAAACCAAATGTGAACCACATATCGAGTCTTGCTAGAAAACTGCGTGTGTGCATTTAAATTGTGTAGCTACGGGCTACGCTACCCTCAACGTGCGTCAAAATAACGGAAATGTGCTTAGACTTAAAAGTAGTTCAGTTAACTATAATTTTCGTTTCCTTGAATTTGCGTACTTTAAGCTTTTTCTACCATCTTATTTAATTCTGAAAAATTGTTAAAGTTGTCTGTGTTAATTTTCAGTATTTTTATTTCGAAAAGATACAAATTTACTGAGGAGCGAAATGAAATTAAAATTAGTCAGTTCCTAAAAACGCTCCGCCAAAGTTTTTTTACGCTTCAAAATTTTGCAGTATAATTACAATTCTTTTCCAGGACTCAACTTTTATGTTTCAATTCGGTGTTAAAAAGTATTTCTGTGAAATAGGCAGTGCTTGAGAATTCTATACAACACAGAGCATGCAATTCAGTTTCAATGTGCAATTCAGGTTTTCTTGAGAACTTCTAATTTTTTGATTATTGCCAAAATGCAGGAGAAATAAAGTGAACAAATAAATAAATAAGACCCAGGCAATAAATAAATTAAAAAAGAACATGCTTTTAAGACCAAAAAATTAAAATTAAAATTCTAATAAAAAATACTTTTCTATAGATTATTATTATGCAAAACAGGGCACGTATTTAACAAGTAAACAAATGAAAGCACTTAATCAAATTTTTATTGAATTTTCACTACTAAATATATTTTTTTTTTAATTTTTAAGTCAATTTTTTCAAATTAGTTGATAGTGAAAAAACAATTTAAATTTATTTTACTAAATAAAAGTGAGAATATTTTATAATTATATTTAATTGACAAAATTTGTAATAATATAAAATATATTTTTGCCATTCGAAGAGTTTTTGTTTTTATTAAAATTATTATTTTTAATGTTAAAAGAGCGGCAGCAAGAAAGATTATATATTTTTATTTGTTATTAAATTATCTAATCTGAGAAATGTATTAAGTTGATAGTACAATACGTTAGTATGTAGACAAATACACAAAAGCAACACTCAGAAATAAAATAATATATAATTTTTTTAAATAATTAAAAATGATTAAAATTAGTAAATACTGAAAAAAATTGAGTAAAAGTAAATATTTGTAAAATTAACACTGCAAACACATGCGACTCTATAATGTTTAACCTGCTTTAAAATTAAATAAATATTATACAAAACTTAAGTTAAACAAATTAAGAAATGAAACAAAAAGAAAAAGAAATGGAAAAATTGCTTGTTATGCAAAAGTCTTAAAGGCAAAGAGAGATAGAGATCGAGAAAACTTCAGATTCTGTTATATTGTTATTCACTTGTTTTCTTTTATTGTTTTTTTTTTGTTTTATTTTGTACACTTTTCACACTTGATTTCACTTTGAACTCAAAAAATATTAACCAAAAAAGAAACAAAAAATTAAATTTATTATATTATTTTTATGAAAAATGTTTGCAGTGTTTATAACTTTTTTTTTTGAAATAAAGTAAAATAAATTTAAGAAAAAAGTATAGAAACTAAAAATTAAGATTTAGTATATTTTTTTGAATAAGAAATTTTTAATGTTTCATTTGTTTACTTGTATTTTTTTGTTTAAATAGATTTCGATAAATAATTTTCTTTTGTTTAATGTCTCTGGGGGAATGTATGTACAAGAAAAACAAACGAAAGAGAAAGAGAAAGTTATATTTATTTAAATAGTATTTTTTAAGAAAAATAAAAACAAAAATAAAACTAAAAACACAAAACAAAAATATTTAACATTTAAATTAATACTTATTATATTTTTTTTTATTAAATACAATTAATTAATTAAAAAAACATTAACATTTAGAGACGGGTGTGCTACGAACTGGCCTCAGTTTTGGACGGTTTCAATTGGATTTCTTCCAAAATACACCAAAACCCGTTCAAAACTAACGCTTGTTGGAAGCAATTTTTCTTATATTTATTTTTGTTTCACTAATATCTTTTATTTTAATATATATTTCAACATCACGTAACCTGTTTTTTATTTGTTGTAAGATCGTTGATTTTTATCTTAAAGGGTGTTCACTTGCTATATTATTTTTTACTTATGTTTTTTTTTTATTGGAAAGGGTGGGGTTTGTTTTATCAAGCAGTATTAAAATGAAAAACAAAAGGATGAAGGTGAAATACTGTAGTATGATAAAAATGAGGCAAACAAATAAACAAAAAAAAGAAGAAAACAAAATTAATACAACTAAAACGAGCAGGTTTTTTTAAGGGAGATGCAAACTAAGTACCTAAGTTAATTTAAAATAAAAGGTTTTAAACAAACTAAAAGTCATGCTTTCAATGCTTTGATACTTTAGTGCAATATTAGGGCCATTCTTTAAAAGTGTAGTTATTACAAAGTTCCAATTTTGTCGTATTTCTTTTTAAACACACCTACTGCAAGCTTAACAGCAGCTGTCATCAAAAGACATTGCCTTCTTTCTAGAGACGTCGACACGAAAGGTTGCAGTGAGTGCATCGTCAAGTTAAAATTTATATTAAGTTTAAGTTAAGTTTTGTACAAACGATATTATTAATTAATAAAGTATTTTATTTTAGAAGAACTTTACAATACCATGAAAAAAAATGTTAACTGGCGCCCAACGCGGGAATTTTCATCAGATAAAATTATATATTTTGTAATCATTTCTCTCAAATTATCTTTACTCGTAAGTTGCTCTGTGAGCCTTAAAAAAAAAGCATTTTAAAAATTAAGTGGGGCCCAACATGGGAACATAAAAATATATATTTAATAGTTCGGAAGAAAGTGGCGCCCAACATGGGAACATAAAGATATATATTCAATTGTTCGGAACTTTTTAACTGATGACATCTGTTGCGGAATTAAGTTTCTCACTCTCATGTTAAGTTCTAGATTAATTACAAGAAACTTGCTGACTGGCGCCCAACATGGGACACAATAGTGCACTTGGTTCTTATTATTCATTGGTTGTGTTTCAGTTTCCATAAAAAAGGTTGTGTTTCAGTTTTCATAAAATATAGTTTAAAAAACAGTTGTACCATTTTAAGTTTATAATCTAGTTAAAAGTAAATATTATTTTTATAAAATTTTAATTTGGCTTACTTAATTTATTCACTTATTTATAATTTAAAAAATCAAAATGTATTCCAAAAACCAATTATTACCTACAGCTACAGGTATAAAAGCAGAGGTTAATTTTTGAAAAAAAATTATTTCCCGTTGAATGATTTCTCTCACTTACCGAATAAACCTAAAAATAGACCCACATTTAGCATATCGTTCATCATTTGAATATCAATTCTCAGTAACTTACCTAAAAAAAGAAGAAAAAAAAGAGAAAATTAAACAATTTAATTAATAATTAGCAAAGCAAATAGACAAACATTTTACTTAAATCAATTTCAACTAATATTGTATATAATATCAAAGTGTTTACCCTGTTACACCCGATCTAATAGTATATGGTTATCAAAATTTGCCCTTGGCCAAAAACCGAAATACCCAAAATCTCTATTTTAAAAATAAAAATTACATTATCAAAAAAATCTTATAATAACAAAACACAAACCTCTGTGAAGCTGAAGCCCGACGAAACCAACATTAATAATGAAAATTTAATTTGCGGTGTTCAAATAAAATTGAACTCTCTCCCTCCATTTTCATTCCCACTGAACTTGTTTCAGGATTTCACTCTCTCTGTCTGTCTCCCTCTCTCTACAGCTGGTTCTCTGTCTGTTTGTTGATTTGCTCCTGACTCAGCCTCAGCTTTAGCCTCGGATATAATCATTTAACCACTCGACTCGATGATAGTTAAACATAGCCACCAACACCAACATCAACACCGACCCACACCATCCAAACAAGGACTCAGGACTCAAAAGGAGTAGATAGATAGGTATGGGCCAGGCTAACCCTCTATGAATTCGTCCTTTTGAAACAAAAACAAAAAACAGTGAAGAGAAAAAAAAAAAAAACAAAAACCTCTTAGGCAGTTTTCCGCTATTGTGGCTCTAAAAAGGGGTTTTCTTCATTCCGTTCCGTTTCGTTTGGTTCGACTGGGTTTGGTTCGGGTTCAGTTTGGTTCAGGTTCGAATGTTTACAGGATAAATATGACTATTCTGACATCGCATCATCATCGCCAGGATTTTGTAAATTGGAGCGAAACAAACTGCTCGCATGGATATGGAGATGGAGACGTCGCCGACGAAGTCGTCGTATTATACGTAGAAATTCCAAAGTTCTAATTAAACAAACATCCATATCCTCCCCCGTCCCCTTCTGTAGACCGTAAGAAAGCAATTTTAGAGAAGCGCCCAAACCCAACTCTAGCATACACGCAACAAACAAAACATATCGTCATCGTCATCTCCATCGAAGTCGAAGTCGTCGTCCCACTTATGATGCTTTAACCATATCGTATAATATGTGGGTTTTCTAGTGATGGTGGTCTATAAGGATATATAAGGACGCACTTAAGGGTGGATGTAATTTATGATTGTATATTACGTTTTTTTTTTTCTTCTAAGCTAACTCTTATGATCTTTCTAGCCTCAAGTTCCAGAACAAAATATTTCTGAAAAGCCCAAGAATATCTTTTATGTACTTTCAATTTATTTTATGTTTATTTAGTGTTTGTTTCATTTTCGGTTCGAGGCATATGGTTTATTATTAGGATGTTTCTTAGATTTTGGTGTATATGTCGACGTGCGTCGTCGTCGTCGCCGAGGAATCAGACTATGGATTGGATATGATGTTGGTGTGGTGAAGACGAGGAGAAAGGCATATACTCGTAGGTTGGTAGACTTGTTACATGAGACAATATGTAGGTGAGAAGGTTAAGTTGAAGGCTTTACTTACAAAACATACGTACTTGGAAAAGAAACAGATTAAGATCTTACAAGTCGAATGGTGTGAGAGTAATTAAAAGTCAATTCGAATAAAAGCCCTTGTTATCAATTAAAATTGAAAAAAAAGTCTGTTATGTCAGCTAATAAGGGATTCTTTTGCTGGAAATTGTATTTAAATATGGTTTTCTTTCCGAGCTTGGAATTATACTACTTAAGTTCAATTTCAAAGATTGAAGTTAAAAATAACTTTTGTTGGGCGCCACTTTTACAAATCCTGAAGCCTTTTTTTGGTGACTAGTAAAGTTATATGAGTCAAAAGATGAGGGACTGATTTTTATTAGTAAGAACTTGATTTTAAAGGTGTTTGCTGTGCAGCAGTGAGAAACAAACTTTTTGTACACAAGTAATAGCCTCGGATGAACGGACTGATAATCAGGAGTTATACGAGCTGTACAGTGACTTGCCACAGGTCAAAAAACTACGTGTTCAACGCTTAAGATGGCTAGGGCATGTCAAGCAAATGAACATCGAAGCTCCAGCCCGTAAGGTATTCAACGCCAAGCCTGAGAGAACAAGAAGCAGAGGCAGGCCTCATCTCCGGTGGAGTGATCAAGTTGAGGCCGACGCACGTCAACTTGGTATTCGAAACTGGAGGCAGAAAGCTAGAGATCGAGTAAGCTGGCAAAAGTTATTACTTGAGGCCCAGGAGCACAATGCGCTGTAGCGCCAACTAAAGTAAAGTAAGGGATTAAAAAACCTTTTTAATTATTTAATTGGGCACCAGTTGTCTATTTAGGTTAATTTCACGGTGGATCACTTACATGTGTTTTCGGTTTAGTTTTTTGAGGATATGTAGAAATGGTTTAAGTCAACTTGTCAGCTAAAATAAATAAATAAGGAGGCGCAACAGTCCTTTGAGAACTAAGGCCTAGTGACTTGCAACTCTCAACTATTCCTGTGTGTGAGTAAATAAAGTTGTCATGGATGGAGAGGACCTACAGTTTTAAAAACTTTAGATGGAACAGCAGGGATTGAACCCAAGACCTCTGGCATGACAGTGCTACGCACTAACCATCACGCTACGCGTACTACACTTGTCAGCTTGAACATGGTTTGTTGGGCGCCATTTAAGAAAGAACATTTGTTTTTCAATGAACTTAGATAGATATTTCAGTCCTACAACTTCTACTTTACCTGAGAATATATACGAAATCTAATAATGACTTATATAAAACCACCTTAACGTCCTTCATGACATTTTTGAAAGTGCAAGCAATAATCTTTCTTTTTTCTTTTTTTTTTACAAAGCAACATACATGCACACAATTTAATGTGACCTCGTTTTCAAGATTCGTGTATAGTTATGGGATTGTCTATGAGAAGGAAGCACTTGACATAAAGTCAGTTTTTATTGCGATAAGAATCAAATCTTCAACCCTTTTGTGAGGTCCTTCTTTTACACCACTCTACCAAATCCTTATAAAGTTTATATATGTATTTTATTAAAATAAGAAAGAAGTGACTCCATAAATTTCTTCTGATGCTTTTTCTTATTCTGAACGCTCGTTGCAATCACGTTCCAATGCAGTAACATTTTTGTGCTTAAAATTGTAACTTTGACACAGACATCTATAGAAATTCATCTTCATTTTGGCCATTTTTCTATAGGTAAGGAATAAAAATAAAACCCTATAACATAACTGAGTTACCATCTTGCATTTTTTTCAACATTTTTGCTTTATTTTGCTTTGGCGTTTGTTATCTTTAAGGTGTCACATGCATGTGCTTGTGCCAAGAACTCCGTTTAATGGAACGAGTTGTCACGTAGAGTTTATTGCCCAATAAGCTTTGTCCTAAATTCTTCCGGTTCTTGTCTCATGATCTAGTTTTATATTTTTTATTTTCTTCTTCGAAGCGAGACAAAAATTGGCGGACAAGTCGACAGGAAGTTTGCCAAAAAAATAAAACGCATTCTAAGCGAAAAGAAGAAAACCGTACTCTGGAAAAATTGTTGTGTTGAATTTTTTCAAAAAAACAAAAGCCCAAAAAATAATGGCTGAAAACATGATTTTTCTCCATCATAATCTCTCTTTCTCCTGTTGTCCTGTGCATGTGCTGTGTCCTGTGTGCAATGTGCATCCTTTTGTTTTCGTTTTTAAGAAAAGCATAAGACATCTTTCGCGATATGGCGAGGCGTCTACTCGTATAAGAACATACCTACATATTTGTCGTCTGTTCTTGTCATAGATATCCCGACAAATGGACGAGATTTTTTTTGAATTCTTTATTCTTTTTGATATTTCTTGTGGTCGTATCCTGAATGTAGGCCAATTATTATATTGGAGGAATGGGTTTTTGCACTGCACAATGCAATAGAAGGATAACTGTGCATTTGACAGTGGGAATGGAAGTGTATAGTCGCACATGTGGTGCATCCTATTTAGAGATCATAAAACATCCGCATAAGTATTTTACTGGACGATGACATCGTCTATATACGAAACTATCAAACGACTATGACAACAACGACGACGATGACGGAGACGACGGTGAATGAGAAGTTCTTGGCAGAAGATATAATAATGGTTGATTTTTTTGTTTTTTGTTATTTTTAAGTCTTTTTTCTTTTCAAGGAAGGACAAACTAGGGCAAAGAGTTAAACGAGTTCATTTTTATTGTCTTGAGTTTGGAGGTATAATTTGATATATTTTTTCTTAAAGAGGATAACGATGGAGAAGTAAAAGAACTTGGATGCCAAATGTTAAAGGAAGGATGTTTTCCTCTAAAATAAAACTTGCAAAGTCTTTTTATTATTGTAAAGTGTCCTTGTAATCACACTCTCGAAGCCTAAGGTTTTACACGGAGATATACTTATACTTTGAGCTCGTAACTGCCACGCCTACAATTCTTACATTTTAAACATATTATTCTGAATGATGCCTATTTTTTTTATATGGGCCAGATTTTGAGCATCTAAGTAGGTGCCATGAACGATTATTAAATATCACTGATCCGTTTAAATTTCTTTTGGGCGCCAATTAAATTAATGTATATTATGTATGTATATAAAAATCGTTGCAATAGAATCCTCAATAATGAGCACAATTCATTTTTTGGGCAAGCAGCATATTTGCTTGATTATAAGCAACTAGCAAGACAGCTGATGTGCAGGATTATTAAATATTAAGAATCAGTATAAGTTTCTGTTGGGCGCCAATTAAATACATAGGCATATAAGAATGGTTTCAATAGAAAACTCAATAATTGGCACAATTGATTTTTTGGAAAAGCAGAATATGCACCTAATTATGATTAACTTACCAAGAAAATGCCATGCACGATATATAAAAATCACCGATAGTTTTCTGTTGGGCGCCAATTAAATACATGAAATTTATAAAAATGGTTTCAATGGAATTCTCAATACTTGTTTCACAATCGATTCTTTGGCAAGCAGCATATCGCTTGATTATTAGCAATTAACCAGATAGTTGAAATGCACGATAATTAAATACATCCAATCAGTAAATGTTTCTGTTGGGCGCCACTTAAATACATGGTCTTATAAGAATAGTTGCAATAAAATACTCAATTACTGGAACAATTGATTCTTTGGATAAGCAGAATATGCATCTGATTATGAGCATCTAACCAAGAAGATGCCATGCACGATATATAAATATCACCGATTGTTTTCTGTTGGGCGCCAATTAAATACATATGGATTTATAAAAATGGTTTCAATATAATTCTCAATACTTGGCACAATTGATTCTTTGGGTAAGAACAAAGAGACATTTTCCTAAAAGCAAATTAAGAGTCTCTTGTAATTAATGTATTGGGCGCCAGTTGTCTATTTCGTGGGTTTCGCGGTGCACTTTTTATTCGCCACTGTCACACCAACAATTCATATTTTTTCTAAGTTTTGCATTTTTAGAAATGTTTATGTTATGTATATTATAAACAGTTTTAAATATTCTTAGAAAGCTTTTTAATTGGAATCTCTCCCTTCTGCCACGCCCACTTTTCGATCACCTTTTATTAAATGCTATTGCTTAGATTTAAGAAATGTTCGACTGATTCTTATCTTCATAACTTACAGGACTCAACAAGTTCTTGAAAAAAGTTAAAACACATTTTATAAAAGTCACATCCATACCAAATCCATATTAATATAAATCGACATAATCCCAGCAATTTATAAACTTCCATAAAGTCTGCATTTTTATTCGTATAAGCTGCCAATGAACTACTAGAAATAAATTCTATTTAACTCATTCGCAGCAATGAAAGCCGCCAGTTTAAACAAAAAATTAAAAATTCAGACAGAAAATATGAGGGATGTGTTTCCCAAAAATTCTCTCAAAATTGTTGAAACAGTCTGACTAAAAAAAAAATAAATGTTCCAACCCACAATATACCCATTTCAAAATCTCTTAAACCTCCCTCAGCTCAATCATTCATCCATCTATCCAATATACTGCACTGTCGATATTATCCAACACATTTAGAATTTTGACTTTTTGGTCTTATGATGATAGGACGTCATCGCATGCAATGAAATTAAAAATAAAGAAAGAACAAAACTTTTGACGACAAATCGACTAAAAACAAGGAGCATGCTCCTCAAAAAAAAAAAAAAAAAAAGACAGAAAAATATGTAGAAAGCTAAAATTTGAATAAACCATAACAAGCCATCAGGAACGTCGACAGCAGCGCATAGCAGCGGTAGGAACGAGAAATATTTTCCATTCTCATAAATATTAAAATGGAAAATTTTCCGTTTATTAATTTAGTCATTCAGCAGCTTAATTCAGGCGATCAAAATGAAAAAATAAAATAAAAAGTGGTGACAGGGTGCGGGAGAGCGATAGAAAAAAGAGAGAAGATTGTCTACGACTTCCATCGGAACCAGTAGCAGCATAGGTTTAGTTAGTCTCGTGTACAATTTTGCCATCGCATCATCATCATCTGACCAACCAACCGATTCGTCCTCCAGTTTGACTTTAACAACCCGCCTCCCTTCCTTCTTCTTCTGCCTCATCACCTCTATAGATCTTTCTGTACCTAGCCCTTATTCCTTGTCCAAGAAACTGTCCAAGTTGTTGTTGTTGTTGTTGTTGTTGTTGGTTGGTTGGCGGTATTGAGATGTGGGAGAAATGAAGAAGCCAGCAACGAAACGCTTAATATGCGAAGAATTCTTATGCAAATCGGCTATTATGGCAGCTAATTGAAAAACAGTTTTAGAAAATGCGAAACATCGCGAAATGACGACAAGGTACTTGGACGATGAAGGCAACGGCAGCGGTAACAAAGACGTCGACATTGACGATGACGAAGACGACGATGATGGTTTGGAAGAACGAAAAATAAAATAATAAATACAAAAAGTTAAATAAAAAGAAAAAAAAACGAAAAATTGGAGAAAATAAAAATACTCGTAGATTGAAAAGTTCTCCCTTTTTCTGATGGAATGGGAGGTGGAAAGTCGGAGGGCTGGAGGGTGATTGAGGAAGGATTCCTGAAGCTTAGTAGGTATATAGGTACTCGGTTGTTTATAACGAAGACAATTTCACTGAAATTTGTTAAAAAATAAAAATATTGCTTGAAAAACTTCCTTCGCGCGATAATTTGAATTAAATTCTCTCAAGACTCATTTTCAGGAATATTTATTAGCAATTCAATGAAACGAGGGGGCTATCTAGCTGATGCTTCAAAATGGTGGTTCTACTCGTATTTATGCGGACTGCTAAGTTCTTAAAGGGAATATTATAAGAAATTCTCAACAAATCGAAAGAAATTAAACTGGTCAGCAAAAAATTAAAATTGGAATTAAAAAAGCTTGGAAATAAAACGAAGATTTGTGCGAAGTGTGTCGAGCTGAAGAATTTCGTCAAAATCTGTGTAATAATTGTCTTGGGAAAATATTCACGAAGCGATTTTATTAAATATTTTATTTGATGAAATTGCTTTAAAAAGAATACTTCGTGTAGGATGAAGCATTAGGTCCTCATCTGGATGCCTCAGAATGCCTCAAACTTAACGAAAAACCAAGTGAAATTTACGGAACAGTCGGAAATCTTAACATCTATGCGTATTAAAGATGCACTAAATTTGTCCTGATATTCGCGGAATTTTTAAGGATAATTGCTAGATAAAAATACAGAGAAATAAGCTCCATTCTTTATCATTATCAGCTCTAGAGAAACTTTCTCAACTCAACAATACCTCGATTAGAAACTCGATAAACATCTGTAATTAAATTGGAATAGGTATTTCCTTCTTTCATTACGTATAAAATTTCTCCCCCGATATTAGTGTCCTTAATAAACTATTAATCATAATTTCCATATTTTTTTTCTAGAAATGCTTTGTTAAAAAAAAGTTGCCCATTACTGGTGCAGAAGGTTCCTATATAACTTTTCCTTCCAACAACTTCTGTTGCTCCCCTTGCATCAGCCTATGTTATCCAATTAAATAATCAACAATTTACCAACAACCTCAATCGAGAAAAATACCAATTAAATGTTTCACAAGAACTTTTAATTCACCATTATTAGTGTTTCCTTTAAGGATATTTCCTTTTCTGTGGCTCACGATGCAAAATTCAAAACTATGTATTTACATTTATACAATTATAAATATAGAATCCTTTTGCACAAAATGGCACCAAACTATCACCACCATCAGTCAAGTCGTCGTCGTCACCGTCGTCGTTCGTGACCATTCCACGTTCCACCGCTATGTACGCTTGAGGTTCTGCTCCTGGCTGTTGCCAATCTAATATTCACAAAGCAAGAGGACCTTACCAACCTTCTAGCATTGGGTTTAATTCCTTCAATATTCAATGCAATTTCTATTAATAAGCATACATCGCATCGTATACCAAAATATCTACTTGTATATGCATGAATTTAAAGGATAAGCGTGTGGGATTGTGCGGCAGTACGGCAGCGTAGTACCTAACCTACCTACATCGTATAAGTTACAGGAAAATATTATCCTTTGTGTTAGAGTCTTATTTTATGCACCGCGAAACGGTACCAATTTTAAGCCATGTAATATATACTGCGATTTTGCATTTTGTAATGAGACCCGTTTGAGAATATTATATTTCCTGGGTGTGGATAGCGGACATAAGGTATGTAGTTATTTTAAAAGGGTGTTTTATTTTTCTGTTATAAAATATGTAAGAAAATATCTTTAAAAGTAATGTATTTTTATTAAAATGGCGCCCAATAGATTTTCTATTTTTCTATTTTAACCTCACGCATTAGACCTATCTTCTTAGTGGTTTTAAAAGCGTTTCATTTCAACTATTAGAAATGAAACGACATATATGAAATGAAGAACAAAAATTATAAAAATTGTATTTTGTTTTTAAATGGCGCCCAACAGAAGTTTTTGTTGCCATTTTAACTGCATTAGACTAAACTTCTTAGCAATTTTAAAAGTGTTTCATTTCAACATTTAGAATATAATTAAGATGCATCCAATGAAAAATTAAATTATGAAAATGCATTCTTTTAAATGGCGCCCAACAGAAGTTCTATTCTTATTCTAACTACATAACACATTAGGTTTATGTATGTACTAAGTAGTTTCAAATCGTTCGTGTCAACTATTTGAAATTAATTGAGAGGTATCAAATAAAAACTAAATGCACTAAAAATGTATTACCTTTTAAAATGGCGCCCAACAGAAGTTATTTTGTATTTAACTTCAAGCATCAATTTTATATTCTTAGTAGATTTAAAAACGTTTTGTTTCAACCATAAGAATTATATTGAGAGGTATCAAACTACCTACAAAACATTATACAAAATTTATTTTTTTCTTAAATGGCGCCCAACAAAAATATTTTTTTTTCTTGATTTCAATTTCAAATAGTAGATAAATCTCCTAAAAGATAATATATATAGAGAAGTATGACATGAAAGTATAGTCAAAACTAGTGACTTGTATTTCTGAGATATATTCTTCAAGGTGCATTTCAAATAAAATACGTTCCTGCATTAAGTTGTCTAAATCAGAACACAACACATTGAAATGGGTACAAGAAAAAAAAAAAAAAACAAAAACAAACAAGTCCAAACGAAAAAAACTTTATCAACGTCATCAATATAAATACTCTGTCAAAGGATCGAAAACAATTTTCAATGTTCGCCCAATTAAATTGCAATAAAAGTTTTCGACGCGCGCAAATATCATTTTATGAACAAAAATAGACAAAAATATATAAATAAAAAGTTTCTTTTCCCTATCTCTTTTCTTTTCTGTCTTTCTTTATTAAAACAACTATGTATGTACGTGAACATAGCTATAGAACGGATAAAACTTCTTGGAAAAGTGTGACTTAATAAGTCGACACCGCAGCACAAGCCAAAGAGAGGTCCAAACGTCATTTTACCCCAAAGACCGATCTGAAAAACCGAACGAACTGGACAAAGTTTCTCTTTTCCATTGTAATTTTTCACCATTAAATAATTTTTAAACTCTCATCCCTTGTGTCACGGCTTGTGGATGGGGAGGGTGTTGGGGAAGGTGGTGGGGGATGTATTGTATAGAGCATGTTGTATTATTATTACCTCCCCAATCGGTAAATTTCCCACTGTTAAATATTTATGGCATAGAAATATACAGCTTTCAGCAAAACACATCCCTTCGGTTAGTCAAGGCATTAACCGAATCCTCTATACTCAACTTGAATTACATACGTTTCGACACAAGTATAAACTCGTATAAGGATCCCCATTTCTGTATAGAGTATACCATTCCTTCGCAAAAACAGTTACCAATTGCAGTGTAATTGTGTGTGCATTGTGCAATATACAGTACTAAGTGGGTGGAATAGAAAGTTTACGTTTCTAAGAATTTTATAACTTTTACACTTGGATGGAACGTGGTCCTTAACGGTATACGTACGTACGATACCAAACCAACTCTCTCTTTCTTTGTGTTTATTCCGTATACTGGAGCCAGAGAAATGCAGGACCAAAAGTGAGGAGTGTTAATATTTTAACTGCAACCAACTTCGGCTAATTGCTGACCAAATGAAAATCCCAATACGACATTTTGTCCAATTTGGAGAAATGTCAGAATGAAGAATGATACATATACTCTCGTGCCAGTATGTATGTGTTTGTTTGTTTGTGTTGTTGAAGTGTGTCCTTTTGTGTCTGTAGAATGTATATAATGTATGTATGTTGGCAGTAAAGGATAAATTTGTTGTATACATTTCTGTGCAACAGAGATTTGCGGAGCACGTTTTGCAGTTTTGCAATGCAGTTGGTGATGTTGCAGAGCTAATGAATCTAAATTTATTGAGGGGACGTGTGTGTATTTTGTGTCGTCTGTCGTTTGTCGTCGTCGACCTCTAGCTATATTTTGTCCGTCCTGTGTGTGGTTGAAGGTTTCATAAAGGGGTGAGGATATGGCTTGAAAGTTAATTTAGATGAGGTTTGGGTAGACTGCGGTGGTTTTATTTCTATTTGGAGAACCGACGACGACAACGACAACGACAACGACGACTACGCCGCCGATGAAGACTATGAGGGGGTAATGAACTGATATAGACTTCAGTTGTTTTTTGATCAAAGGATTTTCTTTTTTATTTTATTAAATATTAAATAAACTCAATTATTATATTCGACAACTCTTGTATAGGTATCAATTTACAAGTCGAACTTCAAAAACAACCACAATTGGTACAACAAGTTAATTAATATGTTCAACGGTAAAATCATATGATGGTATGTTGAATTTGATTGAAGCTAATATTCAAACCACACAAGCGACCACCAATATTTGTGCAATTTAATTATAATATGCCTGTATAAACATTTACATGATTCAAATCCTTTACCTGCACATAATTTCACATGATTTCCATATATCAGAGTGAATTAAAGTTATTCCTTATTTGTGGTAATACAATGTATATAAATATTGGTTGTTATAACAGTACAAACATTAAAGAGAGAGAGAGAGATAATTGCGAGGAATTGACAAATCCTCCAAGAGTGTATCTTGTCATGAAAAGTGCTTCTTCAAATTAGCAGTGTAGATTCAGCTTAAGAACTGTTGGTATCCTCAATTTCTGTCAACATTACTTGCACATAGGAATTATTGAGAGTTGTAAGTCAGTAGGCCCTATGCCCTAGTTCTTAACGGACTGTTGCTCCACCTAATTTATATAATTATGTTTGACACTACGTCTGAAATTTTTGTCAATGATAAACAGATGAACACTCCTGGAAGTTCCATTGTAGCGGAAGAATTGTTTTAACTTGAAGAACATTTCTTGTAAAAATATCAACGAAACCAAAACTGATACTCACTATTTTGTGATTCACACTTTTACTGCCATCAATATCACTTTTATTTACTTTAGCTATTTTATATTTAGTCGGTATTGTCCGTGGCTTTGAGCAAAATTAAAATTGCTTACATGTGAATTGAATGCTGATACTCACTGTGAGTCAAATTTACTCTCATCGAAACATCAACCAAACTTTAACTTGCATCGGCGGCGGCATTCTTGTACCTTTAGTTATTTTGTATTTCTTCAGTCTTTCAGATAGATCAGACCAAAAACAATATTGCTCATGTCAATATTTGGTCAAGCTATTAACAATTAGCAGCCCTAATTGCCATCGTCTATCTTACCAAAGAGTAGCAAAAATTCTTAAGCCCATCTCAGGTGAAAATGTGTCTCAGAACAAAGAATCACTAAGAATTAAATAAATAAATAAAATAAACAAAAACCCAAGATTATTTAAAGAATCCACCTTCTCCTTATGTAGAATTAATTTTACTTTCGGTATCATTCTTTAGCAAAGTCGCAGCATAAAAGTGAAACGGCCGACACGCTGACTACAACAACAACAACAAAAACAGAAATCAACCAGCCATGCAACAATCTGAGGACGTCAACCACAACGACGACGACGAGCAACGACATCGAAAAAGCATCATTCTGTTTCAAGCCAAAGGTAGAAAAACTTGTCTTCAACTCGGATCCGTCAATAACGATCGTCTTCCATTGCATAGTGTCCCCATATGTCAACAACGAATTGATGATCATGATGATGATGATGATGATGCCTCTGTCGAACGAATCGATTGGATCAATCCCATTTTCGATGCCGATAAATGGATGGGATGATGTTGAAAGGAAAACGTGTCGCAATGCTGCTAATGACTTCCATCACAAAAAACAACAACAACATCAACGAAGTCTTACCTCAGTGCATTAGCTAACAGAGCCCGTTTTGTGTGGAAACCAAACCCTGTCTTTTTTCTTTTAATTCTGTGCGTTTAATGTGCAAAATCTTAACTTGGATGTTTTGCCCTCAAACAATTTGTACAATTAACGTTCCAATGTGCGCGCGTACTTTTCAATCATCGATCGGGCATTTATATACACCACAAACATCTTTTATTCGCCTCATGAAATGATCCACCATTCGAACGACCGACAAGATGCGACGTAGACCGATGACAACGACGACGTCAACAATGATGCACGCAACACGCAATGACGATGGAACAGAAATTGTTGTTTTTTTTTTTTATTAAACGCACTTTAGTTAGTCTCACAAACTCGCTCAAACGGCCCCAAGTGGAAGAACTACAGACTATAAAGTATTTAGGGCTTAACTTAGTGAAGTTGCGTCCCGCACTTAGATATGCTGAGCCAATACGGCACAGGAAGGAAAAAACTTGTCGCCTTGCCTCGATTGGTATTTCAACGCATCATTGTCATCTGCGTTATGGAGCTTTAAACAAAGAAGTGTCGAAAAAGGGTTGCCATACGCATGTTTTAGACATTTTTAAAAAAATGTATGAATCATCAAGTGGTCCCATTTTCGATGACTTTTTCAAAACATTTGCGCCCGTATATCGGCAGTTACCCGGTGAATGTTGTCCTCCAAGTGGTCAATCGTTTCGGGCTTTTCGGCATACACTAGCGACTTCATATATTCCCACAAAAATTAGTTAAATTGCACGATCTTGAAGGAAAATGTACGGGTCCGATATCCGTAACGTGAAACTATGCGGTTACCAATCAATTCCTTCAATAAATCGATTGTGGAACGAGCTCTGTGGCATGGAACCTCGGCTCCTCTACATCATTGTTGTTAAAAAATTGATGAAGGATAAAGTCAATAACCATTGACTTTGGGTTTTTTTTAAAGTTTTTAAAAAAGTAAGGACCAATTATTTTTCTGAATCATAGAGCACAACGAACAGTTAGTTTTTGTGGATGTAACGGTATCTCAATATAAACTTGATAATTATTATCACTCCAAGTACAGAACTTTTGTGTATTGACTGCTAAATGTTGAGTTTATTATCTTGAACACAAAATAGATATAATGCGCGGTACGTATTTCAAACAGAACTATGATTTTCAAATAGAATTTACACAATTTGGAACCGTTGTGCTGGCGTCAGTCTTACTTAAGGTGGCGATACAGTCCTGTGTGAACTAGGGCCTAGTCTATTCATGTTAAAATGCCAAACTAAACTTAAAATGAATCTCTTGACAGCTGACAAAATATCCACCATTTGAAATAGTGTTGCCAACTTAATGTTCTTTACCTCTTAAAATACACCCGTTAGTTCCTTAACGTCGCAAATGTAAACTACGAAAAAAAGAAGAGTTACCATTTTTGATAGACAAACATATTTTTTTTTTTTAAAGGGTCAAGAGTTCGACTTTTATATGTCTTCCTAGTCAACGTTTACAGCTATTTAGAGAAAATAATTCTTTTAAAAAAATCATTTAAGAACTCTTGGCAACTTTTCCTTTGAAAATGCTCTCCAGCACCTAGTTTTGAGATCTTGCTGTTGATCAAGATCAAAAGAATTATTTAAAGAGATGAGGATACCCTGTTCGAGTAGACAACCGACTGAGGCAACGGACCTGACAAAATGACGAACCGACGCGACTATATGAAGCACGACACTACGACGCGCCATTGAAGGTTGACTTCTCCTCTCTGCCGATACTCATGATGATGATGATGGCACAGCAAAGTGTCACATATGAGCATAAATAATGCAACTTTTTTCGGCTCTCATGCATCGCGTAATTGGAACACGCAGATGATTTATGTCGCAACAAATTGATGTGCATCAATTTAGCTTTGTGATGCTGACTCGCTGCCTCGACTCTCGACAGTGTGTTTGCGTCCGTCTGGCTTCGTTTACAAAGCTAAATACACAGCCAGCGCAACAACTTGCAACATACGTATATGTATCTAGCCATCCGTTTTCCAAATGACTGAATGGCGCTGATGAGAATCGAATGTGACACAAACGATCAAAAAGGTCAACCGACCATGATGCCATGCCTGCCGTGCACTACACCGTAAACTATCAATGACTGTTTACAAGTTCTTTTTTTGAAACTGTCCTAAAATTGACAAACATCACAAAAAGTCAACTCTTAAAAAATAGGGTTTCCAACCCCTTTATAGGTTGAAAGTATTTTATTTTTTTTGTAAGGCTGGAGCGGCCGGCTCGGCAGCGCGGTGTTTATCCACCCAAATTGTCACACACTTTAGACAACTTCATACGAGTGGATGGATGAAGGCAAAGCAAAGCAAGGGTAACTTGTTCAACCCTTAAATTGAAAGTTGTACTGCGTCCGTCAAAGCCGAAATTCTAAAAGTGTATGACAGGCTATAAAGAACTTCATTTAACTCCTGCACTAATACGAGCCACTATAGCTAGTTCTGAATTCTGATGTGGAAGACGATGATGATGATGATGATGATTAAATCGGTATAGTTACGTTTTTGGCGTGTTTTTTTTTCTTTTTTTTGGTTGTTGTTGTCAAATTTCGTGAGATGACGACCGGCGATAAAACTTGGGCACGTGACCTTAGGCGATTTTTTCGTTTGTCGTCAACGTTGTTGTTTTAATGCGTACTCATTTCGTTTGTAATTCAAGAAGTTATATCTTATATGACATTGTTAACGATGTTTAAGATTGTTAACTATCCGAATTCGTGTGTGCGGCTCGGCTGTTGATCAGGCGTCTTGATTAGATTAAACCGTAAAAAGACACAAACGCCGAAGGAAACCGTACGTGTACGTGCGTTTCATGGGTTTTATATACCTTCCCTTAGATACCTCTAGATTTACTCTATATTCCTATTCCTACACACATTTTTTGTCGCCCCTAATGAGGACAGTAATTACAAGGTAGTTAAAAGAGTTCTTTATTTTTATTTTTTTTTTGTCGGGATGTGGGATGTGTTCGGTTGTAAGAAGAAGGGTGGAGTTTAGATTGAAGAGCAGTGATGCGTTTTTAATATGTAATTGGAAAGTTCCGCATCCGGACTGTGGGAAGAAAGTTAACTCTCACTCGATTTACACCCTTTAGGATTTTTGAAGTATAACAGTTTTTGGTGTTTTTTATGGAGGTTGATTTTCATTTGATGGGAAATTCCAGGGTTTTGACCAAAGATCCATAATTTTGTATATGTTTATTACAACTCTCATTTTGTGGAGTGTTCACATACGTGATGTTGCCAAAATGCCGCATAACATTTGGATCTCTTTAAGCAATGCAAAAAGTTTTTCTCATCATCTGATCTGGCTGTTTAATATGAAACTTATGTACGTCCAAGGCTTGAGTGTGATTCCCATCTCGGGATTGATGCTCCTGCAACTTACATAAGTCTCTCGGACAGTATTGAACGAAAAGCATTCAAATTGATATATGAAAATATCATTATTATTATTGAATCATTTACTTTGCTTGAAGACCGTCTCACAGCACAGTTTCTTAAGACACTCTTTTGAACCGTTATTTTCAAGGATTATGATCTAGAGAAATATCCAGTTCCTCTGAAACAATTCAACTAAAATACTTGCGCCTCAAGAAATGTTCATCAGTTTATACCAAGGCTTTTGTCATCAAAGATATTCGTTACTTAACCGTACTTTACGAATGTGGAAAACCTGTATTTTCCAGTCAATGTAGTATTCATTCATTCGAGGTTTCGAAACGTTTTTTTTTATACTTTATACTAAATTGGTTTTTAGTAAACTTTTTATGCCAAAAACACAATGTGAGCATTAGACAAGGTATAGAGACGGTTTTAAAGCTCCTTATTGTTATAATTCAATCAAAAAACAATGATTTAATGGAAAGAACTGTAAAGGTTTATAATTATACGTTGTTTTATTGAAAAACTGATATCTACTGATCTAAAAAGTGTAGTTTGGAAGTGATTGACCGAACAGAGTAAGCACATCTCATCTTTAATAATGTTATAAAGCTGAAGAGTTTATATGTTTGTTTGCTTGTTTGCTTGTTTGAACGTGTTTATCTCAGGATCTATACAGGTTCAGCCCTTCCTATTTATTACATAAGAAGTAAAATTGTTGAATAGCTGATTGCGACGATTCAAAAATACACATAAGGTTTTCAAATGTCATCTTCTAAGTAAACCTCTTCGCGACTCTCCAAACTTAATTATTGATTTAATTTATTAAAGTCTATTTAAGATTTTCTATAATTAAGTTTCACTTTTGTTCGCTCTACATTTTTTAGAATCATAATGACAATGCCAGTCATGCATTATTTCAGCATAATCATTGTGATCGATTTTTGAGAACCGACCAAAGATGTTGTCGAGAAAGGTACCTGCAAAAGGTCTTTTAAAACCCTCTCAATCTTGCCTAATGCTCTCATTGTGTCCTTGCCATTAAAATGGTACTTTAAACACCTTGAGTGTGCACACATGAGTATAAAAAAGAAAATGTTTTGATGCTGACTTCAACATAACCACAAATTTGAATTGAAGGCGGTCGAAAAGTTTTGAAACAAAAACGAGACTCTTAAGACTCAAGTCAAATAACATTCCAGATCGGAAAAAAAAATTGTCTTCATGATAAAATTAAAAAAAGCATCCAGAACTCTCAAAGCCGTGAAAGACCATTAAACCCATTATTCAAAATTCACAATGCCATTCGTTATCGTTATGTTAAATCCTCCCTCTTTGATGACGCGAATTGCTCTGCGGCGACAGCCGTATATCATGTACCGCGTCTTTGGTAGGAAACATCATAAACCAAAAGATGACACTTCATAGAGAAATAAGCATAAATGCTCGCATTCCAATGCGGTTTTGCGTCTTAACATATTCTTACCACCATCCCCACAATGATGGTGGGACAGTGTGGTGTGGTGTGATGTCGGGGGGAACTTTGATGCATGCTGCACGCAGATAAATTAAAAACAAAATGATACAAACACAAAAAGAAGAAAATCTATATCTACATCTAACAAGACAAATAATAAATCGGAGTCGCATTAAATTCCTATGGATGCATCTTCTATCTGCGATATGTCTTCCCGCGCCTGACGCTTTCACACGTGGTTGCCATTAAGAATGTCGCCAAATCTTTCATGACATTTTCGACAGAGTACTATATAATGGAGCATAGAGCGATGTGATGATGGGAGAGAGGGCAGGACGACCAACACGGAGGACGAGGAGGAGATATCATTTATTCACATATGCGAGAGACTCATTCATTCCCTCCAGAAACATGGTCCGGGACCGTTTGTCATTGACAGCAGCATAGTGCCTCCTTAATTAGCATTTTAGGACAGAACATCATCAGAGATTCTGCAGCTATGTATCTCTGGTTGTCTGTTTGTCTGCTTCTCTTCTCTGATGATGATGATGATGATGCTTTTGCTGAGCTGAGTGTGCCTTTGATTTCGAACTTGTGTACATTGTACCGAGCTATTAATCATTTCTTGAGTTACAAACAGCTTTAAACTGTCTCCAGGGCGATACCATCATGGATGAATAGATAGACGGGACAGGACGGGACGGGACGACAATGACATCCAGAGTCGAGGACAGAGGAGAGCTGAAGTCTTGTTTCGAAATTCTGGTCGGCTTCGGCTCTCTATCAGCAGAGCAGTGGCGAGGAGGAAGAGGGAAATGGGATGCCTTCTGTTTTCTGTATACTCGTATATTGATGATGGACATTTGGGTTAAACATATTGAATGGAGATGCAGAGAAACATCATGAAGGTGGCGGTGGTGATGATGCGGTGTGGTGCGGTGCAGTGCGGTTCAGTTCGGTTCGGTTCTATAGATGATGCATCTTCCTAAGACATCTGAGAAATAATTCATGCATCCTTCAGTTGCATCATTGACCAATACCAAGGGCTGGTTAAGTGGTTGTTAATGCAACAGGACGGGGTCGATCCTCCCATTATTGCTGAGATGTCCTGATGCAGACTTCAATTGAAATTTCAAATATCCAAACTCTTCTCTATATATACTCGTAGGATGATGACGAGAACGACAACGACAATGACTTACGATATAAAATAATGTATCTATACAAACATATGTATGTAGGTAGGTGTGGTAAGTGTGTATGGTCATTGAAAGATTGCAATACAATAACAAAAATGTCTTCACCCATAATACAAAGGATAAAGGGCGAGATGTCCTTTCTATAGTACTTCTATATAAGCCTAGGTACCCATATACCGCATGACGATGGGGATGATGGGCATTCGGAGGGGGGGGGGGGGTAAGGGGCTTTGACACGGGACAAATATTCCAGATCGAAATTGATTTATTCAAATTAAATACTTCATTTTATGAAAAATTCATCATTTGGTTTTGCCATAGCATTCATTTAGGAATCTATACCTAATACAAGAGAGAGAACATAGCATATTCCATTTCCATCAGCAGTCTATGTATGGCACCATAGCAAAAGGAATTTTGCTCCCAGGACAACGATATTATGATTTAAGGATTTAAAGATTCATTTATAGCTCTTTAAAATGTGTATAGGTTTAGGTAGAAGATTTGAAGATTGAACAAAATGAAATTCTATACACACAAAAGTCTGGCTTCATTAAAGCGGAAATAGATAGTTGAATTGGATTTGTCTGTGGCTTAAGTGGAATTATTTCTCTGAGTCAGATTTGAGGGTTCTTATCCCTATCACCACCCCCTCGCCCCCTCCCCACCTCATCCAATGCAAATATTCAACGAAAAAAAAAGAGAAAAGATGAATATAAATAAAATCGATTATTTTACTTTACACATAGAATTTGATAGAATTAAGGGTAAAGGTATAGGGTTGTGAAAAAAGATGAATATTTTAAAAATGTACATAAAAAGTCGATTGGGGTTAAGACCATAAAGCTATATAGAATTATGTTGAAGTGAATTATCGAGAGATGTAATAATTGTTTTATATATAGATATTTATTTTGGTTTTTAAATGATTTTGTAACTGACCAAGCAGCATATAACTCCATACCTTATTGTGAAGTTGGAGTAAAAGGGTATTGCAGAAGCTTTGAAGATGATAATGGCCCAGTCCAAAGGAAATTCGAATTTAATGGTTGAAATTGGAAGGTATTCTATGAGTAATTTTGGTATTTAACAACATATTTTAGATTTTCAAGAACACTGAGACAGACACCTTGAAGGAGTCCAGCCCAGAAGATAAATAAACAGGAAAGTAGAAGAAGATAAATAGGCAGGAAAGTAGATACTTTTTAATTTCTATTCTTTTCTTTTAATCTTAGACTTCTCGAAATGATGACCATAAACGGTGTATTTTAAATCGAATTTCAAATAAAAAAAGAGGCTGGGATGCGATCCACACTGATAACTTCCCATCCCGTCTGTCGATTTGTCTTGCTAAAAAAGTTTGTAGGTTTTCGTGTTTTGTTAAAAAAGTTATTATAGTTGAATTATTCTTAAAAAATTAAAAATTACCAACAATATTTTGCATATGTTTTATTTTAAAATCTAGTTTTTTTAACGAGATTTTTAGTCGAAAACAAATTTTTAACAATTTTATTTTTTTATTTATATAAACAAATACAAATTGGATGAATTAAATGGGCTTGAAGTCAAAACCTTAAATTGTTCATGAAATATCGAGAACCGAACATCAATTTTTGCCAAATTTTCGTACTATTTTTTGTGGATTTTATTTTTTTATAAAAAAATGGACTGTTGGATTCTTATGAAAAAATTATTGAATATCGAAAACAATATTTTCTGTGAGATAAAACTAGTTTAAACCCAATATTTTTAAATTTTGAAAAGGTATTTAAGTCGAAAGTAAATTTTTACCAAGTTTTAGTCTTGTTTTTTTTTAGGTTTTTATTTTTTTGTAAAAAAACCTGTCAATTCGATTTTTCTCAAAATTTTATCGAATCTTGAAAACAATATTTCTTTTAAGATAAAATTACTTTGAAGCCATAATCTCAAATATTTAAAAAGATATTTAAGTCGAAAATCAGTTTTTACCAACTTTTCTAAAATTTGTTTAGGTTTTTAATTTTTTTGTAAAAACTGTCAATTCGATTTTCCTCAAAATTTGACCAGATGTTTAAAACGTTATTCTTCGTTGCACAAAAATGTTTTGGAGATAGAATCATTTTTTGTTCGTACAATTTTCGAGGTGACAAATATTTTCAGTTTTTTTAATTTATAAAAAAAAACATTAATTGGAATTTTTTCCAAAAATGTATTTGTTTGATATCACGTTACAATATGTAATATACAATTTAATTCAAGTCTCTAGAGTTATTGGTTCGTGAGATATTTAGGGTTAACCAAAATTTTCACCTATCTTTCAAATTGCTATGGTAAAAAAAATCACCCAGTCAATTTTCTTGAACGTCCTTTCTGCATCTTTCTGCATTTATATCTGTATAACAAAATGTATTTGAAGTCGATATCTCTACTGGTTCTTGAGCTATGTACGATGAAAAAAACGTAGCGAACGTACGGACGTACGAACGTACGTACACACGCACGCACGTCGCACAGACATCTTTCTAAAAATCTTTTATTTCGGCTCTAGGGATATTGAATCGTCGAGAAATGTCAAAATTTTCAATTCAACAAATCGGACCCAATGCAATAACTTGCTATGGGAAGTTAATAAAAAAAATTTCAAAAATTTTTGCGGACAATTTATTTGTATTGTATATTTTAAGCTTAACGCTGATAAATGAATAATAAATGAAATATAAAAGTAATATTTCTACAGAAATTAATGAATTTAATTTTAGAAAATAGTAATATCATTTTGTCTATCCAAAAAGCCTACAATATTTATGTTTGCTTAGGTTTCAGATGTGTCTAGAAGTAGATTTATGAAAAAATTCATGAAATGAACGAAAAAGTTCATAAGTTTACTATCATCGTCGTTATGTTTCTTGCATCATTTTCTTTAACCGTTATTTTAACCCAATATGCTCTAAAATTAGCTTCATTCCTGCCAAAGAAGTTCAACCTTCATACGCGCGCCTATCAGTTTACTATTGAGTCCAATTTTTCTCGTGAAGTCCAGAGATTCGTTCTTCAACCGTACTACGTGAATTTTAATTTAATTTTTTTACTTGCATTGCATCCGTAAAGTATTCCGAACTAAGGACTTAAAGAAGTTGAAAAAAGTGGTTCTGGTGATTCGGTCGGTCTACCACCCTACACTTGCCTCTATAGACTTGAAAATTGGGTTGAATGAGTTCAAACTTGGAAAGTAAGGTTTTAAGCAGATTCGCGTTAGGCGTTTTAAGACCAAAAATAACAGTATTTCCCATAAAAATGCAGCCTTGCATTTTATTTATAATGCTTAAAATGTGTCTCTTGCATTTTTAAGGACAGGAAACGGTTTGAGCGTTAATTAATTGAAAACAAATATAAATTACGTTAATATATACAAATATTTATTAACAGAACGAAAAGTTTCGTTAACTTATGAATGAATGTATCTATACGTACATAGATCTATGAAATAAAAAAGTTCGCAAGGTAATCAATACTAATAACTTAATATGTTTTAATAATATTCATGAACAGAAAGAAAAGTTTCGTTAACTTATGATATTCATATTTAAGAAAATATTCATGAAAAGCACGAATGTTTTCGTTGACTTACGAATGAAGTTAAAGAACAGAATCGTAAGCTAGCCAAAGTTTTTGAAATTGTTCTGTTAAAAAAAAGTCATTGATAAACGAAAAGTATCATAACCAAAAAATTTGTGTACGGTAGTCAATGTTAATCTTTATTCCCTGAAATAATAAGTGTAACATTCATGGATCTTTTGATAACCGTTTCTTACAAAAAAACAATACAAGCATTAGAAAATAATTAAAATAATTGATCAAACGCATATAATTTAGTTGTTGAAAATTTCTGTAACATACACATTTCTTAGAGGAAATAAATACAAAACATATAATATCTTTCTAAAGATTCTCATTATTTGCAAGAACACTTATTTCCCAATAATTCAAATCCCCATAACCCTCTAAAAATCGCTATTTTGCTGACATATTAAAAATATTCAAATTTGTTCAAATTTCTGATTTAATCTTTTCAAGTAAATATTTTTTTTTTAAAGAGATTTCGCTTTTTTCCGCACACATACACAGACACACAAATTTAATAAAGAAATTCAAGTTCGTTTAGGAAATTGACCTGAAGAATAATTTAATTTAATAAAAAAGGAACAAAAAATAAGGAATCCTGGACAGAATTTCACATATACTCGTACATTCAGTCAATTGGATTCAGAAAAACGAAGAATATTACGAAAAAGTGCTACATCATCGAAATAAGCCAAAAGCTCAAAGAGAACGATGAATTGTCGATGTATGTAATACAAAATAAAAAAGAAAACAAAATGATCCTATAGCAAAAGAAAAAGCAAAATACCACCAATATTACAAATGACTTGCTTCCGGGATATCACAAGGATTCCAGCCATAGTCAACTGATGATGATGATGAAGATGATGATGCTGCATGCCTCCTGCTGCCATCAGCAGCAGCAACATCATCATCATCATCAGCATCAGCATCGTCGTCTTCGTCGTCGTCATGACCATCATTGAATCACTCACTGCCACACCCTCGAATTTGGCGAATTGAAGCCGTAGATCAAGTCGACTGTAAAATTAAAACCATTTACTGCCTTTTTCCCCCCAACTGTACATATGTATATCCTTCCAAAAGAGACAGTCAGTCTATAGCATCATAAGGATAACCCCCTCCCCCAACAATTGTGATTGCTCGCCGTGTCTAATTGATGATAAAAAGAAAACAGAAAAAAATCCCACATAATCTCATGTGTTGTAGTAGTAGTAGTGTAGCACGAGCTCCTGGAAATGTCCTTCATCATCATCGAGTATTTTCTTCTCCTTTCTCTCTGCAAAATGTATATCCTTCTTGTGCGGTGGTATCCTTGTCATAGACAGATTTGCCGCTATCAGAAAATAAGCGGTGTCAATAATGTGATCCTGAACGGTACAAGCGGCAGCCAGCAAGTACCAGGACAAGTACATCAGGTGGAAAGTTGAACCGAAGGAAAAGTCACTCACACCCCTTCCCTTCCTTCTGTCATACTCGTATACTGTCCTATCCTATAGAAAGAACGAAGGGAAAGAAGGATATTGCTTCTTGCAATATTTTTTTTTTCTTGTTTAATTCGTTTTCACTCCTTCCGAGAGCAGAAGTGAAGTGGAAAAATTGTCACATAGCTCACGCAGAGTTTTCTAGCTGGAAACATAAGTTTTTCTACGTAGGTATATTCCTACCTATAGATGTTCTCGTTCTGATGTTGTATTATTCTATAGGGAGTAACCGGCGCGGCGTAGTAGTCCTGTGTCATAACTTCCTTTAGAGCATCCTGTGTGGCTTGCACTTGTTTTTGACAGGATTGTTCCGGAAAATATCCTTAATAGTATACAAGTAATTTATTTTTCGCTATAATGTTAGTATGTATTTTTTTTCTTTACCCTGTCTGCAGTATTTTTTCTTTTTCTACCATCAGGACAGTTTAAAGCGTTCGTATGTCAACAAAACGAATCCTGTTTCCTGCAACAACTTTACAATCTTTTTTTTTTTAACTTTTTGAATGAGGGAAATATTTTTTCCCATTTTTCTTCTTCGAGCAGTTAATAAAGTTGAAAATGCAGAGTACCTACTTATATTTAAAAAATAAAAAATAAAAATACTATATACAAATTATTGACAGCTTGTCCTGACCAAGGATATTTTTATTCGCATAAGAAGAATTCAAGCAAAAAATAAAGGAAATTAAATGATTAAAGCAGCAGCCACAGCAAAGAAGAAATTGTAATGAAAAAGCAACAAATAAATATTAATATCGTCTCAATATTTGATATAAGAAAATTTCCTCCCTCTCTGCCCTCCACTCCCATCACATCACGAGCGACCCACACAGTCTTTATTTTATTTGAATTTAAGAATTTAATTATATCCTTGTGACAAAAAAAAGAAAAATTCAATAATCTCCTTTTTTATTATACAAAATGCTGATTAGAATGAAGAAGTATATTTGCAGATGTCCTCTCAAAGGACAATAGAATTTCGTAGAGTCTATATGCGCGATGATGGAAGCACAAAACGAATCTTTTTCTGTTTTGACGTTCAAAATTCTTTTTTATTTTTTGTGTCTAGCGTTTCTTCTATGGGTTCTTTTTTCTAGTACAATCCTTTTGAATATAATTCTTTTCATTCTCTTAGCCCAAGGATTTGATTGCATACTATAGAACATCAAACAGTTCTTAAATCAAAGAACGATGTAAGAGTTTTTCTTCTATCTATTGACATTTGTATGCCTTGAAAAATTATAAATTGACCTGTAGACTCATACATAAGTATCTATGGGATGCCTCAAGGATGAATTCTTGGAACAGAACTTTTATTTTGCATCTTAGATAAATTTTTAAGGAGTGTCTCCAAAAGGTTCACTTCTAAATTTATTGGGGCGAACTTTTGACGAAAATTTCAATTAACAGGAATGTCCTTACTCCTTACTCACTTTATTTCATATATAAAAACAAGAAGACCTTGGTAAAGGATCATTTACTAAAAAATAAAATTTACAGTCCATAAATTCGATAAAGAGTTACCTTTGGTATAGGTATGTATGTGGGAAGGAGAGGAATACAATAATTCATAGAAAGGCACACTGCTTTTGATATAAATTAATTTTTCTTACTAAATCACTCTCAATAAATCCTTCAATAATAAATCACCACAAATCTTTTTCACTTTGGCACAGAGCAGAGCTAGCTTTCCAAAAGCAACTTTGACACACAATTCAAAGAAATCCTTTTCGAAAATTTAATAAAACACGACAAGTTTCTCGAGAACCAAATCAAAAAAAAAAAAAAAAAAAATAGAAAAATAGTCTTTAATCACTTCAGCGTTCAATAGAAATCAATCCATTTCGCCTAGTACCTTACTTAAAGAACAAACAAATAAAATGAAAAATACATACAGTAGAAAAAATGTCAAATAAGTTATCCTTTCTGCGTGACTTAAGTTCAAACGCTATTTTTTCTTCTTCTTCTTCGTCGTTTTTCGTCTTCAAGAAGATGAACAAAATAAAATAAAAGCAAACAAACAAGAAATCCTGTCCAAGTCCAGTGATTTCAAAGGCATTTCTTTTTTTCTCATATTATATCCTCGAAATAAGATTTCCAGACGGATGATCTAAGATGTAGTTTATTTTGCTCTCGTCCTTTTCGTCCTCCTCGTCGTCGAAAATTGCAAGAAAACATTTATTATAATAACAACACCAAAATCAAAAAAAAAAGTCTAAGAAAAATGAAAAACACAACAAAGCTAAGAAAAACAGGACGAAAAATTGAGAACTGAAAAACAATTAAAGAGGACGTGCCGAATAATAATGTCCGACTGTACGTGTCGGCCATAAAGTGCAGCAGTGCGGCTGATTGCGAAAAACAAAAAAATAAAGTACATACCTACAGTATATGTATACAAAAACAAAACATAGAAGAAAATAAAGGACATTTGGACGACGACGTCGACGACGAGCAATGGGAATAAAAGATTTTTAAAAAAATCCAAACTAGAAGAAAAATCACACCGAAAACTTTGAAATATTTTTTTTCTTCATGTTCTTACTCTAAAATTATCCTGGAACCAAGGAACTGAAGGATAGAGACTACAAATTGAAGAAAAATAAATTTTTGTTTAGTGTGCATGTTTCGCTGCCAAAAGGTGCAGCAGCATCAGGCACACAATAATTTACTCCTTTTTTTAATTATGTACTCTTACTCGTATCTACGAGTGTATATCTATGATGTCCTTACGTACTTATTCCTTGTTTGATCTTTCTTTTTGTTTTGAGAGGAGTGAAGGCGGGCGATAGAATTTCGGAATGATTGTCTCCTTGAAGTGTCTGGCTCGCGAGTTGAATGTATAAAAAGGCTCTTGGCCTCTATTTAAAATCAGAATGGCAACAGATTAAAAAAAATGGACTCCTTGCATCACTACTAGCGAGTGAAAGAGAGAGAGAGAGAGTGGAGTGAAAAAGGCGAGAAAATTGTGCAAGGACGACACGGACATGGTAACGAACGGTGACAAGCGACACTTAATATCTACGCTTAAGAAAGAGTCAGCGGCGCGCGGCGTGGCAGCAGCGTCATATACTTGCCGTTGAGCGCCGCGTTCGTGTCGACTTAGTATCGGAAAATACTAGTTCGAGGTGACGGAGAGGGTTTAAGGATGAAACTGTCAGGACAATTAATTTCCCATGAATTTCTTTAGTTTTTCCTTAAAACCGGAAACATCTACTAGCGCCATCACCCACCCACCTACGCTTATAGATTATAAGCATAGCAAAGAAAACCTAAGATATGGCAGTGGCAGGAATGAATTCTAAAATCCTCTTTCCGGTTTTCGTGTGAAATGTGTAGTATATACAGTTAGCTATATACAACCAGTGCTGGTGCGGTTATTTCGAGAATCCTTTTTATAGAAAACTCTTAAGTCTCTTTATCTTTATCTATATGTCTCCCTAGCTCTCTCTCTTTCTTTTCTGGCCTCAGGTGGAAGGATTTTTTATTTGGTTGTATTCTTTGTCTAATGTTCGTCCTTTTCTTTAGTGAAGATAATTTGTCTTAGAAGTAATTAGATAGATTTAGATCAGAGAGGATTATCGTACTGTCTTCGTTTAGATTAATTTGGTATTCTAAGAAAAGATGAGAGAGGCCACAGGACACAGTCGAATGGTGTTGTGTGGTGTGGCGGTGCGGTGCGGGGCAGGCCGGGGTTGATGGTTTTGATGCGGCGACAGTTTCTTATCATCTTTAAAATTGGCAATTGTTTTGGCTGCAAACCAGGTTTTCAACTTAGCTATGTTTGTGGAATGAAATTAAAATTTGTCAAGTATAGCACAATTTATGTAGGATACCTTATCCTTAATATTCTCATGTGTGGAAGGTGGTTTTTGAGTATATGTGGGAAGATGTATTGGTTCTTATTAAAATATTGAAAGATGGTTTTTGTGTATATGTCTGGCTTGGGGCCAAAAATGTACCTCATCGGAAATTGACAATCTTATATATAAGATAAGACGTTGGTAAAATATTTTTTCACGGCATATGGAAAGGTACATATACATAGAAGAAAATTAGGACAGGTGACACATGGCTGGTTATTTTAAAGACAGTTTGTGTTGAAGTACATAGAAAAATTAATTTTAATTTCGAAAGATGTGGCAATGAAAGGAGGCAACATCTTTCAGAGTTAAGGGGAATTCATTTTAGCAAAATATTGAATTTCGTTAGAAGAAATGAATTTAGGAAAAAGCAATTTTCCTTAAGTCAAGAAATTGAAAAGGAGTAAAGGGATTTCTATAGGGTTTTCAAGAATTTTTTCATTTCCCAAAAAATAATACAATAAAAAGTTCTAAGCTAACAGCTACTAATTTTGTACTTTTTAAATCCTAGAAAAAAAGATACTTAAGTAGAAAGATGCCCATCATTGAGATGATCTTTAAAAGTTGTCTAGATCTGGTCTATATACCTCAGCGATGGAGAGAAGTAAAGGTAGTTTTCATTCCCAAGGCGGGCAAATGCTAACATGCCAACCCTAAAGATCTAAGACCTATTAGTCTATCATCATTCATTCTCAAAACTCTGGAACGATTGATTGATATCCATGTACGTAATAGCATTGATTAGAGACTATCGATGTCTCAGCATGCTTACTGCAAAGGGAAGTCGATAGAAACAGCCTTACACACTCTGGTAAGAACTATCGAATACTCCCTTGAGCAAAAGGAATATACTATGGTGGCCTTCCTGGATATTGAAGGCGCTTTCAACAACGTTGACACATCCGCGATCACTTCTGCTATGACGACCCTAAACGTCAAATACTCACTCTGTAAGTTGATTAATCTAATGCTAAAAAGCAGGATCAACTCTAAGATGGGGGATTTTTGTACGAAAAGGTCTGTCGGTAGAGGCACTCCACAAGGTGGTGTTCTGTCCCCTCTCCTGTGGAACATAGTGGTAAACGAGCTACTAATATCCCTTGAGAGGGAAGGCTACAGAGTGGTTGCGTATGCCAATGATGTTGCTATCGCCCTCACAGGAGAACATCCTAATACACTGAGAGACCTCCCCCAAAACGCGCTCAATATGCTCACTAGATGGGCTGATCACTGCGGACTTAGTATTAATCCTCAAAAAACAGACCTCGTCCTTTTTACACGGTAATACAAGATCCCAGTAATTTTACCTCCTTCAATAAAAGGTGTACCACTAATTTTTACCAATGAAGCCAAATATCTTGGTCTGATATTGGACAAAAAATTAAGTTGGAAACCTAATATTCAGGAAAGAGTTAAAAAAGCTACAGTAGCTCTTTTCCTTTGCAAGAAATCCATAGGAAGCAAATGGGGTTTTCAACCTCGCATAACCTATTGGCTATACACATCGGTCATCCGACCAATACTTATGTACGGGGTTGTAGTATGGTGGACTGCACTGGTGAAAGTCACATACTACGACAAACTCAGCAGAGTCCAACGCACTGCATGTCTCTGCATAAGCGGGGCATTTAGAACCACACCCTCAGCAGCGTTAGAAACTCTCCTCCATCTGACACCCCTCGACATCTTCAGCAAACAAGTGGCAGCGAGTACAGCTATTAGATTCAAAGCCTCATCTCAATGGCCCAACAACAATGTGGGGCACTCCATCATTTTGAACCTCTTCAGTTCTATATCAAAGTACATAGACTACACTATTCCAAAACCCCAATTTGGAAAAAACTTCCAGGTATCCATTCCATCCAGAGATGAATAGGAAGACAAAAAAACTCTTAGCATCTCATTCCGCCTCCCTAATCATTGTAGCGTCTTCCAAGCTGAAATTTTAGCGATCAAAGACGTTTTTCTCCTGGCTAAGAGAAAACGTGATATCAACTTCTGATATCCACATCTTCTCTGACAGTCAGGCTGCTATTAAATCTCTTGACGGTGTCTCAACCAAATCTCAAACGGCCCTCGATTGTCGATCGTCTCTTATGGAGATGGCGAAGCAATTTAACATTCACCTCTGTTGGGTGCCGGGCCACAGAGACATCACAGGAAATTGTAGAGCCGATGAACTCGCTAAAAATGAAACCGTCATACCTATTTCACCTGAAAGGGAGAAGATAGGTATACCGATAGCTACATGTAAACTTCTGCTAAAAGAAACAGCTTTTGCGATAGCAAACTCTAGGTGTCACAATTTAAAAACATATGCAGCCACAAAACTCATATGGCCTTCTCTTCATATGACCTAAAGCGCTCTAAAGACTTGTTATCTCAAAGTAAAATTCATATTAGCTCCCTAATAGGTGTCCTTATGGGACACTGTCTTATAAGCAGACACGCAATACGACTTGGTGTAGCCTCAAATGACTTCTGCAGGAGCTGTATGGACGAGGAAGAAGAGGAAACAATCTCTCACCTCCTCTGCACTTGCCCTGCTCTTTCACTAAGACGCAAACTTCATCTGGGAGAATACTCTTTTGATAATCCCAGTGAACTAGCTAAAAAGGATATCAAATATCTTCTTCACTTTATAAAAAGCTCAAAATGGTTCGACTAGTGGGAAGTAATTCTCTAGATTCATGTGGTATCACAATGGGCCTTTTCTTTTGGCCTAAGTGTGTGGATTCTGAATCCGCAGCCACTTTAAC
Source organism: Eupeodes luniger (assembly GCA_951509635.1). Lineage (NCBI taxonomy): Eukaryota > Metazoa > Arthropoda > Insecta > Diptera > Syrphidae > Eupeodes > Eupeodes luniger. The sequence goes on from OX608073.1 coordinate 6,139,573, forward strand.
CTAACCTAACCTAAGTAGAGAGTGAACTTTGTCTGAGCTGATCAAATAGTCTGTGTTAAATGCAACTCATAATATTTCAACTGGATTCAAGACATCTCATCACAATCCAGCTAATCACAGGAAATAGCTCAGCACAGCGGACAACTTATCATAATGGTGTGATGAGTTATTCCATGCGATCAGTTGGCTGTTTTGAGTTCGACTTTGGTGGGTTACACCCAACGCAAATAGTCTAAATCAACTGTCCAATTGCAATTTTGTGTCAGCGAACAATTTGTTTCAATGAATAGTTTTCAATTCTGAGCATTTTTTGAAAGATGTTTACAGATAAATTTTAAGTCTTTTTATTTGATCTTTTTGTCATATTTACATACATTTATCACAACTTCAACAAAAGTATAATTTTTTGACAAATACAAAAATTTCAGAAGTAACATTTTCAATACAACCTGGATTTTGTTGACAATTTTGATGACAGACAAGCCTAAAAACTGACGAAAGTTAGCTTTTAAAACAAAAACGTATTTTATAACTATTCTGTTATTCTGCCAGATTGAAACAATTATCCTTCTACGTGTTTAAGGCCAATTCAAATTGAAACGTATTGGGACCGATAGTTTGTGAAGTTGAACAAAAATTGTATGGAAAGTTTTTGAAAAGTGGCAGTATAAGAAATTACAGTTATTTGATAGTAACGACACACGAATGTAAAATTGATTTTTGTAATGCCTAAAGAATTAAGAAGCATGTGTCAACATAAGCTATCTAATAAGAAATCACGTTGAAAGTACGCATAGCAAGAAAAAAAGATTGTTGAATTTCTCAAAAGTTCTACAGAAAATAATTGAAAATGCCAGATAATGACCAGGTCAGACAAAACGTTAGCGGCGAATTGCATCGTGTTTCTATCAAGCCACCACCATTTTTGCAAGACCTACCCGACCTATTTTTAATTCAGATGGAGGCGCAGTTCAACATTATGCTAACATCAAATGCGACATAACTAAATAATATCACTACGTCGTCGTTGCTTCATTAGATCAGAATGTTTCTTCACGTGTCAGTGATACACTTAGAAATCCACAAGAAACAAATACCTAAATATGAAGAACTGACAAAAGTGATATTAGCAGAATTTACTGACTCTGATCAAAAGAAGTTATGTAAATTGATAAACAGTGTTGAGCTTGGTGATTTGGATCCATCTAAGCTTCTGAAAAAAATGAAGGAACTTGCGACTAACCAACCAACTTTCCGATGATGTGCTCAAAACATTGTGGTTGGAAAGACTTCCGGACAACATTAGAGCTGTTATTTGCATTGGCTCAGGCGATTTAACGACGCTTTCAAAGCAAGCTGACACGATGGCCGAAATGCAGAGCATCTCAAACATATCAGCAGTTGGAAGCCAATCTGAAATTTTATCATGAATCGATGCGCTTCAAAAACAAGTCGAAGAACTAAGAACATCAAGACCAGGTGGAAGCAGTAAGCATGACTCACAAAAGAGAGATTTAAGCAAAAGTCGCAGTAAGTCTAAACCACGTCTTCCATTTTGTCGCTATCATTGCAGGTTCGGCAAGGATGCAAAAAAATGCGTTGAACCTTGCCAATTCAAAAAATTCGACCTCTCGGAAAACTAAAGGAGGCTCTGTCATCGGAAGCGACACTGCACAGAGCTGGCACAAATGAAAGCCGTCGCTTATTTATCCGTGATCGAAAAACAAACCAAGGATATCTCGTAGACACAGGTGCAGACTTTTCCCTCTTACGTTCCACCAAACATGACAAACCGTACAACAGATATTCCTTATTTAGTGCCAATGGAACTCCAATCAAAACATACATGACAGAAATCATTCAAATCGACTTCGGACTTAGAAGAAAAATGGATAATCGGAGCAGATTTCATTCACGAATTTGGACTGCTAGTTGATCTACGAAGAAAAAAGCTCATCGACACAACAACAAGACTTGGGGTAAGTGCAATTGCATGTAATAAAAAATCGAACAAATTTTTACCTTTGCACAAAATTTGCCACGAAATATCAAGTCGTTGTTAGAACAATACAAAGAGTTGACACAACCATTCAAAGCATCAATTTCTCCATCAAAAACAACAGTAAGGCATCACATAATAACAACAGGTCCACCAATTTTTTCGAAACCTCGCCGATTAAATCCTGAAATGTACAATATAGCGAAAATCGAATTCGATTACATACATGTTGAAACAAAACATCTGCTAACCAAGTAGTAGTCAATGGGCTCCACTCCTTCACATGGCTCCCAAAAAAAGAAAAAGGTAAATGGCGACCATGTGGTAAAAGTCAAGCCTAACGAGCTGAAGGTCCAATATACATATATGGAAAATTATTATAACTAAACATTTCTCTGAAGTGAATATATGTAAATCAACAGAGAAAAATCAGTTGTCGATGTTTCAATAATTGTTCCTCATTATTCCTCATTAACCTGTGGTTTTTATGGGATAAGAGTCCTCAAATGCTCGAGAGTATTTTAAAGATTTTCATCGAATATAAACTAATGAAATATAAAAATGCTAAAGAAATTTAACCAGTCCTTATTTTTCAATTTCCATTTTAAGTCATGTGCGGTTTTCGAATATAATATTTTAACATTTATTGACTTTTTAACGCTCCTTATAGATCTCCGAATTTCAATGAAATTCTGTTTTAAACATTTTGATAATTCATAAAAACTGAACTTACAGTTTTTATAATGAATCATACAAATATTTTACAAACAAAAATGAGACTTGACACTTTTAGAAAAATTGTATGTATTTGTACAAAAGACGTTTTAAGCATATCTGGGCGAAAATAGCTTAAGGTTTTCGTACGGCAATTTCGATAATTACAAAAAATATGACCTGTACGTTTTTAAGTTATTAGTTTATTTGATAACCAAAGAAAATGTTAATATTTTTAGATATTTCTACTTATTTTTTAGCTGTCTCGCAAAGTTCGTATGTGCCAAACTTTCATTTCTCACGAATTAACGATCAACTCGAGTAAATCTCTTAAATTTGGGTTAGTTTTGAAATTAAACCAAAAATATCCAAAAGCCATTCTAGTCAATTTAGTATATGTACGTACGGGTTAACTTGATAAATCTTAAGTGTAACCCATACAAAAACATATGAAGTAATAAAAACTCGCAATGATCCTTACCTCAAATTTATATTCAAGGGTTCCAATAATCGCTCTTTTTCCCAACAAATCATAAAATGAGAATTATTACCGCTGTACAAAAGGTAACTTCTTAAAAATAGAGAGGTCAAATATGGAATTCACATAAATTCAACAACCACTTTCCCACCATCTTCAAAAATAGAAGCTTAACCCGCAGGACATTAAACTTCTATTCTACAAGTTCCTATACTCGAGGCCGCCGTTTCACCTTACCAACCCACCATATGACACAACTCATTCCAAAATATCAAACTAAACGATATACGAGTATGTTCATCCATCCCGGCACCGTCGACGCGACGTTTTCATGAAGCAATTTAAAATGATTGAATTGAGACATGAAAACTTTATAAGCTCTCCAAAACAGCCTAAATAACAATTACGTTTAACACACTCCCACGAGCAGTACCAAGCCGCCGCCGCAGTGCACCTCTTTTCTGAATTATTGTCGCGAGACTTTTATGTCAGAAATGAACTGAAACACCCTTCGAAAAGCCGAACCCCTCCAAGCTTTATAACAAAAGAGCCTAAATTTCGTTCGCCATCATTGCACGTTCATAATTTTCAATCAAACTCCTGACTTGATTGCCCATAAAAGTCAATCACATTACCTATCCGCATTGCACGCATTATAGACCTGCACCTTTTTTGACAGGGACGAGCGACAACGACGATGGCGGAGGCGAAGGCGAAGGTGGTGGATACAGTCTATACGATGGATACGGTGAAAAAAGGATAAAGGTACAGAGTCCTTATAGCACACGCATGCTATAACCATCATCATCGCACATGAAAAGGAGGTTGCTTGGGTATAAAAGGCATCAGCCATAACAATTTAAACTGGAAAATAAACCTAATCGAGACGGTTTCACTAAATGGAAAACATCCAACAACAATAACAAAAACAACAACAACAACACAAAACATAAAATAACAAGAGAGAAACAAAAAAAGAAATCCTTGTGCTCTATACCTACTTAACTGTCGAATTATGAACGCGCGACGACGACGAACGACGGCAACGCTGATGCTGATTCTGACGCTGACGCTGAAGAAGCGCTACAGCGTGCTACATAATAAAACTTCATAAATTCTTAAATAGCCCGGTCTGTCCCCGGAGGTGGCAATAATTCACGCAATAAATATTACAAACTCATACACCCCCGCAGCACCGCACATATGCGGGTGAATGAACGTTTTCATTTGAGTAGGTTCCGCTCTACCTCGCAGCTGAAGCAGGAGAAAGATCTGGAGCGAGAGTAAGGAGGACTCCCTTTGCTGGCGCTTCCATCCTCTCTGATGATGATGCTGGTTGGCGGGTTTAGTTTAGTTTGGTTCAGTTTAGTTGGTGTTGGATTGGGTTGGGAAACGGGATGGAATCCTCAACAGAGTTTTGGGGGCAAAAGTTTTATTCTTGTTCTTTTTAATATTCAACGCATCATGTTCTTTCGATTAAGACCGGCTGCTCTGAAGTTGAACTGAACTGATGCTTGGAGGGTTGAATATTATGTACGTATACGAACCCAACATAAGTAGCATCTTTTCCACGCGAATTTGTTTTTGTGCCACAACGAAGATGACGATGACGATGAAAAACTTTGATATCGAAAAGACGCACGGAACCATCAGGCGAGGCGGGAGAGACCTTGTATCTTCTTACACGCTGTGTTTCTGGCTCTGATGGCGAAACACGTCGACTTCTTCCTTGAGGCCTTAAATTTACACTCACGCATGAAATAGATATTTTACAGACGTAACCCACTTCAGCTTCTTCCTCTTCCTCTTCTCCACATCTTATTCCGCCCCCGTGGGGAGACCCCTGGGTCTCCAATGTGCGTCCCGTCCACTCCGCAGTAGTCAGAGGATTATAAAATAAAAATGAATATAGGCAAAAGAAAACGATGAAACTTATGACATCTGAGCGAGCAAATCAAACTGAACGAACTCAAGCTGCCCAGAGGCGGCTTGTTATACCTACACTGAGGAGCATATGATACACATATGCCTCTGTCTCATGCTCCCATGTGGAGATTCAGAGTCAAAGTCAGAGTTGTTAGGTTCCATTTTGTATGAAAAACGAGAGCAAAATTTCAAAAAAAAGTGTAAGGAGAAAATAATTTGACATTAATTTTGTCCCTGGAGGACTTCGTCATAATAATAATCCTTGTAGCTCGTAAGGGAATAGAGGAATAGAATGAATAGAAAAGTGAAGAGGGCTTGGCAATGGTAATGATATCATGGCCATCACCAACGCTGCCAACGTTTTTTAGATATAAATTTTGCAGAAAAACGTGCGAGGGAGCTATGCTCTGGGTGTAAAATATATGGACCGACCGACAGCAGTGAAGCCGGTCGGTCATACTCTACTCAACGTAGACGTTAATGAATGTCAGTCTCTGTTTGTTTTGATATGTTACCTTTTTTCATAAAACTCCGCATCAGAATTTCTTTGTTTTCTTTTTTTTTTAGTCTTCGGTGTGTGTCTATGCTTTGTTGGGCGCCATTTAAAGAGCGAAAGGTTTATTTTGTTGTTTCTTTTATGCTGCTGCTTAAGTATCAAGTTACTTGAGATTTCGTCTCTTCTAGTTGTCAGATCATTGTCATAGACTTGATGTCTAAAATAGATATAAGCATGTTTTTCGCCTAAAAATACATATATCTCTGTGTAAGCTCAATTAAGCACCAATTTATTGTCTTCTTGGGGAACAGCAAAAACAACAAAAAAAAACAATAACAAATTTGTCGCAAAATAATTTCTATTCAAGGAATATTAAGGAAAGCAGGGATGGATTTAAGAAAAGGTCCTCAGACAATTTTTGGAGTGTATAATTTTTTAGGTAAGAAACACTCTTCACAAAGTAAGTTGATTGTAAAAACGGCACTTGGTTGGATGGTATTCCTTTCTCACAGAGCAGACTTGCGTATGATTTTCTATGTTTAAGGAGCTTTCTAAAACTCTCTATCTTGTTAGTAATTTTTTTGAAAAAGGTTTTCTAATAAGAGGTTTGATATTGAATTTACTGATATTTGGGAATGTGTCACTTTTGAAGGGTCTCGTGAAATAAAGCCAAGTAAAATAAGACCAAATTTTAAAAAATGAACTTATTGCACTCAAATAAAACCACTTTTACTTCATTTCACCCTATTTGGGTGCAATAAGACCAACTGCCGAAAATTGGCCCTTTTGCGTTTTTCAATTAGAGTTAGTGAAGTTATCAAGGACATAAGGAAGGAATTTTGTGAATTGGTCATGAAAACTTCCATGAAAAGGATATTATGTCGTTTAACGTTGTAAATGGCACCCCGTTTTTTTACTGATGGAAACAATTTCCCATTTCTTTTTAGCCAACAATTTTGTCAATATCAACTAATTAGCTTCGTTAATTTTTAAATATTCCTAGATGAGATATCAAAAAAACAAAACATTAACTTTGTTATATTCAATCAATCCACTATGCTGAATTAAGCAAATCTAGTAAGCCTGTTGAAATTATCAAACCCTCTTGGTTGTTACAAAGGAACCATCAAAAATTAAATAAATAAATTAGGTGGCGCAACAGTCCTTTAAGAAATAAGGCCTAGTGACTTACAACTCTCAAACATTCCTGTGCGAGAGTACTGTTGTCAGGGATGGAGGGGACCTACAGTTTTAAGCCGAATCCGAACGGCTGATTTGAGAAAGCACTTTTCATGACCAGAATTATTCTTGGAGAATTTGTCGATTCCTCGCAAGAGGCAATACCCGTGAAAAAAACTTAAGATGGCAAAGGCAAGGATCGAACCCAAGACCTCTGGCATGACAGTCCAACGAACTTTTTTTTTTTGTTTTTTATTTCATTTTTATTACTTCAATCTTAAACCTATCTTAAAGCTAGACAAAAATTCATAAAACTAGCCTAATTAACCATAACTTACAACTAACTTACTGGTCCCACACGGACATTCTAAGTTAAAATATCGGGTGATTTTTTAAGAGCTTGAGAACTTTTTTAAAAAAAAAAACGCATAAAATTTGCAAAATCTCATCGATTCTTTATTTGAAACGTTAGATTGGTCCATGACATTTACTTTTTGAAGATAATTTCATTTAAATGTTGACCGCGGCTGCGTCTTAGGTGGTCCATTCGGAAAGTCCAATTTTGGGTAACTTTTTCGAGCATTTCGGCCGGAATAGCCCGAATTTCTTCGGAAATGTTGTCTTCCAAAGCTGGAATAGTTGCTGGCTTATTTGTGTAGACTTTAGACTTGACGTAGCCCCACAAAAAATAGTCTAAAGGCGTCAAATCGCATGATCTTGGTGGCCAACTTACCGGTCCATTCCTTGAGATGAATTGTTCTCCGAAGTTTTCCCTCAAAATGGCCATAGAATCGCAAGCTGTGTGGCATGTAGCGCCATCTTGTTGAAACCACATGTCAACCAAGTTCAGTTCTTCCATTTTTGGCAACAAAAAGTTTGTTAGCATTGAACGATAGCGATCGCCATTCACCGTAACGTTGCGTCCAACAGCATCTTTGAAAAAATACGGTCCAATGATTCCACCAGCGTACAAACCACACCAAACAGTGCATTTTTCGGGATGCATGGCCTGTTCTTGAACGGCTTCTGGTTGCTCTTCACTCCAAATGCGGCAATTTTGCTTATTTACGTAGCCATTCAACCAGAAATGAGCCTCATCGCTGAACAAAATTTGTCGATAAAAAAGCGGATTTTCTGCCAACTTTTCTAGGGCCCATTCACTGAAAATTCGACGTTGTGGCAGATCGTTCGGCTTCAGTTCTTGCACGAGCTGTATTTTATACGGTTTTACACCAAGATCTTTGCGTAAAATCTTCCATGTGGTCGAATAACACAAACCCAATTGCTGCGAACGGCGACGAATCGACATTTCACGGTCTTCAGCAACACTCTCAGAAACAGACGCAATATTCTCTTCTGTACGCACTGTACGCATTCGTGTGGTTGGTTTAATGTCCAATAAAGTAAACTGAGTGCGAAACTTGGTCACAATCGCATTAATTGTTTGCTCACTTGGTCGATTATGTAGACCATAAATCGGACGTAAAGCGCGAAACACATTTCGAACCGAACACTGATTTTGGTAATAAAATTCAATGATTTGCAAGCGTTGCTCGTTAGTAAGTCTATTCATGATGAAATGTCAAAGCATACTGAGCATCTTTCTCTTTGACACCATGTCTGAAATCCCGCGTGATCTGTCAAATACTAATGCATGAAAATCCTAACCTCAAAAAAATCACCCATTATAACACTTAATACTCATGCCTTTCGGCCCTAAGATCTATTTTACTTCAATTAAAGTTTATTTATTTTTGTATTTATTAGAAAATTTGAAAAAAAAAAACTAATATCAATATCCATTTTTATTTTTACTTAAAACTACTTAAAATAAGGTCCTTAATATAAAACTTAAAGCTTACTTAAACTAGGTACCTATGCTACCTATCAACTACTTAAAACTAGAACAACCACAGCAGCAAATTTAACTATCGAACAATTTTTGTTTTTCATATTTTGTTGTCCTTTTTTTTCTTATTCCATGTTTTTTTTTTAATTTTTTTTTTGTATTTTTTATACTTTTGTTTTGTTTTTCTTTTATTTTTTTTTGTTTTTTTTTTTATTTTTTTTGTTTGTATTTAAGTATATTCTACTTAAAACTAAACCCTTAAACTATAAAACAAGTATGTAAGCCGGCCAAGGCTTAAAACCCCATCCCGACTATTCACTATCAAGTGCCGATTGAAGCCACCAAAACTGGCTCTCCTGCTTCACCCTATCAGTTCTGTCCCGTTCGGACACAGCCCTACTGAACCGAAGAAGCTCTGCTCTGCCTTGTGCCATGAGACGTCCCGATTGTACAGGAGTCACCTATCCACGGTTCGTCGTCTGACGTGGTAGATTAGCGGAACTGCCAATCTATCCTGTATCAGACCGCATCTATCTAAAAAGAGGAATGCCTCTGGTGGAATGAAGTCACTCAAGCGTGTACTCTCAAAATACTCTTCGTTCGGATAGAACGCCCCGAAAATTAAATTGTTGGTCGAAGACATAGCTCTTGCAATGTGACCTCGAACGAGTTTTATCACGAAATTGTCAATTCTGTCAATTATTTTGTTGTCCGCAGCCCACTTAGTCAGAGCCCTATTGATGATCTTTTCGAAAACTTTGCTGATGCTCGGAAGAAGACTTATCGACCGAAGATTTGACGGGTTGACAGTCAAACGCACTAACCATCATACCACTGGTGCTATAACTTAGCCTTTTTGTAATTTATTTATTTTCACATAACATGTAATTGAACTTTGGGAAATTAAAGCCCTTTTTGGCTTAAGACAATTATCAAGGTACAAATTTTAATCTTTTATGGACTTTAACTTTCTTCATATAATATAACCTTTTTAGCTCCATGTCCATTTTCCATGTATAGTTTTATTGCAGATTTAGAAGAAATGTTCGTTATTATTCTGGAAGGAAGTTTAACTTTTTTATGAAAATATGTACTAGGTAAGGTTAGGTGAAAGTGACTGTCCGTGATGGAATAGATAGAACACACTAAGGCCAGTTTAATGGCCCATTGTGTTACCACATAAATCTTGAGGCTTTCTCCTAAGCTCAATGAAACCAGTTTGAGCCCCTTACGAAACGTAAGAGGCTGATTATGCTATTATGATTTAGATCGTTTAGATCGTTGTAGAAGAATTTTCCTAGGTAATTCTTGCGTTTTTGAGCTAGAGCAGAACATCTACAAAGAAGGTGAAGAACTGTTTCCTCCTCTTCCTCGTCCATACAGCTTTTGCAAAAGTCATTTGAGAATACGCTTAGACACGTGGCGTGCTTTCCTATTAGACAGTGCCCGGTTATGACACCTACTATCAAACTTATATGCGATCTGCTTAGAGATAGCAATCTCCTTGATCGCTTTAAATCTAGTGTAAGCCAGATGTTTTTTTGTAACATGACACGTGGTGATGCTGTTCCACCTTATATTTGCCTTCTTCCTAGCGTCCTGCATTAGCAATAGTTTACAAGTAGGGATTGGTATGCTAGCATTTGCCAAACGTGGTAGAATGAGTAAAAATTGTACTGAGTTTTGTTAAAGTTTCCTTAAATATTTTTCAAAAAATATGAAATTTTTACCTTTCGCTTTATTTTCTGATTACTTGTATCAATATAAGTTTTATTTTCATAATTACAAATGATTATTTAAATGTTTTCGAAGTTCTTAAAAATCTGTTTTTTATAGCTTGACAAATTTCTTTCCTTGTTTATGGATTTCACTGAACGCTGAATTAATTTGTATCTCCATATGTCTAATGTGAAGACAAGGCGCCTTTTTTCTCAACTCCTTCCATTCAAAAATTCAACCTTGTTCATCCGAAAATTCCCTTAATGATATATTTATGTGCAAAAATCAAAACAAGCTTCCACTTAGTTTTTGTGTTTTTTTTCTCTCTCTCTCTCTTTATTTTTCGAAAACGAAGACACAAAAAATCCTTTTCCAAACAAAGACAGCGTGCGTACTTAAATCATCAACAAACAAAAGGAACAAGGATACGAATCCTTTCTCCCCATCTCATAACCAATCCACAACCCACAAGGGTGCCAAATCGTTCGACTCTCCATTGTACGTATGTATGTATGTACATGAATATTTGTGAATATTTTCAACACCCCCGCAGTAAACCATCCACCCACCCTTCAACACCAAACCTCAACCCACCACCCACACAAAACTCCATAACAATTTTGGATTTATGTCTATGATAGAGATACCGTTCTTCACAACATCGCAGCACACATAAGGCACATCAGAAACAAGGGTACAGGAAGAAGAGAACACGCTTATAACGCTTATAACGGGCACGTGTGAATGTTTTCGTTAACAATCAGTCGCGTGTGTACAAAACCAAATTTTTTACACAAACAAAAATATACACAAATATTCAACGAAGGCAAAAGCAGAAGAAGCAAAAGGGTTGGGTTTTTGGGTGATTTGGGTACTTCGACATCGAGAAACCAAAGCCCTATGTAAATAGCTGAAAGGTTGCAGTCAGTATTATGCTGCTGCAGTCAAATATTGAAATAATGATTTTCAATTAACACGCGCGGTGTGCAGAGCACAGACAGAGCGATGAATGAGGCTTTGTGACTTACAGAATGTCAACCCTCAGGGGGATTTGGGTTTTTATATACTATACATATACCTATGTAGATACCTACATTTACTGTTTTTGGTAGAAAAATTAAGCCTAAACAAAAAAGGGTTTAACTTGGCAAATAATAATTAAATGCATGTCCTGATGTCCAACCAGAAGAAGCCCTACCATCATCATAACTACGGTCGTTAAAAAGTGATTCGGTTTTATTTTTGTGTTTCGTTACGTTAGGTTTCTCTCATCTTTTGGGTAAATATAAATATAAATAAATGTCAATAGATGGCGCACACCGGATAACCTGTGTCTAAATTGACATATAATTTGACAGGTGGTAATCACTTTGACACATTTCAAAATTACCTTAGATTATATTGATGTCGTTTTTGCTCTAGTACCTTACCTGCGACTATATGTATGTACGGGTATAAAGCCCCAGGGAACTATTAAATAATTTAAATCAAGTTATATACGCTTTGGTATGCAGCGCAACATGCCAATGCCAAAACCACGATGACAATCTGATGAGCCACAAGAGGACCAACCCGGCGCGCGGTGAGGCGTCCCGTCATTCCCATTGCCGCTTACGGTAGTATATACTCAGGGGTAATACATAATTATGTCGTAAAACAAAATCGTATCTCATGTCAAAGTGTCATAAAGTTGCATTGTATGTAAATAGAGAGAAATTTGTTTATTACCGAATACAGATGGCGTGACAGATACTAGAAAGAAACAATTATGGATAAAAATGCAAAATACAAAATACAAAATACAAGAATACCTATAACAATATAAAAGTGCCAAAGTCGATGTCATTCTTTTCGTCGTCATCGTTGTCCAAATGTCACTTGAAATGTCACAATTTGAAAAGTGACGATTCGATAAAATATGGCCAAAAGGCCATAAGATGACGAGTGATGGTGACAATGATGATGATGATGATGGTGAAGACGACAACGACGACGATGACTGTGATAGAGAGGCAATGAAAAATCGCTTTTATTCTCAAAAAATATATGTAAAAAGAAAAATTATATTATAGTTGAATCTTTTTTTGGGATTTGAGATTCGGCATCAGGATTCGGGAGGAGGACATGGCAGACATTTTATCAGGATATTACACACTTGACCTACATTTTCAGCATGAAGTTTATTTTCTTCGATTCGTTTTTTGCTTGTCCATTTCAATTTGAAAATAAATGTCATTTCATTTTCTATTTCTTCTCGTTTATTCTTAATTTTTTGTTTGCCAAGATGCCTCATGTCCCTTGCTTGAGCTTAGAGCTCCTCGAAAGTCGAGATTGTCGAGTGTATATGGGAAGAGGGTTTTCAACAATAGAAGTTTTGAAATGCTTAAGTCGACATTGGCCGGTTGGTGGTATGGCGCGGCGCGGCGGCGGTGGCAGAGTTACCACCCTCTTGTTGCACTCATTCGATAGTCATTTAAAATTGCATTTCATGACTTTTTTCTTCTTTATTTTATTTTATTTGATTTTCTTTTTGCTGAGATAAATTTTAAGCAGATTCGATCTGGGAAAATGATGAAGTTGTATCTTTTTCGTCTTTTATTTTTTGGAGGGGAAGGGGGGAGCGCAATTCTTCATTTAGAAGAACGAGCATAAAATATTTTAATCGATTTTAAGTGCTTTTTTTGTTGATGATGGATGAAGAGAAGCGCGAGGGTTTTGCGAAAAAAGAAGACCGGAGATTGCTTTAGGGGGTATTTTGGAGTTGAAAATAAATTATGTGACACACTGCCGGAAGGAGGGTGAATGTGGGACATAGTCGTCGCTCGTTGTAGTCATCGTCATTGTATGGATATTATGTATAGTATATATGCAAGCGGGTTGAGGGAGGAAAGTAGATATATATGGGCTAGAAAAGTTGACCAACATTTTCACTGGAGCAAAGGAAGCAACATTTTCAAGGCAAGAATTTCCAAATATTTCATTGTATGTTGTTCGTGTGTATGTTTTGTGTATATTTGAATTAAGAGCATCAGATAGGAACTTGGAAGGTCCTTCTAAAAATATACATACATACATGAAATTTATTATGGTAAAACAGTTTTCAAATTAAAATCTAAACTTATTAAACTTTAAAGTTAAATTCTATGCCTGGATGGTTTCAATGATGAAAAAATACTTTAATTTTAATTTAATTTAAAGCAAGGTCTGGCATGGATAGTTTATAGGAGTTGTTATTTTTTTTTAATAAATCGGAGGTTGTCTGGACATGCAAACTATATTTAACTTAAGACTTTCGTGGGAAATTACTTTCGTCTGTTAAAGGTGTGGAATCTATGTAAATGACTGTCCTTAGTCATGCAAGCTTAAGTGCTATACTTTATTTGTCATTGCAGGGAAATTAATACAAAAAATACAAACAAATAAGGATTCAAGTGATATACAAATTCGTGCATATAATATGTGAATAAGCTGATAGAGCTCCATAATTAATATTCCTTATTTCTTAACGGCAAACTTGGTTCTTAAAGGTTTTTTAGTTTTGGGACAGTTCTTATTTTTTGAAGACCCCTTAATTCTTCTAAGACTATAGCAGTTAAAGCTTTTAAGAACTTAAAAATACAGCAGACTAATGGTTTTCTGGTAAAGAATCTTACATTCGTGTAGTACAGTTAAAAAATAATCTCTCTATTTAACTATATGTCAAAAATCGGGTAAACTGAAGGGGAAATAAATGAATATCACTCCCGAGTTGTTTAAGGGAAGAAATGCAACTAAAGTTTTCAACACACTCGCTTTATTAAACATTGTAGAGTAGATTGTTTTAAGTCAACTAAGATGATCAGCTGTAGGGTTATTTGATTCACAAAAGTTGTTTACTTCTTCACAAGGAAACTTTAGAAACTAACCGAGATAATTGGTTGATATACCTTCGTTGAATTCCCACGTGCAAGTAAAAAAATATTATTAAAGTGCCAACTTTGTTTTCTGTGGTAAAGTGTATTTTAGTGTTTCGTTTTATGTGCTTTCTAGTTTTTCAAGTGAAATTGTGTCGTTATTCAGTGTTTTTGTACCGTGACCCACCGGTGGTCTTACTGTTTTTTTTTTTTTTTTTTGTTGATAATTTTTTATTTGTTTTAGGATTTGAAGAATGGATACTGAAAGATTTTATGGTTCTTCTTCTGCTAACGCAGCCTCAGATGAAGAAAACGATGTGGACTTTGAAGGATCGGACTCAGATGATGAGTACCTACATGCCAACTGATTCCAATGAACCTTCCAGTGACTCCAGCGCAATGGTACCATCTGAAGCTGATTCGGATGAAGATGAACAAGAGGTGTCTATTGCTGATATTTGGACACCTGTTCATGGAAGATCGTTGACAAATTTTCACTTTGAGGAGACTTCACAGTCTGTTGAAGATTTCAGTGATAAAAAAGAACCCTATGACTTTTTTTCTCTTATGGTGACCCAAGAAGTTTATGAGCTGATTGTTCAAAATGCTCAACATACTTTGGCCACCAGAACAATAACGCGCAATTCACGGCTGAAGAGATGGGTCGATACGGACGTCACTGAAGTAAAAAAGTTCCTGGGTTTTTTACATGGGTATCGTCAAATATCCATGTATAAAGGATTATTGGAACAAGGATACATTTTATAAAAATTCATTTGTCCCCCAAGTTATGTCCCGGAACAGCTTTCAACTCATTTTGAGATTTATTCACTTTCTGACAATTCAACAGTTGGAAACAATCGTCTGGGTAAAGTCAGAGGCCTCCTGAATATATTTGGAAATTTGTTTGTAAATTCTCAAACACCTGGTGAGGTATACTAGCCATGGATGAATCGATGATATCCTGGCGCGGAAGGCTTCAGTTTCGCCAATATAATCCTGGTAAGTCGCACAAATACGTGGTCAAAATCTACAAATTATGTGACCCTACTCGTTACACTTTTACAAGTTCCGTATATGCTGGAAAAATAACGGTTTCAATCAAAGAGGTGTAGCATCGGAATCAACATCGCATAGTACCCAAATAGTTGTAGATTTAGCGGAGTGCTATCTGGACAAAGGCAGAACTATAGCGACTGGCAATTTTTATACTTCTGTTGCTTTAGCAAGAATTCTCCTTGCCCGTAAGACGCATTTGATTAGAACCCTAAGTAAAAATCGAAAAGGAAATCCGATGGACGTAACAATGGCGAAGCTAAAGAAAGGAGATATTATCGGACGGGAAAATACATCTGTAGTAGTAGCTAAATGGAGAGATAAGCGGGAAGTTCTGATGCTGAGCACAAAGCATGATCTTGAGGTGATAGCTACCGGAAAAAGGAACCGAAATAATGAAGCCATACAAAAACTAAAAGTAATAGTCGAATATAACCACGCCAAACAAGGAATAGACAGCTCTGACCAAATGGCATGCTATTTCTCTCCGAAAAACAATAAGATGGTACCACAAAATTGCATTTGAATATTAGTTGTCACCATCTGTAGTCAATGCCTTGGTAGCTTACAAGGAAAAAACCAAAAATAACATACAAATCGTCGAATTTCGGAAATCAATTTGTGAAGCATTGTGTGACCAAAGAAGCACCAATGTACGAGTGGAACAACAACGTTCTTCTTCTCATGCCCTCGAAGAATTCAAAACAAGAGACCTAAGCTACCGCAAACACAGAAAACGTTGTTCGAACTGCTACGAGGAGTTGTCAAAAACTATGAAATGGAATGAAGCAGGAAAAAAAGCCAAAAAAGTTTCAACTTTCTGCAATACCTGTGAAGGAAAACACTAGCACTTTGCTTGGAATGCTTCAACAAAAAACATTAATTTTAATGTTTTTCTATGACTTATATTATGTTTCTAAAGCTGAGATCACACGATTGGTCAAATGTACCGATTTTTGTCCATTTGTATGTACAGATCGTGTGAATGGCAAAAAATATTGGGCATAAGGCAGATAGGACAATTGTTTTGGCAGATAGGCAGATAAAAATGAGCTGTCTTGTACCAATCATGTGAACTGTTCATACACCGATGAAGACAGAAAAAATTTTTTAATGTGCAGATAATTTGTTCTGCCACTTAATGACCGATCATAGTGACCAATCAAAGCAGATAAGTGCATTTAATTTTTTTTTGTTGTTGAAAATTACGATTTTTTAATAATTGGCCATGCACACTTCTGGCACAAACAAAGATATGGTATTTGGTGCTATTCGAAAGTGAACCGATAAGCTTTTGAAGCTGTCTCCAGAAGCTAAAAAACGTAGCGTGACTGTCAATTTTTCATTTGCTGTTTTTACACAAGCGCCATCAGTACTCCTTCTCAGGAGCCAATCCCGCACCCAAACACTTCGCTTCCGCCTTTCTTCTTTTTTTTTTTTTGTTTTTCCAGCTATTTTCTTTTTTTTCCGTATGTACATCATTTTAATTTTAATTTATTCTATATTTTTTCATTAAATTCAATTATTATATGTTATCAAACATATGAACAATTAATCAGCTGTTTATTTTTGCTGTTGAAAATAATGCCAGATCGTGTGACAGGGTTGTACAGATATCGGTCATATTCCTGCAGTGCACAAATAAGCGCAGAAAATATTTGGCTAAAATACATCAATCGTGTGAAAACCTAAAAATATTTTCGGTACACAAAATTTCTGTCACCAAATGTGTAGGTACAGAAAAATTTCGGCCGAAATCGGTACATTTGACCAATCGTGTGATCTCAGCTTAAGAGTTCAAGTATTTATTTTTTATTTATGAGTTGTTTTTAATTTTTTTTTAATAAAAGTGCCAATAACATCCAAAATTTTCGAGATATCAGACTTTTTTTTTCTTATTGTAAAATAACTGACTTTTAACTAGGTGCCCAGAAAGAAAAAATAACGTTTTACTCTTGCACCACTGAAATAATACTAGAACAAAAACATATAGAGCACGACCCACCGGTGATTCATATGGCCTCATGGGAATAATTTTCATGACCCACCGGTGGGTCATGTTGCATTCAATGTGTTAACAATATGGTTACCTTAAATCAAATAAGTATGTTGAGTTTTTGCAGAGTTTACTTGATAAATACATCTGAGTACATTTTGGAATTGAAACGATATTTAATCGTAAACTTGGTTGTTTTTAAACAATTTTCCCTTAATCGAGTTAATAGGTTCTATATTAACAGTGTTAGTTGGTTATTTTTAACAGAGATTTGGTTAATTTTAACAAAGCAATGTTTTTGCGTGTAGTCTTTTCACTAGAGCGTTATTTTTGAAATAATCACAGTAAAATAATGAAAGGCATGAAACTTTGCATCGTTGTTCAGGAGATAGAAATGTGAATGTAAAACAATGGTCACCTTAAATTGCTCTTCTACACTTAAAACAACAAAATAAAATGTTTAATTTGTCAACAGAAAAAAGATACAAAAATGGACTAAAGGCGTTAGAAAATGTTTGAAATTCTGATGGTAATTTTTGATGTATCTGTGTTCACACATTCAATTATCGTACACATTAATACTGCACTACCATCGTATATTTTAAAGATTGTCATACTATAAGGACGAGACAAATGACTTAAGGTACTTTCAGCTTACTCTAGCAACACAAAAACGAATTAAAATGTAATTAACTTAGAAAAAGAGATGGTTCCATTTTGTACATAGTATCGAATCTTAAGTCTTGAACCTTTACAAGATTGAACTTTTATTATTAATAAGATTTTCCTTACAAAACCACCAGGAATTTAATAATTAGCTTTTGATCTAACTCTGTGTTGAGCTAATTTTCGCTATTATTTTGCAATCAATTAAATGTTCATATAAGCCCTTATAGGTACTCTCATATTTTTGTTTTAGCATACCTTTAAATACCTATAGGAGGAAACTCTGATTATGCGTGTCATCACCAAAGACACCTAATATCCTAAAGAATTTATAGCAATTTAAGCATAGGGCTTAAAGTGTCCTCCCATATACATAAAATATATAATGTGTCCTTGCAAGTAAGTCTTTTTTGTTTTAAGAGTACATATATTTATTATCACCACCTCTTTCCAACATCGACATTTATATACTATAGTATAACATATCCAACTAACTTGCAAATCATGTCAATAGCTTTAATATATCCCTTCAAAACAATAAGGATTAACCTTCTAAGTATAGCCCTCGGAACAAGCCACATTATAAAACGTTATCCAAAGTTACCAATGCCAACCGCTTATTAGCTGCCACGCTCTGCAATTTGAATTTTCAACTACCTATACCTATGAGATGTAAATGCTAAACGGGTAGGTATTTAGTGGAGGGGTAGGGGGGAGGAATAGTTTAGGTTGAAAAGTAAGAACCTACTGTTTACGATATACAGTACACCATCAAACAGTGTGCGTCTGACGATGACGGTAAAACAGGAATGGGAATGGTAACGACGACACCACCACCACTGCCGCCGTCGCTCGACGAGTGGGTATTTAATAAACAAGCCCACTTTATTACCTCACCTATTATCCTTTCCATCTACTAAATGACAACAAAACCTGTGAATGTTCACAAATCATCATCGTTTAGTCTCTCATATAGGCACACATATTACTATACTCGTATAAAGTTCGTGCATTTATGTATATATGTATGTATTTTGTAGGTGCCTTGCCTTTCCACGCTGCTGCCTACTATAAGTTGTGATGATGGCGCATAGATTGTGTGTACGACGGAATAAAGTAGCCTGCCTTAACTTGGCTTATAATTATGCCAATTAGAATAAACACATAAAGGACACTACATATGAATTTATATCGCCGCCGATAGGCAGTTCTTGTTGTTATTTTAGTCTGTCTCTGTCTCTCTATCTCATTCTCACACTTTGTGTATTTATCACTATCTCTATTTTATATTCATTCAACTTGAAGTTTGTTAGTTGACTGAAAATAACAGATAAACAGCTAATATTATGGACATCAGCTAAAGGATAACAAAACGTTGTACATACACTTCATCAGAAATCGTGTCCTGTAGGAATATTATGTTATAGAGCCAGAACGACAAACGTTTCGTTCACCCTGCACCTGCACTGCACAGAACACACATATTGCATTCGGATCAACTTAATAGCATTTAATGTCATGCAATCGTAATGTTAATTGTATGACACACGACCGTCGTCGTCGACGATATACTACGTCATAATGTCCTTGTGTGAAAAGTATAATGGGGGGAGATAGATCAAAGGTAGGGTAAGGTGAGGTGAGAAGTACGGATAGATCTATACTTTAAAACAAGATTTAGATTAGAATTCTCTTACTATTGTGATGTCTTCGAGGGTAAATGTATTCAAATATAAGAACAGAAGTTTGTAATCTTAACCCAAATTAATCCTGAAAGTGGCCATGATACAAATGTAATTTGATGACACCAAATTTTATCAGTCAAAATAATGTAGTGGATGAAATATTTATTATTAATTATGTTTTTCTGCAAGACTAATACCATCCAATCTGTATTTAAATTAAATTGAACACTGAGGCGTATACTTGTTTTTTTCTTTTTTTTTTGGTTTTAACTTCCCACAGAAAATTGTTGTAATTGAAAATTTTGACATTTTTCGACAGTCTAAATCAAAGGTCCTAAGGTTTTGGACACCTTTTTTTATCGGCCATATCTCAAGAACCAGTGAAGATGTCATCTTCAAAAACATTTTTGTTTACAGATAATAACATCAAACGATGCAGAAACGGCTTTCAAGGACATTAAGTGGGTATTTTTTGGCAATACCGATTTATTTAATAGTGACTAATTTATTTGAAATTAAATATCTTACGAAATAATAAAGCTAGCACCTTCAAATAAGTTTAAGTTTATAAAGGGTGTTTTTTTTAAGGAATATATCACTTTTATATATAAAACAGTGATGATTTTTCTACATTTACACAAAATTTACTTTAAGATAATCTCTTGTCATTGCAATTTCAATATGATTTCTGGCATATGACCACCATGGTTGGCTCAGACGTAGTATAATCTGGAGGTGCAATTTTTGATGACTTTTCCCAATATGTCCTCCAAGTGTTCAATCGTTTCGCGATTGTCATTGGCGTAGACTAGAGATTTCACATGCATATATTCACAGAAAATAGCCAAGCTCCAACTTAAATCGTACTTCACAGCTTTTACCATACAATTTTAAAAACTGATTTTCGACAAGATTATTTCGGGAACAAAAAAATCTATTGAAATCAAACTTATTTCATTATATGCAAAATATTGTTATTAGCTTTTGGTATATTTTTAAGAAAAATCCAATTGACAACTTATTTTACAAAAAAAAAAAACCAAAACCTTCAAAAAACAACTAAAAACGAGTTGAAATTGAGTTTTGACTTCATTATCTTGAGAAGGTGTTTTTAATTGTTTCTTAAAGATTTAGACAATTAAAATTTACAAGCTTTTACTTCATTCTGACCTAAAAATCTTAAGAACAAAGAAAGGTATTGCCTTCAAAATTATTTCATTCCCTAGAAATATGCTTTTAACATTTTATGTATTTATTTATTTTTCATCTACAAGCATTTTAGAAGCTAATAGATTTGTGGCACTCCAATTAAAAGCTAAAATTTAAAAAAAATTAAGATTTCTGATTTGAATTTTCCACGAGTAACACATACAAAATCAATACTTAACGACGCTTCATTAAAATAAGCAATGGACCTGGATAAAGGCTCATTACAGCCATATCTAGTAGTATGTACTCTTTAAAATATACACAATCTAGCTCTCTGTGTTCAAGCTGCAACATAAATAGGAACTAGCGCAAGAAGTAACTCTAATGAGTATTACATTATGAACTTTTCGTTTTCGACGAGATTCCAGGCCTAGCCTTATATTCTGGACAAAAGCTCCAACGCATTTGTTGGAATACATATTTAGTGAATCGTTCATGAATTTTTTCAAGGCGGTCAGATTGAGCTTTAACATCTGCATATTCTAGAATCGATTAAGCAAGAGATATCATTATATAATGATAAAAGAACGGACGGATCTCTAAAATCTTTAGAATTTCGCTTAATAAAGCCTATCAACAAATTAGCTTTAGGGATCAAGTAATCGAAATGGAATTTAAAACAAAAGAGCAGAGTCAAGTATTACACCTAAATCGTTAATCCTTGAGACTCAATTAAAAGGTTTGGTTCAATTGTTTTTAGTACCCGTAGCGTGATGGTTAGTGCGTTGGACTGTCATGCAAGGGGTCTTGGGTTCAATCCCTGCCTGTGCCACCTAACTTTTTTCACGGGTACTGCCTCTTACGAGGAATTGACAAATCCTCCAAGAGTAATTCTTGTCATGAAAAGTGCTTTCTCAAACTAGCCGTTCGGATTCGGCATGTAAACTGTAGTGTAGGTCCCTTCTATCTCTGACAACATTACTCGCACACAGGAATGGTTGAGAGTTGTAAGTCACTAGGCCCTGGTTCTTAATGGACTGTGGTGCCCCCTAATTTATTTATTTATTGATTCAATTGTTTAGTCAAACAATAAGCAACTAGTTTTTCCTGAGAAAGAGATCACACTACATTTTTTAATATTAAGTTTAAGACCAAACGAGCGTGTTTTTGAATTTTCTGCAGTAGATAGTGCTGATGTAGTCAAAAGTGTTCTTTCTATTAAGTCAAAAGCTGTTGGGCTTGATGATATACATCCTACCTTTTTGTGTATGATATTGCCAATTGTATTGCCATATATCACTTTTGCTTTCAATACTATTTTGACGTCCTCAATATACCCTGAGTCATGGAAAGTTTCTAAAATCATTCCACTTCCCAAAAATGCTAAAAAAGATGAATTTAGACCTATTTTGGTATTGCCATTTTTGTCGAAAATTTTTGAAAGGATCAGATCCTTCAAAAGCAAATTAATGTCTTTCTATCTACAAACTCACTGCTCAACCCTTATCAATCTGGTTTTCTGAAGAAACACAGCTGTGTTACCGCACTTTTAAACGTTACTGATGACATTAGAAAAGCATTAGATAAAGTCGAGGTTACGTTCCTAGTTTTGTTGGATTTTTCGAAGGCTTTCGATTCCGTTAATCATGTCAATCCATGTAGAAAGCTCACGCAAAATTTTAATTTTTCATCTAGTGCAACTAAATTAATTTTTTCTTATTTAACTGATAGGAAGCAAGCAGTGCAAGTTGGTGACTCCCTGTCAAATTTTTTGCAGAATGCCACTGGTGTACCACAAGGTTCCATACTGGGTCCTCTCTTGTTTTCTGCTTATGTAAATGAACTTCCATCTTCATTAGTTAATTGCAGCTCTCACTTGTATGCTGATGACGTTTAGCTTTACTTCAGATGTCCTCTTGGCCTTATCGAACATGGAGCTTTCTGCGTCAATGAAGACCTGAAGAGAGTGGCAAATTGGTCTTTGTCAAACGGACTTATGTTAAACCCTAAAAAATCTAAATGTCTTGTAATTAATAGAAAATCTATTGACCTTTCTTATTTTCCACCGATTGTTCTGAGCAATGCTCCAATCGAATATGTGGTTACAGCAAATATTCTTGGTGTGACTTTTAATCGTCTTTTGACTTGGGATGATCATATAAATGGACTCGTTGGTAAGGTTTATGGAGTACTACGTACGTTATGGGTTACACAATCTTTCACTCCATTAAGGACGCTTTTGCTTCTCGCTAAAACCTTGGTAATTCCTATCCTGGTTTATGGTTGTGAAATCTATTGTAACTGCAGTTTCACGAGCAGGCGAAAACTTAATGTAGCTTTCAACTTAATCGTTCGTTATGTTTTTGGATTACGTAGATATGATAGGATATCTGATTTTGCCTCGCGCTTACTAGACATGAATTTCGAAAAATATAAAGAACTTCGTAGTTTGATTTTACTTTCCGACATACTTATCGCACACCAATAACAATATTGTTTTGACAGAGTAAGAAGGGCGACCTCAAACAGATCTCATCAGCTAATTATCACTCCTTACTCATATTTAACATCGGAACGTCAATTTTTGTAAATTCGGTTAAGCTTTGAAACACCTTACCTCGTAGTATAAAACAAAATCTGAAAGCAACAACCATAAAAAGATTGCTTAGATCTCACTTTTCAATATAAACATTTTTAATAATCATTGAATTTTTGTATCTTATGATAGTGTTAATAATTAAAGTAAATTTTTTTTTCATTATCTTGGCTCAGCTTTTTTGTAAAATAAGCTTACAGCTACTTTATAAGATTTTAAATCTTACTGTTGTTAAGCAATTATTACTATATTTAAATAAATTTAAAAAAAAAAACATGACACCAAAAGGATAAACTATTGAGATCATAATGAACTTTCTGACAGTCTTCTAAACTTTTTACTATTAAAAACAGCTTGAGATCATCTGCATACATCAGACAATCATAGTATTTAATCACTAAAAAAATATCTTCAATACAAATAATTAAAAGAAGGGGACCAAGATGGCTTCCTTGGGGAACACCTGACGTGCATACATTGAAATTCGTATAAACGACATCGATTTGAGATCTTTCTTCCATGGTATTTGTGACATATGATGTGAAATAAGTTAAATTTTTCACCGTAGACCTATCAATAATAAAGCCGTTTTGTTCTGCAGCCAAATACTCACATGTAGGAAAATCTGGTTTCTTTTTTACTAAGCTTTCAAATAACTTGGGAATTTCCGAGAGTTTAAAAAATACCTCTATAATTTTTAGTATTACTTTTAGCACCCGACTTATGAATGGGCATAAGGTACAACATTTTTAACTCATTTAAGAAGTTACCTTCCGAAAGAGATTTATTGAAGATAGTGATTAACTGACAATATAGCGAATTACAACAGTTTTTCAGAATTAAGTCGGTTATGCCATCTGAACCGAAATTAGCATTTGATTTTAGTGAGTTCATCACAGATTAAATTTCATCATTACTTAATTGGATTGAACCAAGATCAATCTTATTTACTAAGTTATCCAATGAACTACTGTTAAATGCAAAAGAAGAGTAGACTGAAACTAAATAAAAAAACAAATTTGTATGGGGCACCAGTTAAGCGGGTTGCAGTGTAGGTCACAACTCGGCCTCTTTTAATTTGCGAATAAACACCTGCTTTTTTAAATATCGGCTTGCTTTTTTCATTCTTCATTGACCGATCAAAATAAAGTTGGACACTGGGGCGTATACTTGTGTTTTGCTAGACCCTGCAAATAAACAGCTTCTTTTCGTGAAAATAGTTTAAGTTCGAAGTAGCTTCTTAAATCCAAAACACTTTACACCTTTTCATCTGCATTATTAAAAATATTAAAGGCTCTTTCTTTCGGTACCTTTTCCATTCTATTTTTTATGATTCAAAAAATGTTTCTCGTGTTGATTGAACTTTGTAAAAAATTTGTTTTCTTTGAGAAGAAATCGTCAACTTTAAATTGTAAAATAGTTGATAAATGGTAGAAAGGCAACTTTTTAAGAAAAGTTTACTTAGGGTTGCAACCAATGTACATAGATTTTGTGCCTCTTAACAGTTGTGATTGACACCAAAATCTGCTGGTATCTCGTCAATTTAATAACTCCATAGTCAATTATCATAATCAAAAATTACTTTACATTGTTGTTGTTATTGTTTCAAAATGAAAACAAACACACACTTTTTGACTGGCAGTAAATAATGGGATCTCATAAGAAAACACACGCTAATGGGCGATGACGACGACAACCAAATCGAAAGACCATCCTTTTTACAGATCCGGAACATTTACAAGTAAAAAACAAAAACAGATTCAGTCTTTTTTAAATAGGTATGCAAAAGATTTCACTTTGAGGTCCCTAAAATGGCACTACCTCTTCTCTTTTCCAAATGACAGGACAATAGGGATTCCATACCCTTTGGAAAACATGCTCTGCATTTAATAATTTCTCTCTCTTCCTCTGGATGATGATGATGCTGATGCGGGCTTCTTATAGTCTCGTGGGTCGATAAAAGAATAGCGCGCTAGTAGGTTCCTGAAAAAAGGTTGACTGCGTATATATACGTTTTAGATGCGACCAAAACAAGCCAACGGCAACGGCCCAAAAATTCACAACAATTTCGTGTTCGATGTCAAACGCTGATTATGTTAGTCTCTTTGGTTTGGCCATTGTGTTCCATGTTTTGTTGTTGTAGAAATTGTATTTGTGGCAGGGCCTCATTTATTCTCCACCTCCTATGTATATGCTGCATCTTTTCGTATATAGAGTCGCATCGCATGCAGAAGTCGCAGATACAACACCGGGAGTAATAATGGTAATAATAATAAAGTGAGGCGATCTTCCGACCACTCTTCCACTCTACCACCACCACCACCGCCACCGTCACCCCGTCTGGCAAAGTCGTGGGCAGAGTAGTCTGTCTGATGTGGGCCCTCAATTTATCCAGAGGTGAACAATGGAGGCCCACGCAAAAATGTATGGGGAAGTTTTCTAGGGAAAAACGCATTTGCCCGCGGACAAGATGTTCGTTCCAGTGATGGTAAAGTATCTGTCCTTCTACTTATAATTTTAGTTTGTATCTTTTTTTTTCAGAAGCAAAATGTCTACATGGTCGTAAGGCATCGACGCACATAAATTATCGACGAGTTCAGGGGAGGACGTTCGACCGTACAGCGCGCGGCCGACCGACAATCCTAAGTCCAAAAAGACTTCCACTTGAGAAATGCAACGTGTAGCACATCGAGAGCAACTGCAACAACATATAAATTAGGCGAAGATGTTTTTAGTTTGCTGTTTGTTGGGAAATATGCAAACAAAATAAAACAAAGTGTTTAAAAGTGCGCGCAATTTTACACAAGAGCGTTTTCCAAGTGAAGCAGCAAACAGTAGCTTGAAAAATAAAATAAAAAACAAAGGAATTAGAGGAAAAATGGGGATTATACCAACCGGAGACAAAAAAGGAGAATCCCGCTGTATAAACAATGGACAATTGTATGCATCCGGTTTTGGATAAAATTTGCTAGACAATGTAGGTTGGCGGAATTGCCAGGAAGAATATTATCAGCGGAGTGCAGAAATTTTTATTAATGCGTGAAATTTATTGGACTTTAATGAATATGATTATAAAAGAGAGAAACTAGCTACTTGGAAGAAGTGTGTATACTTTGAATCTAAGAGCTGATTAAGGAAGTAGTTTTAAATTTGCCAAAGTATAAATTGGTGAAAAGGCATATAATGGATAATTTTTTATGAAGAGGTTTACAGAGCTTTACATTAAAGGCGGGCCGATTTTTAAATTAAAAAAGGGACTGGGACGCGAGCCATATTGATATCTTCCCATCCCATCTGTCGATTTGTCTAAAACTTAACCAAAATTTTTATAACAATATTTTGTGTGAGGTAAAAAATTTTAACCCAATATCTTATTTTGTTTAAAAATACTTTAATTGTACTAGAAAGATATCATTGTGAAGTCAATACCTTTTCGTTTATTCAGGAGATATCAAGAATCGAACATCAAATTTTACCAATTTTATGAAGTACTTTTCTTAGATTTTAATTTTTATGATAAAAACTGACTGTTGGATTGTTATTAAAATTTAATTGAATGTAAAAAACAATATATTTTTTGAGATGAAATTTTTGAAGTTTGAAGCCAAAATCTTTAATTTTTAGTAAGTTATTCGAGTCGAAAATCAATTTTTAAAAAACTTTTAATAATGCTTCCATTTAATTATTTTGTTGTTCGGGAAATATTCAAGGTGACAAATATTTTAATTTTTATTGATTTTTTTTAAATTTTAACAGGTTATCTATTTTGCGGTTTCAAAAGTATAGGGCTGGAATTCGACATCTGTCAAACTTTCAGTTGAAAGTCTGAAATTTACGAAAATGAATCGCTTAACTATCGCACAACGCATTATTGTTAAAACCTACTACAAAAATAGTAATTCTGCCACAACCACATATCATGCTTTAAGAGGAGATTATGGATAATCATCCAACTACGCAAGCAATTGTCAAAATTGTGCAGAAATTTGAAGAGACTGAATTGGTTACAGATATTGTTATTCCTTTGAAAATATCGCTGGTGTAAGTGAAAGTGTTGCCGAAGACCCGAATGTGTCGATTCTTCGTCGTTCTCAGGAATTAGGACTGTCTTACGGCACATTATGGCGTATTTTGCATTTGAATCTACACCTATATCCATATAAAGTCCAGCTCACACAACAACTGAAGCCAACTGATCATTCATAACGTCGTAGATAAGTCGAATGGGTGCTTGACAAATGGCTGTGGATGGCGATTTTTTGAACAAAATGTGCTTCAGCGACGAGGCACATTCCTCACTCGGTGGGTATATTAATAAATAAAATTGTTATTTTAGGGGCCCTGAGAATCCTCAAGTTATTCAAGAGAGGCCATTTAATCCATAAAATGTCACTGTTTGGTGCGCTCTTTGGTCTGGAGGTGTGATTGGACCTTGCCTTAGAAGAGGTCATGAAAGCATCATATCCGAGAACGTTGTGCAATATTAGGAAAGCACAGGATAGCTTTATAGCGCCTTGGTTTGATCTAGAGTGTAAAAAGGCCAGAAAATTATCATTTGGATGGTTAAGCGCTTACCGTCGCTCAAGCCATGAGCACTTTAAAAAACAATATCTTCAAGCAAACACCTATTACAAGACCTTGTGTTTCCAGAAGAAAACAAAATACTTTGAGACAGAAGCTAGACGGTTATGAATTGTATGAACTCGAAGGACTTTTGGAAGTTGGTGAACAAATTGAATAATAAAACCTTTAAATTCCATCCCAAATTGAGCCCCTTGCTTTAAGCAGACCATTTTAAAAAATTGCTAAACCCAATTCATGAAGGAAACGACTTTCATTTTGCACATCCGGGTATTTATAATGAAGTTTTGGACACAGATATAACCAACGAAGAAGTAGATGCAGCAATGAAAAAAATGAAGGATGGAAAAGCGGCAGGCTCCAATGGGTTACCATCGGAATTTTTTAAGTATGAAACCGTTGAGTTAATAAGTAAGCTTACTGCAGTTTACAACGAGGTGTTGGAAACAGGTATGATTCCTCAAGAATTTAGGGAATCAATCATTTTTCCGATCCTCCAAATAGGAAGCTGGTCTGAGATGTCGAAATATTGAGGAATATCCCTTTTAAATTCGTGTTATAAAATATTTACAGCTGTTCTGCAAACACGGCTCAATAAATGGATTGAAGAAAATTAGCTGTTGAATGAATCTCAGGCAGGTTTTAGATCCGGTTACTCAACAATCGATCATATCTTTGTTCTGAAAAGCATTGCGGATTCATTTATAAGAAGAAGGAAGAAGTTATCCGCGTTTTTCGTGGATTTTAAGTCTGCATTTGACACGGTGAATAGGCAAGCTCTTTTCTATAAGCTCTTTGGTATGGGAATGTCGTTAAAATTTGAAAGAGTTCTGCAAAGCCTGTATATGGATACTAATTCAGCAGTTTGGAATGGTACAGAAAGGTCGGATTGGTTTAGAACTGAATCAAGCGTTAGACAAGGTTGTACGATGAGTCCAAACCTATTCGCTCTATTTATCAAAGAAGTTTTGTCAACTAGGCAGACGGCAGAATGCCAAGCTTTTTTTTGATTTTTGTAAACAATGTAAATTATTTATGACGAGCAATAAAAATCTATCTAATCTAATCTACAAAATCCTTACTTCTTCGAAAACGGTGATGGAACGACTGTCACCGTCAATTCATAGAGGTATGGTGATATGATAACCAACTTTTTTTTGCCTGCTATTGAAGAATATGTGGTTTCAACAAGACGGTGCCACATATTGCAAAACTTGAGCGAATATGGCTTTATTGCAAAAGACATTTCCTGGCCGCGTAATTTTTCGTCATGGCGATATCAACTTGCCAAAAAGATCATGCGATTTGACACCGATGGACTTTGTTTTGTGGGGCTAAGCGAAAGACCGTATTTATGGAGATAAACCTTTAACTTTTGAGCACTTTAAAACCAACATTCGTCAAGTTATGACTGAGATACCAACCAATATGTGTCAAAAAGTGGTCGAAAATTACCTCAAAAGAATCGATGCTTGCAACAATTGGCGTGGTGGTTATTTAAATGATGTAGACTTTCACACATAATGTCAACGTTCAAACTTTATAATAAAAAAGAAACGTCATGAAAAAAATGTGTGTATGTGTTTTATTTACGTTTTCTTTTAAAACCGCAATATGGATAACCCTGTATTTAATTAAAGTCACTAGAGTTATTGGTTCGTAACATATTAAGGGTCAACCAAAATACTCACTTTTTTTTAATTGTTATAGTAAAAAAACACCCACTCATTTTTTTTTGAAAATCCTTTCTGCATCTTTCTGTCCTAATACCGTCCACACGAACGTGCAAACATTTTTCTAAAAATCTTTGATTTAGATTCTAGGGACCTTGAAACGTCGAAAAATTCCTAAATTTTGAAATCGAAAAATAGCGCCGATTACAATAACTTCCTATGGGAAAATAACAAGATATTTATACGTTTTTTCTTTTTTTTTAGAGCTTTATCAATGGTATTCATTCAAATCTGCTTTATGTCGCTCTTTTGTGACTAAAATTTTAAAACAAAAAATATTTTATTGTAAGGTATTATTATTATTATAATAATTTTAAACATCAGTTTTCAGGGCTGTTAAAAGTTAGTACACTTTTTAACTAAGCATCGTCATAGAAGACTTTTCGAAGTTATTATTCACAAATACGTACGCAATTTCACGGATATGTTGTAATAAATATGTTTAAACGTAGACTTTATACAAGAAACAACTTTGCAAAACCTAAGACATCCAAGACAAATTAAAATATTGAAGTGGTGATAAGTTAAGCCAATTAAATCCATGTTTCTGGGTTGTATCTCCTTTTGCTGTTCTTTCTATAAAATGAAAATGTCCTGACCTCATAAAACAGGTAAATCTGCAGTTACGAGTATAAATGCTTTCAAAAGCCATAACCATGACATAACAGAGAAAAATAAAAAAACAAAAAGTGTTTTGAAATCCTGCCTTAACCTCAAACTATATCCTCACTCTAAGGACCTCGTTTATTTTGATAAAATGAAGATTTTCTTACGTAAGGACGATAATTCAACTCTATCGTCCACTATAACCTCACTACCACCACCGCACCGTCAACCAACAGCTTTGACGCACTATTTTTTCTTCTTCTTCTTATTTTTTCTTTTTTGTTGAAAAGCCTCAGATTAATTCATAAAACATTGCAAATTTATAACCACAAAACGATTGTGTGCCAAAGCCTATAGGAACCTCAAGAATGTCCATATAGCCTGCTAAGCCCCATTCAAGAAGATAACTCCTCTAAGGATATTTCTTCTCATCCTTCGTCACCTTGCTCTCTCTCATACCCTCTCTCCCTTTCCCACACTCTCGATCTCTGGGTTATGAGTTTAGCTTGTGTTTATGTATACGAACCTACTACTCATCCTCAAAGCTGGCACAACAAAATCTAATTACGGCAAAAGAAATATCAAAAAAAGGAAGGAAGAGGAAGAAAATCTCCTTTTTTCTATTTCACACAAAGCACAATGTCCTCGGTGAAAAAAGAAGAAGAAGCAGCACTGATGTCCCAACAACCTAACCTAATTCAAATAAAGCCTAGCCATATCTCCTGTCTTCCTGGCCAAAGAGTATAGGTAAGGACAACAAATATATAAAACCAACGACCGACGTCTATGACGACGACGACGACGACGCCGAGGACTATGAGCCCAAAACCATTGTAGTGCCGCAATGCTTTAATAATAGCGAATAAATTGGATTTATCTGGCGCTTAAAGTGGAAATTTTATGAATTTATTATAACCGACGAGTACCGTTGTATAGTTGTACATGTACAGAGGCGGTTCAGTGCGGTACGATACTATGATTCCCTAGAAATCCCCCTTTCCCATGTTTTTATATAGACAAAGAGCAGCAGCACAGGACGAAATAACCCGGCCCTAAACGTAAAATCAGCCTTAGCCGCAGCAGCTCTCTCATCGCCGACTCTATAGTATATGTATAGTCGTAGTCGTAGTCGTAGTCGTCGTTAGTTTCCGAGATGAGTGCTATAATCCTGCTCTTAATTTGAGTGAAAATCCTACTTCACACTTATAGATACACACACTCCAACTTCAATTCCTCTTGCTCTTCCTCTTAGCCGTGCGTCGTTGCTGGTGTTGGTGTCGGTCGTTTGTTCCGACAGAGGGCTCTTCTAACGGTGCGGTGGCGGGCGGTCCGACTCTCATTTCCATATAAACAATATAGAAATATATAGATTTTCATCGTTGGCTGTGCGAGTATATGTGAAGTTCGTTCTAAAAACACAATTTACGCATCCATGCATTTCAAATCAAATTAAAAGGTTTCCATCATCAACATCCATTTCCCTACTAGCCTGCTACTGACCTGATGGGACTTCAGCAGGACCCATAGCCCATAGTGCCATCAAGAATATGGGTACCAGTACCGGTACCGATACCGGGAGCAGAATATATAGGATTCCATCAAAACCGGATGTGGTTGTGGTATCCTTTTGTGAGCTCAACAAACAATTTCAGTTACAAAAAGAATACAAAAACCGTCCAATTTATTGATTTTCAAACAACAACCAAAAAAAAAGAAAAACTTCTAAATTGGCTTTGGAAAATACATTTGGGCCATTATAGATACCTTTGACCTAGATTAACCTTATTAGAGAACGAAGAAGCAAGCTTCGTTTTGGGTTCTCTGAAGTTCCACCATACGGAAACCTCCCTCTCTCTCTCTTAAGATTCCAGGGCGTTAATCCTAGTTTCTCACCAAAGGGATTTTGCAATTTCCCCGAACGGATTCTGATGTATTAATTAATTACCAACAACTAAACCAACCACCTGCGTGTGTTTGAATGAACGAACATAGCAATCCACTCTATTGGCACGGATGAGGGAAGATTTGTCAAAGCTTCTATGCAATTAGATGGCAAATGGTCGGGCGTAGCGTACCTGCTGATACTAAAGCTGCTCCCGATAAACGACGACGACGTCGAACAACTCGATTCGATTCGTCTATGATACAATTGGGACTCGCATTAGGATTTTAATGAGATACACTTTCCGTTACCTTTAATATAACGTTAAAGACAAATCTTCTTCGATATTATAGCATGATGGCTTCCCTTCCTTCTTCTCCGCCACCACCAGTCCCCCCAATTCCACCACCACATCAGTTCAAACCATTATATTCTATAGTTTGGCGTCGTCGTCGTCTTTGTAGCCGGCTCTGTGAGGATGTGTATTTTGAAAGAGATTGTTTCGTGTAAGGTGTCCGTATCACGCAATCCGTGATAAGCGACATATCGCACCTAAATGTTTTAGTGGGTGGGGTGAGGTTGATGATATGGTTGGGGGAAATGGAATGGGATTTTAGTATAGCGTGACAGTAGGCCATCGGTTTAATTCTCTACATTGCACACACCTATCTATACGCACACTATACATCTTCCCTCACCCCCACCCCCACGAACTCATGAGACAGGTGAATCTAGAATTTAAGTGTAGATTATGCACATCGAATTGTCACTTGAATTGTTGAATTGTTAGCGATTACTGTCGAGTCAGTTAGAATTGGTTTAACTTAGTTAGAAAAAGTTCCATATGTGAAGGAGCTATAGAAGCCTCTTTTTATGGGGTTGTTAAAAATAGAATTCGAAAACGGAATTATGCTTTTGCGAAAGGACAATGACACGGAATCGTATTCGTTTATATAATAATTATTATTATTGTGTAATTTTCCCTTGTGATGTTATCGTATAAATTTTGCACTAATTCATTTAGTGGATTATTATTAAGTTATAAAAGATAGTATTTTATTTTGCAAAACATTTTGTGTATTGTTAGAATTTTATGAATTAAGGGATTATATGTTTTGATCATGACCTGAGGCATTATGGCTTTCACGAGCTTATGACTTAGACAATTCTTTGAAATACTTAACATAGTAATAAATGTTAGAGACTTTTATTATAGGCACTTCATAAGAGTTGGGGATTGGGGTTGAAATATGGTATGGGTTGTAGTTCTGTTTTCAAAATACATACTTTCTATCAAAATACTGTATTACTGAACTGAAACTTCCTTAAACTTTGTATTTCTGCATGTTTCATTAATTTTGAATTATCACTTGTTTCTGATTTTGATTCAAAATTTAAAAAACAAAAACATTTAAATAGTTATCTAATTTTACAGTGATATTTCGGTATCGACGAATCTCTTCTTCGTTGGATTATAGAAATTTTCTTTCGAACCGTTCAATACAAGTTGTTTTGGACGGATTCAAGTCTGAAACTCATAAAATAAATGCTGGTGTGCCCCAGGGCTCCGTTTTGTCTCCGACCCTCTTCCTCATTTTTAGAAATGATCTCCTGTCTGCCACTTCTAATCCAATACATTGTTTCGCTGACGATAGCACTCTTCTTCGAATGTGCAAAATATGATTAGCTCATTAAATTCCGACCTACACAGCATTGCACAATGGGGAATAAAAAATTGTGTGGAATTTAATGCTTCGAAAACTCAATGCTGTTTTGTATCGTTAAAGCGAGATACTCCCCCCTTGCCATTATCCATGGATGGCGCTTGCATCGTGGAGACTGAACATCTCGATATTCTCGGTATGTGTATCACCAACCATCTTTTGTGGAACGACCACATACGTGATGTCGCCAAAAATGCCGCAAGATGTTTGGGTTTTCTAAGGCGATGCAAGAAGTTTTTCTCCCCTTTGTCTGGCTGTTATCTACAAAACTTATATATGTCCGAAACTTGAATATAACTCTCATCTCTGGGCTGGTGTTCCAGTAACTTATTTAAGCCTCTTAGACAGTATTCAAATAAGAGCTTTTAAAATGATTGGTGACATTAACATCATCAACTCGTTTACGTCACTCGAACATCGACGCAAGGTTTTTACCGTTATTTTAACGGACTATGCTCTAGTGAAATAGCCAGTTGCATTCCTCCCCTTAAACAATTTAATATAGTAATACCCGCGCTTCTAGGAATGCCCATCAGTTTACCCTTGAGCCCAACTTCGGCCGTACTATGAAGTACAGAGATTCATTTCTTAGCCGTACTACGCGAATGTGGAATGCCTTGCCACGCTCTATCTTTCCTGTCATTGCAATGTTCAGGAATTCAAAATCAATGTACACCCAACCCTTCCCTCTTTTCCTAATGCTCACACTGTGTCTTTGGCATATTAAAGGTATACAAAACCCTTTTAGTGTTCGCTAATTATAAAAAAAAAAAAAAATATATCATAAGGTATCATTTAAAATTTAGTTCACATGAGAACTTTGAAATTGTGTTTAGACTCTAACTTGGTTAGTCATTTCTGGTAATGGTAAATTTGTTTTTTTTGTAGAATTTTTCAAAATTAACTTTAACGTTAATACATTTTACCTTTTAACAATATGATCTACTTCTAATACTTAATTTATTAGGTTTCAATACCTTACTTCTAAGATGCTTTCTACTTTTCTGAGAAATAGTAAAAGAATTCCTAGAATTTTATCTGCAATTATAAAATCAAGCTGAACGGTTAAGTTTATTTCTTCTTTAAATGATTAAGTAATTAAGAGATTAGATGTTCCTTTTCGACTTTAAGCAATTTCAATACATGTTTGCTTTAATTTTAAATATAAATTGTGTTTCCCTAGGGATTATTTCAAAGCCCAAAAAGCTAAAACCAGGAAAGACTGTTTATTTGGTAGAATTAGAAATTTTGATGGTTTTTGAATATAGTTTGACAGTTGAGAATGTCAAACTGTGTTCACATTTTTGTTCAGTGAGGCCTTTCAATTTTTCACAAATCGTGCAAAACTTCCAAATTGTGGAAATTTACCTTGAAAAAATGAATCGGTTCAAGAAGTTCATAGAGCATTTCGTCCATTTTACGGTTTTTAATGATGAAGCTCAATTCTGGTTTAAATTGACTTTATCAATATTAAAAATTGCCAAATATGTGGCAAGCAATCATCAAGGCAATATCGATATTCATATCTTAATATTGACAGTTTGGTCCGGTTTTAATGGTATCATTAGTCTTTATTTCTATCGAAATGAATAAGGAGCTTCTGTTTCGCTGAATCACGGGTGCTATCGAACTAATCTGACTGACTTGTTGTTTCCCAATATTAATTACCTTAACTTCGAATTCATTTAGGGCCAACAAGCCGGGCCAACTTGTAATACAGAAGGTTTGACCATCAATTTAAAAATAAATAAATCAGGTGGCGCAACAGTCCTTTGAGAGCTAGGGCCTAGTGACTTACAACTCTCAACCATTCCTGTTTTCCAAACGGCTAATTAGAGAAAGCACTTTTCATGACAAGAATTACTCTAAGAGGGTTTGCAATTTCTCGCAAGAGGCAGTATCCGTGAAAAAAACTGTAGATGGCACAGGCAGGGTTTGAACTCAATACCTCTGGCATGACAGTCCAACGCACTAACCATCACGCCACGAGTACTACATCAATTTGCTGACCAAAATATTTTTAAAATGGGACCTGTTAATTGGCCGGTTAGTTCATGTGACTTTAGATTTTCGATTAGTTGAAACTCTTGAAGATTTGTAAACCAATAGTCAGTTCACAATTGACAACTCATGGAAAGATCTATTGGAAAAAGTAGTACAAAATTCGACTGATCAAATAGACAATATGACTCGTAGCGGAAATATACTGGAAAATAACTCTCACTGCGAAGACCAACTATCAACCGATTGGCGGTGGATAGAATTTATCAATTGAAAAAATTAGTATTGTGAAAGTAAATTGATAACATGTTCAAATACCTCCAATTGAATACCTCCAATTTCTTTTTCTTTTAACGTCCATCTTACAAGTGTTTGATCTATTTTCCTGCAGAAAGAGGAACTTGAGAAAGATGAGGAGTTAAATAATTTTTTTTTTGTGGAAATGACTAAATTGCTTAAATCACTGAAACAATATGAGACAATGTTGATTGAAAACATTCAATTATTAACTGATAGTTGATTTTTTTTAAAATCAATCGCTCAATATTTCTGTCTTTTATTATTCAAAGTTCTTAAATTCCAAAGAAAAAACACCATACGTATATTCAGACCTTATACCTTAAAGAAGTTTTTTCAAGGATTCCATTCTAGCAAACATACAAAAGGTTTTCCGTAAGACGATTAAAATATTGATCATATTTGTACCGAAGCTGAAGAAATGAAATCTTTAACAGAACCCAAACTCAAAAATATTAATTTAATTATTGGTGACGATCAGCTGAATAAAATAAGGGAAAGTCTTAACTTCTGAAAAGCATTTATAAGTCATTGTTCTTATGTCAC
Source organism: Eupeodes luniger (assembly GCA_951509635.1). NCBI lineage: Eukaryota > Metazoa > Arthropoda > Insecta > Diptera > Syrphidae > Eupeodes > Eupeodes luniger. The sequence goes on from OX608073.1 coordinate 6,176,344, forward strand.
TTTCTGAGATATGTACAGGGATTGATTGGAAGCCAAAAGATTGATACAATATTTTAAGTTCATTGTGTCACAATTTCTTCTAACATTCTTCCTAAAGCCTAGTACGCTGCTGATGCGAAACGAAATTTTTCGGTGGTCTCCACGTGCAGAGCGAAATGAAAACGAAAACCACAGTGGAAAAATATTTGTGGAGAGTTCTGTCTAGAAGTTGAATTTCACTGCTTGTCTTCATCACTTGTTGCACATCACCAATAACACCCTGAGTTTCCGATTCAGAAATGCAATGTTGGAACACATTAGACCAATCCATTTTATTTTAAATTTTAAATCAAATATAAATCAAAGTCAAAACACCGAAAGTCACGAGTAAACAATTTTTTTTTTCAATAAAAAAATTAAACGTCAAAATTTCGCAAGCAATTAATGTGCTGGGCAATTAAATTGAGAACGAAAAGAGTGGAGAATTGTTCTAAGAAATCTAGTGCAGCTCTCAACTAAAATGTCACATTTCGTCGTTCAGCAGCGTACTGAAAAACGAAAAGCACAGCGAAATTTTTCGTTTATGATTTCGTCATGTCATTTTTGTATGGGAAATTTCGTTTCGCATCAGCAGCGTACTAGGCTTAAGACTTTTTTCAAGCAGATTACATTTTTTTAAAATAATTTTGCTGATTTGAAGATTTCTACAACTAAATAATAGTTTTTGACAGTAGATGACTACAACCCTCATTAGCCAAAGAACACCATTTATAGAATGTAAGATAAGGGCGTCAATTTGTTATGTTTAGTGATTTGAAAATTAAAATTTATTCTTAAAAAACACGTATTTTGGAAAGAATAACTCTTTGAGCTGAATCTCTTCTTTAATCATTCAATAATTTGCTCAGTTATATACCAACTTAAGCCAACCAACTTAAAAAGAAAGAATTGCCATGTTTGTTTTCGTGCAAAGTAGTACGTCAATAGTTTTTTGACAAAACACTTTGAGAAATTGGATGAAATTTTATGAGAAACTGTCTTGAGAGTATTGGCATTTCGTTCTCAATTTTGGAAATAGAAACACATTAAAAAAAAATGTGTTTTTTCAATTGCAAAAAATCTTTAATCCAATATTAAATTCAAGTCACAAATAACCACTTTCTGGACTTTCTACATCATCAAAAACATGGGCCAATAAGCCATTAGAGTCCACAACAATTTTAAGTGGTATAAATCATTCATAAAGTTGATCGAGAAACGATGGTGCAAGTCTGCTTCATTCAACTGAATAGGTAATTCTTCAAGCTCACTCTGAATTCCTCGCAATTTATTGATGAGTTTGACTTTCGGTCACTCACATCTGACACCGCAGAAAATGTGTCTATCACCGCATCAAATGTGTCTATCACCGCATCATCTAAAGCCGCAATCAGCACAGCCTTGATTATTTAATTTGTCGGCTCAATGATCTAAGACGACTATAGTATGAATTGCATCAATGTGTATAATTCAAAGTCGATGATATTTCTGAAAAAAAGCTATAAGCTTAAGCACTCTCCTACTGACACCATTCTTAAAGATCTCAATCATATAAAAGATTGATTGACGATCACTTTATTTTCACGCACAAGCAATTATTTGACAAACATGGTATTAGCTGATTTATAAATATGACCTATCCTCAATGAATAGGTAGGTGCGGGCTTAACCACATTATACATATTAAGTTAGATTATAAGGCTTGATGGCGAGTCGTTGCCGTTTGTTGAATCCAAATCTGGCAATGCCTTTTTTTTCAAAACAAACGCATAAGCAAAAATTCCCATCTTACCATTTATGCCACAATAGTTGGTTCGAATGGTGCGCATGCATGTAAAATGCAACATAACTGTCATTGGCCGTAATTAAGGTCCAAAATCGATTGCATCCCATCATCATTTGGGTCTCTAAGAAAATAAAAACAAATAAAAAAAACTGAAAGCCCACAGAAAAGATACGACAGCCATGAAGGTAAACAAGACGAAAAAGAAGCAGCAGAAGAAGATGCCTTATAACAAAGATGCCCAAGCAGAAACACAAATCTATACACAACAGAAACTCCTCATAGCTCTTAAAAGAAGTTAATCTATAAATGGTCAGAAGCTCTAGTCGTAGATTCCAATTGAGAGGTCGTTGTTGCTGATGCTTCTTTTAAGCCTCGTCGCAGCCACCGCCATTGACATCGCTATCACCGCACTTAGTATCTAAAGGGTGTTGTTTTTAGAGGTATAAAACCTTAAGTTGGCAACACTTTTTTAACTGACGGCCATTTTGTCAGCTGTCACGTTGGTCCGTACTTCTTTAAAAACGATGCTGGCCAGAACGTTACAGTCAACGGTGCGACCGTTATAGAGCCATGATTATTGACTTTTTGGTTCATCAATTGAACAACCATGATGTGTGAGAGCTGTTATTTGAACAAGATTAGGGTGACTTGACATCGCAAACAAATCGTGCCACAATTCGTGTATTGGCCTTCAAGATCGTTCGCTACAATTTAAAGCCGTTTGATTACTTTCTATGTGGATATGTGAAAGTGCTTATTCTACACCGATAAGTCCAACCGTGGATTGACCACTTGGAGGGCAATATTCGCCCTGTTATTACCGCTATACGGCCACCAATGTTGGAAAAGTTCTTCAAAAAGTTAAGCCCGATCTAGCCGTGGAGGTCATTTGTAAAAAAAAACAGACATTTTTGTTCGAATCCATTTCAAAGTTCTATACCTACAAAAAAACATCCTTTATATAAAGAAGAGATGCTTTTAAAAGAATGCATTTGGTTCATTTCAATACACCGCATTTTCAGCCTCCTCAATCCTTAGTCCTCAATTCCCAATCACCATCAAGCCCCTTGCACCTTACGCCTTGTGTCTTGTGTCTTGCTGTCTTTGAAAAAATGATGATAATCATCGATTTCCAGTAGACCTGAAAGCTGAAGCTAAAACCTACCTGTACTCGGACCATATATAGGCTTGATGGCATTTTCCATCCCATCCCAGGATGAGCCTCTATACCTATATAAGTTAATAGTCCTAGGAATAAAGCAGTGGGGGAAAATAGCACAACGTACCTTACATAGATGATTTGCCGACGACGACGACGACAATCACAATGACAATCGATGGTTGTTCCTTGATATGTTCTGTATGGTAGGTACTACTCGTACTTAGGTTGGACAGAGGACACATCCACCTTAAGCGAGCTCTTAAGGTCTTTCTCCCCGATTCGATTCGATGCAATGCGACGATGATGGTCTTGATGCATGAGTCGCCTATTCTCTATGCTGCTGAAGCTGCTATGCCACAACCGGACTATGCGGAACATGTGTTCCGTTTCTGTGAGTTTCTAGTCGAACTGAGTTATTTCTTCAGTCCGAAACGATCAGTTGCAAAAGAATCGATGACCATTTTAAGAAGATACAAAACAACAACACCAACAACAACAAAAAAGAAATATGGTCAGAGATGTAGCCTTTTGTGGTTGGTTTGGTTTTGGTTTTGGTTTTGCTTTTTGAGGCTTTGAATTGGCTCGATTCGGTTTGATTTGATTCTACAAAATGCGAGAGTTGAAAGAGACGAACATCAGGTCGTAGAACCGATTGCGATGAAGTGAAATTGAAGATTTAATACTTCCTCCACGATGCATGCGATGCGATGATGGCCATCATGACGACGATGACCATGATGATGGTATTTAATGTAAAGAGTGATGATTCTGACAATGAAAGTCCAAGCAACAAGAGTAATGGAGTAGTTATTAAGTCATTCGAATGCGATTGTGAGATCGATCGACGATGTTAAAAGTGCGGGTTTTGTTATGGCTTCTGGTTTTTTTTTTGATTTCGAAATTTAATGGTTAGGAATTTCTTTGAGTGGTTAAAGATGCTTATAACAATTTACAATAGATTTTTAGAGGAATTGTTGTTCAAACTGGTAAAAATCAGAGGCATGTCAGACGAATTTGTAACAATTTATAGTTCTCAATAATGTCATCCTCAGTATCAATTTTATCTCAAAAAGGAGTATTTTTTAAAGTTTCACATAAAAATCAAACCGTTAATCTCACTTTTTCCAAAGTTCAAAGCTACAATTTTTAAAACTTAACGGTTGTACATTAAAAGACGGAATAAGTCAATTTGTTAAAATTTAATTTTCAAGACATAAGTGTTTTTGTAAAGACTTTGTTGGCTACTCCGACACATGTATTTCTAGTATTTGAAATGAAGTTTGACCAAAATTTAATTAAAAAAAATTCGGTTTGTTCAAAAGCTTCAACTATAAGTCAAGTTTTAAAGAAACAAAATTTGCTAAATTATTGTTTTTAAGAAAATGGCTTAAGGGATTTATGAAGATATTGAAGTAAAGGATCCAGAAAGTTCTTCGTTACTCGGCCAATATTTTCCAACTCATAATAATCCCAATAGGAGGCCTTCACATCCATAGTCTTTTACATAAATTAGGGTTTGTAGAAAGTAGACTGTTGGGACTCTAGTACTGAAAATACATTTGTTGTGGGCTCAAAGTTGCACCAGTATTTTTTAACGAAAGCACTATAAAGATTAAATGATTTATGATTTAGGAATGAAGAGACTTCCATAAAAGAAATGCTACAATTTATTCTTCAAAGAATTGATAAACAGGATTTGAATATCAAACAGCTAAGCGAAAAATTAGCTCTTAAAAAACAATGATGGACAGAACACTTAAAATCGCTACATGGAATGCCAACGGTCTTATACAACTCTCATCCGTATTAAAAATCTTTTTAGATCTAGAACATATCGATATTTGCCTGCAGTCCGAAACTTTTCCAAGCAGGCCGTAAATACAATTGCGAGTTCTATTCCTCCAGGTCGCCAACTTACTGGCCTTCCGACTTCCGATACTAACAAAATATAAGACCTTATTGAATTTTTCGTAGCTAAAGGAATCAAACGAAATCACATTAGTGTCGAAGGTTATTATGACGAAGATCATACTCCAGTGATTCTATCACTAAGTGAATCGGAAGTACTAGAAAAAAGTAATCCAAAGCTTGTAAATAAGAAAATAAACTGGAGTGATTTTAGAGAAAGGCTTTTAAGTTTCATAAATTTAAGATCTCCCATGGATACAATCGAGCAAATTGACCATGAAGTGGAACAATTTATTGCTGATGTGCAACAGGCCGCTGAAGAAAGTACTCCAACATTTTCTAATAGAAGACAAAATAAAATAAAATATCCTTTAGAGATAAGAGAGTTGATAATAGAGAAAAGAAGAGCTCGAAGAAAATGGCAAAATACTAGATTTCCAGATGATAAAACAACGTTTAACCGTATAAGCAACAATCTTAAAAAACAAATTTACAAATTCAAAAATGATTCACTCAGTACATTCCTAAAGAATTTAACGACTGATGCTTCAACCGATTTTTCGCTATGGAAAGCAGCCAAGCACCTGAAAAGACCGCAGTTACAAAACTCGCCCTTGCAATCTCAAGAAACTCCAATATATAATAAATGCATGTCTTAAGCACCGGTATGTCCCGCACCATTGGAAAATAGCTGAAGTAATTGTCATACCAAAGCAAGGTAAACCACCTACAGAAGTGACGTCTTACAGACCAATATCGCTTATACCAATTATGGCAAAAGTTTTTGAAGAGACTTAGCAAAATCATAGAAGAAAGAAAGTTAATCCCAAAGCATCAGTTTGGCTTTAGAAATAAACATTCCACGATAGACCAAGTTCATAGAATATCGGATGTAATAGAAAAAGCTATAGAAGAAAAACAAGTATGTTCAGCTATTTTCTTAGATGTTGCTCAAGCTTTTGACAAGGTTTGGCATGAGGGACTTGAGTACAAACTGTAAAGGGATCTTCCCAGGCAGTACTTTGAAATATTAAAATCGTACATCTCAGACCGATTGTTTAGAGTAAGGTACGACCAAGAATACTCGGAATTGAAGAAAATAGAAGCCGGTGTACCACAAGGAAGTGTCCTAGGTCCTACCCTGTATTTAGTTGGTAATCACACCATAATGGCTTCTTTTGCAGATGATACCGCAATTTTGGTACCCGACAAATGTGTCTCTAAGGCAGTAGTAAAACTACAAAATTCCGTCGAAACAGTGAGAGCTTGGACCGAAAAATGGCGTATCAAACTCAATGAAACAAAATCTTCACATATAAATTTTACAAATAAAAATATAAACAATATTCCAATATTCATTAATAACAAAGCTGTACCTTTCTCCAATTACGGCCAAATACCTTGGAATGACTTTGGATGCACATCAAAAAGAAAAGAGAAGAACTAAACTTGAAATATAGAAAAATGTACTGGGTACTTGGTAACAACTCTGATTTATCAATCCAAAACAAAATAATGCTGTATAATCAAGTACTAAAGCCTGTTTGAACCTATGGAATCCAATTATGGGGCTGTACAAAGAAAACAAATACCGAAATCATCCAAAAACTGGCAACGGCCTAGTCACTGATAAAGCTTCGGTTCCCATCGATCACCGAGATCAAGCATCAGTGAGCGTGGTTAGTAGACAGATGGGGGACCGTCTAGAAACCTACCGCGTGCTGTTGTCATGTGTTCTTTCTGTTCTTCTGTCTGTTCTTTCTCTTCTGACCTTCTGTCTTGTATTAATGTCTTGTGTTGTTATCACCTTACATAGTCTAGTTGCTCAAGGTGCTGTGTTCTCTACTCTGTACATTTATGTGCTGAGTAGTGTGAAATGTAAATGTAATGTTAGTTACTACGTGGGAAATCTTCGACAAGTCTTCCATCAACACTCAAGTCATCTTATTGGTCTGGTTGATTTAGTAAAAAAAAGAGTTCTTGAGTAGCTGAAAGATCTTCAGAGTTTCTTGGATACTGCCAATGACTTCCATTGCGTAAGCCTCTGCCTCTAAATAAAACCACATAAATGGCATAACTGATTCGGTGAAAGGTGGTATTGATATAAGAGGAAAGAATATTCCAGGACTGATGTTCGCGGACGATATAGTTTTCCTAGCTGAAACTATATAGACGGGATGCCCGGATGCAGCTAATGATAAATAGGCTTCAACTTTATTGCAAAACATGGAATCTGGAAGTTAATGTTTCTAAATCAAAAATGATAATATTCCGAAACGGTGGTGGGATATATTCCAGGAGGGAGAAGTGGACGTTTGACGGGGAACCGATAGAAATAGTAAAGGAATACAAGTATCTGGAAGTTTTGATTGCATCTTACTTGAATCTAGAAAAACTTTTACAATCCAAATTAACGGAAGCAAAGCGTGCTATGTGTTCTGTGTGGAGAAGTTGCATTCTAAGAAATAGAGTTTCGCACTTAGCTAAACACAAGGTATTTCGAGCTACCGCATTTTCAATACATACGGAGCGCAAGTATGGGGGTATCGATCGTTTGAAGTTGTGGAAAAGTTCCTCCGTTTTTTATTAAAAGTACTTTCAAGTTGCCAAGTACGACGCCCAACTATATGTTACATCTTGAAACAGGAATAGGACCTTTCTCTTTAGACACACTTAAATTACATTTCAACAACGTGTCAAGAGTTTTGGCGATGGGTGACGAAAGAATTCTGAAGTTTCGTGTGTTAAAGAGTGGAAGAAACTGGCAATTGAATGCTCAACTACTTTTTCAATATCAGCACACAAAAGTATCGAGGTGCTTAAGTTGAATTTTGATGACTTGCTGAAAAAAGTCTGCAACATGATGTACGATAAGTTTATGAGTGAAGCTGAAGCATCTATTTACAGATCTTACTACAGTAAAGTTAACCATTTCTTGAACCACAACACCTACTACTTGGCCAAAAACAGTACACAAAAAATCAGCTTGTTATTTAAAGTAAGAGGTGAACTCATCAATTTGAACTACATTCCTCACCGTCCAGAATTGCCAATATTGTGCGATTTATGCATTTCATTCCATGGGAGTTTGTCCAATACTCAAGGAGCTCCGAAAGCGCTATTTTGGGATAGATATACTCGGTTTAGAAGAAACGATCAACATCTTGAATGGAGAACTAGGTTGGGACCTTCTGTATGAATACTCATTGAACGCTCTTCGTTATAGAACCAGAATAGGTGAGCAACATTTTTAAGATTTTAAATTTTGAAAATTATAAAGATTATTTTATTGAATTGTATCTAATTAGCTTCTTTCGTATAAATTACAAAAAAAATTCAGTCTGGTAGACGACTTTCAGCCAAACCATTTACAGACTTGTGTAATCTTTACAATTAAGAATATAATGTTTTGTTCTTGTATCTTTTGAAGTCAATAAAACTAACCTTTTTAAAATTGTTGAAATTTTACTGACCTCTTTATTGAGGGTGATTTTAATTTTTCAAAAACACAAAAAAACAGCTCCCATACACCCTCAAGTCAAGCTAGGAAAACCTTCTAAATAACGGGTTGAATGATATGAGATACAAACATTTCTAAACCCTTCACGAGAATCTTTAAATCTTTTCAACTAAAAACGTACATCTAGTACGATAGCTTAATTAGATAGCTTGTTTTTCAAATTCAATCTATTCTTTCCAATCCATTAAATTTCCAAAAACTGCATTTCATCAGTTCTGAAATTTGTTTTTGTACTTCAAAAGTCACAAACCCAGTTCAATTGAGTTTCAATTTTGCATTTTTGCTATATTAACGCAATTTTTGAAGGCTTTTTCTTCCAAGTGAATTTATGATTGTTTTTAAAAGTCCATAGCCAAGTCAAGTTATTTAACAAGAACTTTAGACTTTTAATGCATAAAATAATACCAAAAAGCTATACATACACAACACATACATATATGTACGATGCCAATATAATGAGTTAATTTATTCTCTTTCCATTTTGTATTTTTGTATTCTGTATTCCTATCTGCTTTTTGAATTGCTTTAGCTTCTGCTTTTGATGCTGCTGGTGGTTTTCCAAAATGATTGTTCCTCTCTTATGGCATGGCACAATTTATAATATTGACAATGAATGAGAAGTAGGTACGAAGTCGAGGATGAGGAGATGCGGAATCCATCGGGAAATCGATCTGCGACTCCTGTGCAATCATTGAATTTACTATATTTTTATGTGTCCTCGCCAATTCAACCTCCTCAGTCGTCCTGTACCGCCTCTGTCTCTGTTTCTGCCTTTTCTTTCGCTTGAAGAGGAACTTAGGGTTACCGAAATCTTCAACTTCGATGGAAAACTATAGATACTGCAACCCACCTCTCTTGCTCTGATAGCAGAGCTACAGACTGCTACAACTTCTGCTACAGCTACATATCATCCCTCTCTGATTAAATTACTCTGAAGGATCTGTGTGCGGTAAGATTGCAGACTTGGCATTGGCATCCTTGCAGGAGACCCGCAAGATTCTCGAAAAATAAAATAAGAATAAGAAACCAAACCAAGAACAGACAAAACAAACTATGACTCCCTTCGTCTTCGACAACTCAAGGAGTACGTCAATGTATTCTTTCCTTGTCTTGTCCTGATGGTGAAGTCTATAGTGGTTCCTTGGATTTGGCTTCGTTGTAGAACCAAAAGAAGACCCAAACCTTTTAAAAAAACTGAGCGGATTTTCACTTTTTTTTTCTACTATTGCTTCTGCTGCTGCTGTCGTTTTGAAGATTTTTCTCTCAATAATTCCACGGGCGCTTCAACTACTTCTCAATACCCTGAAGAAGGTACAAGAGCATATGGGTTGGGTAAGAGGGTCCATGGAAGGCAGTGGGAGTTGGGAGTTGATAGGTTGCCTCAAAGCATTCGTTTTCTTACCACTATATAGTCTTCTTCTTCTTCTTGTGTATACCTTTTGTAAAAATAATGATGGTGGAAAGAAGGTGGCATGTTTGGATTGGGATTAGGGATTTTTGTCAATGAAGGTAATTTGCGGAAGATTCAGTCTAGAATTTCAATTAGATTGACAGTCACACTGGAAGACGTCGTCGTCGTCTTCGTCGTTTTTGGGTTTCTTCTCAATTTTTATTTGATTTTTTTTTTTACTTCACTTCTTTTTCTATTTTATCTGAATTTTGAAAAAGAGATTGTTGGTATACCCTATAGCTCAAGGATTTGAAGGAATGGGTGTGGTAGAGGAACACACTACGTGTGTATAAAGCGGACTGTAAAATTATAGGAAAAATAAAACACGGCACTTTAGAGTCGGGAAAAGTGGTTAAAAAACCCGACTATTGATTATCTTTATTAATAATGGTTTCTCTGTACTGTCAGTTTCACTATACAATATTAATTTCTTTACAACAATTATATTCTATCCGAGGCCGGCCTGTACGGTACGAGAGTTAAGAGGCAACTAACTCAACAAAGTAAAAATGAGTGAACTTATTTCTCCAAGTTGCACTCGCATACAATGACATTAAGACAAGAATAAATATATAACTTTACTAATACAAAGGAATAAGACAATTGACTTGAATGTGTTTAGCGCGTTCGATACAGTGCCAGCAAAAATTAACAATTTTTTAATATATATATTCAATTGGGCTCAACATAGCCGTATCTTATTCACTTGAATCTATTCATGCAATTTTTCGATCTCTACGGGTATAATACAAATCTTCTGCACTGGTCGCTTCAATCTTCCTGTCTCTGTCTGCACAATTACGGATCTGACGATGCCATCTTTGCTGGTGATGAGTTCGCACATTCTGCCCAACGCCCAGGATGCTGGAGGGAAGTTTTCGCTCGCAATCGTAACTAGCTGTCCTATTCGGAGCTTCTCTTTCTTTCTACGACACTTCTTAAGTTGTTGCAAAGTGGACAAGTATTCAGTACTTCATCTGTTCCAGAAATGTGTCAGCATCTGTTGTCTCTCTTTCCAAAGTTTAACCCCCACTGTGCTCGGTTGGCTGCTGATATCAAATGGGACTGGAAGTATGGCTGGCTCGCCCACTAGGAAATGTGCTGGAGTCAATACCTGTACATCGGACGGATCGTCACTTAGCGGATGGATTGGCCTTGAATTGAGGATGGCTTCTGTTTGTGCTAGAAGCGTCAGGAGTTGTTCATATGGTAGCACTCTCATACCAACTATCCTCTTTAGATGATACTTCATCGATTTCAGGGCTGCTTCGTAAATGCCACCCTGATGTGGTGCGGCCGGTATCATGAACCGCCATTCTGTACTCTTGTTGTTGAGATGTTGTTGAGATATAGTCTGCTCTTCTGACCATTTTTGTATGGCTTTCTTTAACTCTTTATCTGTGCCGACGAAAGTCGTGCTGTTGTCACTGTACATTCGCTCGCATCGCCCTCTTCGGGCTATAAAACGCTCATAACATGCGATGAACGCCACGGAGGTCAAATCTGTGACCAAGTCAATGTGTACGGCTCGTGTCTTCAGGCATACAAATATTGCCACCCAACATTTGCTTCTGGTTATTTGATCGCCTTGCTTGTCTATCATCTTTACTTGTAATGGACCCGCATAATCTACTCCGCAATGCAGGAACGGTTTCCCGATCTGTACTCTATCTGCTGGTAACTCTGACATTAGTTGGTGTTCCAACTTTGCGCTGTATCTGGCACATATTACACATTTGTGCAGGTAGCCTCTAAGCTCACTACGCAGCTTCGGGATCCAATATTTTTGCCTGATGAACTGCATAATAATCTGCTCTGGCTCTCTCTTCTATAGTTGGCTGCTGAATTTCAGGCTTACGCCTTTTGGCTCTTATTTTGAAAGTCGGATTGGCTGACCATCTTTCTACGAAACGCATTGTATGGCTTAAAATATTAATTAATCTTTCAATTTTATTAGAATACTCTAATAGAAGAACATTATCCCCTTTTCTCTTTAAACCTATACATAACGCTGGCTTTACTTGTGTAAGCGCAACTATTTTTAGTTCATCTTGTACCTGTACCAAATCGTCTGTACCAAGACCGGATTCCGGCCAACATGTACGTGGTCGTTGCAACCCTGCTGGGCCTTCTAACCATATCCTGTTGTCTACTAATGCGGACGCCTGCACGCCCCTGCTCAATAAGTCAGCAGGGTTGTCTTTAGTGTTGACGTAGTGCCAGCATTTTATCTCTGTGTTCGTCTGGATGGATGAAACACGATTCGCCACATATGTTTTTAGGTTGTATGGCAGCTTATTTAGCCAGTGAAGTACTACTGTGGAGTCTGACCACAAGAAGTAGGGCGTGTCGAGATATTCCATGGAGTTCTTTGCTTCTACGAGCAGCCTCGCCAGTTATTCGGCTGCAGCTAGCTCTAGCCTCGCAAACGTTATTGTCTTCAACGGAGCCACCCTTGACTTTGACATCAATAACTTGCATGTGTCTGTACCATCTGAGTTTTCTATACGAACATATATTACTGCACCATATGCTGCGCTGGATGCATCTGACAACCCATGGATCTGAACATTTGCTGAACTGATGGTGACTAGCCATCTGTCTATACGGAATTTTTCAAGAGACGTAATATCGTCCCAATAAACTCGCCATCTTTCTTCTACTTTTGCAGGAATTTTCTCATCCCAATCTGTACTTAGCCTCCAAATGTCTTGGATCATTATTTTGCCTATGACCGTGACTGGAGATATGTAACCATTTGGGTCATATAGCTGTGCTATACAGCTTACTACTTTCCTCTTAGAGTGTGCCAGCTAACTTTGGTGTTTTTACTTCGTATGTAAACTGATCTGTCGCTATCAGCCATTTCAGACCTAGAATGGATGATTTCTCCTCCCCCGAAAACACCAAGGAGGCATCCACTGAACTAGGATTCATTGCTTTCATGAACTTGTTGGAGTTTGATTTCCATTGGCATAATTCAAAACCGGCGCCTTTTAATATTCTGTACATGTCTTTGGCTAATTCGATGGCTTTCGTTTCATTGTTTTCGCCTGTTACTCAGTCGTCCATATAGAAGTCATTTCTGATTGCCGTTGCTGCTCTTGGCAGACTATCTTGTGCTTCTATTGCGGCTTGCATTACTGACCTCACCTCTAAATGAGCTGATGACGTTAGCCCAAAGGTGACGACTGTGAGCCAATACTCGCAAAGCGGATCGCTTCTGTTCTCTCTCCAGAGTATGCGCTGAAGGTCCCATTGCTCTTCATTTAGACGGAATTGATTAAACATTTTCTTAATATCGGCGCATATCGCTATGCGATGTCTTTTAAATCGCATTACCGTCTTATGTAGGTCTCTCTGGAGCTTCTCGTCTAGCATTTGGATGTCGTTCAACGAAATACCCATGTCTGTACAACAGCTTGCATCGTATATGATGCTAAATCTCTTTTCTATGCAATGATGAGGTATGTAATATACTAGCTTATCTGTACTAGGCTTTCTTTTTACTATCTGCACATGCCCTAGTTCAATGCTCTCACGCATCTTTTCTATGTAGGCCATTCTTATCTGTTCGTTCTTTTCTAGCCTCTTCTCTAGGTACAAAAAGCGTCGCAACGCCGTTTCACGCGAGCTACCTATATTTGTATAATTTGGCTTTAGCGCCATTTTGACAACAAAAAGACGTCATTGTCACGATAGTGGGAGGACACAAAATGCTGCTCCACAAGTTCTTCTTCTTCTGACCTCTTTGAGCACGAACCGATCTGGTCCATTTGCCAAAGCCTACTAAGAAGCTTGTCTAATTGCTCTCCAGCAGTATAGATTATCGCTGGTCGATCATTGCTTGTCTCTGGGTCAATCGTACGATTCGATCCCATTACTAATACACCCAACGAGGATTCAAGTAGTGTCGTGCCAGACAGTGTTTTGCCAATCACTGATTTAATTGATTTTGCAAAGAGGCTTATGCCTAGTAGTATTTCCACCTCCCCCGGTTTGTAAGACTCAGGATCGGCTTACCTGTATGAGTCTGAATACCCTTGGGTATTGACAAGCCTGAGTGGCAACCTCGGCTGCCACTGGCAATTCTCTGGTAAAGACCAGAATGATTCTGCTACATTATGCTTACTTGCCTCGGTAGCAGACCATGGCAAAATCTTTTGACTAGTAATGACTAGCCTTTTGACTAGTAATGGTACTCCATCAATACCAACCAGACTATCTGATACTTGCCTGGTTTGAATTCTGAGTTTCTTTCTCAGTTTGTCCATCATTGAATTAAGATGGGAGCCTGTGTCAAGCATTGCTCGATATCTTAATCATAGCAATCGGTATTAAATCTATAATACTCTACATAATTAATAGTCTGTACATATTTTTCATGATTTATTTTCGAAATTTTGTTCGGAAATACATCTTTTGCCATAGACCATTTCCTCTTATTGTACGGCGAAAACTGTGGCTCTAGACTCTCTTCCCTCTTTGATAGCAGATCTATTTTGCTGCTAATAAGATCCAATTTGTTGGAAAATGAGGTGTTACCTGATGATTTTCTTACCCTTGCGGGAGCTAGTTCTTTACTGGTTGTGTTGTTGTCTTTCTACTGGACTTCATGGTTTGAATGATCTGTACGTTGAATTTTGACTGCGTTTTTGAATGGATTTTTGTACTATGGTTTCGATTTCTATTTGTTACTTTACGCCTGTACGCTGTACGACATGTACGTGAGGGTTTGAGACGTTTGCCTCTAGTTGCTAGTTAATCGGTATTGTTCTTGGTGCGTCGCCTGGCTACCGATCCGGAGGCAACGTAATCTTCCACCACCGTGAGCGCCGGCTTGTTGACTTCTCGTCTTGGACACATCTGACGCAGCGGCAAACAAGGCAGTTGTTCTCTTTGCGCCCGTGCTTTAGGCAGTTTGCACAGATTGCGCGCCTTTCAACGTAATCTCTTCTGCTAAATTTCTGTAGTTTAAATTCTGTTAAACATCTGTTAAATATTTGTTCTTTAAATTCTGTTAAGCATCTGTTAAATTTCTGTTCTTTAAATTCTGTTAAGCATCTGTTAAATGTATGTACTTTAAATTCTGTTAAGCATCTGTTAAATTTCTGTAATACTTTCGTACTTTCACTACTTGCTTGACGGCTCTGTATAGCGAGAATATTTTCTCCTTTTTCAAATTCCTTCTATACGCCTTCTCGTACAGCTTGCTTGCTGTGCAGCTGTGCTACTTTTATTATTACTATGTGTGAGGGTAAATATTGTTTCTCATTGAAGCTCTAATTTGAAATTTTTTCCCTTCATGTGTATTCTATGTTGCGCGCCATGAGCGACGCCCTATACTTTGTTTGTATTCGCATGCATGTGCCAGCGGTGGTTGTAACTTGTAAGTCACACACAGGTCACTGAGTATATACCGATGTTGGTTGTATGCCCCCATCAGTATAAAGGAATAGCATTCTTCTCTCGTTTTGCATTTGCGCGTATATGTGCGCATACTTATTATACTTATTTAATTTGCCCGAAAGCATGGAAATAAGCCAGACGGCAAATAACGACACATCCCGTCGTCATAGAGACGATTTCGCATCATGTCTGCGCATGAAACCCTCGAGATAAGCAAAATAATTTCATTTGTGTTCATTTAATAGAACAAACCTTTGGCGGAGGCATGTCTACCTTTTTGCTTGTATTAGTCTATTTATTTCTTAACTAGCCTGTAAGCATACATACTTAGGCGTCTGTACGAATTTATTTTAATCTATGTACTCTATCATCTGTACAGAAATATCAAAATTTATATCTAAGCCCGTAGGAATCTGTCCTAGGCGTCTTTACCAGAAATATCAAAATTTATATCATAGCCTGTACGTATTTATCCTAGGCATCTGTACCAAAAATATCAAAATTTATATCTTAGCCTGTAGGTATTTATCCTAGGCATCTGTACCAGAAATATCAAAATTTATATCTTAGCCTGTAGGTATTTATCCTAGGCATCTTTACCAGAAATATCAAAATTTATATCTTAGCCTGTAGGTATTTATCCTAGGCATCTGTACAAAAATATCACAATTCATATATATATCAGTAAGTGCTCGGGTTATAAGTAGTGGCTTTGTATTTTATTCGAATCTTGGGCCTGCCTATATGTGCTTTTTCAGTGCCTATTTTATCTAGTGTGCGTGCTATTTTTCAGGTCAACTCCCCCGCTAGTGTCAGAAACCTGAAAAAAATAAAAAATAAAAGTATCGTAGTGAACTGCCCATCCTAAGGAGAACAAAACACGAAGAGGCTCTCCCGGTTTGCTCGCCTCTGTATTGTATTCGCTGTACGCACTTAACGTGTAACCAAACAGCTCCAATACGCATCTGCAGCTGCGGACGACAGGGACCGAGGGCCTACATTCTGATCCGCTCTATCCCCGAACGGACGTTCTTCTACTTCAATATAAGATAGGAAATAAGAGATAGAAATAAGACACCAACGGGAACTTAGACCTGGTTGTTCGCTTGCTTGCGTATGAATATCTATTATTTGTTTTTTTTTTGCTTGATCGCCAAAAAAGAACTTATAAAGCGCTTAATATTCCAATACGACTTACAGCTCCTATTGCTGTTCCAGCATATAGGCGTTAGCTACCTACTCCCGTCGAAGTGGCGCCTTAACATTTTTTTTTTTTTTTTAAATTTTGTTTTGCATATCTATATCTGTATCTGGATCCAGCCTGTACCTCTATTTGTCTTTACTCTATATTCTATTTGTCTTTACTCTATATTCTATTTTCTGTAATCTTTTCATTTCTTTTGTCTTTACTGTATGTTCTATCCTCTGTAATCTTTTCATTTCTTTTGTCTTTACTGTATACTTTATGCTCTACTCTTTACATTTTCATTTTATTTTGTATTATATACTAGAGCCCCTGTTAAATTCCTGTACCTATTATGTTACATCTGTACTTCAAAACATGTTAACATTCTGCACTTATATATTTTTTATTAATTTACTCATCCATACTCTAATCTATACCCTGTCAATCACAACTTTCTCTAAGCTATGCTACTCTATATCGTGCTAACTGTATCGCTTCACATCCTCGTTGCGAACGCACACTTGAATTTAGAACTGGTGCCATGTAACTTGCAACTAATGTTCAAAGACCAGTACGAACCCAAGAGAATATGATAGCTTAATCTGCAAGTGGTTTAAGCAAGTGTTTGCGTTCACATGAGTAACTCAATGCGCTCAAACTAAACACTGCCCATAGCCAATCGCATTGTAAAAAATGTTCTAAGCTGCACTACCCTTTATATACGCATTAATAACAGATGCTTTAAAGTTTGGCAATAACCTATCTGTACTTTGTATCTAAAACTCTGTCCTACCAAATTCTATTTATACTACTAAATTGACGGCACAGTACAATAAGGATTCTTCTCCTATTTAACAGGGCTCTCGTTTAAATGCCTCGCGTCGCTCACCCAGATGCGCTGTCTATATTCTTTTCATACATAAGAGAATCATTTAATACATCCCCTACTTTATATAACTATACTGCGCATCATGGGCGGAGTTATCTACTTGCCATTTGTCTTCGCATGCGTGTATGTGCCAGCGGTGGTTGTAAGTCACACACATGGACACATGAGAAAGAGTATACCCATCTCAATGCCGACGCTGGTTGTAAGCCCTCATCGGCATCGAGGAATAGCATTCTCCTCCCCTTCATTTTTATCCTGCCAACAATTTCTTTGCAGCTGGTCGTCTGTCTACGGATAAATTTGCTGCCGAGTGAGTATGCATGTATGCATACAAAGCCTGAGACGGTTTGCTCAAGTTGAGGTATATGATATACGCCAACGAAACCTAATCTAGAGAAGGGAATTTATTTGTGTATGTATATTTATATTTATATTTTTCTGCGCGTATGCACATGGAAACTTCCAGAACTATATCTTTTGCTGCCGTCTGCGTATGCATGTATGCATACAAAGCCTGAGACGGTTTGTTCAAGTTGAGGTATATAAAATATACGCCAACGAAACCTATACTAGAGAAGGGAATTTACTTATGTATATTTATATTTTTCTGCGCGTATGCACATGGAAACTTCCAGAATTATATCTTTTGCTGCCGTCTCAGCGGCGCGCGTCGTCGTTGAGACGAATAAATAAATAATAATAAAACGTTGCAACACATGCGATGGCACGCGACGCGGGCTTTGTATTTGCTCGTCTTATTTGTGTTTTGGCTTGTTTCTGCCAACAGAACATCCACACAAAAAGAACCGTAGCAAAGGAACAACAGCACGTCTTACCACCCGGCACTGCACATAGCTATCACTACCCTGAGCACTTTTAAATTTTGGTTATTTTATATTTTAGCGACTCACCTGTACCAATTCTTCTTTTCGTTTTTATTCTGTATCTTCTTTTATTTACTTTGCACTTTTAAATCTCTGTACTTTTCTATATTTTTTCTATTTTATTCTTGAAAACTTATTATTATTATTTCTTTACTTATCTTTCTTCTAAATATGATTCTTCTTTGCGATTTCGCTTAAATTTTTTTTTTTTTTTACTCACTTCTATACAACAACAACTATTTGGTGGTTGAAACTAAAGGTGACGCTATCGCATTGCGCGGAGAATTCTCTCTCCTTTTCATTTGAGTTTGTTGCTGTTATGTATTTACGTGTACATAGGCACATCGCAGCTGCGTAACTGATTCACTGGCTTGCTGCTGATTTAGTATATGCCGTGTTGCTGTGTGTTTTTTATTTTGCTCTTATTTTAGCATGGGTATGTATAAGACCCCCTCACGACGGCGGCGGCGGCGCGCTTGGCGAGGCGACAAGTTTGTTTGAGTATGTTCCTTTTCTTTTTTTTGTTTTCTGTACTTTTTCTGTACAGCACTACACGGCACCGCACCAAAAAAGGGTTTACGGACACAACACATTATTATAAGGCGTATTGTGACTGACAATAGGGAGCACTTTTACCGGTATATTTTTACTCTACTGGCGCTATCCGGCTCGAAGGACCAAAATGTATAAAGCGGACTGTAAAATTATAGGAAAAATAAAACACGGCACTTTAGAGTCGGGAAAAGTGGTTAAAAAACCCGACTATTGATTATCTTTATTAATAATGGTTTCTCTGTACTGTCAGTTTCACTATACAATATTAATTTCTTTACAACAATTATATTCTATCCGAGGCCGGCCTGTACGGTACGAGAGTTAAGAGGCAACTAACTCAACAAAGTAAAAATGAGTGAACTTATTTCTCCAAGTTGCACTCGCATACAATGACATTAAGACAAGAATAAATATATAACTTTACTAATACAAAGGAATAAGACAATTGACTTGAATGTGTTTAGCGCGTTCGATACAACGTGTGTGGTTAAAGAAAAAAACTTAAAAATTGTTTTAAAGTGACTTGAGTTGGAAGGGATTACAATATGGGTGGTGATGGTTGGGGTATAGCTACGTATGTTATATTTATAAAAGATTTGATATGGTATACCCTATACCCAATACCTTATACCTACCCTATACCTATCTTCTATATACGAACGAACGACTTAGGACTTCTTATATCGAGGCGAATGTGTGGTGTATTTTTTGGTACCATGGGATTAATGGTTTGATTTAGAAAGTTGAGTTTACCGAACTCAAGGGAGAATAAAGGACGCATTAAGAAAGGATTTATCATATTTTTTCTTATTATTTTGCTTTTTTTATTTTGTCTTCTTCGTGTTCTTCTTAAAAGTAAAGCAAAAGGACCAAGGGTATTCCCGAAGGTATAAACGATTGCTTTTCAATTTGAGGTATTTTTCTGCTTAGAGAATTGTGCGGTTGATTCTAAAATACATATATAATAGTCAACTGTGATATTTCATATATGATAAATATTCATTATAGGATATCTCTAAGTACCAGAAGTAAGAGGTCAGAAAAACCAAAAGGTCAATTTTGAAGTTGTTTAAGAGGACACATGGTATTGTGAGGGTGATGCCCTGGACTATGATTTTTAAGTTTGTAAGTTCATACTACACTGTTTTGACAGTTTTATACAAATTAAACGAGGATCTGAATTATTTTCAAGGAAGGTCCTTGAAGGTGCATGTGTTCTTCATAACAAGAAAATTTAAAACTCTTTATTCATAGCTAGGATGTGTAGATTCGTCAAAAGAAGGTCAATAAGGCATTCATTTAAGAACGAGTCTAAGAAATTTCGCAAATCAATCCTGTTGAAAATTTTTCCCACTTGCATGTTTCACTTCAGTCTAGACTATCATCTGCTCTAAGAGATTTTCTTATTTTCTGGATTTTTCACTTTTTATGTACAATATCTTCAAACGACCTGGCTACGAATACAGACAAATATCGCGCTTCTTACGTAAAACCGATTATATTCTTGGTACTAACCTCTTAGTAAGTAATGTTGGAAATGAACCAACCTTCATCAATAAAACTCGACAAGAAGTCCTAGACATAACTCTTGTCTCAGATACTATACACCATATGATCTTGGATTGGAAAGTATTCAAAGAACACTCGTTCTCTGATCATAGATTTATCCAGTTCAATATCAATGTGGATGAAAACCCTAGTCCATTGACTTTTCGAAATTATCGGAAAACTGACTGGGCTTCATACAGGAACTTATTACAAAGTTTACTAAAACTTGGACTATCTAGTCCTTCCTCTAACGCTAATGAACTTGACAACAAAGTCAATGACCTCACATCAGCTATGAACAGATCGCTAGAAATTGCTTGTCCACTTATACACATAAGAGGAAAGAGGAAACCACAATGGTGGGCCTCAGAGCTTGACTCGCTCAGGAAAGAATGCAGGAAACTCTTCAACCGAGCCAAAGCCGCAAGATTAGCCTCTCACTGGGAATCTTACAAAGAATCCCTAAGAATTTACAAGAAGGCACTAAGGAAATCTAAGCGATCTTCTTGGCAATCCTCCTGTGGCACGATAGAAGAAACTTCTGAAGCCTTTAGGTTACGGAAAATTCTTTCAACTCATCCAGCGATGATATGCTGCTTGAAAAATGCAGACGGCTCCTGGACAAATTCAAGTAATGAAGCGCTGAACTTACTACTGGATACTCATTTTCCTGGTAGTTCTCTTACTGAGACTTGCAACGGTTATATACGTTCAAGTTCCAATACAACATATCCACAAGGTCTGATCACAAGGGACAAGCTACTATGGGCTCTCAACAGCTTCAAACCATTTAAATTTGCAGAACCAGATGGAATAATACCAGCCGAGCTACAAAAGACTTCTGACTTGCACCAATCCTTAAGGCAATTTTTACCAGCTGCCTTTACCTGGTCCATGTTCCCTCGGCATGGCGAGAAGTTAAAGTTGTTTTTATACCCAAGGCAGTTAAATGCACGCAAGTCAATCCTAAAGATCTACGACCTATAAGTCTATCATCATTCCTTCTTAAGACCCTGGAAAGATTGATTGATATCCATTTAAGGGCAAGTATTGATACAAGACTTCTGTCTTCGTCTCAACATGCCTACTGTAAAGGTAAATCGGTGGAAACAGTGTTACACACCTTAGTACGCACCGTCGAATATTCTCTCCATCATAAAGAGTTCACTATGGTTGCTTTCCTTGACATCGAAGGTGCCTTTAACAACTTGGACACATCTGCAATCACATCTGCACTAACATCTCTAAACGTATAGAGTTCGCTTCGGGAGTTAATTCATTTAATGCTGACTAGCAGAATAATTAACTCAAAAATGGGCAACTCTTCTGGCAGACGATTTGTTAGTAGAGGGACACCGCAAGGTGGTGTTCTATCCCCTCTCCTCTGGAACCTAGTGGTGAATGAAATCCTAACTAGTCTGGATGGGGAGGTTTTCAGAGCGATAGCCTTTGCAGACGAAGTTGCTATAACAGTTTCAGGAAAGCATGTTAACACCTTAAAAGAACTCTTACACAATGCCTTAGACAGACTAATACTTTGGGCTGATCGGTGTGGAGTGGGTGTTAACCCACACAAAACAGATTTAGTCTTATTTTCGAGGAGATACAAAATTCCATTTGTCAACCTTCCCTATATTAAAGGAATCCAATTAAAATTCTCAGACGAGGCTAAATAGCTGGGTCTTTTCTTACATAAAAAACTAAATTGGAAACGCAACGTACAGGAAAAAGTCAAAGAAGCTACTGTAGCTCTCTTTTCTTGCAAAAAAGCTATTGGTAATAAATGGGGCTTACAACCCAGAATCACACATTGGCTATACACATCGGTAATCAGACCAATTTTAATGTACGGTGTGGCAGTATGGTGGACTGCTTTAGAGAAAGGTATAAACCAGGTGGAACAGCATCACCACGTGTCAAGTTACAAAAAACATCTGGCACTAACAAACACTAAACACTGGATTTAAAAGGTTCAAGGTGCTTGCTATCTCTAAGCAGATCGCATATAAGCTCGATAATAGGTGTCATAACTGGACACTGTCTTATAGGAAAGCACGCCACGCGACTAGGCGTATTCTCAAAGCAGAAGCTGTATGGGCGAGGAAGAGGAAGAAACAATTCTTCATCTTCTCTGTACATGCCCTGCTCTGGCTCGTAAGCAAGAATTACCTAGGATAATTCTTCTTTAACGACCTAAACGATCTAAATCATATCAGCATAATAAGCCTCTCACGTTTCGTAAGGGACTCAAACTGGTTCCATTGAGCTTAGGAGGAAGCCTCACGATTCATGTGGTATCACAATGGGCCATTAAACTGGCCTAAGTGTGTCCGTTTACATCTTGGACAGCCACTATAACCTAACCTAACCTTACCTTCGTAAAACCGATATTTATCACAAGGTTTTTGATGAAACACGCAAATTTTCCAAATTTAAGTTCTGTTTGGGAAAAGCCGAATAGCTTATAAATAAAGTTTGGAACAAAAATTGAAAAAAATGTCAAAATATTATTTACTGTCCATTTTCCAAGTCATAAGGAAAAGTATGGTAAGTACATATTCCTTTTCATTTGTCCCTGATCTGTATATCATCAGGCTATAGTTAAGACTTAAGCTCTTATAAATATATAAGACAAGTCGATACTATTAAACTATTGACGAAAAAGATCATCCAGATTACATTTTCCGACTTTTTCGAGGCTGAAGTGAGATCAGCGAAAGCTTAGCCGTGTATCCTCTTTTGGCCAGCCCTACACTAAGTTACCCTTTTCGGTACAAAACATGACAATCCAAAAACTAAAACAAAAAATTTAAATAACATCTCAAAAATGTTAACATAATTCACCGTTTTTCAAAACATTCTTCAAGTTTCTATGCTTGTGTACTCTGTTCTATCCATAACCAAGAATTAAGGCCACTTAAAGCCCCATCCATAACACAACCTCTGAAGTAATTTTCATCTTTGAAATTCTTCTTGCACATCCATCAAATTCATCATCATCATCATTTCCATCATCACAAAAGGCGCACATAACCGTTACTTTCAGAGAGCTATTATTGGACATCATTTGCTTGCTCCTGCATTTTCAAACAAACACTTACTATAGGTTAGGTACCTCCGTTATGTTGGCTTGAATCTTGCAAGAATCATTGCATTTAATTGCGCCAAACATTAGATATACCTTTCGATACGCTTACGCCTTCTATTTTTATGGGTCTTATTTTTCCGAACCCATCAAATACTCTCTATGTATGAGACATGACATGCATTCCATTCAAACAGCAGCAGGGCAGCCATCACCAGTATAATTCCATCTGTCAAATTAGCAACAATTGGATTAGTGTGTTCAGTCCATTAATCCATCCCATCATCCGTCGTCGTACGAGTATATGCATCGCATCAGGGTTCGGTAACTTAACGATTTTCTAAGCAAAATATCGTCATTAACTGCCAGACCAGACCAGACACCACCGCCACTGCCGCCCCTCACCACACCAGCGAATAAAGGAAGGAGAACGAAAATAAAGATGCAATGGTGTGGATGTAGACGAACCTTTTGCCACCAACATGGCTGCCACCTCATTATTGTGACAGCTAGCTGTCAAAAGAAATTCAATTGAAAATTATTGTTTTGTCACTTTTTGAATTGGTTGTGGTCTCTGGGCTCACTTTGGCTAGCTCTCGAACATCATAACTGAAATGACTCGACTGACGTTCCTTCGTATGTATAGCTCTTGAGACTAATGATGACCACAAGTGGGTGTGTCAGATGCGGTCAAATACTGTTTTTATATGATTTGCCCTCTGTGCTACTTTTCTAACGAGTCAAGGAGGTAGATTTTATAGCTGTACCTGGATGGAATGAAATTATGGCCATGCATGTGGCCAGAAGAAGTAAAATGTGCCTTTTGTGTCAATTGGGCTCAATGTGGAGGGGCCATTATGATGTGCTGGCTGATGCTGCTGGAGCGTTGCCATTATCATTATATCCATCTTCAAACGATGCTAACGACGCGACGACAACGACGACGGAAGATGCTTGATGGTCTCCTTGAATCTGTACCGTTTTGTCCCGTTTTTTTTTTTTGTATCTTTTCTGGTTTTTTAATGGTTTTGTAATTATGATTGATTCCTTCATAAATTGTACACCTGATGATGCGGGAAGAGAGGAAAAACCGAACAATTGATTGACATAATTGACCGTTTATGGTCGTTTTATTCAAACTCTCCCCCTCCCCCCTAAATTTGATGTCTTTAAAAGTTTAATGTAAAAAAAGATATAAACTTCAGAGGAAGGAGGAACATGATGCGGAGAAACTTTTTCATATATTTTACAAACTACATATACATGTGTATGTAACCATAACCACCTCCCACTTAACAAGGCAACTAGTAATGGATTACCTAAGAAGCGTAAATTATTTCAGATTTACATTTCCGAACAAAGTTATACGTTTGGCCGGAATAAAGCCAAAAGAGGAGTATAATACAGCAGGACCTTAGCGTTGCGTTGGCTTGGAGTTAGCTTGGAGTTGGCGTTGCCATTGCCGTTGCTGTTGCTGTTGGTCACCCCCTCTTAATGGCTTGCCCTTATACAATATAAGGATAATGTAGGTTGGATGGACAGAATAGAAAGAACAAGCAACCGCTGCCGTTTGTTGTTAATGCAAAAATATGCAGGACTCATATATTACCAAGTAATTAGCATTAATTTCTGAAGTGATAATCCAGCTTAGCGGAACGTTTCATCGTCATTTCCTCTTTTTCTCGTTCCCAAAGCTCTATAGCTCTGGTTCTGGCTAAAACAAAAAAAATCAAAGAAAAGAGTTCTTCCACCTGCAATCCCACCAACTATTTATAACATCTCTACAAAAGAAGGGCTATAGCCAGCTATGTGATGGTAAAGAAAAAATATAATAATATTCTACTGGCTATAGTGCTGGCTATCATCAGGTTGGAATAAATATGTAAAAATAAAATAAAATAAAAAATAAAAAGGAAATAAAGTTAAATAAGGATTCGCGCCATAGAATGGGAGCCTGAGAATATTATAAAAATATGCACAGAAAGCTACAACAACAATTTGCAAAAAGGAAAAAGAAGCTACTTAACTAGAATAATAATTTTTACATTCAGAAACGGTAGTGAATTTTAAATAATGTAAAACTCCAACTCCAACTCCAACGCTCACAGTATAAGAACATCCTTTGAAGCTGTTATGGGTTCCATGCTTCTTGCTTGAATATTATTCTCGTATAGCGGGGGGAGAAATGTAATTTTTCTCTTTATTTTTTTTTTCTCTTTATTTTCTATTCCCTCAACTACTTGTGGGTTCGTTTAATTGAATTCCCAGTTTAAAGATGTGAAGACGGGAATGAATTTAATGCGGTGTTTTAGTGGCCATGGAAAAGTGTTGACATTGACTGAGAAGTAAAGATTGATTGGTCTTACGTCAGAGAGAGAGAAAAAGAGACGGATAAAGCGTTTCTATTTAATTCGGAACACAATGTATTGAAAATGTTCACTTTTGATTTATTTGAAAAAGTATGCTTGTTTGTGATAGTGCGTATTCCAAGAGTCGTATTTTTTATCTTATGACCCAGGTACATTTGCTTGGATTCTTTAAAGAAGGTTTTGAGAAAAAGTGTATTTAAAAATAGAATCAGGCTTCAAGGCTTCAAGGCTTTAAAAAGAGCTTGTATTTAGAAATACGCACAATTACGACAATTCTACTCACCAAACAATTGAGCAAATGGAAAATAGGCTACTTACGAGTAATTATTAATTGTTGGCAAGAGTCATTTAGTCGGGTTGAAGGACCAATTTTCTTTATCAAACTAAGATCCACTGAAAAGAACAACGAAGTCTCATAGTATTTTCTTAACTTAATGAGATTTTTTACTTAAACAAACTTTGATTATATATACAACAATACTTTAGTATGGTCTAGGCTAGTGAATAGGACTTCACGTAAATGTAGATTTATAACATCTAAGCTAAGAAGAATCGTATTTTTATCTTATGACCAAGGTACACTTCCCTGGTTTCTTTTAAGAAGGTTTTGAGAAAAAGTATATTTAAAAATAGAAGCAGGCTTCAAGGTGACTTTAAAAAGGCGATATGACAATTCTACTTATTAGAAAATTGAGCAAATGAAAATTTGGCATATGCTACTTAGAACAATAAACAATTGTTTGTAAAAGTCATTTACTCGGGTTGAGGGACCAATTTTCTGTATCAAACTAAGATCCACTAAAAAGAATAACGAAGTCTCACAGTATTTCTTTAACTTTACGAGGTTTTTCACTAAAACAAACCTTGATTATATAAAAAAAATACTTAAGTATGGTCTAGGCTAGTGAATAGGACTTTAAATGTAGATTTGAAATATCTAAGCTAAGAGCGATAGTTGTATTTTATTTTTGGAGTATTCTAGAAAAAGAGTGTCGGTTTTTGTTGTAAAAATATTGAAGGCGTTGTGCAATATTTTTGTCTTTTTTGGCACTCAAAAGTTTAACTAAACGTTTAAGGTATCTGTTTTTTTTTTTTTTATAAATATTGTGATTTTTACTTCAGCGAATGTAGCTTGCTTAATGTTTCAATTTTCAAAGGTAACACTGGTCAAAAAGATTTGTTCCCGACAGTAAAATTGCACTTTTATGATAAGTTTTGATGGTCTTTATTCAAATCCTAATCCAAAATAAGTCTATTACAGGTTTTATGAGAAATTACTTTTTAAAATACCAACGCAAAAACACATGTAGAGGGTCCGGATTTGAACGGGAATCAATCGAAGTTGGGGAAACCGTATTATAATGAAAGGGAATCTCGACTCAGTGCAAAATGCCCTTTCTGTAACTATGAAGCCGTGGTCGATTGCACATCGTGTGTTTTGTTTTACAACACTTTCATTGAAACGGACCATTTGAAAATCCACAAAATCTCAATGAACGTCTTCTCTACAGTCCCAAGGTTACTGTTTGGTGTGGCATTAGTCGAAACTTCCTTTTTTGTCCGTA
Organism: Eupeodes luniger; assembly: GCA_951509635.1. Lineage (NCBI taxonomy): Eukaryota > Metazoa > Arthropoda > Insecta > Diptera > Syrphidae > Eupeodes > Eupeodes luniger. The sequence continues at coordinate 6,203,678 of OX608073.1, forward strand.
CTTTTTTCTGGGAAACGGTCAGACTGTCACTGTCAGCTCAGATCGTTACTTACAGATGCTGCGTGATTTATTTTGCCAGAATTGAGAAAACGACTCATCAACTTGAATACTTTTTGGTTTAAACTAGATGTAACGACTTGCCAAACATCAGAGCAACAATGGGTTTTTCAAAAGAGAAACATTCCCTGGACATCTGATTCCATTGCGGAGGTGTGGAGTAGCCCCTTCGATCACCAGATTTTTCACCATGTGATTACATTTTATGAGCATTCTAGAAGTACATATCTACATATCGGCATAAGCAGCCTCTCACGTTTCGTAAGAGACTCAAACTGGTTCCATTGAGCTTAGGAAGAAACCTCAAGATTCATGTGGTATCACAATGGGCCATTAAACTGGCCTAAGTGTGTCCGTTTCCATCTTGGACAGCCACTTCAACCTAACCTAACCTAGAAGTACGAGTATACATAAATTAACCACAATAACTCAAAACATTTGAGCAGTTCCTCGTCGAATGCTTCAGGGGAGTATGCAAAACTTTTCACAAAGGAGTGTTGTGACAAAAACATGACAACATCTAAAAAATACATTCAGCAATAAAATTTGAGGGTTGGTGAAAAAATGAAAGCGTTACAATTTTTTCAAATCTTCCATACCTCGCTGTCGGACTTTGTATAAGCTTTTTTCAGGCTATATAAATTCATGGATTAGTTTTTTTTTTTCAATAAAAATCATGAAGGTTTTCTGAATCTTCAATATTGAGCCTACATATTTAAAGTTCTTCACCACATTTCCGAAAAATCTTCATAAGTTGTCAGATTTTACCTGTCTTACATTATTTTAAAGAAACGCTGAAATATTAATGCTAGAACGGTTACTCACACAAAAAGCGTGTTTTAAAGTATCTTTCATTTTCGTAATAAATCCGACGTTTAAACAAGGCTATTTCACAAGTTTTTGAAATATATTTTGAAAAAGGGTTTACTTAAAGTTTGAGCAAATAGATTCGAAGTTAGCACTATCTCCAAAACGTATTTTTCAAATCATGGAAGCATTAAATTTAATGCTCCAAAAAATAGTATTTTAACATTTTTAAAGTTTAAACGAAATTTAATATTTAAAAAACACTTGTTGTGAGAAAAAATCATAAGGTAAGATTTAAATTCAAGACAGCTTAATGCTTTCAAAAAAAAAAAAATGGAAATAAGGAAAACTGATATTTCTCTTAAACTGGTTTTACTGTACTCTTCAAACTATAGTCAAAAAATATTATTGTTGAGTTATTAGAAAATCTTGTTTGAAATTATTGTTTTTGAAACATTTAATGTTTTTGAGAATTTTGGCCATGATTTAAAAAGGTTTTGTAGTTTCAGAATTGATTTTAAAATATTTGCATCTTGTATTTTAAGCCTTGAGAAGACATGTGGCAAATTAATTCTTAAAACTTCTACCAATGTTACACAAAAAGTTGATTCCAAAATTTACTTTAAAAATCAATTACCTAAGTTAAGTTTTTTTAAAGTCTTAATGTATATTTTATATATTTCCACATTATTTTACCTCATTATGTTTTTTTAAATTTTTTGCCTGATAAAATTGAAATAGTTTCACATACCTGAAAATAGAAGAAAAGTACAAAATTTTAATTAAACTGTTGGTATTTTGTATATTAATTTTTTAAAAGTTTTAGAATTATCTAACTAAGTTCCGACACTTAAAGCTCAATTTTCTTCTAACTGGAAAACCACAAAAATCGACATTTGCATTGAAAAATCCTTAAATTATGGTATTTTTGTATTTAAGAACGAAAAAGGTTACATATTTTTGTATACATTTTGTTTTCAAATATGTAATCACCAAATTCTCATAAATTTATTAATTTATTTTATGTCCTCATAAATCTGCAGAAAAATAAATAAATATCCCACGATACGACCTTGCCATATGTTAATTTCTATTAGGCAAAACATTATTAACCTCTGGAACAGGTCAACAAAATAAAAAGGAATCGAAACGAAAACAAAAATCCTTTTTTTTGCCTCCAGATAAACAAAGAGAGAGAGAGAGAGAGAGACTGAGAGTGAAAGTAAGAAGGAGATGGTCAGCCAAATGGATCAGAACAGTTTATACCTTCTAAGTCAATCAAATATAACCCAATATCCTTTCTACCATCTGTCTAAGGACCTTACTGCCTCTCCATTAAATATTCCTATCGAGACACGAGACTATGCACAGGAAAAGCACACACTTCATACAGAATCCTGTACCAAAACGTAAACAACAACAAAAACAAAACCAACCTCCCAGAAAGAAAAGCTAGAAGAACAAATAAAAAACAACAACAAATATGTGTTAGTGTACCGCTTTGATAATTGGAAAAGAATTTATGGCCAACTCAGCTCGATTAAGGGCCACAATTCACACACTGGTCAGTATGAAATGACCCAGCGGCTGGCGGTGGCGATGGCGCTGCGTGGCGGGTGGCTGGCAGTAGTTCTTCTATACTCTCTCCTTCTATACTTAAACTCACGACTTAATAGTCCTAGAATCTAGAAGAACTAAGTCAATGTGGAACTGTATAAGAATTAACCACAAGAACACAGCAAGAGCGCAACCAACCAAGAAACCACATCACATATCGCCTACCACTTTTTCTCGCAGAAGTCCTTGCATATGTGTGGGCAACAGAAAAACCTTATTCAGTCAAGGACATACACGAGCTCACATTCAGAGTTTAAGGTAACCACATAGCCCCCAACAATAAGGATATAGCATCTCTCTCTATCTCACTCTGGCTCTAGAATTGGGAAGCTGTGTGGGCCTCGAAAATCCTCACCGTAACCGAAATGATTTATGTGGGTCAGTTGGGAATTTGTGTGTGAGTTCGCATTTAGATCCCAATGATTTATGATCCTGATTTGGTTGTGCCGTTATTTTGGTCATTCCAACACCATCGACGCCGCCCGCGCGCCACAACCTTGTTTGGTTCGTTCTTAAATTCGTTATAAATGGTTGAGATGCTGATGGGTTTCAGAGGGGATGGGGTTGGGTATGTTGGGATAACCGGGTGAACGTTGCTCCGAATGTGTACTTACGATGAGTTGAAGAAATCCAGGGCCAGTTTTAACTTTGTCGTCCCAAATTCCCACCTCTCTGATGTGCCTCTGTGGTTCCGCTCCTGTGGAATCCCTTCCATTTCGGATTCGGGTCAGATTTGAAAATTCACTATAGCTCTACATATATTATTGTAGTGTATATAGAGGTGGGAACACATCCTATACCTACTCACCTAAATGATGGAGGAAATCCCCACGGAGTTAGGAATGTCAGGCGCCGCGTCGTCGGAACAAGGACGTCAATCGGGATATTTATTACCAGTTTTTGCGTCTGACACATTTCCCATTCATATTGGCCTTCTGCAGGAGCAGGATGTGTTGTGTGTGAGGGAAGGATGCCTATTTTTATATTTTAATCCTTTCCAAAAAATCGCAGTGCAGAGTTACAATTTTTTGTTTCTGCTGTTTCCTGACTGAAATCTCGATCCTTATAGACCTACAATCGTGTACCCTATATACCCCCATATACCATATAGGCCAGCTTTGGGATGTCAAATCATTATTCGATTAGAAAAGCTTCAGAAGAGGAATGACCAAACACAAAAACCAACATCTCTGGCAAAATGGAGGTTCATCAGAAATTAGAACACTCATTCGGACGGCCCGGCCCAGCACTGCCGGCCTGGCCCGGCGATGTTTTCTTTTTGTTGTTTTTGTTTCCGTTGTTGGTTTTTGCTTGCATGTTATTCTGATAAGACAGCTCCTGGCCCGGATCGGATATGTGAGAAAAAGTGTGTGTGTCGGGAATTTGATTAATGGATAGAATGGCAGGGATTGGGAATTACCATGTCAACCGAACCGAAAGTAGAGCTCTATTGCAGGATATGTATTTTCTTTTTAGTTCAGTTTTCTTTTTTTGTGTTTGATTCAAGCTTTTGGTTAATTAATTAATTCACTTAATTGCCATGAGAAGTTAATTAGAATGATTAGTGTTTTGTGGAAGTATAGAGCACAGTAATGGTAGTTTTATACTGTGTAAGTAGGCGTCCCTAATATGATTGGAATACGCTTTGGTGGGTAAATAGTATTCGATGAATAGAAATTGAGTATTTCTTTCTTTTCTTTTTGTGTTAGTTTTAAGCTTTTTTGTTTTGTTATTCTTTGTTTCAATATGAAAACCAATACAGTGAAAGGTAAATAGAATTAAAAGGTTGATACAAAGATTCGATAGTGTCAAGAAAATACTCACATATTGTGTTTAAAGGGTTTGTGCTTCAAATACATTTCGGAGAAATTTATTGATTTTCGTCAAATCAAAATATCAAATGATGGAAATGCACTGAGTGGTTAATGAAGAATGCCAAGTTAGAGAATTTTAATGGTTTAAGCTTAAATACAGCTTTTAGAAAATATAATTTTAAATTTTTGGAGGAATACCTGGTCACCTGGAAACATAACCCTTTTTTAACAGTTTTTATCTAATTTCTAACCCTATTAAAGGCTTTCTCAAACAAAGCGACTTTCAATACAGGCGAAATCCTAATGACGTTTCTATAACTTGGCAGTGAAATGAGTATGACACATATAGAAACTTACAAGGCATGCACCGATAGTATGACTTTCGTAGCAATAGGTCCACTGGTGATCTCATGGTTTACCTCACTGAACGGCGATGGAACAAATCTTTACATCGTTTTGGAGAAAGTAAGATTATTGCACTCGATATTTCAAAGGCATTTCATAGTCTTTTTGGCACCAAGTTCTCTTATCGAAAATGCGTGCTTTTTGCATTGATTAATCTGTTTTTCGTTTGATTAAAAATCAATTTTCTAACCGTTCAATACAAGTTGTGTTATATTGGATGGTTTCAAGTCTGAAATTCATAAAATAAATGCTGGTGGTCCCCAGGGCTCCGTTTAGTCTCCGACTCTCTTCCTTATATTCATAAACTGTCTTTTGTCTGTCACTTCTATTCCATTAAACTGTTTTGCTGACGAAAGAACTCTCAGCTTTTCATATTCGTTTCTAGATTCACATCCATGTGCTTTGGATATGGAACTTCCACGGAAGCGTATGTTAAGCTCATTAAATTCTAATCTCGACAGATTTGTCCAATGGGGAAATATTAACCGTGTAGAATTTAATGCTTCAAAAACTCAATGTTGTCTCTTGTGGTTAAAGCGTAAATCACTCTTGATGCCACTATCCATGAGTGGCATTTGCATCACGGAAATTAATCAACTTTTAGTACTCGGTATGTGTATCACAGATCACCTCTTATGAAATGGAATGATTATGTGATCATTCAATATTGCCGTGAATGCTTCTAGATGCTTAGAATTTCTCCGACGTAACGGTGCAGGAAATATTTCACCAATTCTGATCTGGCTATATTTTACAAAGCCTTCGTTCGTCCAAAACTTCAACATAACTCGCATAATTGGGCAGGTGACCCTAAAACAAGATTAAGTTTTGTGAAACAATTACGTCACTCCAGAACCACCGCAATGTTTCATGCCTTTCGCTGTTCTACCGGTATTTTTATAAACAGTGTTCTGTTAAATTAGCCAGTTGTAATCACCCCTCAAATAATTCAGCCGTAATACTCGCACTTCTATAAATGCTCATCAGTTTAACTTTGAGCTCAATTTTGAACGTACTGCCAAGTATAGAGATTCTTTTTTTAACCGCACATTGAAAATGTGGAATACTTAACGCAACTCTGTGCAACCGTATTTCCTCTTTAATCCTTCCCTGTTTACCTAAAGCTCACACTTTGTTTAATATTCAAACATGTTAAGGGTATTAATACCCCTTTAAGTGCCCATTAATTAATAAAAAAGGGATCTATTGGATCACACATATGATTTTTTTGACATAATATTTGATGTGAAGAATTGGTAAGGTTATTGTTTTTGAAGATAAATAGATTTCGTCGAATTCAAAAAAGTTTGCATAGTAGGCATTGAAACTAGCTGAGATCTAGCCAAAATCTAAAAGTTTCAGTTCCGTACCGTTCGTTATTAAAGATATAGAAAAATTTGAAAGGAGTTGCCATGCACAAGCACATTGCTTTTAAAGTTTTCGAAGTCAAAGTAGGAAAAAGGGAAAAACGCAGTTAGCTATAGCATTCAACATTCTTGATGTGCGGTTTAAGAAAGAATCTCTTGGCATGATTGAGCGAAACTGATGGGCATTTCTATAAGTGTGAGTATTACTGCTGAATTATTTGGAGGGGGAGAGGGGGTGGTATGACACTGGCTAGGTTAGGTTAGGTTTGGTTAAAGTGGCTGCGGATACAGAATCCACACACTTAGGCCAAAAGAAAAGGCCCCTTATGATACCACATGAATCTAGAGAATTACTTCTTACTAGTTGAACCATTTTGAGCTTTTTATAAAGCGAAGAAGATATTTGATATGGTTATTAGCTAGTTCACTGGGATTATCAAAAGAGTAGTCTCTCAGATGAAGTTTGCGTCTTAGTGAAAGAGCAGGGCAAGTGCAGAGAAGGTGAGAGATTTTTTCCTCTTCTTCCTCGTCCATACAGCTCCTGCAGAATTCATTTGAGGCTACACCAAGTCGTATTGCGTGTCTGCCTATAAGACAGTGTCCTGAAGGATACCTATTAGGGAGCTAATATGAAGTCTGCTTTATGATAACAACTATTTAGAGCGCTTTAGGTCCAGTGAAGGCCATATGAGTTTTGTGGCTGCGCACGTTGGTAAATTGTGCCACCTAGAGTTTGTTATCGTAAAAGCTGTTTCTTTTAGCAGAAGTTTACATGTAGCTATCGGTATACCTATCTTCTCCCTTTCAGGTGAAATAGGTATGACGGTTCCATTTTTTGCGAGTTCATCGGCTCTACAATTTCCTGTGATGTCTCTGTGGCCCGGCACCCAAAAGAGGTGAATGTTAAATTGCTGCGCCATCTCCATAAGAGTCGATCGACAATCGAGGGCCGTTTGAGATTTGGTTGAGACACCGTCAAGAGATTTAATAGCAGCCTGACTGTCAGAGAAGATGCGGATATCAGAAGTTGATATTACGTTTTCTCTTAGCCAGGAGAGAACCTCTTTGATCGCTAAAATTTCCGCTTGGAAGACGCTACAATGATTAGGTAGGCGGAATGAGATGCTTAGGTTAAGCTTTTCTGAGTACACACCACTGACACTGGCTACTCCGACAGACATTTTTTTGTTGAATTTTTGATAAATGTTTCTACGAACGAAATTTGGCAGTCTTTGACTTGGTTAAAATAAAGCTATACACGGCCTTTTGACGGCAAAACTTTGATATGGTAAAAATTGTTTTGAGCACACACTTTTTTTTTTGAAAAAAGTAAGACCGTATTTAGAAATGTGGGTCGAAAATGTACAGTCTTGACTGGAAGGTCGATCACAGTGTTTTTTCGTCTAGTGGTCAGCTTAAATAAGAAACACAAGATCAGTATTGACGACATCCATGTTTATCGTAACAAAATATAACCTGATTTCCGTTCAGTTAAACCTTCATAAAATCCCTTATCTGACCATAAGTACTTCAGTAAAGTTAAAAACAAATCTCTTCGTAGTCTATCAAAATACCTGTAGCCAACCCAGTTTCTCAAAATTTTCCGCCAAAAATTCGTCATCATCATTTCAAAATCATAATAAATTGAAAAATTTAACCTTTATATTAAAAATCCACTCTTAACAAGCGATAATATTGTTTTGGTATTATATTCTGAGAGATACTTTATGCCCATTGAAGCATTCAACGTTAATGATGACTTGGTAAACAAAATTTTTACTTTTTTTCGTTCGCTTTTATTTTGTTCATAACTCCTTCGGGGCGATACTAATAGGCAGGCATTCGTATTATGTATATATTATTTTTGTTACAGAGCCATGACTAGGTATATATTGACACATTCATCGTGCTTGAACCTTTTGCTTTTACACACCAATCCGCATCATAACGCGAACCTTTGCCAACTTACTGGTATATTAAGTACTCGTATAGCTGAAGAAATGGGAAGGTAGTATTTGCTATTTTTAGATCCAATTAGGAATATTTAATTTGCTCATTATGACAGCCTTGACGAATGGAGAAAAAGAAAGAAATTCTTTTGCCGCCTTATCACAGCAAATGAAGACTACCGACGTTACGACCCAACGTATAGAAAAAGACGACACTGACAACGACGACGACGACGAAAAGTGACGTGAAATGAATAATTGTGAGTTGCTAAAAAAATCTCTTCTTTTTCTGTTGGCACCCTCAAGCCTCAAGACATTATGGCCATTTGGAGAGACGCCCAGGATGTTGTATATTCGCACCATATCGTTGCCATCCAATTATTTAAAACGGGAAGGAAATGCAAAAATGCAAAAAACCAAAGCACACAATGTGGTATCTGCCTGGCTGGCTGGCTGGCTAGCAGAGGCTTCAAACCATACCTATGTACCTCTATCGTACTTAAAATACTCGAATACAAAACAAAAAAAAAGAAGCAGCAGAACCAGGAACTCCTTCTGAATACAGTAGCCAAGCCAGGCCACAGAAGACCGCCCAGATGGTCAGGTGTTAATTTACACTTCCCAAGAGAAATGATACAAAAACCGGCACTAAGCAAACACTAAAAAAAATAGTTCCTTCTTTTTCGAACAGAAGGTGGAGGTGAGGCCAGAGGTATCCGATTCAAAGGACAGGACAAGACTAAAAAAAAACTTTATCGTCTATACCTAACTCTTGTGGAATTCCACCCAATCGATTCGATCGATTAAAGGTGATTAACCATTCTTGAGGTTAAACGTGCAATGCACATATTTGGCAAGTCATCTCTTCCGCTTTGCTTAGTGGTCTTCTGATAGAAGCCCCATTCGACATAAAAGTGAGGGTGTTGACTGAATGAAGTTTTTGTTTTTCGTTTTACAGTTTTTTTGATATGTTAAGATTAATTAAACCGGAAGTCTGTTTGATTGAAGAGAAAAAACATTAGGTACCTTCTTAATTCTTGTGGAAGTGAAGCCTGAAGAAGACCTGCGTTGGGTGTGCCTTGCAATATTCTTCGCGACGACGACGATGACGGAGAAGAAGTTAAAAAATTGGAAGCCAAGCAACAGGAACATAACAACAGGCGTCATATAAGCCATCGCGTCGTCGCCGTTGCCGTCGTCGGTCGGTCGTATCGGCTTCTTCGTTATGGATGTGTTGTCTTTTGTATAGGGAGAGGGTGCCCAAGAACATGTTGGTTCACAAATTCAAAGAGACATGTGGATCGTTAATTGTTCTCCCGTTGTTTGTTCTGTTATTTTTGTTGTTTTTGTATCCATATCCGTGTAGCGTGTATCTTTTCTGTCCGCCATCATCGCCAAACCGGAATGATGAACATGAAGATAGAAATGAAACGACAACCCGAACCCAAAGACAACATGAGCTCGCCGCTACTGTGCTTATTCTTGGTTTGAATTCTGTCCGTCGTATCCGTCGCATCCGTGCTTAACTTCGCTTGGCTACCGAACCGAACCAACCAATACTTTCTGAAGAGGTGGAAGATGGAAGAAGTGAAGCAGGCAGGCATCGGGAGTAGCTTCTACACGCTCTGGAACAACATGTGTGAAACATCTTCACGTTTTGTGTAGCATCGTCTTTTTCTCCTCATCCTCATCTTCATCTTTATCGTCTGTCGTCGTCGTCGTCGCGTCGTAGCTTCGCGTAGCTCATCTTTGACGTTGTGTCGGTACACGGTAGTCCGTTCCGTTCGTTCCGTTCGATACGCAATACCTACCGCGCCAATATATAAAATAAAGACGAGATACTAATTTCACTTTTAATAGGGGAAAAATGGCTCATTAGTGGAATGAGTGCACTTTCGACAGGAATTAAGTTACAATCAATTGCGGCCATAACATCAGTGGGTGGTAAAAAGGAGTAAACAAGAAAAAAAGTATCAAGATGATGCTAAGAGGCTTTTCTGGTTTAGTTCGGTTTGGTTGGAGCTTGGGTCTTGGGACTTGGGTGTTGCAGAAAGGTGACAAAAATTGGAGGCACAACAGCAGCGATGACGATGATTATGATGGCGATGTTGATGTTGATGGTGAATCGAAATGGGGAGCTGTAATTTGTTGTTTATTTTTAATTAGCGATGAATGGGTTTTGGCGGCAAACCGGCAACGCCTTGGATTTTATTTGTTTTGTATTACTCGTATTTGCTACTATTTATGGCTTTTAATTTCTTTGCGGGCAAATGGAAATGGAAAGTGAGAAGAGAGATCGAGAAGGTTGAATGTGGATGAAATTTGATTGAAATTCAATGAAAACTGCTTCATTAATAAATTGGTGGCCATATTTTCTTGTCAAAAATTGATGTTTTTTAAGGTTTATTTGATTTTTACAAATTTCTTATCATTTCTATTCATTTGTTTCTATGAATTATTAAAATTAACTTTAAACTTTTAAGATGCTATTTCTCGGCATTTGCTTGAGCTTCTGTATCACTTAATTTTAAAGTATTTGCTTTGAGGGGTTTGTGTTTTAAGAAGTAAATAGTAAACGTTAAAAAGTTATATTGTGTTATACATCAGAAATGGAAACTTGAATCTTGGTGGATTCATGGTGTTGCTCAGGTTTTTATTATAATTTGGGTATTTAAAGATTTATAAGTAATGGGATTGCTTTTTGGAACACAAAATTGTTTTTTTGGCAAAAGTGTTTACCTAAGGTTATTTTCGAATTTTAAGCAAGGTTTGGTCATTCCTCTACCTCTTCACGATGTTACATAAATAAGTTGAATGATACCTTTTCATATGTTCATATGGTTAACCACAGAGTTATTTCATGCTACGACAATTGAGATTTTAAAGATAGATAGTTTCTATTCGGATATACATTTTCCGAAATCAAACAAATTTCAAAGGCTTATCATCTGTTGCTTGCAGTTTCAAGAAAAAATTGGTGCGTTTTGTCGTCAGTGAGGAATGCTAAGCCAATTCGTTTACTATATCAATAACAAAGTGTCCAATGAGACCAACAATGATTTACCGTGTTGACTCCGCTATGCAAATTTCCACAGTAAGGATTTACCAGATTTGACAATGGGAAAATATAAGAGATGGCTTTAAATGTCCCCTGGCTGGATTTTGTACCAAATTATAAGAAGAATAAGTTTTAGCCGTTTCAGAAATTCCAAGTAACTATGTACACAACACACTACTACTAGACCTTGACTCTTCTTCCCACGTATAGAAAGGTTAAAAAAAAAGGTTTTTTAGGTTCTATTTGAATGTCTTTATTTTTCCAATTGACAGGTATTTTAACAAAAAAGTTGTTTAAAATAGTTTTTCGACTCAAATATCTTTTCAAAATTTGAGATATTGGGTCAAACCAATTTTATCTTTAAAAATATTGTTGACACATTCAGTAAAATTTTGAGAAAAATCGAAGGGTCAGTTTTTTTATAAAAATTAAAATCTACAAAAAATAGTACGCACAATTGGTAAAAATTGATGTTCAGTTCTCGATATCTCTTAAACAATAGAAGATGTTGACTTCAAATTAGTTTCATTCATCCAATTTGTATTTGTTTCTATAAGAAGTAAGAACTTTTAAGAAATGCTACTAAAATTGGTAAAAATTGGTTTTCTACTAAAAATCTCGTTAACAAAAATAAATTTTTGAACCAAACTATTTCGTCATATGCAAAATATTGTTGGTAATTTTAAATTTTTTAAAAATGATTCAACTGACACCTTATTAAACAAAAAAAGAAAACCTACAAACCTTTTAAGCAAGACAAATCGACAGACGGGATGGGAAGTTATCAGTGTGGGTCGCATCTCAGCATCTTTTTACACAACATTTTGTAAAATTTTCATGGAATTCAATTGACATTTTTCTTGCAAACGAATTTCTACCTAATTTACTAACGTCTCGTTTATCTTGAAAACGAAATAAATTTGCAAACATGTTGAAGTTCTTTGAATGACAATTTGGCCAATGTGGAAAAAAATATGTAGAACTTTTTAAGAGCACGAATGGAAACATACTCCAATACCAATATTGGTCACTTTCCACCATCTTATTAACTTCTATATCATAGGAAGTTATAGTAATTGGCCCGGTTGTCGAATTATTAGAATTTAATTCAAAGGACATATCGATTTAAAATAAGTTTTACTTTACAGAAAATAACATTTAAAGATGCTGAAAAGCCTTTTAATGGGTGTTTTGAACTAAATTTTGATTGATCCTAAATATCAAAACCGGAAAACCTAGCGAATTCACTTTAATGTTACTTTATAAAAATAAATAAATTGTGAATTAGGGCCTAGTGACTTACAACTCTCAGCCACTCCTGTGTGAGAGTAATGTTGACAGGAATCGAGGGGACCTTTTCAGGCCCGTCGAGAGGGGGGGAAGGGGGGGAACCCCCCGGGCCCGGGATTTTCTAGGGGCCCGTAAAATTAAAAGCAATGAGGAGAATGTTTTTTTTAAATATATAGTCTAAATTCATCATCAACATACCTATTCCCACTTATTTTTAGGGGCCCGAAAATTTAAAATCATTCATGCTTTCGCAATCGGGCCCTGTTTGCATGTTGTCTACCAATCTTTCAGTCACAAGCTTGCCGATCTGGGCCCCTGATTATTATTGGCGTACATTTTTGTTTATATTTAATGAAAAATTGGGCAATTTTGAACTATTGAAAGAAAGTTATAATAAATTGTTTCGCTTTTCTTATTCTTATTCTTATATAAATTTTAAAATCAAAATAAGAGGCCTGGCAACTTAAAACAAATATTTATTTCGGTTTCTGTTTTATAAAGTTTCTTTTCTTCTATTTTTGTTTCTGCTGGGAACGAAATTTTTGATTCGGTTTCGGCGGACCGGAAAATCCCACGCAAACGTTTTTCAATTGTGGTTTTTGTAATATTAATTAATTAATATTTTGAATAAATTGTTTACTGAAGATTCGAAGGATATCAAGTCACTTCAAAGTGTATATATTAAACCAGCCATACAAAAATAGCAAGGAATTCTATATATAATAATATTGGACACCATTTTCTTCCTTGGCGAAAGGGGACTAGGAGTACGAGGCGATAGCAATCTTATTGGAGAGCCAAATAATGGACATTTTTTGTTTAGCAGCAGTGCTCAACGTTGGGAAATTCTTAAGAAAAATGTGCCCGGATCCCTTCACAAACTTTCCAATACAAGATGTTCAGCTAGAATTGAGGCAGTGAAACCATTTGCAAATCATCTGAAAAACCTTAGAACATCATTAGAAGCCTTAAGTGATATTAATTTAACTGCTGAAGCTCGAAAAGATGTAAATGGCATTTTAAAATAAATGCACAAATTTGAATGCGTCCTGATGTCTTTGATTTGGTGCAAGGTTCTTAGCGCTATAAATAAAGGCAGTTTCCTTCTTCGAGCCAGAAACAGTACTATTGACGTTGAAATTCGAGATCTCGACAACTTGATCTTCATTTGAACATTATTCAAAACTGATGAGATCAATTTTTATTTGAATGCAAAGCAGTTGCTACTGGATTGGGGGATGTTCCAGAATCGTTTCCATCGAACCGAAAAAGGCAATTAAAGAGACATTTTGAAGAAAACCGAGGAGCTCGAAAGCAAATAGAAACAGACGAAGAAATACATTTCAAGAGAAACACCTTTTACGTCATAGTTGATTCAATTATATCTGGAATTTCTCGTCGGTTCGATACGATGAAAAATTTGAATGCTACATTTTCATTTTTATGACAGTTTTCAACAATGAACGGACTTGAGATTAAAAACTCTGCTACAAGGTTCATCCAAAAATATAACTCGCATGTGTCTCAAGGGTTTAAAGAAGAAGTAATTCATCTGAAACACATTTATGAAGCTAATTTTGAAGCAGAACTTCCGCCAATGAGTTTGCTCAATGCTATTTATTCCCAGAACTTGGAGACGATTTTCCCCAACATTTGTGTTGCTCTCCGTTTGTTTTCCACCATACCTGTAACCGTAGCTAGTGCCGAACGTTCATTTAGCGTCCTTGCCAGAACAAAGAATTTTTATCATTCGTGCTCATCACAAGATCGTGTTTCTGGACTTGCTACACTATGCATCGAAGCACCTTTGGCAAGGGAACTGAATTTCGACGCAATTATAAGTTGTTTTGCTGCTCAGAAAGCTAGGAAAGCTCGTTTACCAAAAAAAAATATTTCATTGAATGCAAACTCACTCTAATAAAACATTGTAATAATATTTTAATATAAAGAAAAACAATAAAGAGTATTTAATGTAAAACTTTTAAAATACTTAGTTTTTTTTTTAAAGACAAATTTCAAATACTTTTACTTCGCTCTATTTTATTTTCATAGTAGGTAATGGATCTTCATACTATTTTTTTTAATAGTTAATCGACCGTATTATCAGTTACTTACATGTCGTTGGCAATATCGAATTGAATGTATGATTCTGTTCGGATTCTGATCAAATCGCATGTAGAATTATTTTCTATCCATCCTCCATTTCAACTAAACTGGATGATACCCGTAAGATTGATTTTTATGATTAACACTTTTTTCGGTTACTTTTTCAAACAAAAAATGATTATTTCCGTTAATTCCAACCAATTTTATGCTATTCGTAATTGAAATTAGAACGTACCATATCAGTAGGCATGAACTTTAAAAAAAATGCTAAACATGTCCCGGGCCCGGAATTCCTCTCGACGGCCCTGGACCTTTTAAGCCGCATCCGAACAGCTAGTTTGAGAAAGCACTTTTTGTGACAAGAATGACTCCTAGAGGATTTGTCAATTAATCGCAAGAGGCAGTACCCGTGAAAAAAAAAACTTTAGATGGCACAGACAGGAATCGAACACAAGACCTCTAGCATGATAGTCCAATGCACTAAACCAACACACCACGGGTACGGTACGGTACTATTTTATACATTCTTTAAATTTTAAGGACAATTTTTTACATCGAAATTACATCCTTGAACTAAGAAACTACTAAAAATCACTTAAAACTAAATTTTGACTTAAATATCCTGCCAAAGAAAGATATTGAGTTCAAAAATCTTATATTGCTGTTAAAATTTTGTAACGTTTTAATACCGTGTTTCTTACTAAAATGAAAGTAATACTAAATATAGATTTTTTTCTAAAGAGTGATTTTTTAGCTATTATCTTTTTGGCAACACTGTTTTAAACAGCTGGCGCACGTTTCTTGTTTTGTTTCACCTGTCAAACATCTTCAGTTTGGTCTATTATTTAACCATGAATCGTCTTACAAACGAACAACGCTTGCAAGTTATTGAATTTTATTATCAAAATGCGTGCTATGTTAAGAAAGTTCATCGCGCGCTTTTTCTATTTAATTGTGTTCAGCGACAAAGCTCATTTTTGGCTCAAAGGGTACGTAAATAAGCAGAATTGTCGATTTTGGAGTGAATATCAGCCAAAAGCATTGCAAGAGCTACCAATGTATCCTTGAGGCGCAGTCAAGGTAAACATTTGCATGAAATAATCTTCAAACATTAAATTATATGGACCGTATTATCGATTCAAATAAAGATTTCATGCATTTTTCTGAATTTTATGTGTTTTTTTTTAACTTTCTTTTTCTTTTAAAAAATCATCCTTTATAACTTTTTGAACAAATATCTACAGAAAACACCTTAAACTTAAATTTCTAATAATTTCTTCAAGTTCTTTGATTTAAAAAATCGACTGGGTACAGAAAAATTAAAAAAAAAAATTAGAGGGCTTCAATTCGAAGTTATCAGTTAGATATATTGGAAGATTCTGATTCCATATTATACACCATTGAAAAATCAAAAAACTTAGAAGTTTTCTTTCCAAAAACTAAGTTTCCTATAAATGAGTGTATTGTAATACCTTTCAACCTTAAACTGCAACTGTTACAAAACTAATATTCATTTCAATTATTTGCAATCGAAAAGTATTCATTTCGTTAGCTTCTACTTAGAAAATTGTAACGCTTTAGCTATAATGTACCTTAGTAAATATTGCTCTAAAGTGAATTTCCCATGAAACAATTGTGTAGGTATTTATATTTTTTATTTAAAAAATGATTACTTATTCCACCACAAATAGAATTCTCAGGAATTTACCACAAAACAAAAACAAATATGAAAAACATAAAGCTCTAAATTATATCCTTAATGGATGTTATAAATCAGCTTATCATTTCAGGTTAAACAATTTTAATTCAATCATTTCAGATTAAAAAGAAAAAACAAAAAATCCTCTTATTTTAATCTACCTGAAATAAAACCTCCAAAAACCTCCCATCAAGGCCTAACTAATGGCAGATTTGTGGGTGATACAAGTAACTAGATATTTTTAAAATATATATAATTTTAAGTAAAATGTGTATAAACTAGTTACCTAAACAAAATTCAAAAAAAAAAGTAGGTAAAAAGAAAATTATATAATAATTTAATTAAACTACAACTTTTTCGAAAAATCTTTTCCACACGCAGAAAAGCAGAAAAAAAAATATTTGTCCAATTTTCTATCCGCATCGTTATTTCGTGTGCCATCCATTAATTCGTTTTCTAACTCCATTCTCTCCAGTTTTTCTTCTTTTTTATTATTATTGAAAACTTTACGAATTTTCTATTTTGTTTTTTCTTTCCTCTATCATTGCTAATTTAATTTTTCCACAGCTCTCCCCCAAAAATAGACGCCGGGAATAAAAAAGAAAACCGCCCCCACACCGAACGTAAAATAAAAATTATTTGAATGCAAAAAGTGGATTCCGACAAAATAAAAAATATAAGGATCCTGGAAAAAAACTTTTGCCCAAAAACTTTAATTTGAAAAAAAATGAGGAAAAATAAGGAAAATAATAAAAGAACGAGAAAATAAGAATCCAATTGAAAAGTTTTGACTCTGCTTCTGTTGTTGCCGCTGATGCTGATCCTGGAACTGGATGCTGGATCCTGGATGGTGCTGCTCCTAGTATTCCTGCATGCGACTGCGACTGCAAAACTAATCAATGAAGGAAATTGATTTTGGGACCAACTAAAAAAAGTATCAGTAAACCCTAAAAAATAAAAAATAAAACAGGATAGCAATAGGAAAACTCAAAATAAAAAGGATTGCTAGAAACAACATTTTCTCGCGTCCAGAAACTATCGCGGATGAATTTTGTTTTGACAACAAAAAAGTAAAAAAGGATCAGGAAAAAAAGAAATACACAAACTTCTTTGGAGCAACGACATTTAAGCAATTAGTGAAAGGATTCGTGGCACTGACCAATTACGCTGGTAATTTGAGTAAGTCGATGTCGACGATGATGACGACAAGGACAACGGTTTGTCTGAGTTAGTTTGTGTCCTGTTTGAATGTTTCCCTGCAAAAATCAAAAAAAAAGAAACGAAAATACATCCTTTCTGGAAGGACAAAAGGAGTAACTTGCAAGGAGTGGGTTGTTAAACCACCTCTGATGCTTTCGGAGAAACAGCATAAAGGAAGCATCACATGACGTCGACGTTCATCCTTGGCAATGTGGCTATACACTTTTGGAAGAGAAGACGACGACGAACAGCGGCGAGGTGGTGGCTTCGGAAGGTGTCTAAGGATCGTGTGACTTCCTGCCGCAGGCACATCCACACATGCATGACATAACATAGCTTCATCTATGAACATCCAGCCAGGTATAGCGTATAGAGGAATAGGGCTAGGAAGCATCAGTTTCTACACTGCAGCAGAGTGCCTCACATACACACACTTGTGTATACTTATACTCTGCGTGTACATATCAGAACACATACATATATATTCCGGACACGAAGGGAAATGAAAAAGAATAATTTTAGCTGCATTTTATCCGTTTGTATGATTTCGTCCTGATGCTAAAGCAGCATCCTCAGGACCCCTACACCGCCCCCCTACCACCCCTCTTCCGGGATAAAATATATTTTCAATTTTTGCTCTTTTTTTTTCTCTGTGCATTTAGCTTGTCATGTGCTCGCCGTTCGCCGCCGCACCGCTCTGGCAAAGGATGTGTATTCGTTTTTAAATGGAACATTTCCATCTGTTTGTGGTTATTTTTCTGTGCCATTTAGTCCTGCGAGTATCTATAGTACCTAGGACTAGGTATAGCATACAGCAATAGGAGGTATTGTCATTTTGGTTATATATCCTCATTGTTGTCCGATTGTAGTTGCATATATATATTTATTATTTTTGTTTATTTCAAAAAGGACTCGTTATCGTTTGTGTGCTGCGTTGTGTTGTTGTTGTCCTGTCCTGTCCTGTGCTTAGATTCGATATTATTGTTTTTATATATATTTCTTGTTTTTTGTTGTTTTATTCTCATTTATTATATTTGTCAATATTCTCTGAATAATTCAGAGATTTTGTGTGATTTTGAAGAGGATTCAAATGCAAGCATCACATGACATGATTTTATTTCAAACATTAAGTTATCTATTCAATTCTCTACTTCTTTTTTATGTTGTTCTATATTATTTTATTATATTAAATTATAAATATGGTGGATTTTTATTGAGAGATTTATTTAAAAAAAAAAAAACAGTTACACATGTATAGAAATACGTAGAATTTGATTTGAAAATTTATTAAATTTAAAATTATTTGTGGTTGATGAACATGAATTTGCATTTTATTTTCAGTCAATTATTAAATGAAACATATTTTAATTGTTTTAAATTTATGTATATAGAAAAAAATGCATTCCAAATAGAAAAAAAAAGTTAATTGGATTCAATTTAATCACTTTGGATTATTTTGTATTGTTTTTTTATTTCCTATTTAGAGAAAGAACTAGGTCGATGTGATTTTGTGATTTAAAGCTGTGAAAATTTTAGATATAAAAATGATTTTGAAAAGTGTTGCAATTTAAAATTTTGAGATAGATGAATTTTGACAGAAATTACGAAAACATTAATTGAAAAGTGAAAAGGGGTTATGGCTATTATCAGTAAAATATACATTGGCCTTAAAGAATATCAAAATAGGAAAGAACACAGAGCTATAGGGAACGAATTTCACATTCTTGATGTGCAGCTGAAAAAGGAATCTCTGAATTTGACAGTAAGTTATTGAATGAGCCTAAATGAAATCTATAAAAAGTGCAATGAAACCTTGTTAACACTGTTTTCAAAAATATAAACCAATTTAAGAAATTAGTACCCGTAGCGTGATGGTTAGTTCGTTGGACTGTCATGCAAAAGGTACAATCCCTGCCTGTGCCACCTAACTTTTTTCACGGGTACTGCCTCTTACGAGGAATTGACAAATCCTCCAAGAGTAATTCTTGTCATGAAAAGTGCTTTCTCAAATTAGCCGTTCGGATTCGGCATATAAACTGTAGGCCCCTTCCATCTCTGACAACATTACTCGCACACAGAGATGGTTGAGAGTTGTAAGTCACTAGGCCCTGGTCCTTCATGGACTGTTGCGCCACCTAATTTATTTATTTATTATAGAGAAAGACATAAAACATTTCGTCGGTGTTCATGTTAAAAGCTC
The DNA here is from genome assembly GCA_951509635.1 of Eupeodes luniger. Lineage (NCBI taxonomy): Eukaryota > Metazoa > Arthropoda > Insecta > Diptera > Syrphidae > Eupeodes > Eupeodes luniger. Next base: position 6,223,247 of record OX608073.1, read on the forward strand.
CTTTTTGTATTCTGCTTCAGCTTGAAATTTGGACCTCGCGCTCAAATATGTGAGTTATTCAAGTCTTAATCGATTTTGTACGTCATTTTTTGAAAAATTATTTGATTAGTTTTGTCAGTGCAAGTGTAAGTGGATTACACTTTGACAACAGGGGACTTGATTCCTTGCATCATTTAATTCGACATAGTCAATAACCCCATATTGGTCAAAGTTATATGTGCTTAAGAAGTTTTGATGGTTGTTGTCTATGGTTTAACAGTTGAGAATGTCAAAATGTATTCATTTTTCTTTTCAGTAATACTTCGAAGTTCATTAGAAAAAATTTGACGGCAGAACAATGCTTCCGAATTAAGGAAATTTGCTAAACAAAATCTGTTCAAAAAGTTCATAGAGCATTTCTTAGTGATGAAGCTCATTTCTGGTTAAAAGTCTTCGTCACTAACCAAAATAGCTGTATAGAAGTAAAGCAATTCTGAAGCCACTTACTAATCACGATCCTAAAAGTGGCTTACACGGAGATGGTGGGTGCTATGGAACCACGTTGACAGATCTGTTGTTAACAAAGAGTAATATGCTAAATATCGACTGCATTTGGTCCAACAAGACGGCGGAACTTGTCATACAGCGCACTTAAGAAATATCGATGTATTGCAAAATCAATTTAGTGATAAATTTTTTAAGAAGTTTCTTTGTTAACTATCCTTCTGCTGCTACCCCACTACTTCTGCCGGTTTGGGCAATGATGATACAACTTCTATACACCTATGTAATGTGCGTTGATTGAACTACTTACAGAAACAAAGAAAAATTGACTACTTTTTATAGAGCTATGTTAAGTAATTGGCTTTTACACATACACACACACCAGCAGCTCTTGAAACATTTTAAGCCACTATTCAAGCTACCATTAATGCCATACGGCTAGATTATTCAACGCTTAAAAAAAAGATAAAGATGACAAAGTAAATTAAACTGAGCTCTAAGTATATTTCCATCTTAATCGTTTTGTAGTTCAAAATCTCAACAAAATCCCACAATCGTCTTAAAGTGAACTCAACTATTTTTCAATTTTTAATCATTTTCAGTTTTACCCAAGGTATTGCATATAAAATTTAAATGTTCTTTTGATGACGATAATAATAGGCGCGTCAAGAATGTCATATTTTATTACCATTTCTAACCTCAACCACCCACAAAGCAAAGCAAGTCGTACGTTCACACCTTCAAGACAGCAAAGATGAAGTTTTCCAACCGAAAGTAAAGTTTAAAAAAAAAAAAAATAACAGACGAAGAAAACGAAAACGACACCAAACGAAACATCTCAATGAAATATTTGAATATCCGTCATACCACCATGAAGGCGACAAAAAGATGACACAGCCGCAGGCATAGTAATTCCACCATCCCGATATTATTTCATATGCATATTTCGAACAACGTCTTTAGAAGTTCCCTCACTTTCAAGAATTCAAATTGCACATCATCTTTCATTTATTCCATATGCGTTTAATTTAAATTGCCACCCAAAATATAGAGGTAGGGAGGACATATGGAGCGATAGTTGGTCCCTGCAGACAGAAATCTAGCAACAACAAAACCGGAGAAGGAAATGTTTAACATGGCGTATTACAAGAACGAACGCATCCCATTCTCCATAACCAAATGCTGCAACATAACATTCAGCCATCTCCCGCCTCTCGACTTCCAGAGATGATGACTCAATCAGCAGAGCAATCTGAAGCGCGCACATAAATTCAACAAACAACTCGAAGCATTAATTAGTGGATGTTTGCGTCAAGACCTAGTAATTGAATTATTTTCGAGCAATTGATTTGAGGGAATATCAAGTCGAGTGACCATCTTTCCGCATGCAATGAATAAATGGAGCTGAAGTTAAAACCATCAGAGCCACGAAATGCAACAACCCAGCACGAGCACGCATATGAGTTAAGTTGTTGACGGACGCGACGACGATGACGACGGAGACGGAGACCACCACCTGTGTTACCAAAGGAAGGACGGACCACCACCGGACCGGTTAGAGCAATCTCGACAAAGTGGAGCAATTTTCAAGTTATTTGTTGTTTTTCACTGACAACGGCTGGATTTAGTTCTGAAATGCTCTTCGGTCGAAGTTTTAGTTTGAACTTTTTTTTCTCAAAGATCCTTGAAGGCTTTGAGTCTCTTACACTAAACAGCACAACACTACTGACACTGGAAGATTACAGATAAATACAAAGCACGATGCTACTGACGCTCGAAGGTTAAACATTTCGGAAGACTTCTATTGCCAGCTTTTTACTCCAAACAAATAAATACAAAACGCGACGCAAATGACACTGGATAAGTGACGTACTTCAAAATATGGTAAAAAGCTTTTGTTGAATGTAAGTATTGATTGATTGATATAAGATTTCATAATAGGGAATCAGTACTTAAACTGATAAAAGTCTTCTTTATTTCAATATCAAAATGAACAAGAAATGTTTCAATGGCAGTATTTGAAGAAGTCTCCAATACTTGAACATTTTTTGATACACTTACTTTAAATTGGTTGATATACCAAAAATTTACTTCACCTTTGAAACTTCAGCAGTCATCATAAAATCCGTCCATGAAGTAAAAATGTTTTCAAAAGCTTCTTTCTTCTTGCGTGCACGCTTGTTGCGACCGAATTATGCAAACAATGCAAATTTTTGAGGGGCTAAAGCTACAAACCAGTCTTAACTGTACTCTAACCCCCAAACAATAACAAAAACAACAACAACAAGAAAAAAGTTGAAAAGCCCGAAACATACAATAATTGGACTAATTACACTTTTAACAACTTTTGCTGCTTCGTCTGAATACGCTGCGCTGCTGTTCCACTACTTCTGCTGGTTCTGGTACTGGTACCACGACTTCTATACGCCTGTATATAGTGTGTTGTAAGAAATACTCATATAGATATACAGAAAGATATTGGTGCAACGCTCGCTGGTTGTTGCAATAACCGCGCTACTGCTGCGAATAAAGTCGTTATTCGCCACAAAAGCACTTAAACGGTTCAGGAAAAAATACTTTGACTTGGTACAAAACTACGCTACGCGAATTATATAGTAGGTATACAGTATAGAAGCAGGGTTGTATACCACCCATTTTCCCGAATTCTCACTCCGTTCTCCTTTTATTCCTTATTCTTGCTCAAGTTGGATGGACTGAATTTTTATTTAGTAGCCTAGTGTAGTAGGGTACAGTCGTAGTCATAGTCATAGTTCGGGTCGTAGAATATAGTGCCATAGCAATAGCAAATAGCAACTCCTTGCCGAGCCGAAGGACCATGACGATGTGAAGTGAAAGCCAACTACTACGTTTGTGGCCATGATATGGATGAATTGCCAAAGGAGCGGGTTAAGTGGTTGGGGTTGTGTTCTTTAGGGGGTTGTTCTGTTGCTGCTTCTACCGCTACTGCTGCTGCTGCAAAAGAAATCAACACGAGAACTTTATTAACGTCAAACTTATAGTTTTTTTTGGAATTTTGTTTTCTTTCTTTTTATTGCTCCCGTCTGCCTCCTTTTGGGTCCTTCAGAGCGATGATGAAGAAAGAAAGTAAATAAAAACAAAGGAAATCTACGACGGAGCTAAAGGCGGCATAGTTATGTACGATGTAGTATACCATCATCCTGCCTCAGCATTATGGTGGAAGTTTAAGAGGCCCACCTACTGGAAATTATTGGAGTCGAGTTCTTTTTTTTTCTTTGCTCGATGATGTTGTTGTTAGAGAACCCCTCGCTCTATACCTTTCTCTTGCTCCTAGTCCTGGTCTTAGGCCCTCCCTCTAAGGCTATGCGGCGCGCAGGGTGGCAATCAAACGAAATTTCTTTGCAGAGCGAAAAAATCTCTAATTAGAGGGAAAGAATGTCCTGAAACAGAAATTTATTTATTTCTCTGTGGTTTGGTTATATGACGAGAGAGGGCTGCACTTTGTGGTGTGGAAGAAGCCTTAGGATTTTTGTACTCCACTCCTCTCCTCTCCCCTTTCTTCAGCTTTAGTTGTTTTTCTGTCACAAAAATCTGATTTTTATTATAAGCGAATGATTTTGTGTGTTTAAAAATGTAAGTGGTTGTCCGGAAAAGTCGTTAATCTGGAAGGTTTTAATTTTGTTTCGTTATGTTCTATGTGCGGTGCGGGTATTGTTGTTGATGATGCATTCGGGTAACAAGTTGAAGAAGTTGGAAGAAAAAATCTCATTTATGGGGAATAGTTATTTGAGAGGGTTCTTGTTTTTGGTTGAAAAGTAAGGGCTCCTAGGTAAATAAATGATTAGCAATTTTTGTGTGGAGAAAAGATTTTTTCGAAGTCAATTTGCAGGTAACAAAGACACTTTAAGTAGATTGTGTCGTCAAAACTAAACAAAGCAGAAAGAACTTGATTTTGAAGCTTAAAAGTCACTTAGTCAAACAAATTAAAGGTATTTGCCAAACGTTGAATATCTAGAAATGTTTCAGCTTTCAATTCGATGTGACTTTTTGAAATTATGTATCAAAAGCAATTTAAATAAGAACATTTTGAAAAAATCCGTTTTCTTAAATTTTAGATAAATAGTGCCCAAAAATAAAAAACCAATGAGAAAATAAAAAACCTAAAAAAAATGAACAAAAGTTTGGTAAAAATTGGTTTTCGACTAAAAATCTCGTTAGCTAAAATAGATTTCGAAATCAAACTATTTCACTATATGCAAAATATTATTGGTAATTTTTAACTTTTTTAGAATAATTCAACTGACAACTTTTTTAACAAAACACGAAAACCTGTAAACTTTTAAGCCAGATAAATCGACCGACGGGATGGGAAGTTATCGGTATGGGTCGCATTCCAACCTCTTTTTTCAATACATTTCAAAAACTTGTTATTATAACCTTAAGACTTAGAATTCATAATAAGAACAAACATTTCTTTTATATCGGTTTGCGTTTCTATGTTAAAGACCGTTTTAGTATAAACGAGTTAGCGTTAGTTTGAAGTTTATGTAAGCAGGTGGACTTTTTGAAAATAAACCAGATACTGAAGTTATTAAAGTGGAATACTGAAGAAAGGGATCGAAGATTTGAAAAATCAACATTTATCCCAAGAACCTGACGTGATAGATTGATTTTGAAGTTGGATTCGAACTAAAATTATCAAAAACCTTAAAAAAAAAAATTTGATTGCCAGCTATTTAAACTTGGTGACCAGTATAGTTAACACTTCGAGTCTTCATAAGCTTTATGATGTTTGTGAATTAGAGTTGCTTAAAATTATTGTTAAGTCTTGTACCTATTACAAAACTGATTCTCCCATAATTTCAGTGGTTTGTGTATATTGAGCAAAAAAAAAACAGATATATGTTTTAATACTTTCGGTTTGAATTTGTTGCAATCAAGTTAAAAACATATAGGAAGAGCTATTAAAAAGTTAAATAGTAAGTTTTTATTTATTATTTCAACACTGACCAAGAAGACATAGACATGGAAAGTTTGGACAATAATCATATTTGTATTTGTATTTTATTTATTTCAAAAATCGCTTACAAGGTAGGACATGAGTCTTATAAAGTGTTGCAAGCCTTTACATTAATTTAGAATTTGAATAAAAATTATATGTAGATACCTACTGTTTACATACTTATTTATAAAGAAAAGGAAATTTAGCATCTATTTACATATTTATATAAAGAAAAGGAAATTTAACATCAATTATTTGCCAAATAGTTGAAAAGTAAAAATTTAAATCTACTTATGCTTTTAATTCTTCTCATAGTGATGGGCAGAGAGTTCCAATGGCGTACAGTATGAATAAAAAATTGACGCTCAGTATTTAGGTACAAAATTGTATCGGGGTAATATTAAAGCAAAGGACCTTGTTGAATGAGGGAAATTCAGCTTACCGTATAGATAATCAGGTTGTTGTGTTTGGATGATTTCATGCAGGTAACTCAGAGAGCGAAAGTTTATTAAGCTGTCTAGGCTACAACCAGAAATCCGTACCGCAAAAATGGATATGTTATCATAACGACGTAGATTATAAATATAGCGGGCAATATTGTTAGAAGCAACATTCAATTTGCGGCTAGTCACACAGTCTAGTTTACAAAAGATTTCACACCCATACAGCACAATTGGTAGTATAAGGGCCTTAGCAAGTAGCAGTTTAGTTTTGATCGGGATGAAATTCCGAGTGACTTGAAGAAGGCGGAGACTTCCATAGACTTTACCAATGGCACTATTAAGGTGGTCATCCCAAGTGAGTGTGCGATTGAATACTAGATTAAACCCGATAGATCAAAGTTTTTGCGATAGATGGGGAGGGATGTTGATTTGACAGGGTTAAGGTGGAGATCGTTCTTTTTTGACCACTGTGGAATGCGAAGCAGATCCTTGTTCATTTAAGCTACGGCATAATTTTTAGCCCCAAAAGGTCGACTTATCAGGAGCTGCACATCATCACCATAAAGATGAATTAAACAATGTTAGCAACTTGTGGTAACTCATTTATGTAAAGCGAGAAGAGGATTGGTCCAAGGATAGATCCCTGTGGCACTCCACTCAAAACATTGAGAAATGTGGACGAGTATCCATTAGCCACCACGCATTGTTTCCTTCCGCTGAGATATGAAAGAACAAGTTTACAGGACTCTAAAGAAAACCCAAAGTTAATTCGCAGCGTTTTACAAAAAATTGAGTGGTTAACAGTATCAAAGCTTTTGAATAATCTAACAGTGTTAGCAATGTAACATGATCATGTCCATTGCCATTCTTATTTCATCAGTTACAAAAAGTAAGGCGGATTTGCAGCTGCGCTTAGGTCGAAAACCAGACTGACAGGTACTTAACAGGTTTTTGATTGTAAGATATTTTTGGATTTCAAACACTTTCGAAAGAAACGGAAGAATGGCAATCGGCCAAAATTCTGTAGCAGTACCTGTTTGCTTTTTGGGTATGGGAATAATCTTAGCCTTTTTCCATTCTAAAGGAAACTCGGAGGTAGTCAATATGCTGTTAAATATGTAGGTTATATAGCGCAGTATATATGGAAGCAGTAGTCTCAAGAACTTAGGGTCCATTTGGTCCAGGCCAGTAGCATTAGATTTAATCAATATTATTGCCGTCACAATGTCTTCCTCTAATGTAATGTTGAGGTTTTCATTAGAGATGACGATTTTGAGAGTGAGGATGAAGTTCCATTGTCTAAGATAAGGGCCTTCATACGTAGGGAATCCCAAACTATTCCATTATGGTCCGAAAGTAGTGTCGACATGACAATGTACTATTCCTTTTTTGAGTTAAAGATGAAAAATGTGAAAGCTGTTTTGAAGAACAAATCTTTAGTGGAAATTTTTGAAACTCTTTTCTGTAATGATGTCATGGAACTAATTTTAGATCAGAGTCGTCTTTACGCTTCACAACATAATGACCACAACTTCAATTTCATAAAGAAGACCTTGTAATCTTTATTGGTATTCTGTTTTACAGTGGTTAACACTCAATGCCAAGAGAATCTATGTATTGGAAATTGGATGAAGATACGAGAACGGGATTAGTAGCCAACAACGTGACGCGAAACCATTTTTTTGAAATAAAAAAAATATATTCATTTTGCGAATAACTCTCATTTGGATTCGAAAGTTAAAATGGCAAAACTTAGCCCGCTGATGAATCTTTTGAGCAAAAAATACCAACAGTGGGGTTTTATGCACGAAAAGCTATCCATTGATGAAGCCATGATAAGGTATTTTGGTCACCACTCGTCAAACCAGTTTATAAGAGGTAAGCCTTATGTCGCTTTGGATTCAAAAATTGGATACTTACAAGTAGTTGTGGCTACCTGTATAGCTTTGACACGTATTGTGGTGCAAAAAATGTGAAAGCAGAAATAAGACACATGCCACTGGGATCGAAAGTTGTACTTGAGCTATTAGAAGCAATCCTCTACCCTTCTGCTCATGTAATTTATTTTGGTAACTTCCTTACGTCTCATGAGCTTTTGCGGTTATTGAGAACCAAGGGATTCAGAGCTACTGGCACAGCAAGAGAAACCAGAACAAAAAAATGCCCATTGAAGCCAAAAAAAAACCGCTCAAAAAAGAAAAACCTGGTCACTTTGAACATATTTACGATGCCAAGAATAAAGTGCTTTTTGTCAAGTGGAATGATAACAATGTTGTCCCCATGACACAATTCAGCCAATAGTTCTACTTTGTTAACGCTTGGAAACTGTATAAAGTCGATTCCGAAGATGATTTGCTTTGCTTTCAAAGAAATATTGATAGGCATTATCTTAGAATGAATACAATTCTCCAACCGACAACATCAAGACGCTCTATCGCTTCCAGCGTGGCCTATAGTGGAGAACAAGATTTTCCAAAAAAAATTGAAAAGCCTCTTACATGCAGAGTATGCCACATGCGAGCCAGGTGGACCTGTGATTTATGCGCCATAGCTCTGTGCATCGAAAGAGAATGTTTCAAAAAATTTCATGATAATTAAATATTTGAATCCATATCTTCCCATTGTACCCGTTTGGGCACAGCTTTAAAAACATAGTTCAAACTTAATAAAAAAAATATTTTTGCATTGCTTAACCATATTATAATAAAGTTATGTCAACAAAAGTTAAAATTTTTCTGTTTTTAATTCTTTGGTAACAAATGGGTTAATATCGTATCTGCATCGTAAGTTGTATGTATAAGGTCAAAGGAGGTTAAAATCAGTTTGTCGCTAATTTAATTTTGTTTGTATGGTTCCAATAATTTTAACACCTATAATCAAAATTGTCAAGCATACTATATTTGACAATTTTTGTCTCCAATATTAATTTTGTCATGCACTCAATCGTTTCAAAAACAGAATGCAGAAAATATGCAGCGCTCAGCCACTATTTCAGAGTAGATTTTTATGTATTAATTCAAATTTTAGTATTTGATTTTTCTAAAAATTTAACCAGATATCGAAAACATTCTTAGAAAAAAATATTCAGGGAATGATAGAATTTGATGTTCTTAAAATATTCAATACATATAAAAATACCGTCAATTTAACATTTTTTGAGTTAATAGTAATTTCGTAAATAGTCGCTAAAATTATTGGTCATTGAGCTTTTGGGAACAAACAAAACTTTACTTTTTTTTAATCGGAGTAGTGTAATCAGTGAAACAAAGTTGATTTAAAGTCCATGGCACGTACGTTGAGACGTCCGAATGTCCACGCACACACACACACACATAAACTTTCTTCATGAGCCTTTTATTAAGATTTTAAGGGATCTTGAAAAGTCAAAAAATGTCAACAATTTCAATTCGACAAATCAAAATAATTCAAATAACTTAATATCTAAAAATAAGTTCAGAAGAAGAAGAAATATTTTGAGGACAATAGTTTAACACCGATATTTTTAGAACCAAATACGAAAAAATGCTTCAAAAACATGTAACTTAAAGTTTCTTATAGAGTTTAATAGGGTTAAGAATCATAGATCGATAAATGACCTTAAAAATCTAATAAGTTTGCATCAGCCAGAAAATAAAACTTATATTTGAATATTAACGATCTATTAAAGAATACCAATATTTTTCATTTCATACTTTTAAAGGGCCTTAAAAATTGTAAATTTTACTGCCTCACTTTGAATAAAACTTTACAATTTACAAGAGGAGAGTTGTATGAAAATTCAAAAATGCAAAATTTACTTCCAAAAGTCGTATTGCCTTGTTAAAAAATATAAACTTAATTATTTTTCATACAAAAAACACCGAATTTTCTTAGAAAACTTAACTGGTTAAAAGCTGAATTGTAAAGTTTTGAGAGAAACTGATAAGTATCATTCGATTTTTCAATTTTACAATTTTACGAGTGTTATTCAATTTTATCACTAATTTCAAAGAATAAATTATTTATTCAATTTAAATATCTTTGAAGAGGCAATAATTTAAGTTTTATAGTAAAGTTCGACTTAGCTTCAGTTTTACAGTAAAAAGATTAACATACACAAATAAATCTTTAACTTATCACTTTTCCTGAGAAACAAAAGAAGTAAATCTAAAAAAGGACAGAAAGTTGTTTGTGTGTTGTATCAAAGCTAAAAAAAGATAATCTGACAGAAGACACGTAAAAATTGTGTCTTTCAAAGAAATATCTTGTATTCCCAAAACTTCCGTAGTCATAAAAGAATATTTGTTTCCCTTTATCACATCTCCAACCCCCTCTTCCCCCCCCCCTAGACCAATCCCCTGTCCAACTAAAAAAAATAAAATAAAACAATAAAACTAGGAAAGTTTATCATTAAACATTGAAATACCATGCTCTCCTGTTGTGTATCCTTTTTGTGTCCTTTTATTTTTTTTTGTTTTGACCAACTGGGGATATGCACAAAACATAACAATACAAGATAACCGGGGGAACAAGTTGTTGGTATACAAAAGTCGTCAAACTTTTCTGACATAAAAATCACTCATTCGAAATGATAAATATATGTGTGTGTTTTACGTACAACCTACAGCAGGAGCACATTGACCAACGACGCCAATATTACCGACGACTTCCAACTATACACCCTTCACAGATGGACCGGACCGACTACTAACCGGCCGGTCGAATGATGGCCTGAAGAATGAAAGACCATCATCTCAACTCCAGCTCGAGCTCAGCCAACACATGATTCATTCACCTTGAATCAAGGACACCTTCACCTTTTTCTCCAAATCGAAATTACAGTTAAGAAAGTTTTCTTATAACCTCCCGTCATCCCCCTTCGGTTGTCAGGGTGAATATTTCTTTCTTTATTCTTCTTCTTCTGAAAAAATAAGATTTCTAATCAGATTCATGGTGATGTCCTTCGAAACAATATCTTTTAGGATCTACCTGGAAGAAGAAGAAGCAAATAATATACGAACAACACAACCCACGACGACGACGGGGGAGGACGAAAAAAAAAGAATTCCTGAACCCAGAAAACTTTCAAATTAGAAATTTGTTGAGAACTTTTTTCGTTTTTCTTTTTCCCTGAATCTTCTTTCGAATAGCCGGATTCTATATTATGTAGAGAAGAATTAAGGGCCAGCTTGAGTTTAAGAAGAGAAAAAAAAACGGAAAAAGGACATTCGAAAGGAAATTAAAAATAATTCCAAATTGGAACAGCTGGACAAAGCACGCAGAAAAAAGGCCAACAAAAAAAAAGGAACTAAATTCCTTTCTTCCGGTTGGTCCTCGGACGGTCGGTCGGTTGGTTGTCCAAATTCCAAAAAAATTCAACATTTCTCAACCAGGAGCATTATACGAGTCCAACATGTCTCTCAATCTCTCCAACTGCTGCTGGTAAGGCAGTGTTTTAAAGAACTTCCCGACTTAACTTTATTTTCACTCATTCACTCACGCATCCTTAAGAGGAATGTGGTGTATATACCGTTGTGTCCTGTTCCTTAAACTCTTGCTACAAATTTAAATGCATAAATATTTCAGAGCCATTTCTACTCTTTTTTTTTGTTTTGTTTTGGTGTTGGGTATTGGCGTCATTGTTGTTGTTGGTGTATTATTAGCCCTCGTTGCCACCTGCCCTTTATTCCACAGAGGGATAGGGTAGAATGGGAATATTATTTTTTGTGTGAGTTCCTTGTTCGTAGGTACGCACAATTGCCACTTTAGTGCTTTAGGGGTTTGAATTCATGAAGATGAAAGACGTAAAAGGTAAGGGCGGCGGCGGCGGTGTTGCGTTGGGGATGAAAGTGGTGATGATGGGTGGTAGGTATGCAAACAAAGAAAAATCCCATCCAAATTAAGTACAAAACGTTTGAGGAGAGTTGTTTAAGAAAAGCAACAACAAGAAAAAATATAAAAATATGTAGGTATAGCTGCAAATTCCAAGCGTTTTCTGACTGAGTGTCGGAATGTGCCGCACTTTGAATTGTTTTAAGGGTGTACGAAATGCCCTTAGGCTTTGTTTGTGCCTTATAACATTTTATTCATCTCTCTCTCTCTCTCTCTCTATCGTCATCGCTTTACCTGAGTTTCTAGCAGAAAATGTTGTATAAGATATAACGAAAGGTGCAAGAGCCAGAGCCTAATTAAGTAGAATGTGACTTTTTAAATGCGCGATACTTAATTGAATGTGATTTTTTCAACTCTATATAGGTTAGGTAGGTTTTTGCCTAATGATTAGGATTCTCTTGAATTTTGAAAACGGTCAACAACGGATAGGATATTTACGGTGCGTAAAGTGTACTCTTTTTGAAGCAATAAATATAAAGGTGCACGAGCTAATTTATTTTTGTTTTTCCTTATTAATAATTCTTTTTGTTTTTATTTTTATTTTTATTTTATTTTTTCCAAAATAATAGCTGTCAGACCGATGTTTTCGTGTTCTTGTTTTAAAAAGTATACGAGCAAACTGACAAAGGCTATCCGTTTCTCTAACAACTTGCTGAGTATAATAAATTTCTTAGATAATAAGTCTTATTAGTTTTATTGTTGTACTCGTAGGAGGCTGAAAAATGTTAATGTTAATGTTTCTGAATTTTTTTGATTAAGGACATTTTCGTGCTGTGAATGGGAACATTATTTTTGGTGGAACTTTTTTGTTTTTAAAGGTTGAAAAAGAAATGGATTGTTGAAGTGTCAAAAGATGTAATTCTCTAAAAATATACACCAAGAAAAGTGAGGACGGAAAAAAGGCTATTATCAAACGAAATTTATAATTTTTTAAGAAGTTAATAATTTAAGTCTTTCACACAAATATCATCACCATTTTTAGAAAGAGGTTTGGGTGCCACCTACACTGGTAAATTCCTATTCGAAGATAATATTAATAATTTTTAATAATCTAAATTGTCAAAATGCTGGTGAAAGTAAGTCTTAACGCTTTGATAAAGACAAATAGATTCACATAAAGCATTCCACATTCTTGATGTGCTGCTTAACAAAGAATCTCTGTTATTGACAGTATGCCCGAAAACAGATGAGTATTCTTGGAATTTTGAGTATTAAAGCTGAATTATTTAAGGGGGATAATGCAACACGTCAATTCGACAGAAAATTATTAATAAAAACATCGCTAATGAAACGAAATACATTTAACATTGCGGCTGTGTTTGAGTGGTGTTAAAGTTTAGGTTATAGAATTTATCATTTTCAAAGCTCTTTCTTGGATTCTGTCTATATCAGGACTATATAAATTGCGGCACGATCAGAAGGGGTTGAACATTTCTTGCACCGTTGGGAAACCCGAGTTAACGTCCCATATGGGCATTGGGGATGGGTTACGCTTTAAGGTACAAGAATCGGCAATCAATTTTTGAAACATTAAATTCTACATGGATTCCTCACTTGACTTTAGAATTCAAATACGCTGATGTTCAAGTTCCACATCCAAAGGATGAGGGTGTAAATCTAGAGACAAAAAGATGTCATTAGCGAAACCGCTCAATGGATAGAAGCTCCAGATAAAAGATTACTTATAAATATAAGGAACAGAGCCGGAGACAAAACGGAGCCCTGAGGAACGTCAACATTTATATTTTGTGAATTTCAAACTTGAAAGGTAGTTTTTAAATTATTGAAGAAGAGATTCATGAATGCTCACTTTAAGAACGCATTTTTGATAAGAGAGCTTGGTGCCAAACTATATCAAATCCTTTTGAAATATCAAGTACATCAATGTTACTTTCTTTCAAATGATTTGAGGATTTCTTCTACTGTTTGGTTTGATAAACCTATTGCTACTGAAGCCTACTGCATGGCATTGAGAAGTTTCCGTTTTCAAAATATTAAAAACAAAATTAATTAGTTGGCGCAACAGTCCGTTTAGAACTAGGGCCTAGTGACTTACAACTCTCAACCATTCCTGTGTGTGAGTAATGTTGTCAGGGGTGGAGGGGACCTACAGTTTAAAGCCGAATCCGAACGGCTTATTTGAGAAAGCCCTTTTCATGACAGGAATTATAGCTGGAAGATTTGTCAATTTGCCAAGAGGCAGTACCCGTGCCAAAAATCTTTAGATGGCACAGGCAGGGATCGAAGCCAAGACCTCTGGCATGACAGTCCAACGGACCATCACGAAATGGGTACTATTTCTTAAGCTGATGATTAATTAGCGTTTTCATGATCTTGGAAAGAAGGGTTGTTAGTGCAATTTGCAGGATATTTAGAGGGGGGGAGAAAATCTTGGACAGGCTGTACAAAAATTCTTCTCTCTTCAGAAAAATAGTAAGGATAACATCGTGTTCATTGGATAAACAGACCTTATTGTTAAAACACGTATTCGCCATAGTAGTCATTTGAATTTTTTTGGTAAAAATAGAATAGAATAGAAAATAGGTAATTGTTGTGTAGTCTGTCTCTACGTCGTTACGTTTATATATACAGTAGACTGGCGGTAGCGTGAACTGTTAAAAATTGAGCGTGTTTATGTTATCGAAGTTGTCCATGTTGACGAAGGTGTAGTTCTTAAAATTTTTAAAATAAATTAGACCTTTGTTTCAACTAAATTTCATATGTTTTTTCTTATTTCAAATATAAATGTACATGAAAAAATGTAATTGTTTTGCAATTAATGAAAAAAATGAGTAATCCTTTTCTGAATTTTCTTTTTTTCTATTTGGCTGAAAACTGCCTTTTCGCGAAGTCGTTTAAGTACGCTGACGTCTGCTGTATTAAGTTTTTCATATTCAGTCCATTCCAAAGCCTTATTAAAAATGTCGATTGCTTCCCTAGGCTCTATTCTGGTATGTTCTGTTTCCAGAGTACTGTCCTCGCTTTCACATTCATCACTGATCAAAACCTCGTTCGTTTCGGTGTCGTTTGGAAGATCTTCATTCCATCCATGGACATCAGAAACCGAAAAAATGATCTACATAGAAGGGCACAAATCGAATCAAATGTTTTTTTGAATACAAGAGAAAATGTTCAATCCTCTGGATTAATTGCATGAAAAAGTTCTAGTGTACGTTCCTCTTGAGAGTTGATTGGTGAACAAATTTTTTCTCTCAAAACAGCTAGTGGGATTTCCTCTTCAGAGTCTTTTTCATTTCTTATTGAGCTTAAAATATTCGTCTAGCATTTTGCTATTGTTTCTTTTTCAAGACGTTGCCAACCCGAATTTAAATATCAAAGAGCGTCTCTTAACGTCAATTTTTTTAATGCTTCAACAACATCAGTTTTTTCGGCCACAATTGATGCCGGAAGACTATTTCTGTAGAAAAGTTTTGTTATCCTTATAGCATTTTGGTCCATCGGCTGTATGAGTGACGCGACATTCGGCGGCATAAACATCGCAGTTATTAACCCGTCCTCAGATGTTGATTCGTTTTCGGGTGGATGAGATAAAGCGTTATCAATTAAAAGAAGAGAAACATTTGAAATCAATGCAAAATTGCAATCTGTTTCCTACCTGTGGTGCGAAAGAATGATGAAACCAATTTTTAAAAATAGCGGCTGTCATCCATGTCGATTTTGAACAACTGTAGTCAACAGGAGATTTAAAATTTCTAAAAGAGCGAGGATTTTTTGCCTTTCCAATCACTAAAAGCTTAACTTCATGTTCTCCTGTTGCGTTTGTATAAGCAAGAAAAGTGAAGTGAGGCGCTGTTTTTCCGTTTTTCTGCCAGTAGCATTTGTTTTCTTGAGATGATACGTATGTCTTGTCAGGAAGCAGCTTCCAAAATAATCTGGATTCATCCGCATTGTATATTTGATTGTGAGATAGACCTAGCTCTCTTATTTTGGCTTGCAGCTCAAGGTCAGGTCTAGAAGATAACTTTTCACCACTTATTTTGACAAAACGCACACCATAACGCTTCTTAAATCTTTGCAACCATCCGTCACTCGCATTAAAATCGCCCTGAGTTTCATTAATTTTTAAGTGGAAAAATTTAGCTTTTTCCTTAACCATCAATCCATTGCCAGGATAATTTTTTTCTCGCTGTTTGATGAACCAACGGCAAAGAGCTTTTTCCATTTTAGAAAGTTCAGAACGCTTCATGGTCCTCCGCATTCCAGGTCCAGAAAATGTATTGTTAACACATTTTAAAATTTTCTCCGATTTCTTGTTGATAGCGCAAATTGTTGATTTTGCAACATTGTATTGCTTTGCTAAGCTGGTCACGCTTGATCCTCCTTTTAATTTTTCTAAAACACTTACTTTTTCCTTCAAAGGCAAGAATTTTGGAACTTTTTGCGACATTTTTCAAGAAAATCTTCTTTTTGATTACTCCAAACCAACACCTCGCACTAAGACAAATGCCAAACTAAAGTAAATAATACCTGGAAAATCCTTAACGGGATTCCCCATTTAGTAAAACGATTTGAAAAACCGAAAAACGATCAAAGGAAGCTATGTACGTTGTTCACGTTATAGGGCTTTCACACACTATTCACGCTACAGAGTAGTCAATGTAAAAAAAAAGTTTTCACGTTAGCCGGTGTTCACGTAAGATGGTGTTTTTGCTATCGCGAGTCTACTGATGTATGTAATACCTTGTTAATTTAGATGCAGTTTGAGCTACATGAACTGTGTCTTTTATTGGTAAAACTTTATCGCAAAGTGGTTGGCATGCAACTTTTTTCGAAAAATCTTAGATAAATAAGTTCTTACATATGTTCGTTAATAATCCATAAGGAAACTTAAAATTTTGAAAAAACGCTCACGGCTTGCAACCAAAGAAATAGCACGTGCACAATTTAGCTCAATAAATAAATAAATCTTGTGAAAAGCAATAAGAAAGAAGAGATTTCGTCTAACTGATTAAACCCATGCAAAATTAATTTCGATTTCAGAAACCAAAACAACAACGAAAAAACCGCAGACTTTTTAGCTCCATTAGCTTCTATATACATAGGAAGAGGTATCCTAACAAATCAAATATACATTTTTTGTTTTGTCTTTCATGCAAGTATATCGTGTGTCCCCCCTTTTTGATTTGATTCATAAATGTTGTAAGTCCTAAAAATCCCCTTAAGCCTTTAGACAAACAATTGCCGCTTGATGTTTGTGAATTGCATTTGAGTTGGTAAATTTGTTTTTCTTTTCTACATTATATTTATTATTTATAAATATGTATGTATGTAGGTGTATCTAGGTACAAAAATACGTACATAGTCAACTCTATATACATTTTACATGTAATATTCTTGTGTAAAAAGAATTAATAATTTAAGCTGAATCGTCTGTATTTATGTTTCAAAAAGAAAACACTGTAAGCCCATCCCATACCATCCCCATTCCTCACATATGCCCCCCTTTCTAGCCCCTCTCCCCTTCCCTACCCTTTACCCTCTCTTTCAAAGTTCATGTCAAATATTTCAATTTCCTTTTTCTTTATTCACCAGAATTTGTTCGTTTTTCATCGTTTTCGTTTAAGTTATTTTTTTTATTTTGTAAATTTAATTTCTTTGCTTTATGTGACGCGAGGTTGGGTTCACATATTATTTCCGAGAAAACAGAGGGAGACTTCCTGGCTTATTTTGCTTTACTGACAGTATTTTTATATCCCAGTCGACCGCCTCCTGACGCGACGACACGAACGAGACTCAAGGATGCCTTCAGTTGCAACAAAATATTCTGTCTTCATCGCTTACCTCTGCAAAATAAACTGAACTGATGCTTACTCTTGCAAAACTCCCATTCTGGATTTTGGATTCTGGAAGAGAATTTTTAAATACCCTTCGGGCAATCAAATTGTTATTGAATTGCATTTGAGTGTATATTATACTTCATATGGTTCCTGATGTATGTTTTATTTTTCTCAGTTTTGAATGAAGAAAGATCTTGAAAGCAGTTGGGTATCCTTGATATCAGCCCTAACCCTGATAAAAGAAACCTACATAATGTGAAGATTCATATAATGAAGAGATCGACATAGATATCTCTTTCTAAGAGGTGATAAAGTGACAAAATCAACGCATTTGAAAGAGATGCCCTGACCGTGAAAAAAACTAGACTTTTTCATGGTTTTTAGAAAGTCTATTTCACTTCAAACTTCAATTTATTTCAGCAAACACTCGTTTTTTAAAATAATACACGTTTCATGGTTGCCAAATTATTTTTAGTCAACACGAAAAGATACATCTTGAACGAATGCAATAAATTTCTATGGAAACTTAAAAAAAAAAAATATTTAAAAAAAAGTACGTATTCGCCGTAGTGAACATTTTTTTTTTTTAAACAAGTCATAATAAATACGTTCTTTCGTGATATACATAATTGTTCTTAGGGTTAAAATGTCCTGTAGATTTCAATATAGTTCGGGGCTATCTTTTGAAATCTATCCATCAAACAGAACAAAATAATCTTTGGAAGTGTTAGGCCAGCGGCACAATAAGAATGCAAAAAAGGAACTTCAGTGACTTTCATCAAGGTGACATTAGATATTAAAAACTTAAAGGCCCAACTATAATGGACTTAACCGAGCTTAAGTCAGCTTAAGGGAACGAACAAATACGCAGCCTTATATGTCACTAACCATAATAGACGTTCTGCTCAGTTTCGTTAAATTTCGCTAACTTTCGCGCAATTACGCAAGAGCCATTTAAATGGCTCGAGCTTAAGCAAATTTGAAATTTGCGTTTGACATTTGCTTAAGTTACTTGAATCCATTATGGTTACTTTTTGCGATAACTTCTGATAACTTTTCGTTCGGTTTTGACATTAGTTTACTTTCGGTTAAGAGTCTATTATAGTTGGGCTTTATCTCATTTAACAAGCGATTTAAAATAGAGAGAGAGAGAGAGAGGGATAGGGAGAGAGAAGGAGAGAGAGAGAGAGAGAAAAGAGAACTGAAAGATGAATTCTGAATTTTACGAAGCTTTATATTGCTAAAATTAATCAAAAAATAAACTCTATCACTTAAGTGACAAATATTATATTTCTTCCTTTTACTCTTTCACTTCGCTCAAGAGATCTCGGAAAAAACAGATGTACCCTGACTTTGAAAACAAAGATTATTTTATTACTTAACGAAGCTTCTATGAGCTAAATGAAAATAAAGAAGATTTTTGGACTTAACTAAGAATTATGATATTTCTCATATTTTCATTTTCACTTTAATAAGGAACATCGAACGAAATTTGAATTTAACCGAAAAGTAGATTTTGTAACTTAACGAAAGTTATATGACTTCAAGAAGATTTTTGCATTTTAGTTAAAAATATTATATTCCTCCTCTTTTTGTCACTTCAAAAATTTAACGAAACTTAACGAAAAGGAATTTTTCTCTAAAAGCATTGCCATTTCACGCCTTCAATGCTCTTCTGTCATATATTTTAATTCCTCGTATTTTTTCGATCTTCTTTTCAGCGTTGCTAAAATTTTAATTTTAATTTATGTGAGGGTGGCAACCCTGCAAATCCACACCCATCGGCTGATTTGTCTTCCCGTGTTCCTATTCTATGTAAAAGAAATGTTCTTTCTTATTTCTATATTTTTTTTTTGGTCGGAGCTTGAAGTTTACCCGATGATGTTGAAAGTGAAATTTTCTGCTCATACAAGGGAGGTGTATGAAAACAGCAGAGGCAAGCGGACGATTGCAGGCGAGCCGGGCGTACGGTGCATCATCGTCGTCGGCCGCACCGTGTTGTTCTACACCAAACCAGGGAGTAAACGAGCCAACACGTAAATTGTCGTCGCTGTGCCATGCCGTGCCGTGCCGTCCTCGTCATTGTCTGGGCCATTTCCTCGTTGACACTCAAGCGAGCGATGCCAAAAGCAGAGGGAGAGAGTGTGTGTGTCCGTATGGACAATCCTTCTGCATTTACATGTAGGTACACATTGATGATTTTGTTATGCAAAAAAGGACTTTTTGTGCAGTTGTCGTATTTTTATTTTTGTATTTCTGAAATGCCATTATGCACCTACGCAATGATTGGGGCTGAAGAGAAGAAACAACAAAAAGACAGAACGTGTGACATATGCAGCGAAACTCTTTCCCTTCCTCCGGTTTTTGAAAAAAAAGGTAAGTAGGTAGGGTTTTGGTTGGTTTGCAAATTTTTATTTTCATTTCATGTATTTTATTTTTTATTTTATTTTTATCAGCACTCAATGCTTTTTGTCTTTTTGTCCCAACGGATGTTAGCTGCATCTGCATATTTGCATACTTGATTGCAGGAACAGCCACAACACTCATATGACATACCTACCTTCCAATATGCAGCTAGGTACATATATCTTTTATGGTAAAATGTTGCACGGCACGGTGGCGGCGGTAGGTTTGCAGGTATAGTGGGCTGATGGGCTGATGGAGTGCGGTGTTGGTGGCGATGGTGGTGTCAACCGGAGACAGCGTTAGGTGTAAACTGCACTCACAGGATATTTTTATTTTAGTTTGATTTTGATTCTGTTTTGTTTTGAGTGGGTAGGTTGTCGCGTCTATCCCTTTTTTGTTTGAACTTTCGTCAAGGGACCCTAACTACAATCTGCATGCATTCATAGATATCTGCATACACAATAAATGTGCTGTGCATACGTTGAATGACGGTTGAATGGAGTTACATTGAATCGATTTTAGGTGCTCGAAATAATTTATTTTACTTAACAATGCTTGATGATTGATTTTTATCTATACACCACCTACCATCGATTTGAATATTGTTGGTGATTTTTAAATTACTAAAGTTGTTATGGCTCATTTTGGGAGAGAATTTACGTAAAAGTTGCTCTTAGTGGTTCAATAATTAAAAATAATGTTTGATTCTTATGTGTAACGCTTAAGCTTAAGTGCCAATATGAATAAGATCTTGATTCTATCAAGTTCTCTTTTGAAAAGACCATTTAGTAATTCAAACCTTAAGTACGAGAAAAATGGGTGTGAAGAAATGACTCCAAAAATAAATTGTGCTTATTTTATTCAAAATGGTTAATTTTACACTTAAATTATGTCTGTAAGACTACTAGTTTCCAACATAACTCTAATACCTCTCTTTCGTAGTTCTAAAATCTCACATCATCTTGTATGAATATTCCGCCAATAACTGTTCCTGAGCCCGTATTCTTTGTGAACAATTTGACACGTAAATTATATCCCTAGTACAACTTCTTTCCGTCATAATGGCCATACCTCGCTGTAGTGCTAATATCTCGAAACCCAGAAAATGAAAACATTTTCTCAGAAAACAACAAAAACAATCATACAAATTCTTTCTTTTCTCTTTATATATTTTAGCTTTGATATGTACATAAATCGTTACAAAAATTAGACTTTTTTTTGGCTACAAATTTCGAGACATTTTAATTTTTTTAACTTTCATTGAATTTTTGGGTAAAATTAAGAGATATTGGGACTGTTTTATTTTGTTGAATTATCTATGCATAAATAATTTAAATTTAAATTTGACACTTAAATAAGGTCTTTTTGACAACTAGTTTGCTAATACCTTGCTTTAGTTCTAATATCTCGCAACCCAAAAAGATTTATTTCAAACAAAATTAGCAGATTTTTTGACTTAAAAAAAATATCAGGATTCTTTTACGCAGTTTTTTAAAAGTTTGACTTAGTAACGTGTTATTTCAGAATAAAAGATAGTTTTTAGATGAGGTATTGAAATTTGGGTAAATTCAAGAGAATTTCGAATAAGAATTCGATCTATACTTATAATTTTTTAGTCTACAATCTGTTAAACCTTGTTTGTATACATCTTCTGCTAAAAAAAACTGCTTCTTTTTAAAAATTTGTATTTTTATTGCTGTTTTTAGGACAATTAGTTTCCAACAATATGCCAATATCTCGCTCTAATTTCTTATATCTCGCAGCCCAGTATGAAAAAAGAAAACATTTTTTTCCAGAAACAAGTAATCAGTTCTTAACTTAGTTAACAAATAAATATCGTTAAGAATAATTAGACCTCTTTTTGGCTTTGGATTGCGAGGTATTACAACTTTTTGACTCCCAAAGTATATCTGGTGTCCGTTAGTTAGTTGTTTTGCTAGTCTGACTTAATAACAAGGTATTTCAAAACAAAAAATATTTCAGAATGGGTCTGACAGTTTTAGGTAGAATGAAGAAATGTTCGAAGCATTTTACTTGGAAAATTAACTTTG
Source organism: Eupeodes luniger (assembly GCA_951509635.1). Lineage (NCBI taxonomy): Eukaryota > Metazoa > Arthropoda > Insecta > Diptera > Syrphidae > Eupeodes > Eupeodes luniger. Next base: position 6,245,280 of record OX608073.1, read on the forward strand.
GGCTCCTGAGCCCGTGTTCCTTTTAAGCAAATTTGTATAAGGAGCAAAGAGTTCAGAAAAAGATTCCGCTAAGACGTTATGATTTTTTTATCTTTGCAGAGTAAGGTACAACATTTACTTATAGAAAACATAATTTTATACCAATTCCTTTTGCGTTATATTTATCAGCGTCCAATAATTTCTAATTAGCCTTCACAAAAGCTTATGGCAATAGTTATATAGATAGAAACTCTTAACAAGCCAACTGCCAAAAAATCTAGATAAAACCCTAATCAACTGTACGACTACGACGACGATGGCAACGACGAAGATGACGTTGAAACTAGTATATTCCCAGGGGCTATAGAAGGGAGGTAGGTACATATATAAGTTCAACAATTGCGACTAAGTACACGGAAGCAATTCCATAAGCAAGTGGCTTGCAGTTTGTATAGGATAAAGATAGCATGCAATTCATGTAGCACATACAACTCTTCTTCTTGAAGATGACGATCAGTTTAAAAGGCCAAAAGACGATGACCAATAATATACCAACTATCGACCCGAGGCAATTAATTTTCCCAATAAGCAATTCAAGCTGACGCATTACCATTTGTGGACTATGTCCAATGTGTGCACCCTGGTGTCCCGATATCTCGGAACTCGGAACGTTAAGAGAGAAATTGTTCTTATATTTTTTTTAAGGTATCTTGGTATAAAGGCACTTGCAAGACGACGACGATCCAACCGTACAACTACGACTTCTACGACGACGACGCGACGTAGACGACGACGATGATAAGAACCTTCTTGGTCCATCTTCTGTATTGGATGATCTTTTGGCTTCCCATTCTTTGGGGCGGCTTTGTAAATAGATAAACGGCACGAAGCCATCACGATTCCATCGCATCGGGATATGGGTATTGGGTATATGTGTGTGCAAAATTACTTCCTTAATTAAAGACCCCTCTGGACATTCTATGTCCTCTTCATCATCGCATCCCAGCGCAGCCAGTCCGGACCTAGCCTGGCCATGACCATGAGCAAAGCAGCACTCCGACTCTATTATAGCCAGCACGCATCGCCATAAGCCTTACACATGGATAACGCTTCTTTATATGAGAGGATGACCGTGGCTATGCGGCGGCCGCCGAACCTTATGGCCATCTTCTTCAGTGGTATTTATGCGATCATTCTGTGGTAGTCGTTCTCGTTGGACGTCGTCGCTTAGTGGACGTTCGTTGCCGCGCAGCTTGGGTCTCTATCTGCTGATGCGGTTGTTGTGTCCAGAAACGGACAAGTGGAATGCTGTTCGCTAACACTCGCCATGAAGCAAGGCAAACTGCAACGCGCAACGCGAGAGCAGGGAAGGTCATTTAATGGACTTGTTACCAAGTGTACGATCGTGAAAGTGGTTACATGGCAGAGCGCAATGTTGTAAAGGCTGCATTTTAGTTCGGTATGGTCTTGCTGGTGCTGTATCGGTCTTACGGGTTCTGGTTCTGTGGCATAGCGTACCTTACTACATAAAATTTGTTTTTTTTTACGCGTACATCACGAATGCGATAAGCAAATCGACGACATTGCCATCATGTTGTACTCTTAGGAGCATTGCACAGCTCACACAACAACATGCGTGTGATGCTGATGCTGATGCGCATGTGCAGTGCAGCACCACCTTTTGATTTTTAATGCACTTTAAGTCTTTTCTTCTTCGATACCTTTTGAAAAAGAGTGAGAGGTGCTTAGGGAACATGGTGATTAAGTGCGGTTTATGGCCCTCAGGTTGACGTGGACTGTGTGTGGAGTACCTACATATGTGCCTTCTTGGTGGATTGGCTATAGAACCACAAGAGATGGCAGAGGTTGGATTGCAGTGATTTTTTGAACATTTTAATGAAATATATTCATTTTGTTTAGAAAAGACTGAAACACTGTAAACTATAAACCTTGAAGTGAAGGGGCCCTTTTTTTTAAGAAGTGAGAGGCTCCGATATGCTTATATGGAAATAAAAAATATGGTTATGGTTTTGACCTTGGTAATGATGTTATAAGTTATGGAGGTTGTTAAATTTTGGTATACCTTCATATACATACAAATATTTCTTAAGGTGGAATTGTGGTAAAACGAAAATGTTCTCAAATTTTTTGGAGCTCGAAAGGTGAGGCACATAAAACAATGCTAACAAGGTCATGGGTAAAATGATGTGGTTTAGCTAATTACTTACGTCAGATTCGAACATGATGTATCATCATAAGGTTTTTGGGTAGAAGTCGAATTGAACCGGATAAATACTTATTGTACATATGAAACAATAAATTGTTAAATAAAGTGAAAATTAAAAAACCATAACTCATACAATATAAAGGGTGGTTAAATTTTAAGGGCCAATGTTGAATGTGAACCACACCTAAACGTCAAGTTTTATTCTATATTTCATTTCACATTTCACAATTTTAGACTAATTCCATTTAAAATATGGAACTATACACAATCAAGCATCGCCTTAAAGTTATATAGGCTTGTTATGAAAATGGACGTTCAAATCAAAATGCATAATCGTGCACTTCGTGATTTTTTCGGTCAAATCAATCGTCTTAATGTACATACAATCGCTTACAAGGTGCAATAACTACAAGAACTAAAGCCTCTTGACCATTTCAGCCAGAATGGTGGCAAGAAATGGCATCAGTGGATGATAAATTTTCGAAGACAATCATCTTCAGTGATGAGGGGAATTCGTCAATAAGCAGAATCGAGGCATTTGGACGAATGATAATCCAAGAGTAACTGTCAAAAAAGTACACAAAAAGTTGTAACGGTGCCGTGAAATAACGCCGAGAGAAATAACGCCGAATTCTGAAATTCGGCCTTGTTTCACTTTAATAAAGTGAAATAACGCCGAATTTTAGCATTCGGCCTTATTTCACTATGGGAAAGTGAAATAATGCCGATTCGGCGTTATTTCACTTTTGGTCCTATGCAAAATGCTTATTACATCTCAGTCTCAAATCTAAGTATTTTGAGATTTTGCTAGCATTTTTACTAGAAAAATCCAAAAATATTGAGATCTAGATTTCTCCAGGTGTCAATGACACTTTCTATACTTTGAAAGAAGTTGTTAATATAGGCGCCTGCCTGGCGACTTTACATACCCTAAGCGGAGCAACGGAGTTGCGTGAGCGGGTGTGACCCCGAAAAAGGGAGTTAAAATCCTGAGAGGGCCACCCACAGGTGCTTTTATTGAAAGAAGTTGTTGATATAGGCGCCTGCCTGACGACTTTACATACAACTTCTTTCAATAAAAGCATCTGTGGGTGGCCCGCTTCGCGGGATCTCAGAATTCTAACTCCCTTTTTCGGGGTCACACCCGCTCACGCAACTCCGTTCCTCCGCTTAGGGTATGTAAAGTCGCCAGGCAGGCGCCAATATCAACAGCTTTTTTGAATAAAAGCATCTGTGGGTGGCCCGCTTCGCGGGATCTCAGGATTTAAACTATACTTTTCGGGGTTCACACCCGCTCACGCAACTTCGTTGCTCCGCTTAGGGTATGTAAAGTCGCCAGGCAGGCGCCAATATCAACAGCTTTTTTGAATAAAAGCACCTGTGTGTGGCCCGCTTCGCGGGTTCTCAGGATTTTAACTCCCTTTTTCGGGGTCACACCCGCTCACGCAACTCCGTTGCTCCGCTTAGGGTATGTAAAGTCGCCAGGCAGGCGCCTATATTAACAACTTCTTTCATAATTCTAACAGTTAAGACCGGTTTTTGTTATTGAAGAAAACATCAAAACAAATTTGGTCTTAAGTCGCAAAAAAATTTTGCTTTATGACACTTTCTGAAAGCGACATAAGGCCAAACGTTGGAATTTGGTCTTATGACGCTTTCGAAAAGTGTCATAAGGCCAAATTTCAAAATTTGGTCTTATGACACTTGGCCTTATGTCACGGCACCGTTGTAGATGTAGATATATAGGCATTATGTGTATACTTTTTAATACTGTTTATTCTACGGTAAACTTTGTTTTACAGTTGATTTTGAGTTAAGCCCCGCTTAGTTTCTCCTTGCAAAAGTTTAATTAAACCGAATTCTCTGTTTTCTCTCTTTCGGCTTTATTTCCCAATTGTCATTCGGCGTTATTTCACTTTTCGAAAGTGAAATAAAGCCGAATGCTTAAATTCGGCGTTATTTCACTTTACCAAAGTGAAATAACGCCGAATTTCAGAATTCGGCGTTATTTCGCTCGGCGTTATTTCACGGCACCAAATTAACACAAATAATTTTAAGGCTATAGGTAACTTTAAACTAAGAGCTAGTTCAATATTGAAGATAAGATCGTTAAACACTTTGCTATAGGTTTTGATGAAGTTAGCAAAACAACAAACACAAAGTATAAAAATCATCGCACAATGAGTTTGAAGTCAATATTTTAAGTTAGTATTTTTAAACGATTTAGTTACGTCAACAAAATTCCTGAAGCCAATATTTGTATTGGTTTGTGATTTTTTTTGGGTCCAAATGTTACCCCTTTTAAATTCCAACAGCAAAAAACCCAATCACTGAATTTTTTTGGAAGTCGTTTCTGAATCTTTTGATAATATTATTAACTTCCGATAGGAAGTTATTGTAATGGGTCCGATTTGTCAAATTGAAAATTTTGACATTTCTCGCCGTTTCAAAGTCCCTAGAGTCGAAATAAAAAATTGTTAGAAAGATTACTGTGCGTGCGTGTGTACGTACATACGTTCGTACGTCCGTACGTCTGTACGTTCGCAACGTTCTTTCGTCTTCCTTAGCTCAAGAACCAGAAGAGATATCGACTTCAAATAAATTTTGTTATACAGATAATAAAGCAGAAAGATGCAGAAAGGCTCTGAAGAAATTTGAGTGGGGGGTTTTTTTACCATAGCAGTTTAAAAAAAAGGTTAAAATTTTGGTTAACCCTAAATATCTCATGAACCAATGATGCTAGAGACTTGAATTAAATTTTGTATTATAAATTGTTATGTGATACAAAGCAAGTACATTTTAGGAAAAAAAAAAATAATTAACGTTTTTTTTTTATAAATCAAAAAAACTGAAAAAAAAATTTGGCACCTCGAAAATTTTACGACTAAAATATGATTTCATCTCCAAAACAATTTTGTGCAACGAAGAATTATGTTTTTGTCATCTGATAAAATTTTTTTATAAAAAAAAAAGCTAAAAAAAAACATTACTCACAGTTGGTAAAAATTGAATTTCGACTGAAATATCATTTCAAACACTGGGATAATGATTTCAAACTTATTTTATCTTATAAGAAATATTATTTTCAACATTAGGACAAATTTTGAAAAAAATCGAATTGACAGTTTTTTTACAAAAAAATAAAAACCTAAAAAAAGTAGTACCAAAACTTGGTAAAAATTTGCTTTCGACTCAACAGCTTTTCAAAAATTAAAAATATTGGCTTCAAACTTATTTTATTTCACAGAAAATATTGTTTTCGACATTCAGTAAATTTGTTATAAAAATTCAACAGTCCGTTTTTTTCATAAAAAAAATAAAATCTACAAAAAATAGTACGCAAATTTGGTAAAAATTGATACATATAGACAAACTTTTGAGTAAAAGAAGTCGACAGACGGGATGGGAAGTTATCAATGTGGGTCGCACCCCAGCCGCTTTTTCTGATTGTTTTTGCCGGAAAAAGTTCAAACACGCCAGGAAGGCCTTCAACGCCCATATTCGACGGACCAAATTTTTACATGAACAAAAATTACGGCAAAAATACTGCATTGTCCCAAAGGCAGTACAAATTTTTGGTCATTTGTAGAAAACATGAGGAATTCTTCCTCTTCATCGGTTCCTACGCTCGTTGTCAATGACACTCCTTTTGTTAACTCTTTATAGTCCAGTCAATAAAGGTTTTCACCTCAAAAAATCCAACAGTTTTGAAACTTGGCACACTTACTAATTAAAACTAAAACAAATACAAACAAATTAATATCATATTTCTTTAGGAAATTTAATAAGCTTTAATTTTGTAGAAGAGTATTTTTTGATACGACAAATAGTTTTCAAGATAAACCCGAAAAACCGAAAAAAACCGTATGTTTCTCTTCACTGCCGCTAGAGTTATTTAATAAACTATAAGAAATACGAAAAAATTCACCAAAGCTCTTTTCTATAAAATTTAATGAGCTTTAATTTTGTGGAACAAAGTTTTTTGACACGACAAATAGTTTTCGAGATAAACGTGAAAAACTGAAACAAACTACATGTTTCTCTCAACTGCCGCTAGAGCTCACGTCGAAATCTTGGGGACTTTTTTTTGGTCATTACCAGACATCCCTTAGTAAGTGTGCCAAGTTTCAAAACTGTTGGATTTTTTTTAAGGTGAAGGCAATTTTTTTCGTTCATTGACTGGACTATTAGAGAAAGCTAATCTCTTTGCTAGGAAGTTCGCCGCCAATTCTACGCTGCCAGTGAGTGTTATGACTCTGTGATTATATGGGACCAATCTTTTTTCGCACTCGTACTGTGGCAAGATTCCTTACAGATCTAAACACACATAAATCCGCTGGTCCGATTGGTATCCCCGCTATTATTCCCAAGAATTGTGTTTGAATTTATTTGAATTAGATCAAAATTGATTCTTCACTAGAATTTCACAGCAAACTTTAAATCTTATATCAATCAGGTTCAATCTTCAATAAAAAAAAAAAAAACCTTTATCAAGCCTTCAATTTCTTCCACTGATGCAAATAGCCGCGATTGACTTTTGACTAATAGAAAAACCAATAAACCCCTTAAACTTAGTGGCAACTGATTCCATGTAATCCAACCGAACTCCCATTTGACTGTATCACGTTTCTAACATGTCTCGGGGCTGATAGGTTAGGTATAATGTATTCTTTCTGTCTAATTGAATTATCCTACTTAGACAATATAGAAAAACAATAATAAAGCTCGACCTCTTTTTTCAAAACAATCTACAAATGCGTGTGTATGATGGTTACAGTTTCAACTTCCTCAGTTCTGAATTCACGGCGGACTTTCGTTCTTGTCAGATTTTGGTTAGTCTGAGGCATCTAGTATTACGTGGTGCGTGTTGCAATCACTGCTAATCCTCTATTTCAGCAAAACATAAAAGTAAAATAAAACATTCATTATATTTCACCTGTCGTAAGTCGAGGAAGGTACATGGAGGTACCGCATATAGCAACAATGACTTCGACCGATATAAACATAGCCTTATTACGAACAAATCAGGTGGAAATGTCGTAAGCAGATTTAGAGAACTCTACTATACTGAATTGCGTTGCAAGAAAACGACACATTTTCGAAAGAACTAAAATGAAATGAAAATAGTGCAAATAGTATATAAAATGAAGGTAGTTTTGTGGAGAAGACTAAAACTTGAAGCAACACCAGCAGATGGTAGCACGAGGTATAGGAAAAGGTACCACCTCGTATACCTATAGAAAAGTGAGAGCATTTGAAAAATAAATTATCAACTTGTGCTGCAAAGTCTGCACAAAACTACGATGAAATCTACTTTGCGCGCAAAAGTTTTCCATCTTATTTTCCTTTCCAACTACGGGGGCACTCCTCTCTGTGCACCTCACCCATCCATTTCAACTTCCTGATATATCACAAGCTCATTTAAGTAACGCCCGATTTCTATTCTATAAAGAAGAACCCCTAACCTCTTACCATTTCCGTTTCTTCTTAGGTATATTTGGTATAAATTATTTGAGTTTTCGAGTGCAAAATGTTACGCTTTATCGAATTACCTAACGGCGTTTTTTGCGCTATATTCACCGCGCAATAATTTTTACTTGTAGCGCGTTTTCTTCGTAAAATTTTAAATATATAGTGATAGTGGTGGAGGGGGGGGTTAGGGAAAGGGAAGTGAAGAGAAAAATACTAAGAAGGAAGGTTGAAAATAAACTTCATTTTGTTTTTCAATTTTTTTGTTTTGTTTAAATGAATTGCAGAAATGAAACTTTTTAATTTTTTTTTCTGTTGGTGTTGTACGACGAGTATTTTGCTAAACTGCTGGTGTTTTGAAAAAGTTTTTCAAAAGTATGCTCGAGGCTTTGGGTTGAAATGTATAAAGTGCATTAGCCCAATGGACGAACGACGACGACGACTACGATTACGACGAGGAATACGACGACAAGAGTAGCACATCTGCTAAGTAGAACTAACACCGACCGTACAAAAATACAAGAAGACCATCAATTTAAATGATCCATGCATCAACTTTTTGTATAAAAAGTTTTAAGTTTGTTTTTTCGAACACAATTCGTGAATTCTTAGAAATATGGAGTTTAAAAATTATTCCCTTAATCTTTTTTTTTCTTGGAATATTTAAATAATGGAACCAAAAGCTTTGGAACTAACACTGAACGTATGTTATCTTTGACGTTTTTATTTTGTTCTTGCGGGGGGAGGAGGAGAGAAGGTTAAACTTCACTTCAACTTAAATGCACCACCTCCACAAATTAAACAATATTAAATATCAGTCTTTGTGAGCTTCAACTTCTTGAGTGCAATTCCCATTGAATTTTCATAACTTCCATGCAAACCCACCGCGAACTCATCATATAACTTTTAACTACCTTCTGGCGTCTAGGGTTGCTCTGACTCTTCTTCCCTGTGAATACGATTATCACAAACTGGAAGAAATTATATTATTTCCAAACAAAGGTATTGTAAAAACAGGACATGAATATGTGGCAAATATAAGGAAATCTACAGGACGACGACGACGAATGTTAGATGAAAAAAGTGTGTATGCCACACGATGAATGTTATAGTATTTCCCAAGAGTCCAAAAATAAGAACTTATAGACATTGCTGGTTAAGGACCTTGTGCAGAAAGAAGTATACTGCATACAAAGCTAATAGCTACTGTTCTTCCAGCTTTTCTAAGACTGAAGACGATTCCAAACGCAACAAAGGGCTACTTTGGGAAAACTTCTTGCACGGGTAAGTTAACACTCTCACTGAAAACAAAGTGAGTATATGCTATGTTGGACTTGAGGAAATGCTGAATAAATTTATATTTATTTGCCCTGCTCCGAATTTCTAAGATTGTACTTTGAATTTTGTTTTTCTTATTTTTCTCTTTAAGAAACGTTTTCACGTTTTACGAAAAAAAAGTAACATGGTTTGGTTTAAGTTTCTTTTTGTAGATTGGTATAAGTTTTTTTTCATATTTAAAAAGCACCCTTGGGGTCTCATGAGCCAAAGCAGAAATTGTGAGACAAAAGATAGTCGAGGACTTTAATGGCAAAAGTTCTAAGAGTGAGTGGTATTTTTGTATATTTTGGTATATGACACATCTAGTTATTATGTGCTACCAAAAACCGTTATCAAAGTTAAACACTTGATTATGCTGAAGATTTGCTCGAACCACAATCATCGAGTTTGTTCAAAATTCAAAGCAAATGTCAAGTTAAAAATATTTTTTTTTTCCATTTGTTACTAGCTAGCCTTTAAACGTTGTTTTGTATGTTCAAGGAAAAATAGTAAAAATGTGTTATAAATTATTGTTTTCAATAAATGATCGTGTATACGCCACAGTAGCCTTTAGTTATGAAGGGTTTTCCATTAGGGACAGGTTGATTTTGACAACTTATGGCAGCCATATTGTTTTTTTTTTATTTTTATTTATAATAAGCGCACTCTCAAGGGGATACTATTACCCTTTATTATGTAAAGACACAGTGTGAGCACTAGAAAAGGGAGAGAGGGGTTGAAAGGAGGAGTCGGTGCACATTAATTTTGAATTCCTGAATATTGCAATGACTGCGAAAGACAGAGTGTGGTAAGGAATTCTACATTCGCGTAGTACGGCTAAAGAACGAATCTCTGTGCTTGACAGTACGACCGAAGTTGAGCTCGAGGGTATACTGATGACCATTCCTAGAAGCGCGAGTATTACGGTTGAACTGTTTAAGGAGAGGAATGCAACTGGCTATTTTACTAGAGCATAAACCGTTAAAACAACGGTAAAAGAAGGTGAGACAAGAAACATTACGACGATGTTCGAGCAACGTAAATGATCCTATGATGGTATTATCAGCAATCAATTTAAATGCTCTACGTTCAATACTGTCCAAGAGACTTAAATAAGTTGCATGAGCACCAGCCCAGATATGGGAGTTATAATCAAGCTTTGGACGTATATTAGTCTTGTAAATAACAGCCAGATCAGAGGGGCACACAAACTTCTTGCATCGCCTTAGAAAACCCAAACAACTTGCTGCATTTTTGGCGACATTGCGTATATGATCGTTCCACAAGAGGTGGTTGGTGGTACACATACCAAGAATATTGAGATGTTCAGTCTCCTCGATGCAAGTGCCATCCATGTATAATGCCAAGGGGGGTATATCTCGCTTTAACGATACAAGCAGCATTGGGTTTTCGAAGCATTAAATTCCAATTCCACTTATCATATTTTGTTGTTGCCGTTCCACATCCGAAGAAGAGGGATGTGATTCTGAAAAAGAACTTTATTATCCAAATGGGTGTTATCTGGTAGCAACGATGTGCCCGTTTTTATCTAGTACATGGTAGTCTTTCCACGTCGACTTATCAACGTTCGGTGGCCAAATTCAAGTCTACAGGCTAAGTCAACAAACAGTCAACACTTATACGTCAACTACAGGATGTACCGAAAACATAGCCGCTGTTCGTGAAAGTATGCAGCAGAATCCGAGGCAGTCAATTCCGAGTCGCTCACAAATGTTGGCCTGACGCAGACCACAAAATTCCGAATTTAGTGTCTTGATTTGGGTCTATGCGCATACAAAACCCAGCTGACCCAGGGTAATTGTATTTTGGAACAGTTATAAAGTTGATCCCAATTTCGGTCGAAAAATCATCTGAAGCGATGAGGACCATTTGTTGATGAATGGGTATGTGAATAAGCAAAATTGCCGAATTTGGGAAGTCACCACCCTACTCAAGTTTCACGAGGTGAAAATGCATTCAAAAAAGTTACTGTTTGGTGTGGAGATTGGGCTAGAGCTGTCATTTGTCCGTAGTTCCTCGAAAGTGATACTGGTCAGGTCATCTTACACTGATAGAGATATTTATAGTAAGAAATGTCAATGTTGGTAAATAAAGAATAATTATGATATATTTTAAAATGAGTGACCGATCTATGTGGACATATCGCTTAGTAGCTTTAAGTATGGGATAACATATTTATGCTAACACCAAGTAAACCAAATTTCAGATAACTTTAAAAAAAGGAAGCAATGTAAAAAAAAGATCATAGCAGTGACCGGGCTTATGTTTCCTTGACATCGAAGGCGCTTTTAACACACGCTTGGACACACTGTAATCACATCTACACTAATATCTCTGAACGTAGAGAGATCTCTCGGGGAGTTAATTCATTCAATGCTGACTTCCAGAGTAATTAACTCAAAAACCTGGGCAACTCTTCTTCTAGAATTATCGTTAGTAGAGGGACACCGCAGGATGGTGTTCTATCACCACTCCTCTGGAACTTAGTGGTAAAAGTGGATGCGGAGGGTTTCAGAATGATTTTCTATGTGGATGACATTGCTATAGCTGTTTTGGGAAAGCATCTTAACACCCAACAAGAACTCTTACAAAATGCCTTAGACAAACTAATACTTTGGGCTTGTCAGTGTGGACTGGGTGTTGACCCACACAAAACCGAATTAGTCCTAAGGAATCCAATTAAAGTTATCAGACGATGTTAAGTACCTGGGTTTATTTTAGACAACAAACTAAAATTGGAAACACAAAATACAAGAAAGAGTCAAACAATCTACTGTAGCCTTATTTTCTTGCAAAATAGCTATTGGTAATAAATGGGGCCTACAAGCCCGAATTACGTATTGATTATACACATCGCTAAAAAGATGAATTTTAATGTAAGGTTCTATAAACCGTTACAAGCTAGATAAAGTAAAAAGTTCCGCGTACATAAGCAGATCACTTCGCACAACCCCATCTGTGGCACTGGACTCCCTATCCCTACTCTACCTAACACCTCTTGATATATTTGGCAAACAAATAGCTCTTCACCTCAAAGCTTCGTCGCAGTGAATTAACAACAACATTGGCCACTTCGTAATTCTTAACACATACTACACCACAGACTACACCATTACCCAACTGCAATTCGACAGAAACTTTCAAATTTCTATACCTTTCAGATCATTCTGGGAGAATAGGGCATTCCTGGAAGACGACTCAGTCACTTTTATACAAATGGATACAAAAAAATGAAGGGGTTGGTGGAGGTGTGTACTTTGAACGACTGAAATTAAGCCTCTCATTCCGCCTTTCTTAACATTGTAGCGTGGTCCAGGTGGAACTTTGGCGATAAAAGAAGTCTTGTCCTGGCTTAAAGATATATCAACATCTGATATCCGTTTACCTGAAACAGTTCTTCACCTCCTCTGTACATGGCCTGCTCTAGCTCAAAAACGCAAGAATTACCTAGCAGAATTCTTCTATAACGAATTAGCCTATCACGTTTCCTAACGGACTCAAACTGGTTTCATTGAGCTTAGAAGAAAGCTTCAAGATTTATGTGGTATAACAATAAGCCATTAAATTAACCTAAGTGTGGCCTACTTACACTGTCCTACGGACAGCCACTTTAACCTAACATAAACTAACCTATATCTTGCTTTAAGGATTTAGTTTTCGAAGCATTAAGTTCCACGCGTTTTTTTTATTCCCCATTATACAATACTGTTAAGGTTAGAATTTAATGAGCTTATTATATTTTGTCCTTGTAATAAAAATCCGAAGATGAGGGATGAGAGTCTAAATAAGAAAATCTAATAGTACTATCATCAGCGAAACAGAGAAGTTGCAGAAAATGGGAAAGAGTGTGACAGAACAGAGCCCTGGGGCACACCAGCATTTATTTTGTGATTTTCTGACTTCAACCCATTCAGTACCTCTTGTATTAAACAATCCGAAAGGTAATTACTAATCCAACGAAGGAGGGATTCATGAAAACCAAAAGCACACATTTTCACCTGATGCCAAACCCTATCAAATGATTTTGAAATGTCAAGTGCAATTATCTTATTTTCTCCAAAAAGATGTAAAGATTTTTTCCATTGTTCGGTGAGATGAACAATGGAATCACCAGTGGAAATATTGCTGTGAAAGCTGTACTGTCGATGGATGCTTTTGATCTTGAAGATATTTCTTGAGCTGATAATTAATCAGTGTTTCCATGACCTTGGAAAGAAGGGACGAAAGGACAATCGGTCGGTAAGTAGAGGTTGGGGAAGATTCGCCTTTTTAGGGGACGGGCTGGAAAAATTATGTTTTCCATCCGCTCGGAACGAAACCTGAGGAATATGAAGGATAGAAAAGGTTACGCAGTGGTTTTGGCAGCGTTAAAGAACACCTCTTTAGAACAAAAGTGGGGATACCATCAGCAGACCAGCGGATATGTGTGTGTTGAGATTTTTTATCTTGATCCGTGAGCAATGACCGGATCTATGTTTAGACTTTCAGTATGGTTTAATTACTTATCTTTTGATTTAATTAAAACATCGAAAATTCATACAATTTATTATAGTCATCTTAGCTCATGCTTTTACCGCATGAACCAAACAAAAGGACAGACGCTCTAAGAATAGTTGCGATTCCATAAATTTTGTCTAAATATTTTTGTATTGTTTTACGCAAAAGATGCCCATCTACTTGTCTTATCATACAATTAAGTTAAAATCTTTTTCCCTATCAATAAAATAGATATTCATTTTTTTGTTTACAAAATATTCAATTTTATGGTCTGCTTCGCACAGGAGTCTTCCATTTCATTAAAAATTCAAGTTCAAAACTTCTTCTTCTTCTTCAAATTCCAAGTAAATCCAAAGTAGGTAGACATAAAGATTTATACAAAAGACCAAGACAAATAAAAGGCAAGAATTAAAATCAAACAATAACTCATCAATTTATTTGCACCACGACTGGAAAATGAGTTGTTTAAGGATTACCACTTTACCATGACCATTATTATCATCTTCATCCTCATCTTCATCATCATAATCATCTTCATCTTCAGTTCAACAGCAGCAGCATTTTGCGCATCTTTGAAGGTTAATTGGAACCAAGTTAAAGACAAAACAAAAGATGAAATCGAAAAAAAAACAAAATAAAGAATAATAATAACGCAAACACCCACACAAGCAACAAACAAACGGTAACCATCATTCATAGCCAAATACATAAATAAAATAAAAAAGAATACATAGAATCTTAGGACCAAAATGTTGAACATTGAACTTCAAAAGACCGCATCTCTAGAAGAACGTAGAACCATCATTTCGATCTAGGATCGGCTTTGCAGCGGGTGACGCGGCAGCGAGCGCCTGTCTCTCTCTCTAATTGGAATCAATTAAGTCGCATAGACAGAGGAAAGATGCTTAAATTTGCATATTTTGTATTCATGTTTCTTTTTTAAAGTTTACAAGTTGAGGAACACACAGCGTATGCGAGATCCATGAGATTTGAATTTTCTGTATGGACTGTAGAGGTAGGTTTTAATAGAATGGCGGACGGACGTCTGAACGTCATCCAATTTTGTGGTTCTGTGGCCGCATGTGACCGCAAGATATACGAGTAAATACACAGTTACACACAAAATAAAATATGGAGATGGACGACGACCAACGCCGGCCACACCAACGGACGACGAGCGACGCCGACGACGACGTTCAAATCTACAACCTTGTGGTTGTTTTCTTGGTTTCGGTGGACCGCAGCATTCGAATTTGTAATCTTTAAAGTTGTGTTTCTCTAGGGGCCTTGTAGTGGATGCGTGAAAATATTTTTAAATTGTATGCTGTTGTTATTGAGAATACTAAATTTAATTGCTTCTTTTAAAATTAACATTTTGGAAACGTTTAATAAGCATTTCTTACTTATGATTTTAAAGGGTTGACACTTGTAATCGAAAAAATGTGGTTTAATATCTTGAAAGGTAACAGAATTAAAGAAAATTTTAGTCAAGTATTGACCGTTTATAATTTGAATGAAGTCTATTCAGATATTTTAATGCAAGGAATGTTTTGTATGTAAGTATACGAGAAGTTTTGGTGGTTGTTGTCAAGTGTTTGACAGTTTTGACATTTCTGTTTTTATTGGCATTTCTATAAATTTGAAGAACTCTACAAAAATATAGTTGCAAGAACCCAAAAAATGAGAAGGTTTGCAAAAAAAATGCGGTATTTTTTCGTAAACAGAATCTGATATGATATCAAGAATTTTGTTGACGTTTTTGTTCGGACTCAATTTTCGAGAGTCTATTATTACTATCGTTATTAGTCTGCTTACTCGTAGATTGAAGCTAATGCTAGAAGATAAATTCTATAAAACTACTGTTTTTCGTGAACCTTTTGAAAATATTTTGATCTTAAAAGAGTCAAGAAAACTTTAAAATTGTAGAGAAAAAAATTTTAGTAAGTCTTTGACAATTTTTCATGAATCGCTTAACTACAGAACAGTGCTTCCAAGCTGTGGGAATAAACCTTTGTTTAGAGCACTTTGTCTAACTCATGATACCGATCGAGCAACTTATCATACTTATCGCTTATAACCATCAATTTATTGCATCTATATTTTTAGAAGCGGTTCTATTAACTGACTTTTGCTAGGGCTTTTCTAAGTCCTTGTCTTATGCTGACGAACTAGCTGTTGTTTAGGCATCGGAAGCTTATATTTAATTAGAAAAAATTGTGAAAAACCTAACTGATCGAATTTAATATTTAGAATATTTTATTGTACTTAAAAATATAAATTCCAAAATTATCTAACAGATTATAACAATCAAAAATGCATTCCAAGAATATTTCTCTCTTGTAATATTTTATAAAGTTCTTAAGCTCCCAAAAAACACCCGATATTTTGACTTATTGTAAAAAATGTTTGAACCAACAAAACATGTTTTTTTAAAGTTTTATTGAAATAAGAAAAAATTGAGAACGAATAGGGTTTTTACAGTCAGACATCATTTCACCTAACGCCAAACAAGTTCCTGCAACTTAGTTGTACACTTAATTTTTTTTAAATTGCTCATTGGTAGACAACTGGTCGGTTAATTTGTTTAATCAATCCTGGATTACCAGTGTCCAACTTGACAAGATGAGCAACAAAAATATATAAAAATACAAATTCAATAACAATAACAACGAAGACAAAAATCATTGTTGAACTATACACAAGCTCACCTCAAGCCCCCATCTTAACCGCGATGTATCGAAATGATGGTATGGATACATAGGTCCATCCAATCCATACATTAAATGTACGTATAGTACCAACTGTTGTCCCATGAGCCATGAGATTGGTCTTAAATTGTTGGCACTGACCTCGGTGATCTTTATAAGTTGTTTATTATGAGATTTCCCTGTATACTCTCTCTCCCTTCTCCTTCTTCTTTTTCTTCTTTTGCCTGTTGGAGATTTTTCGTAGAGGTCAAGTGATGTGGGTGAATTATTATGTCTGATGCTGTATATATAGCAGCTTTAGCAAATAATTCCTCCAGAGACTATGTATATATAACATTGCCAATAATTGTTCTTTTAATAGTTCAAGACTTTTGTCTGGCACAAGATAATGTTTTTCTTTATAGGTACATTATATATGTATGAAGGTATGTACTTATTTAATTTGTTTTTATGAGGAATTTAAGGGACGAAATTTAGGGAATGCAAAATGTCTGCGAACCTTAAACATTTTCTATGTAAATTAAAAAACAAAAACATGTATCTACGTACATATTTATTATTTTCTGTCAATTTATTCAGTTGGCCTTGAAGTTTGATTTGATATACTTTTAGTAAAAAATTATTCCTTATCATAGAGTCATATCATAAAATTTGGAGGTATACAAAATGGTCTTCTTTAACCTTCACTTTTAGTTAAATATACGAGTAGCTTTATCTTATTTTGCTAGAAAATTTTCTGTAGCCCTCAACTCAACTTCGATCTAAATGTGTCTTTTTTTGTTATGTTTGTTTTTTTATTTATAATAAAACAAACATAACAAAAAAGACGACGCCATTTATTTCAGACAAAATGTAGAAGCCCATTGGAATTGAGACAATTTCGTCAAATAACCTTTGACCTTTAAATAATATGATTGTCTTAAAGGACAATATCACACGCAATAAATAAAAGTTTTTTAAAGGAAATTGAATTTTTATAAAGTCGCAGAAGGCGAAGTAACTTCAAATAAAATTAAGAACATAAAATTAAAATAATACGTAAATTTAAAGAATTAAATATAACCACAAAGTAGGGTCTCTTGTAGGTGTTACTAAGATCCTTAGCAAAAACGAGCTAATTATCAAACTACGAACACTTCAAACAACCTGAAATTGAGTTTTCATTTCTTTTTTCAGTTTCTTTGACGACATTTCATTTAAAGAAAGAGTGTTCCCCAAGACTTCTACGCAAAAGTTTTAGAAATAGGATATTATTCTGAATATCTAGTGTAATCGCCTTGAAACTCAAAATAGTACCAACAAAAATGTATACATGAACACTACGGCGGCGTATACATACGTACTTTTTATGTTTGAATTTGAAAGATATTACACGAATTTTGTATCTTTAGAATTATTATAACCAGAATTTAGACCTAGCCCGAAACTTGAACCTGACCTAATAAAATGCAGTAAGTAAGACATTTTAAATCTCAAAGAATTCTTGCGTGAATTAATCCATTCCCGACAAATCATGATAGTCTGGCACTGGCTGGATATGAAATTTTAATGAAATAAATCATTTTTAAAACCAAGATGATTATCTAACTGACCTAGTTTTGGACTTCATTCAAAAATATAATTTTACGAATTCCGAAATTAAAAAAAAAAGATCCAAATAAGAACTTTTAAGTTTTTCAAAGTAATGTCCAGTAAATGCAAGTTGAATTTATGTTTAAAAATTAATTTCACGGAATGCGCTGGAGATCCTAAGACAGAAGCTAGTCAATATATGTATATCCCAGTCAAAAAGTTAGTTAGTCCGTTAGGGCATCAAACAAATAAAGCATTAAACCAAATACGTGTATTGGCCAACTGACACAGAAAACAAATATAGAAGATATTTTTTCTTGCCGAACTTCACTTCGCACTTACGATAAGAAAATGTTGGAAAAAATGATGAAATAAGCCGTTTGCGATACTAATTGACAGAGTTGTAAAGACTGCAGTCTTTTGGGTAATGCATTTAATTAAGTAGCAGTTAATTAACTAATTTTTTGAATGTAAGTTAATACTGCGACTGGGAAATTTAACTGCAAAAAAAACAGTCAGCAGTCAGTATTTACTTTTTGACTTGGCAGTTAAAAAAAAGCAGGTTATTGAATAAAGTTAATTAACTGCAGTTCTTTTAACTGGTTTTAGTCTTTTTAGTCAGTACAAATTCATTTGTACTGGGGTATTAGAAGTTTTAGTCAGTAAGTCTTTTCACTGCAGTTATTTAACTTTAAGTCAATTAACTTTTTTTTAGTATTTTGACTAGAATACTACAGGGATTTGAAAATAATATGCTGAATCAGCATATTTCAATGATATCAGATCATTTGGGAAAACCAAAATATTATTTAATTATTACAACAATATATTATACATAATAATTATGTATACATGAATGTATAACAAATCTGAACCACATCTTTAAAGTCGTTTTTAAAACGCATCAGTATTCAAACTTTTTGAAAAAAAAAAAAAAAACAGAAATACAGATGTATTTCTTATTGTTATATTTATCTCTTTACTTAGTTTTTCGATTTACAATATACTCTCAAGCGACGTACTCTTAATGCTCTTTGGACTTATAAAGACTAAAAGAAGTCAAAATACTAAAAAAAAGTTAATTGACTTAAAGTTAATTAACTGCAGTGAAAAGACTTACTGACTAAAAATTTTAATACCTCAGTACAAAAGAATTTGTATTGACTTAATCGAATAAAACCAGTTAAAAGAATTGCTTGCTTGTGGCATGTTCAGGTATTTAAGAAAAACAATTTTTTGTTTCAGCAACTAGAATTTAGAGAGGTTGTTGGAGATTTCTATCGTATAAAATTATATTAATTTTAAAGTTTGTAATGCCTTTTTTAAAATAATTTTAGTATTAACATACAAAACACTTATTAATATTTCATAAAACAAATAACCTTTGATCTAAGAACATTAATACTGCTTTTGGCAAACCAAGCAACAACGCAACCAGAAAACTAGAAACATTTCCAAAATTTGTTCGCATTTTAAAAAGAATTCTTCTATTGGAGTACAAAACCAACAATACACGACATTTTCATATTTTATTTATGACTACTCTTGAATTCGAATACCGCTTTTAAATTTTTCTATCACGCACATACGCTCGTTTTGAAAATGCTAAAGACGACCAAAAAATAGGTTTTCAACATATCCCATAGCAATAATTGAACAAGCTTACAAATCTTTGCCTTTTTGATACAGTTTGAGTCATTTTAGAACCTTTCTTAGTTTCCGGAAATTCTTATTGGTTAATGGTTATGAATCTTTATTTGACCCTATATGAAGTTTTGAGTTAACCTTGGATTCAATAGTTCCACAGTTTTAAAAAATACGCTTTGGATTTTTACTAGTAAGTAAGTAAGTAAGTAAGTAATGTTGTTTATTTCACTTTATCCATACATTAAATTGTTTCTTATATTTTTATGATTTGATTCAGTTCTTATAGAATTAGTAATAATTTAACAAATGTGTTATTATTTCTTTAAACAAAAAGATTCAACAATGACTTTTGTCGTCTGTCGCAATCAATACAATTTTTTCTAAAAACTTCCCTAGATTTATAATTATTTTTAAGGCAAAAATATAATTAAGATACGTTTCATTTTCTAGTTGTTAAATTCATTTATGAGTTGTTGGTGATAATTCAGTGCTATTTGTAAGTATTTGATGATGCAGTTCCAATCCTTAATCCGTTTAAGAAATCTATTATATTGTTCATATCAAGTGAACCACTTCCTAATGTCTCTCGGCGAATACTTCTTAAAATTGGGCAAGTTCCTACAAAATGTGCAAGGGTCTCTTCTTCGTTTGAATTGCAGAGAGTACAGTTTAGATTTTTACTATCTGCTTAAGTTATAAATATACCCGAAGTATTCGTTGCAAGAACAAGACTTAATTTCATACCGTTTTGTCTTTTTTCTTCTGTGAAGAACTGGTTTAGTACAAATGGCTTAGCGTTTCTTACAGGTGACGTAAGACAAGTGATATGAATACCCTTATAATGATTAAACACAATGCCAGCAATTAAGAAGGGAGGATAGTATTAGAAAGGAGATACCGATGCATATTGGTTTTGAATATCTGCACATTGTAACGACTGAGATATATAGGGTCTGGTAAAGAATTCCACATTCGTGTAGTCCGACTTAAAAAATAATCTCTGTGCTTTACTGTACGTCCGAAGTTGGACTTAAGGGTAAACTAATAAGCGTTCCTAGAAGAACGGGTATTACAGTTAGGTAAATTGTTTGAGCGAGAAATGCAACTGGCTATTTCACTAGAGCTTTTCTTATGAAAGTAGGGACAAAATTATGATAGACATGAAACCTTACGACGATCGACGGTGCTCGAGAGATACAAAAGTTTCAGTTAGACAACGATCACCTATCATTTTTAGAGCTCTCTTTTGAATTCTGTCCAAGAGACTCAAGTGGTTTATAAGAGCACCTGCCCAGATATGGGAATTGTACTCGAGTTTCGGACGAATATAGGCTTTATAAATAATTATAGCCAGATCAGAAGGGGTAAAAACTTCTTGCATCGTCGGAAAAAACCTAAACACTTACCACCATTTTTGACGATGTCGAATATGTGATCACTTCACAACAAGTGGTTTATAATGCACATACCTAGAACTGAACACTGTTCAGTCTCCTCGATGCAATTACCACCCATTGATTTTGGCATTGGGAGAGGGTTACGCTTTTGCAACAGTAGAGAGCAGTAAGCATTAAATTCTACACGGCTTTTGATTCCCTATTGGACAAGTTGTCAAAGTGAGAATGAGCTTCTCACACGCTCCCGTTGGTAGTCCACATTTAAAGAACTAGGACGAGAATCTAAAAACGAATATGAAAAGCTGATTGTACTGTCATCAGCGAAAGAATTTAGTGGTAAGAGTGTCGGAGACAAAACGGAGCCCTGGGGAACACCAGCGTTTGTTTTGTGGATTTTAGATTTGAAATCGTCCAATACTACTTGAATTGAATGGTCCGAAAGGTAATTTCTAACCCAACAAAGAACAGATTTATCAATACCAAAAGCACGCATTTTCTATAAGAGAGCTTGATGCCTCTATCAAACGCCTTTGAAATATCAAGTGCAATAATCTTACTTTCTCCAAAACGGTGTACAAATTTGTTCCACTGTTCGGTGACATAGACCACAAACCAAATCTAACAACTTATGAAGATTTTTCGAAAACTATATGAAATAATTGTTATTTGAACTGAATGTTGAAGAAAATGATTATAGAAAAGGATTAGGAACGAATTTTATTGAAAAAAATATACTTCAATTAAGATAGTCACAAAAAAACCTTGTGTCTTTTCCAATTTCAAAAAGTAATATCTTAAAATTCTGACGTGATAAAATAATATTGAAGTTGACTTTACATTAAGGCCATCAAAACCCATTGGAAAAGTGCAATTTTATTTCGACCTATAAACCTTGTCGAACAGTGTTATTTGGTATGTACTTTTTATCTCATCTTCAAATTTCTGACAATATTCAAAAAATATGCCATAAGATGGTAGAATAGCTAAGCTACTTGCAGACAATACTTTCGTTAGTAAATAGTGGTAAGTTTTTTTTTTTCAATAAACTTATTTTATTACATGCCTTCCAGTAGAAAGTCTTAAACATAGTTCTGCCTGTCTTAAGCAATATAATATTGGTATTCCTTGATTGAAAGTAATGTTTATTGTGAATAACACCAAAAAACTAAATAATTATGTTAAAACTTATGGGTTCACTACTTTCAACTTGTTAAGAATTCAATAATTCAAAACAGCCTTTATCATTTCGGCATCTTTTTGATATTGTTATAAACAGAAATATCGTGTATAAAGTCAAAAACATAGTTGACTAATGTTTCATGCCTTCATAGTATATTCGCACCCAATCGATGACCACGCAACTGATTTGTTTGTCACCACTTTCAATCGTGAAGCACGTTTGTCTGTTGGACATGATTCACCCCAAACTTGGAATCAACAACTGAATGCACATAGTGCCATTCATACAAAGTACCTGCTTCACTGACCACAAAACTATAAAAATGTCTTTTATCGATGGCGCACATGATCAACGATATCAGATCGCGTTACGGGTTAAGGCACTAACGCCTGCCCGCCCAAGTTGCTTCAAACAAACAATCAAACTCTTCGGCGCTCACATACCACACCACCAACGGCCGCCGCCGCCGCCCCGCCGTGACCGTATCGGCTATAAGTGAATTCAGTATGAGTCCGAAATATTTTGTGTAAGGTATTGTAGTTGCCAATTTTGTTGATGCCAAATGAAATGAGCTTTGATTTAAATTTGTCTTTTGTGACTTTTGTGCGCAAGTTTTGCATACAAATCAACTTATGATGTGATCATTTGTGTTCTGTAGAAGCTAAAAAACAAAAAAAAACAATAAAGTGACTATTGTCGCACCTTGAGTCACTCCTTGCGAAAATTGAATTTTCTATTCTTCCACTAGGTAATAATAATCAGTAGGTACCTTGGAAGTGTTTTGTTTTTGGAGGAAAAAGTTGTTTTGTTTACTTTTATTTTTCCACAATGGAAGATTTAATTTAAGTCCTTGGTAAAGTGTTTTATGCTCAAGAAAATTCCCACAGAGTTGTGTTTCATTTTTGTTGTTGTTGTTGATGTTTTTTGTTAAAAAAGAAAATGATTGCTTTAGCAATTCTGCTTGTTGTTGGTTGGTTGGAATGGAAGTGGTCCATGAATAAAAGGAACCGTTTCTATAGATAATAAAGAAGAATTGTGGCAAAGTGTTGAAGAGAACGTATACTAACATTCTGGCTGTGGTGTAATAGTTAGTTGGAAGAAAAGGAAAATATTTGAGACAATTCAAAGTCCTGGACACGTAGCACTTCTATGGCGGTCGGTGCTGGTGGGTGATGGTGGCGGCACTTAAGAAAACGGATTCTTCTTTCGCTTAAAGAAAACAAACACAAAAAAGCTAACAGAATTTGAAAATTTTTCTTTTTTGTATTCTTTAAGAAAGAAATATACAAGAGTGAGCACACAATACATCATTATCAAACGGATTTTCGAGGATATTTTTTTTCTGCCTCTTCTTCAGCGAGTGCTGTTTATGTTTTCTCTTCTATAATACTCGTATAAGGCTGATGCAGCATCAGCAGCAAATAGCTCCTCTTCTTAACGTGTGTGATGTCCTTTTTTCTATGGCTGATGTTAGTTTTTGTATTCTTCTCTTTTCTAGAAGTTTTTCCTTTTATTTATTTCACTCTCTTTGTGGCATTTATTATAAGTATTTATATTGTGTGTGTTTATGTTCGCCAGAAGTCTCGTATAAATATGTGTTGCACTTTTAGTGTTTGTTTCTTTTATTTTCTTTTCTTTTTTTTTGCTGTTAAAGCCTTCCTTGAGGATAAAATTCAGGATTCTTCGTCCTTCGTCAGAAAACGAAAAAAAAAATGGAGAACAAAAATTGTATGTGGAAATCGTCATTTAAGAATAAAGCTAACACAATTCAACAAGAGAAGCGCCGCATAACAGAAAACTGAACATTGAGACTGAAGACAGAAAAGTAGAAGACCACTAACCGCTTTCTTTTGGCTGCAACTGCAAGTATAAAAGGAGTAAAATATTAAGTGGTTACGACGAAAAGTCCGCTTTTGTATTTTATATATGTGTATTAAATTCTTTTTTTTTTTTAGTTGTATGCACTGCTTTTGTTTAGTCCTTTGACTAGACTTAAACTTTATATTCCTTCGAGATGTAGGTTTATGTGTTTAAAGGATGTTGTGACTTGTGAGATAATAGCCAAATAGTTCTTTGTTTTATTAAATAAAAATATGTGCTGTGGATGAGATTATTACATGTGAATGTGTTGTTGCCATCAGTAACAGGAAATAGGTTGCAACTTTTAACAAACTGCAGGCAGAGGCAGATAAATATCAAGGCTGTTTTTTTTCGCTGGGTTCCTGCACTTATTGTATTGAAATGGTGCTTAATTCGTTACATTTTGTCTTTTATTTTTTAAATTTTTAGATGTAAAAAAGGTTTATACTTCTTAACCGCATTTTAAAGAACTTTTTGAGCTTCTCTAACGTTAAAACTTTCGTTAGTCATTGATCTTAATCGAAATAAAAAAGGAATATGTATATAGTAACTTCCGTAAAATTTCTAACGACAAGTCTCTCAAAACAAGTTGTGGAAAAGTATAAGTTTAAATTTGAAAAAAAAGAAGTATTGTTTCTGTTAAGCTTCGATAAAGTTTCGTTACAGTAGCTCAAATAAATGTTAACTAAATAAAGTTTCGTTACAGTAGCTCAAATAAATGTTAACTAAATAAAGTTTCGTTAATTTTTATTTCCACGTTTGGGACTAAAATTTGCTTATTTAAAGTACACTTGCAATTTCTGAGACCCCAACATTCAGTTTTACTACTATTTTACTTCTTTAGCCATTGATCTTTATTGAAATGAAGAAGGAATATGTATCTAATAACTTCCGTAAAATTTCGAACGTTATATCTCTCAAAACAACATGTACAAAAGAATAAATATAAACTTAAGCAAAAAAGCAGTATTGTTTCTATTAAGCTTCGATGAAGTTTAGTTACACAAACTCAAACAACTGTTAACTGAATCAAGCTTCGTTAACTTTTATTTCCACTTTTGGGACTAACGTTTGCTTATATAAATACTTTGGAGACCCCAAAATTGAGTGTTAACTTCTATTTTAATTCCTTTTGCTTGATTCGTAATAACGGGTGACTTTTTCTAGAGGTATAGAACTTTAAGTGGATGACATGTTTTTTAAATCAATGCTGATTTCAGCTGTTCCCAATTTTCATGAACAAATTTTGTTTAGCAAAACTGTGGTTTGGCAGTCAAAGATGACAGCTGTAGAGCCGTGATTACTGACTTTTTCGTTCACCATTCACGCTACGGACCAGTGAATTGATGGCCTTCAATATCGTGCGATTTATCACCGCTTGACTATTTTCTGTAGGGATATGTGACATCGTAAGTCTTAACTGACAAGTCCGAAACTATTGACAACATGTAGATCATATGCCAACAATCATATTGAAATTCTAATGCCAAAGGATCTTATTGAAATTCTTAAGGACCTTCATACATTAAGATATGTTTTTTTGTAAGTATATCTAAGTGTATAATTTTTTTTATAATAAGCGCACACTTAAGGGGATATTAATACCCTTTATTATGTAAGGAGACAGTGTGAGCACTAGAAAAGAGAGAGAGGGGTTGAAGGGAGGAGTCGGTGCACATTAGTTTTGAATTCCTGAATATTGCAATGGCTGGGAAAGACAGAGTGTGTTAAGGAATTCCACATTCGCGTAGTACGGCTAAAGAACGAATCTCTGTACTTGACAGTACGACCGAAGTTGGGCTCGAGGGTATACTGATGAGCATTTCTAGAAGCGCGAGTATTACAGTTGAACTGTTTAAGGAGAGGAATGCAGCTTGCTATTTCACTAGAGCAAAAACCGTTAAAATAACGGTAAAAGAGGGTGAGACAAGAAACTTTACGACGATGTTCGATTGACGTAAATGATCCTATGATGGTATTATCACCAATCAATCTAACTGCTCTACGTTCAATACTGTCCAAGAGGCTTAAGTAAGTTGCAGGAGCACCAGCTAAGATATGGGAGTTATACTCAAGCTTTGGACGTTGAAAGTTAAGAATAAAAATAGTACTCGTACTTATTCCAGCCCCTAATATCAGACTTTTGACCTTGATTGTCTATTACAATTTTCTAAAAAAATGCTACCTAGTGGACCTGTACATTTAAATAAAAACAAAACAATCCAGATCTCGAGCTACCAGTAAAAAAACGCACACCCGAAAAATCAATCATTTATTTTATTCAATCACCTCATTCAAAACTCTGCCAATGACTTTATTTAAGAGCTATTTCGATTCGATTGAACTTATCATAAAATCCACTTTAAAATCGATACACAATAAGCAATTACCTAATGAACAGAGACTACTTCTACAATACCTCCAACCTTCCTGCCATCAACCTTACTTATTCTCTCTCTTGCGCTCTCTTTGTAGTTGTTATAAATATCCTTTAAAGGTCCTTCAATATCAAAAGTTTCATACATTTTCTACGTTAAATTGCTCTTGAATGAGAAACTTTTCTTCAATTCGATGAAGATAAGATGAAACTCCTTCCTTATAAGACAGTCAAGGATATACGACTTTGTATATATAAAATTCCATTATCAAGATGATGGTGTGTACTGTGTATAGAGGATAAAGGTAGGGATGATAAAGATGAAGAAGAAAAACAAATGTCTGACTCCTTGCATTGACACATCTTTGAAGCAGAAGCAGAAGCAGAAGCAAAAGCAGAGTTTCCGTTTTCCGGTAACCACCCGCGCCAAGTCCCCCGAGAACAACTGATATTCAGGATTCCATCACCTAATCCCATCTATTCCTGCGTCATCATCATTTGATCTTAAACAAGGCCAAACGACAAGATAGATAGACAAACATCAATCTCACTCTCAATGCAGCCCCAGTTCCCAATCCCCAACCTACAACCTCCAACTTCCAACCCCCAACCGCTTTGTGATGCTGAAGCTGATGGTCGGCTAAAGTGCATCATCAGAGAATGCATTTCTAGTATCAAACGTCAACCACCATATACAACGACACAATACAGCAGAGTACGGTACAGCATCATCATTATATCCTCGAACTTCCAACCAGCCAACCAACCAACGTAGAACCCCCTCCACAACCCCCAAAGGAGCTTGTGCAATATTTTATTAAATAATAAATGAACGAAACGTTTTCTCGCGCGTACACACAGAGATTGATTAAAATTCCATCAGCCATCGAAGAGACTCCTGCAACCTTCCCTTCACTCACTTTGACTTCACTCAGTCACCCACCCCCTTCCGTCTTCTTTACTGGTGCGCGCATCCTTGTGCCGTCAAGTTGCATGCATAGCACGTTCCGTTGTCCCGTCATCGTCATCATAGTCGTTGACGAATGCCTCTGCACAGCACAGCGCCATCATAGGACCTATCTCAACATCCCTAGGGTGAGTGAGAAGTAGCAGCAAATTAATGAAAGCGATTCAATAATTTGTTGAGACAGCTTTTAAGCTCAGAATCCTGAGGTTTAGCCCCTCACCCTTATCCCCACACTCTTCAGTCGCCCCCCATCTACAGAATTTTAAAGGAAAATACAGAGGCAACGAACGAGCAAATGTATCTGTTATATATTGGAGATTGTGGTACTGTTAATTTAAACTAGCATAACGTATGTTTTTAATTAAAATGAGGCCTTACCTTCTGGATAGTCAATTTCATAGTACATTTATCCAGGATACAGCTTCTTGATTTTAAAAAATCCGTTTCGGAGACCTAAGTTCACAAAAAAACTTAATTTCACTTCACCACAAAAGTCTCAAGGATCTACTACTGCTGGTGTACGAAAATTGGAATCTCAAAAACCCGGTTGTACCTACAACTTGTAGTTCATAAATGTAGTTCAAGGCTGTCTGTGTTTTTGAAAATGTATTTATTCTTTAGTTGAATTTTGGTTTGGATTCGGGTTTGGGTAGGTTCAGTGGTACGCACTTGCTTGAGGACGAGAGAGGTCCTGAGAGATGGTGTCTAGTAGGCTTCTACATCATCTACACATGCAACCAAAGACCGTTTGTGGACTTTTCTCTCTCGAAAATAAATCGCGACATCATAAATTTATGCTCCAAAACCCACATACAAAAATTCCAATTCCAGTTCCTTTAAATCAAAAAGGAAAACATCAAAATCTGCATATTCTGTTGTGGACCGTCGACAACAGGCAACAAAATGTCCTTTCCTCGTCTTGTCTCTGTCACACTTGAACGCACATACACGCTCAGTACATTATCACGTACGAGTACGAATCTACGAGGATAACACACAAACACACTCACACAAAAACACACAAGGATTGAGACAGGAAATGAGATTTCCTACAAGCGAAGTAGAAGAAGAAATCCCATTTGGATTGTTCAGCTTTAATTTTATTTATTTTCGTCGTCAATTTCGTCCTGATTTTTTTTCTGTTCTTCTTCTTTTGCTTCTTCGCTCACTCAGCAGCACTCAGTGTCGATTGTCGAATCTTTTTTCAACCACCATTTTAGTTTTAAAGTTTATTTTTATTTAAATTTTTCAACCCTTAAGTTTATATTTTATTTTCCATCGCGCGATAACAATCTATCGGAATTTTGTTTAAGTTCAAAGGATACACTTTTATGGTTATTTAACTTAATCAAGGATCGGAATATGAAAATCCTTTTTTAATTAGATTTTTTTTTCTAAAACCATCTCAAGCACTTTAAAACAGAAAATCTTGATCTTGATTTATTGATTTTTGAAACGTTCGAGGTTTGCAAAACTGACGGGCGAACAACACTGGTCGACTGAAAATTTTCCTTGCAAATCCGTAAAGGATGCGAAAATTACCGTCGTTTTCGGCTGCTTATTGTGTGGGTTTTCTCTTTTCGTATTTGCCTAGGTATGGATGAGACAGGATGCAGAAACGTCATGCGCTGGAAGGAGACGAGTTTATATGTGCAGGAAATGCTGTTGCTAAAATATTTCTTTTTTATTTTGTTAATTCTTCTTTTTTTTTCTGCAATAATTTAAGTTGGCCTTATATTCATTATATCCTTGCAGTTCTCCACCAGATTACGAGAGAGAGGAGCGCGAAGACTTGGTGAAAATTCCAGAACACCTAAAATGTATGCATTGGATTGGATTGGAGTTTGAAAAATGAGCCTGAACCTCATAAAGAGGGACCCCCTTTTAAATTCGTAGTACGTAGAGAATAGAGTTCGGAGAAAATTTCCCAGGAATCCCGGAAAAGCTCATCACAAGAAGTTGAAAGTCGACTTCGGCAATCGACATTTATACCTTGAAGGGGCATTTTTGGTTGATATATGGAATGTTGAGTCTTTGATAAGCACTTTGAGTGTGCTTTTATTGTCCTGGATTATAAAGTTTCAAACATTCCAATGCATTCGAAAGGACAATAACATTCATTGGAATTTTTAGAATAAGAAAGCTTTTGGGAAGATAAGAGAGCAATGGGAGATGCGCATAATCTCTCTGTTTCCAACCTCAGCACAGGTCCCCTCTAATTGAACGAAAGTTTCCCCTCAAAAGCTTTGGCCTTTCCAGAAAGAGAACAAGAGAAAGAATGGAGTAAAAGGAGAGATAGATTTTGATTTCCTTCTAAAAGTTTATTCTCAAAATTGAGCAAGCTTCCCTAAAATAGGGGAGATAACTAATTTAAAAGCTCCTATTAGCAATGGCGAAGGCTTTAAATGCCTCTAGGGACTTTTGTCGCCTTCGATTCTAAATTGTTTTGAAGTCGGTGTATTTTAGGGAGCTTGAAGGGAATTTTGTAAAGCTTTTCACTTTACTGCTAAAAATCTATTGGAAAATATACAATTTTACATACAAGACTTTTGATGCTTTGACTGTGAGAGTAGCAGCCACTTAGTCAAATGTTGATGATGTTTGACTTTAAAAACTGATTTAAAAGATTTTAAAAGTTTACCTGATTCTTGTCATAATTTGTTTGCTTCACAAAATTTTTCAGACTTTGTTTGTAAAAGTGAAGTTGGATTAAAAAATATATAAGGACTTTGGAACATTTGAAATAACGAACAATTGAAACTTTGAACTTACCTTAGTCTATCATAAGAGAGTATGCTAGGAAACAGGACTTTTAATGAGCTATAATTATGAAGTTAAAACGTTTACTTTTAAATGACCAGTTATAAAGAGTATTAACTAGTGTAAATAATAATTTCGATCAATACATTTTAGAAATTGAAAATAATAAGCTAGGATAAGATTGTAAGAAATTTAAAATAAACTCAAGTTTTAAAGACAAAACTAACAACAAGGAAATGATGATAACCAATTAAAAAATTAAATGAAATAAGGTTTCAAAACTTTTAAAAAGTGAAAGTAATTATACTGTATGGTTAGAAACATTAATTTCGGAACAATACATTTCGATGATAATCTTCAACATAATTAAGGTTTTGTCTAATAAACAAATCAAACAATACTTTTCAAGGTTTTATGTTGAAATCTGATTTAATATTTCTCAATAAGGTCATTTTCATTTTGTAGTAAATCTCTTTTAAAATATTAATAGAACCGTGTTTTTAGGAGTAACGTTTAAATCTTTCCAGAATCTCAATTAGTGTCTAAAAATTCTTATACATAAGTTATTAGTCTTTAAGTTTTTTATAAACTTTAAATATAATGCTTTTATGGTTTTTGAAAATATTAATACTTGGTGCTTATTTCGAATCTGAACTTAACATTATTTTTATATTTTGTATAAATATATTGCAACTACTTGATATACGAAATAGCCTTGTTTAAAAGCCATTTTAGCCTTATTCTGTTTAAAATCCTTTTTAATTTTTGCTCAGCATTTCTGAAGGTTAACATATGTGAGACAGATGAAGGCTAAGAACTTATAATCATTTCCACTTTCGGCGTATAGGAACTATTTGGCAAGTATTGCAAACTTTAAATTTGTCGAAGCTGAGATTTTAATCAAACATGAAATGACGATGCTAGAAAGGTCGAATAAAAATGGGTCCACCGATTCCCTCCGTCTGTTTGTCTGTCTATTCTAGCCCTCTCTATACAATCTGTACCATTAGGTATATGTATTAAGTTCAAACTTGAAAATTAAGGTTTAGAGCGGATTTGGTTTATTTTTTTTTGTTTTTATTGTCAGGGAAAATACAAACAGCAATCCCAATACATATTTTTTGGTTAAAAATGAAAATTCAAATTTTTAAAGCGGTCCCAAATATTTTTGTGAAATTTTCTCATCAAAAAGTAATGTTTTTGACTTCTAATAAAATTTTACAAAAAATGGAAAAACTGTATTTTTTTTAAATATTATTAAAAGTTCAAAAAATAAAAATATGGCATTTAATAAAATTTAAAAATAAATACAATCATCAGTTTTCTTATAAAAAGTAAAAGTACTAAAACAAATTGGTAAAAACTGATGTTCGACTCCAATATCTCTAGAATAAATGGAGGTATTGACTTCAAGATTATTATATTCTATGCAAATTTTGTTGTAAACATAAGATAATTTTCTTAAAAAAATCATTTACATAACAAATAAAAAAAAGAAGCTGGGATGCGACCCACACTGATAACTTCCCATCCCACCTGTCGATGTGTCTTGCTTAAAAGGTTTAGAGGTCTATTCGTGTTTTGTTAGAAATTGTGTCAGTTGAAATATTTAAAAAAAAAATGTTAATTACCAACAATATTTTGCATTATGATAAAATAGTTTGATTTCAAAATCTATTTTTGTTAACGAGAATTTTAGTCGAAAACCAATTTTTACCAATTTTAGTAGCATTTCTTAAAAGTTTTTATTTCTTATATAAACAAGTACAAATTGGATGAATGAAATTAATTTGAAGTCAATATCTTCTATTGTTCACGAGATATCGTGAACCGAACATCAATTTTTACAAAATTTGCGTACTATTTTTTTGCAGATTTTATTTTTTTTTATGAAAAAACGGACTGTCGGATTTTTATAAAAATTTACTTAATGTCGAAAACAATATTTTCTGTGAGATAAAATAAGTTTGAAGCCAATATTTTTAATTTTTGAAAAGACATTTTAGTCGAAAGTAAATTTTTACTAAGTTTTAGTACTGTTTTTTATAGATTTTTATTTTTTTTTTGTAAAAAAAACTGTCAATTTGATTTTTCTCAAAATTTTACCAAATGTTGAAAATTAGTTTGAAGCCTTATTCTAAAGTTCTTGAAAAGATATTTGAGTCGAAAATCAATTTTTACCAACTTTTATTAATTTTTTTAGGTTTTTATTTTTTGTAAAAAAAAACTGTCTATTCGATTTTTCTCAAGATTTTACCGAATATTGAAAACAATGTTTCTTATAAGATAAAATTAGTTTGAAGCCAATATCTTAAAGTCTTGAAAAGATATTTAAGTCTAAAATCAATTTTCACCAATTTTGAGTAATGCTTTTTTAGGTTTTTATTTTTTGTAAAAAAAACTGTCAATTCGATTTTTCTCAAAATTTTACCAGATGTTAAAATCGTTATTCTTCGTTGCACAAAATTGTTTTGGAGATGAAAAATCATTTTTTGTTCGTAAAAAATTCGAGGTGACAAATATTTTTTTCAGTTAGTAGGATTTTTTCCAAAAATATATTTGTTTTGAATCACTTTACAATATATAATACAAAATTTAATTCAATCTCTAACGTTATTATTTCGTTAGATATTTAGGGTTAACCAAAATTTGGAACTTTTTTTTTTTAATTGCTATATGGTAAAAAATTCCTGAGAGTCCTTTCTGCATCTTTCTGCATTATTATCTGTATAACAAAATTTATTTGAAGTCGATATCTTTACTGGTTTTTGAGCTATGGACGACGAAAAAACGTCGCGAACGTAGGGACGTAAGGACTAACAAACGTACGTTCACATCTCTCTAAAAATCTTTTATTTCGACTCTAGGGACCTTAAAACGTCGAGAAATGTCAAAATTTTCAATTCGACAGATCGGATCGATTACAATAACTTCCTGTGGGAAGTTAAAAATTCAAAAAATGCTACTAAAATTAATAAAAATTGTTTTTTGAATTAAAATCTCGGGAACAGGAAAAGATATTGTAAATAAACTTATTTTATTAGATTCGACTTATTGTTGTCACCTCATAGGTAATTTTTAGAAAAATCTATTTTACAACTTTTTATACAAAGACTTTAAAAAACAAAAACAAAAAACTGATTAGAAATGGTTTTTGGCTCAAGTATTATAAGAACAAAGAAAAGAGATTGACTTCAAAACAAATTCAGGTTTAAAGATATTGGGCCATATTTATAGTTCTTTGATATTTTCTGATTTTGTCTTTGCTAAACTAAACTTCAGTTTATGTTATTCACAGACAATTTAAACCCATTTTAAAACGATAGTATGGAGTCTAAAAATAAACACGACGGAACCTATGTTTAAGCTGTTTTTAAATCTATAAAACGTCAAAAAAAAAAAACAAACTGATTGAGGAAATTACGTCGCGAAGCATTTTATTTGAACATTTAAAAACAAAAATTAAAATGTCAAAAGACTTATAGCATATCAATGGACAGGTTCAGACGACATAAGGGACTTGAAAGTCAGACAAGTTTCTAGTATCTGATTGGCTAGCTGCCAAAAAATTACCTTCCAAATAAGGCAACTTCAATGGAAAGTTCACTGGAAAGTAAGTCAAGAAAAATCTCCCTAACTATGTATTAAGTCATTTCTACTTCTATCAAAATGACAGTTGATCATGTTTTTTTTTTTCATTCAACTGAAAGCTGAACTTTGTTACTCTATGATGTATTTACTTTCTGCACAACTTCATTTAATGCTTTCTGGAAAAGGATTCCTTGTCAATTTGTAAAAAATATAAGTAATATTTCCTTACAATACAAAATACAAATCGTCATGGTTTTGTAGCTTGCCTGAGGAGTGTTTCGTAGTCAGTAATGTTTTTGTTATTTTTTCTTTACAATTAACTTAAAGAAGAGGATTGTGAAGTATAGTTCTGAATTTGAAATTCATGACACTTGAAAAACTAACTAGTCTCCTTGGTCAAAATATACGTTCAAAGAATGAAGTTGACTGCAAATAATGAGGTCCCTTATGTTGTCTGAACCTGCCCAATAGTTTGATATTTTGCTGGATGTTGTAATGCTACCACCCAACAGAAAACGAAAGCTCTACTTAACCCGAATCAACCTATTTGAAATAGATGAGGACGATTTGTATGAAAGGTATTTGAATTCGAGAAAAAAACTGTCAAGTTTATGATTGACCTTCGAAATATTGAAGATCGCAGTTCAATTAAAGGCTTGCCAATATCTGTGTGTTTCCAAGTCTTAACAGAACCAGCGCGACTTACATAAAATTTCTCAACTAATAGCAAACAGAATAATTTAAAGGATTTCATAGATTTTGGCTTTCCAGCTATCGCATTGTATTTTGTTGCCCTCTAGAAGCCATTTTGTAAAGCTGTGAATTTGTTTCTAACTTAACAGATCTGCCAAATTCTTTATCAACAGTAGGTGTGTCTAACCTAGATGTTAAATTTAGACTATAGTTTGAATAGGCTAGGGTTTAAAATATGACTATGAATAATGAATATGCCCCATTGTTATTAATATTTAATAAAATTTAAAGATAAAATCCAAGTGACAGTTTTCCAATAAAATAAAAAAACCATTTTCGACTGAAAATATATTTCATGTTGGGTATACAAAATATTTCGACAGAAAACAGCTTAAGCTTCAATTCTTGATTGAATATACTTTACAAAAAATATCATTTGTAACTTTATACGATCACCAATTCCAAATTACCCCAACCTGACGTGATAGAGGAGTTTTTAAACTCAATTTATACTTTGACTTCAAGAAATTTACTGAAATGTATAATTTGATTACCTACTATTTATTATTTTTTCTGAAAATAGTTATTGGTGTACATTGATTTTGAATTCGAGAATATTGCAGTGACTAGTAAAGACAGAGTTTGGTTAAGCATTCCACATTCGTATAGTGCAGCTGAAGTATGCGACTCTCTATTTGACAACAGGACCAAAGTCGGGGTCGAGGATATATGATTATTCGTGAAAGCGCGAGTATTACGGTTAACAACTGGCTATTTAGCTGGAAAATAATCCGTTTAGTTAACCGTTTAAAATAATGAGACAAGAAACTTTACGACGTAGTTCAAGAAAATCAAATCCTAATTTTTTGCAAATATTTGGATGGCAGTAGTATTTACTCCTTTTTAATGAAAACCCCGTTTCTGTAAAATTTCAAAAAACAAATCTATTTTTTTAAAGGCAAGTTTGTATTATTTAAGAGCTTAAGAGTAAAAATCTTCTGGAGAAAGAAGTCCCTTATAGGAAAGAAGAAATTATATTGCGTCCCTGACGAAAAAACTCAAACCCGATTTTTAAAAATAAACCTGGTACTAAATTGCGCTTTAATTATTTTATTATCTCTTTGTATGCACATTGCGATTGCACATACATTAAAAAACTTTATAACTTCAATTCTTGTTTCTCCTATAGCCGTAGATATTGCTACCAACTTAAATATAAGCATTTCTCTATCCACTTTAAGGGGAGTTATAGGCCTTGGTGGTTTTAGAATTTATGTAATTTGCATGGAAAGCTCAGATTGTAAACGTAATATAACCATACATGCTTTTTTATAGAGAAAAACTTAACTAAAAACGACCTCATACCTATACTCCTTGATTTGAATATCTTTTTACAAAAAGAAAACACTCCAGACAGAATATTCACTCGCTTAACCCACAGCTAAAAGTCCTATTTGCCTAAGCAGGGCCGTAACTTCAAAAATAATAATTAAAAAGATAATTTATTTCTATAAAGTCTTGAAAAATATTCGTATCAAGTTTCCAGTTATCTCTCGTTAACTGTTTTAAATAGTAAAAAAAAAAAACATTTCAATCAATAAATAACGTCCCTCCTCCTTCTTAATGCCTCCAAATTTTTAAAATGCACCTTGTGTTGAGACCTTAATTTCCAAAAGAGCCACGTTAAATTTAGTTTCTTTTTAAAATATTTCAATTTTTTGACCCGTCCTCTCATTCTAAATTTTTCGAACTAAATCCCCCTTCTGACCTACGGCCTTGTGTTCCTGCAATCCAGATGGAGATATAGCTTCAAAACCAGGCACCTCTCAATTTTTTTTAAACGTTCTTCGGCCCTATTTTATACAGCGATGCAGTGTTTCATAGGCAGTAGCATAGCAGTGTAGTAGAGTATCTCCCCAGGACAGGAACCATCCAGGAGTGAGGTTCAAGCCGAGCATTTTCAAAGAACAAAATCCTATTTATATCTTGTTGTGTCCTTAAACAACAACACCAACAACAAAATATATGCAAGAAGTGCATATTCTTGCCGTCTTCGTCGCTCATCGTCGTCCTTTTGCCTATGATATCATTATATGTGTACACTTTCACCAAAAGGACACAATGACAATAACAAGAACAAATAAAAAATAAAGAGCAGAATAATCATAAATTTTGAATTAAAAACAAAAAAATGAAAATGCAACAAGGATATACACCAGACTGTGTTTCCATATACACTGCAGAAAAAGGATAGTCTCAGTCCCATTCCAAGTTCTTTAGTCGAAGTTGGAGTCGTCGGAGTCTATGTCTCTCTCCTGTTGCCGCCGCAGACGCCTAAGCCATTTCCAAAAGGATTTATGTAGATATTCATTGGAATATCACACTCGCTAGAAAAGCCAGCAGCTTCGCTATCCACATTAATAATAACCCTCTTATCCTTGGGTCGGTCGGTCGGTGGGTCGTTGGGTGAGATATGTAAATGTTGCTTCTTGTGTGCTTCATCTATCCTCTGCTAGGGTTTGAGTGTAGGCGACAATCTTGTTAATTATATTCTTCACACTGCAATTGCAACGAGCTTAGGTTCCTTTTTATTTTCTTCTCGCCTGCAATTCTGTTGATATTTTTACCACCATAGATCAGTTGTGGGTGGATGACTTTGAGGGGGCGTTGGATATGAATATCCTTGCAACTACATCGTCTCGCCGTTGCCACTGCCGTTGGCGCTGTGCAAATTCATGATGATGCGCTCGCTCCTAAGTGTCTCGTTGTTCACCTAGGAGGATACATTTCTATACAATTTTTCCTTTTTCTTTTTTATGTGTGTGTGTTTGGATTCCTTCTTCTTTTTCGCTTCTGCTTGACTCCTCGACTCGACTTGAATCGAATCGACTCGGGTGCTCTGAATCTTTAGTATCCTTTTACCTCCATCTGCCATCTCAGTTAGGTAGAATTGGCGTGTGTGTGTGTGTATGTGTGTGTGTGAATAGCGAGCGAAAAGAGGCTCCTTAAATAACTCATGTGCGGCCATAAAAATGGCTTAAAGTGATCATCATAAACGTTGAGTGAGCAAACATTGCAATAAAAATTCTTCCTTCCTTCCATGTCCTTTTGCCCATGATGATGTCTCGTCCTTGTAAAGTGCTGCGTTTCAAGCTTCACTCTTATTCGCGAGCCAACAGTGAACAAAAAAGAAGAAAAATAATCGTTACAGTAAGAAAGAAAGAAAACCTCTAGAGATTTTGTATATACGTAGACGTTGGAAGACAGGAAAGGAAGGAAATAAGGACGAGGGAAGAAAGTTGGGTTTGGTTATATGTTGCGAGCTATGTTCGTTTGTTGGTTGTTGGAGATGGAAAGGATAATTTTTGCGTCGTGCAGTAGTAAATTTATTTCATCCTAATTTGGTTTTATTGTGCAATTTGGATTTAACGCCTGATGGCTGAATGGGGGGCCCTGCAGGGTAACGACTACAATTGAAGCAACAACAACAGCAGCAGCGGTGAAAAAGAAAATAACCTTGACTTTTCTCTTTGTCGTCCTGACGGGTCCTTGTTGTTCCTCAGTCTTCGTCTTCGTCATCGTCATCGTCATTGTGTCGCGGAGGGCGAGGGGTAAGGGTACGCAAGAAAAAGTTGACTTTTGCTATTTTTGTTGTCAATTTGTTTTGGCAGACAAAATGGTGACGGTGCTATTTTTCTTTTTTCTTTGCTTTATTTCTTCGCTCACTTTTGTCAAACATGATTCTTTTTTTTTCGCATAAGGTATTTAGAAAAGGGAGGAGGGTATAGGTATGGTAGGTAAGACCCATTTTGCAAAATAGGAGCCTACTTTAATTGAGGGTAAATGACTTTGTAATGGCAGTCATAGAACACATTTTGGCAAAAATTGCGACGTGTTTATGTGATTTAATGAACCGAAAAGGACGTAGCTCTTCACGGGGAGCGAAAGAGAGGAATGGGAAGCTTCTTCTCAAACCTGAGATAAATGTTTCCGAAAGTCCTTTTTCATTGAGTGATAAATTTTGTTAAAAGTATACCTATACATAGGTTCAGATTGTAATAAGCTCTTACATCTAATATAAGAAAGGTAAAGGTAAATTTTGTCAAGTATAGAAGTTTCTTATTTGAATTTGATGGCAAATTTTGTTTCGAGACAAATCTCTAAGACACATAAAACCTATAAACAGGTAAGGTATTAGGTTTGGTTCTTTGACGCAAAAGTTTGGCAAGTTTTTTTTTTTTTTTTTCTATTCCGAAAATTGCTTTTTGCCTTTATCTCTTTTGATAAGAGTTCTTTATATTTATTGAAGGATTTGAAGCCACAGTCTGTTAATTGTATTACGCGGCGGAAGACGAAAGTTGTTAGGGTGCACATGGAGAAGATGGGAAGAAGTTAACGATGGAAGTCTTATAGCGGAGTTTTGAAATTGCTGAAATACTTAATGAACCTAAACAGGTCATTATAAAGATTTATTTTGAGATCAATTTTTTTTGTTTTCAACAGGGACAAGTGATTATCCCTCAGTCTTCATTAAAGATTCTGGAGGTACCTATTTTCTTACCTTTGGAAGGTTATATTTCTTCCGAAATAGATTTATATTCTTCCAATATTCTATAGGTATATTTTTTTAATGGTGATGGTTGATTTCTATTGCTTAAGAGTTGAATATGTCAAACTGGGTTGAAATTTGGCAATTTATCATGAACCGCATAGCGCCAGAACAACTTTTCTAAATTGTGGAAATTTACTTTGAAATAAATAAATCTGTTCGCGAAGTTCATATAGATCACTTCGTCCATTTAATGATGCAGCTCATTTCTGGTTAAATAGCTTTGTCAATAAGCAAAATTGACGTATAAAGAGCAAAGCCATTCCTCTAACCATTAACGGATCACCATTACATCCATTAATATTGATTTTTAGGTGTAGCCCACATGATGGCGGCATTATCAGTCCTTTTTTCTTTTGAAATGTCGAACGCTATCG
This sequence comes from Eupeodes luniger, assembly GCA_951509635.1. NCBI lineage: Eukaryota > Metazoa > Arthropoda > Insecta > Diptera > Syrphidae > Eupeodes > Eupeodes luniger. The sequence continues at coordinate 6,284,528 of OX608073.1, forward strand.
AGTCATGTTGACTGTATTTTTATTTCAAAAAATGAATCAGGTTAACAACGACGACATTTATTTTCCATAACAAGAGACAGCTTAAGCTTTGTTTTATGTGATACGGACTATTTGAATGTCATTCCCTTGAAATTGCACTTCTGTGCTATAGCTTTTCTAGGACAGGTAGCTCCAATACAACGGATTTGACAATTTAAAATTTTCTCAATAATGGCTATAACTATTTTTATTGAACTTCGTATCTGTAGAGCAATTCTAAAAAGACTACTTTTTAGGTATTTTCAAAGAAATCTCAAAATAGAAAAGTTTTTTTTTTTGAAAAAAAATTGGTTTAAATTCAACTTATTCATTTCTACGTGTTTCATTTTTGCGCTGTTGCCTTTTGAGTGACTACATTCATCAACTAGGTTATCTTGTAGTCCGCCTTGGTTATTTGATAACGAAGTGGTATAAAGATCGTATATTAATAAATCCTTGAAATAAATATTTTGCAGACACAAACACTTCTACTTTAACTGGTTGAAGTCTGTTTGAGAGTTTCTGTAAGGCGCCTGAAGCCAAGGTGTTATACCATATCCAGAATCTCCAAGAATGATGCCATTTTTCTGCATTTTCTTCTTCATTAATGAATATATTGTTGATCATTTCACGGCTCGTAAGTCATGAACTTGGCCTGGCCATTGGAGGTCCACACTAGTGAAATCATCAGCTGCATTGCACATTGCTTGTATATTTAAGCTGAAAAACTCTTCTGGTTAATGTATGCAACCCTAATTGAATCAGGTTTGGAGGTAGCAATATCGATAGCTGCAAAAGCTCCATAAAAGGTTTTCTTTCTTCTTATTTTGCCTTTTTTGCTTTGATTTGGCTAAGATTCGACGAAAACCTTTTATTAATATGAGAAATTTCCATAATTAAGTTGGCCACATGCTTGAAGGTTTTGCACAATGTAGTGCGAAAACTTTGTCCAAACAAAACTGAAACCCAAGTTCACTCAGATATCTCAAACATATCTGCATCCTCTACTCAGAGGTCTGTGCAGTGTACACCTCCTCTATACTTACTTGATTCCCTTAAAAATTAATCAGCAAGCCACTGCACATTTTCTTTTGAAAATCAAATTGAACTATGAAAGTTTGAATCACTAATTTCTAAACGTATTCTACAAAGCTATGAATGTAGATCATATTCTCACTTCAATTGAAGAGAAACCTTAAAATAAGAACTAGTCAAAGCTTTGTAGCCAGGGGTCTAGCTTTTTGTAGCTTTAACTGTAATATTATAGCTTAAACTATTATTAATCACACAATTTGGATCTTAAGCTGGAAAAAGACCCTGGGATGCGACCCACACTGATAACTTCCAATCCCGTCTGTCGATTTGTCTTGCTTGAAAGGTTTCTAGGTTTTCGTGTTTTGTTAAAAAAGTTGTCAGTTCAATAATTATTCTTAAAAAACAATTTTTATCAATTTAAATAGCATTTCTTAAAAGTATTTATTTCTTATATAAACAAATACAAATTGGATGAATGGAATTAATTTGAAGTCAATGTCTTCTATTGTTCACAAGATTTCGAGAACCGAACATTAATTTTTACAAAATTTGCGTAGGTACTATTTTTTGTAGATTTTATTTTTTTATGAAAAAAAACTGACTGTTGGTTTTTAATAAAAAATGTAATTAAAAATGTCAAACAATATTCTCTGTGAGATAAAATTAGTTTGGAGGCAATATTTTTAATTTTTGAAAAGATGTTTGAGTCGAAAGTAAATTTTTACCAAGTTTTAGTATTGTGTTTTTTTATGTTTTTATTTTTGTTAATAAAATTGTCAATTCGATTTTTCTCAAAATTTTCCAGAATATTGAAAACAATATTTCTTATAATATAAAATTAGTTTGAAGCCAATATCTTAATGTCTTGAAAAGATATTTAAGACGAAAATCAATTTTTACCAACTTTTAGTTATGCTTTTTTTAGGTTTTAATTTTTGGTTAAAAAACTGTCAATTGGATTTGTCTCAAAATTGTACCGAATGTTGAAAACAATATTTCTTATAAGATAAAATGAGTTTGAAGCCAATATTTTTAATTTTTGAAAAGATATTTGAGTCGAAAATCAATTTTTACCAACTTTTATACATTTTTTTTTTGGTTTTTATTTTTTGTAAAAAAACTGTCACATAGATTTTTTTCAAAATTTTACTGAATATTGACAACAATATTTTTTAAAAGATGAAATTAATTTAAAGCCAATATCTCAAAGTTTTGAAAAGATATTAAAATCGAAAATCAATTTTTACCAACTTTTAGTAAAGTTTTTATTATGTTTTTATTTTTTATAAGAAAACTGTCTCTTCGATTTTTCTCAAAATTTGTCCAGATGTCAAAAACGTTTTTCTTCGTTGCACAAAATGGTTTTGGAGATAAAATAATTTTTTTTCGTAAAATTTTCGAGGTAACAATTTTTTTGATTTGTAAAAAAACCGTTAATTGGAATTTTTTTTAAAAATATATTCGTTTGGTATCGCGTTACAATATACAAAATAACGTAGTTTTGACTTAAAAATTATAGTTTTAGCTTTAGCTCTTTTTATTCACAAGACCCTATGTTTCACTAGATTTTGTTCTTCGTTCTCACGAATAATCAAACATTTTAACTAACTTTCAAAAACATACCATTTTTGTGAAGGAATTTATGGTAGAAGTTTGCTTTTTCTACCTCTCACAAATTGACAAATACTCTCTGTTATCATTATACTTGCCCTAGTCACCCTAGTCTCATCTTCCTCAAATGCGTCTGGAAAAAAACCAATACAGTTAATTTCTTATACTTTCGACAAACCACTAAAGATAAACCATTGAGTCGACTACACCCATAAAAACGAAGACATTGTTGCGCAGAGTATCATGAAATTGGATTAGTCCAGGCCCTGATAGTGTATCGTCCCCCATCTTAAAAAAAGGCGTTTATAACATCGGTTAAGTGTTCTCTTTAATGAGTCCTTAAATAGTTCATTTTTTTCTAATATCTGGAAATGTAAATTTATTATATCTGTGAACAAGAAAGGTCCTAAAAATGAAGTAATGAACTACAGACCCACAGCTTAATTCTCTGTGATACCGAAATTTTTCCAGTCTCTATTGTACATACATATGTAATGTGCTTCCTTTTCATTGTAGTTCTTTTTCGTGAAAAAGAAATCTTCAGTTACTTATTTATTCAACTTCACGTCCTTTTGTTAAGAAGTTTTTGAAAAACCACGTGCACAAGTCGATTGTGTATTTACTGATTTATGTAAAGCCTTTGACAAGTTGTGTCACAATACATTAATTTCAAAGCTAAACAATCAACGTTTTAACAACAACTTCTGTATTTGGATTTGTTGTGTTGTACTTCGTATAATAAGTATTCGTATCAATTTGTTGTAAATTCTGGCATCCCTCAGGGAAGGAATTTAGGTCCAATTTTATTTATTTTATTTACAAATACCTTGGTTTTAATCATACAAAATTCTTCCGTCCTTATTTATGCTGATGGCATTAAGTTTTTCAAAAGTATAAAATCAACTTCTGACTGTTTAATTTTGCAAGAAGACTTGCTAATATTAAGGGAAAATAGTGCACTAAAAACCGTCTCGTTTTGAAATGTTGACAAGAGTAAAAACATAAGTTTTTACACGTAAAAACATAAGTTTTTACACGTAAAAAACCACCAAACTTTTCTTAATTTAAATTTTGCCCTAAATTCATCGTAAGGGCACATCTCTTAAATCTTGTTTAAAGACAAAGATATTATAAACCTTATTGTTCTATAAATTGCATCGTTGATTGATTTACGATACAAGGAAGAAAAACAAAAACAAAATATAAAATTTACACGACTATAACACTGCACGACTTTCATTACAACTTCATTATTTCGAAACGAAATAACTGCATATCCTTTGAAAAGTAGGTTTGCATATATGCATGCATATACGTATACAGAAAAGTCCCGTCGTCGTCGTGTCCATTTTCTGACGACTTTGATATTACCAAGTTAAACGATTTTCGTCTTTTCAACTCCTTCGTTTGTTGTCGAAGGTTTACATTCATTTTTTTACCCCCCTTACCTACTGTTTTTTTTTTTGAAAGTCCACTGTGTTGCACTTTATTTATAGTTTTTAACGTTTTATTTTTCTGAGAAGGTCAAAATACTGTATAATGTACTACTTGCACGTCATCATCGTCCTGTTGAACAAAAAAGTTATGTACCTTTTGTAGCATATGTACGTACAGTACATATGTGTGTATGAAACTACGCCGCCGCCGCCCTCCACCCGCCGCCGCCGTATGTCCAACATAAATACTTATATGTAGCGTACAGTACATATATGCAACAGCGAGCGGCGCGGCGGCGAGGTGACTTTAATGTTTTCGAGTTCCGAGTTTAATGGCCAAAAGTCAAAATGTATGTTCTACCCATTATTCTTTTCATTGTGTGGTTGATGGCACATGGCGTATATATTATAGAGTGAACCCTTTTTTCTTTTTGTTGTTGTTGTAGTTGTTTAACTTATACCTTGGGTGGTCCTTTTCCCTATGAAGGTATATTATGATGGTCATTCGGGACAAAGGATGTTTAAGTATGAAACATAAAAGAAAAAACATGAAATAATGATTTTTATGGTTATGTTCAGTTGTACTTCAATATGGTATACTTAACTTGTTGACAAAAACTTAAAATTTTTCAATTCTTAACTTTTTTGTTTTTTTTCTTAAAGAAACTTTTTTGTTAAATGTTTAATTTGTCTAAGCTAAAAATATAAAGATGAATTATTATTATATCCACCTGCTGTAAAACAGATTTAAGAATTTATAATGGAGACTCAATTCTGTAGTCTAGGCTTAAAGAGCTTGAAATTTGTACTTAATAATATTTAAAAGACAGAAATTTTGTTGAAATTTTTGTAACAAATTTTTTGTATTGTAATCTTTTATATTATTTTGTATTATTTACTTTTTAAATATGATTTCTGAAAAACATATGTCTGGCCGTATTGCGTCAGTATTGCTGAAAATGTTGGTGTGCCTCAGGGCTCTGTTCTGTCTACGACACTCTTTATCATTTTTATAACTTATCTTCTTTCTTAAACTTCTAATTTTCTTTTACCTGCTTCGTTAACGACAGTACCCTTAGGTTTTCATATCAGTTTTAATATTTACAACCCTGCTCTTCGGATGTGGATTTTCAACGGCAATTTATAATAAGCTCATTGAATTCTATATGGAAGGGTCACATACGAGATGCCACCAAAAACGCCGCACTATGTTTGGGTTTCCAAAAGCGATGCAAGAAGTTTTTCTCCCCTCTGATATAGCTGTTATCTATAACACTTATAGGGTTTTTCAATAAGGGTGTGTAGATGTTGTGTGTCGTGGCGTTTGCTGTGTTGAACGTAGCGCCATCCTGCTGGAACCACATGTCGTTTAGGTCCATATGGTTCAATTTGGGCCATAAGAAATTAGTTATCATCGTCGCTGTTGACGGTGACCGCCTCACTAACGTTGTTTTCAAAAAATTACGGACCAATTACGCCGCCTGCACAAAATCTACACCAAACGGTAACTTTTTGAGGATACATTTTCACCCGCCGAACCTCACGTGGGATGGTGTCGTCCCATAAATGGCAATTATGCTTTTAATTCATCCAAAAATGCGCCTCGTCACTAAAGATGACTTTTCGCCAAAATTGGAGTCCTCTTCCAAACGATTCGAAGCCCAGATCCTGGGTCAGTTGGATTTTGTACCGGTGTAGGCCAAAGTCTTGACGAAAAATTCGCCAAGTTGAAGTCTGCGAAAGGCCGAGTACTTGTGTATGGCGAGGAATAGACTGTTCCTTAAACTTACGGGTGTTAGTGTTTTTACTGAACCGGTCGTCTCAAATTTGGCCACCAAACGTTAAAGAGTCGACTGTGAAGGGCCACCACGTCTACCGTTAAATTGGCGCAATGCGCACAACGTTTGCGTTAACGAACACTCATTTTGATAATAAACTTTTATCATTTGAACGTGCTGTTCAATCGTGTAAGTATAACTTACTATGATGATTTGGCATAAAAACTGAATAATAAACAAAAGATTTGACAGATGTCACCAAAACAAAATGGCCGCCACAAGGCGCCAAAATCTACCCGCGTCAATTTAAAAATCCTATATATGTCCAAACATTGAGTTAATTGACTTTTCTGGGCTGGTGCTCCTGCGACTTACTTAAGTCTCTTGGACAGTATTGAATGTAGAGGATTCATGTTGATTGTGGATGATATCATCGTTAAATCATTTGTTCAAACGTTGAATCATTTACGACGGTTTTCAAGTTTCTTGTCTTTAGAGAAATAGCCAGTTGCATTCCTCCCCTAAAGCAATTCAACCGTAATATACTCCCGCCCAATTTCATTCGTACTGTCAAGTACAGAGATTGGTTTCTTAGCCGTACTACGTGAATGTAAAATGATTTACCAAACTTTGCCTTTCCCAATCATTGCAATATTCAAGAATTCAAAACCGATATGCACCGACACCTCCTTTCAAACTCTGTCTTCCTTTCATAATGCTCAAATTGTGGCTTGGCACATTAAGGGTAGCAAAAAACACCTTGAGTATGCGTTTATTACGAGTATAATAAAAAATAGTTATAGTGGGGTATTAAGTCGGGCCTACAAGTGTACCGGTCACAGGACCATTTCCGAAAATGAATTTGACACCAATTAAATTTCTAGAAATTTATATGCGTTCTTCTAGCGTTAAATCAATTCATGATGAATTTCTAAGCCTTATTGGATAGAAGATAGAAATGTCAACACAGTTTGACATTCTCAACTGCTTTTCAGAAAATGCTCAAAACAAAAATTATAAAAAAGTATAAGCTTCTTCCTAATTAAAAAAAGGACTTGGCAGCTGCATCTATATCTTAAAAACTTGGTTTTAATAGAAAATCCATTAGTTAAGCTCGAAAGAAAAGACGCCCGTGGTGTGATAGTTTGTGCGGAAGACTGTCTTGTTAAAGTCTTTTCTGCACTATTAATATGTTATTATCAGTGAGATACAATTTATTTGAACTTAATATTTCTCCTGGTTCTTGACAATTATACAACAACAAAAAGGTTACCCAAATGAACTTTTATATGAAATAATTAGAAATTCTTGAATAAATGAAATTGTCCTTAAAATTGTAGTTCTCTTAAGGTATTCTTAAGTTAAGTTAACTTTGCCTTCAAACTTTTTTGTCATACATTCTGAAAACATACTCAGCAACATTTCCTTTTTATTCTTCGAATCTTTATATTATATACTTCATAACTCAAAATGCTAAGCTACCTATCCTCTCAACCAAAACAACAAAATTTTAAACTTTTTCCTTTCTTTAAAGAATCATCTTTCTTGAGTTTACTTTTGAAAATAATAATAATTTTTCAACTTGAGTTATCTTAGCTTTAAAGCTTTTGTTGAACAATTTTTAAAAGGTTGCCTCTCAACTACCTCTCCCAAGTCCCAACCTCTCTCATCAAAAAATTAAAACATTATTTTCTTCCTGCTCAACTCTTGAATTAACAAACCAACACAAGAACCTCTTGTTTTGTTAGACTTTCGGTCAAGCCCCCTTTTATTCCAACTGCATTTATATAAAATAACAAAAGTGTCAACTTCCTTGGGATCAAGGGAACTATAAATTCACTGTCCTAATAAAATCCAAACAAAAACCCCTGAAACAATGCACAAACACATAAGGATGACACAAAAGGACAACAAACAAACACGAAACAAAACAGAGACAGCATAAAATAAAACACTAAACCAACAACAACAACAACACAAAAAATCAAAATGAAATCACAATTGTCCTTCAGATAACTAAAACATAAACGTCCTCCCGGGGAACATGGTCGGTCAAGTATTATACACTACACAACACACATCCTACGATAGCACAACTAACAATATTCAGCCCCTCTTCTACAGTAATTTAATTAAGAACTTACATACATATATACATACATAAGGACATTGCACGAAACGAAGAATGAAGAAGCATATAATACAAAGCAAAAGACCCACACCATATTATCCTTGCTTTTGCTTGTTCTACTCCCCAATGTCCTTTTGCAGTGGACTAAAATTGTGTGTGTTCTTGTTCGTTCCACTGGATTGCTCTAAGCAGAGGGAAATTCAAATATTTATGTGGACATTTGAGATTATCCTTTTCGTTGTCCTGAGACGCAACGGCGGCGGACGTTGCAATTGAGTTGACCCTAGAAAAACAACACATTTACTCGTTCTCGTATTCATACTGTCCAAAAAGGACACTGTCAAAACACTACGCGCCAGTGATAAGGAAAAGGATTATTAATCAAAGAATTTGACTTTGCATTACAATATGTGATTCGATGGGGGAGGATGTGTGCAGTGCATCAGCTAAAGGACATTCGATATCGAGAACATATGTGTGTTCAAAGGTGCCAAATATTTGCCAATATAGACGCGGGGAATCTAATCGAATTTATGTTACCCTCACGTACTTTTATTATTCAGTGAGGGTCAGAGGACTTCCCGTTCACAGTGATTTCTCTTGATGATTTATATGAAAAATGACTGAGTGGCTAACTAATTTGCTAAAGTTTCAACTCCTTTGTCTGTATTTTTGTTTTCTTTTATTCTTTCTCCTAGTTTTTAGTCCTGAATGAAAATCCAAACCATAAATCCGTCAGTTTGGTGAACAATTAAAAATAAATCACTCTCCTGTGGTGAGCTGGAACTTACTCTGCCACTCTCTTTTTTCATTTTCATTTAACCCCCATATCACGCCCTATACTATACACCCTACGCCCTGTGCATTATTGTTGCACCAGAATTGAAAGTCCTCGCTCAGCTAGTGACTTTTTGCTAGGAGTAGGTATCTCCCACTCGATTATGGTTGAGGTATTTTCTCCTTCTTCGAAATTGTCGTCTATCCTTTCTCCATGAAAATCGTTCCCTGGAGCCACATAGATTTCTGGCCACTGAACAACTCTCTCTTATTCGCTCTGTAGGTACATTTAAGTTCTTATAGAGTTAAAGAAATGAACTTCCTCCTAGGTCCTTGTGTATCGGTTGAAGTGATGGCAGTACTATGTCAGTCAAAGATGGGGACAAGCAGGACGACGAAATCGAGATTAAAAGTGTGATTATCCTTTGCATCAGGAGTTGCGCCTCGGAGCGATGACATATACCCTTCCTAATCCTAGACCTGCAGCACATCTTGATTGTTATAGTATCCACTGCGAATCCTCCTGAGGCAATGATGAAGATGCCGCCACCGCCACCGCCATAGTATCGTACACGGAATGTGAACCGCACTTCTACATTCACATCCACCCGATGACAGTGATGTTGAATCGTGAATTCATGCGAGGAGGACTCCCATGGTCTGCACCGCTCAACCACAAGTCCTTGATGTAGATCTCACCTAGGTATCATAACCGTGCATGCTTCTACCGGCAACAATGATGCTCGGTGTGCTCCGAGCTCCAAACTAAATCTCCTTAACCGCCATCGCCGCCACCGCCACTGCCACCACTGTACCGTCAACGTTGTCGTTATAAGGCCGTATGTCCTCGTTCGTCCTTCACATTCACATGCTGTGCTCCTTGTGTAGTGTAAGTTGTGGACATAAACAAAACACATTGTCATATGCCCTGCGGGAGCATAAAAATAAGCTACAACAGAGACACTGGATGACTTTCGGGTTCAGGCTATACACCACCACCGACAGTACACAGTCTCTCTCTCTATACTGATAACCATGTCATCTCTTTTTATAGTGCCTTGTAAGTTTGGCTAAACGGTTTTTTAAGGTTTCTTTATTTTGTACCATTTTTTTTCATTTTTGGAAAATGGTTTAGACATGTTATGTGCAGCCTGGAGGTTTCTTTGTGTATATTTTTTAAAATGATGATCCTCCTTTGGTGTTTTATAATTCAGTGAAGTTGACGATGCAAGAAGAATCAAGATGGAACAACAAAAAAAAAAAACTTCAGGATTTATAACTTGGTTGACCTAGTGCCTCACAGAAATGCCTTGGAGTCTTTTATAAGACTGAAGTGATGGGGCTATTTGTTAAACATATTCATATACAAGAGAGGTTTAAGCTATTTCACCAGGATACTAAATTATATATATGAAGTTGATGAATCTGTTAAATGTTTAAATGCCTTGAGGTGATATAAGCCTTTGAGACATAAGGAAATGTAATTTTCCAGTTGAAACAAAAATAATAAAAAAAAATATATAAATAAGGCAAAGAATAAAACATAAAGCATCCTAATGGTTCAAATTTACAGCCGGGATACTGTCAATCTGAGAACTATCCTTAGAGTATGGGAATACAATTGCTTAAATATTTACGACTTGGAGAAGAAGTTCAGTACTAAGCTAAATCAGAACAATTTTTGTTTAAAGTTTATCTAAAGATTTATTCAAAATATTTCTATGGCCCTGAGGAAAATCACCATAATTCACTTTTTGTAGATTTTTAGCAGAACAGTTCGAAAGTTAACATTATGTTACTGTAAAAAACTTTAAAAATATAATGTTAAAACAGTGATATTCTTCTCATGCTGTATTGACATAAACTTGATGATAGATACCTACAAGAACTCTTTTATTTTTAAGTTGCAAAATTGTAAATATTGAAGCATTGAAGATTTAAGTTCTGGCTTAAAGCTTACAAATATAAGAACTTTTATCTCTTCATCACTTGGACGAAAAAATTTAAGAATATTTTTTTAAAAATGTTGAAAATTAATGTTTTCCGCTAATTTAGACATATTTACTTATGACATGAATTTTATGGCAAGTATTGCATTCATAAAAAATGTCGAAGTCAGGACTTGAATAAAACATTACATTTCGATCGTAAATAAGTCGAAAAAGTGGGTACGGCGATGCCTCCAGCCTGTCTGTCTGTTCTCGACTAACAAGTTGTCGATTGAGTTCATTCATCGAAGTTAGGGTTCTAAGCAGATATGCGTTAGGAATTATTTTAGGACCAAAAATAACAGCAGTCCTAATATAATAAATGGTTTCGTCAAAAAATTGAAAATTTTCCAAAAAATGGATCGAATCATTAAAGAAATATAAATAATTTTTCTCAACAATTTCTTTTATTTGACTAGATCAAAAACGTCTAATTTTTTTCGACGTTTCAAGGTCCCTAGATTCGACATAAAAGATTTTTAAAGAAATGTCTGTGGGTGCGTGTGTAAGCCCTTAAGTTCGTGACGTTTTTTTCGTCGTCAATAGCTCAAGAACCAGTAGAGATATCGACTTCAAATAAATGTGGTTATACAGATAATAATACAGAAAGGACTCTCAAAAACATTTCATAGGTGCTTTTTTGAACATAGCAATTTAAAGAAATGTGAAAATTCTGGTTAACCCAAAATATCTCACGAACCAATAACGCTAGAGATTTGAATGAAATTTTCTATTACATATTGTAACGCCATACCAAAAAAAATTATTTTTGGAAAAAATTCCAATTAACTGTTTTTTATAAATCAAAAAAACTAAAAAAAAATATTTATCCCTAGAAAATTTTACGAACAAAAAATTATTTTATCTCACAAACAACTTTATGCAACGAAAAATAACGTTTTTAACATCTGGTTAAATTTTAAGAAAAATCGAATTGATTTTTATAAAACATAAAAACCTAAAAAAAATATTACTCAAAGTTGGTAAAAATTGATTTTCGACTCAAATTACTTTTCAAAACTTTGAAATATTGGCTTAAAACTAATTTTATCTCATAAAAAATATTGTTGTTAACATTCAGTAAAATTTTGAGAAAAATCGATTTTATAGTTTTCTTACAAAAAATAAAAACCTAGAAAAAAATTAATAAAAATTGGTAAAAATTGATTTTCGACTCAAATATCTTTTCAAAAATTAAAAATATTGGCTTCAAACTTATTTTATCTCACAGAAAAGATTTTTTTCGACATTTATTTATTTTCTTATAAAAATCCAACAGTCGGTTTTTTCATAAAAAATTAAAATCTACAAAAAAATAGACCGCAAATGCTACTAAAATTGGTAAAAATTGGTTTTCGACTAAAAATCTCGTTAACAAAAATAGATGTTGAAATCAAACTATTTTAATATATGTAAAAAATTGTTGATTATTTTTAATTTTTTTAGAATAATTTAACTGATAACATTTTTAACAAAATACGAAAACCTACAAACTTCGAAGCAAGACAAATCGACAGAGGGTATGGGAAGTTATCAGTGTGATCGCATCTCAGCCTCTTTGTTTTCAAGATTCGACATGGAAGCAGCATCTATTTGATTAAATAACGAGAACGTGATCAATTTTCTACTCCTACTGGAAACTTAAAATCTCAAATTAAAGTAACCCTGGGTTATGTCAAAAAGAAAAAGAGGCTGGGATGCGACCCACACTGATAACTTCCCATCCCGTCTATCGATTTGTCTTGCTTAAAAGTTTGTCTAAATGTATCAATTCATACCGAATTTGCGTTCTATTTTTTGGAGATTTTATTTTTTTATGAAAAAAACAGACTGTTGTATTTTTATAAAAAAATTACTGAATATCAAAAATAATATTTTCTGTGAAATAGAAGTTTTAGTATTGTTTTTTTTTTTAGGTTTTTATTTTTTGTATAAAAAACACTGTCAATCCAACATTTCACCGAATGTTGAAAACAATATTATTTATAAGATAAAATTAATTTGAAGCCAATATCTCAAAGTTTTGAAAAGATATTTGAGTCGAAAATCAATTTTTACCAACTTTTATTTATTTTTTTTGGTTAGGTTTTTATCTTTTGTAAAAAAACTGTCAATTCGATTTTTCTTAAAATTTTTCCTAAAGTTAAAAACAGTATTTCTTATAAGCTAAATTAGTTGGAAGCCATAATCTCAAATTTTTGAAAAGATATTTGAGTCGAAAACCAATTTTTACCAACTTTTGTTAAATTTTTTTTCGGTTTTTAATTTTTTGTAAAAAAACTGTCAATGCTATTTTTTTCAAAATTTTACTGAATGTTGAAAACAATATTTTTTGAAAGATAAAAGTAGTTTAAAGCCAATATCTCAAATTTTTGAAAAGATATCTGAGTCAAAAATCAATTTTTACCAACTTTTATTAATTTTTTTTTTTAGGTTTTTATTTTCTGTACAAAAATTGTCAATTCGATTTTTCTCAAAATTTTATCAGATGTCAAAAACATTATTCTTCGTTGCACAAAATTGTTTTGGAGATGAAATCATATTTTAGTCGTAAAATTTTCGAAGTTACAATTTTTTTTTTCAGTTTTTTTGATTTATAAAAAAAACCGTTAACTGGATTTTTTTCCAAAAATATAATTATTTTGTATCACGTTACAATATACAATATAAAATTTAATTCAAGTCTCTAGCGTCATTGGTTCATGAGGTATTTAGAGTTAACCAATATTTTTACCTTTTTTTTAAACTGCTATGGTAAAAAAACCACCCACGCAATTTTCTTGAGAGCCCTTTCTGCATCTTTCTGCCTTATTAGCTGTATAACAAAATTTATTTGAAGTCGATATCTCTTGTGGTTCTTGAGCTATGGACGACGAAAAAAACGTCGCGAACGTACGGACGTACGGACGTACGGACGTACGGACGTTCGTACACACGCACGCACAGACATCTTTCTAAAAATCTTTTATTTCGACTCTAGGGACCTTAAAACGTCGAGAAATGTCAAAATTTTCAATTTGACAAATCGGACCCATTACAATAACTTCCTATGGAAAGTTAAAAAGACAATTAAATACTACTTCAGTTGACACCAAAACCGACTACATAACACATGGGACCAATTTTCCATACTTACCAAAGTGTTCAAATTAAAAATGCAGGAAAGCCTAAGTTGGGCCATCTTTTGGTTAGACAACCATACGCTATTAGATAGATAATTAAATAACCTTTCCAGGCGCAACCCTGGGTTAAGCCAGGTTTTGGTTAGGAAACCCTATATTGTTCGAACGTGAGTTAAATTACCTTTCTTTTGACACTAAAATCAAATATATAGTAAATGAGGGTATATTTACTCCGCAGACCCACTTCTTTTCGGTTTGAAAAAATCTATTTTTTGCATATTTCTAATGTACACATAACTAAAAACATGCTCTGGGAAGGATTTGATCGAAAGCATGCTGGTTTACGAGATATCGAGCCTCAAACCTGGCCTCGCCCTGCCTATTTACGTCGCTCAGAGGCTATTATTCCGAATGACGAGAAGAATCGGTCTATGTGTTGGTGTTTTGTTTTGTGTACACGTGTAAGGTTTTAGTTTTGAAGCCGAGATTTGTACGGTCCTGGCATAGCTGATTGAATTGAAAGTTCTGCCAATCGTGTTTAAGTAACATTTGTCTTTAAACGCGTTTTCCCAAGAGTAATGTTTTTCAAAACTATTAGCACGATTATGACGAAACTATAGAAGATATCCTAAATCTGTAAAGCGTTACTTATTCACAAAACATCTCGCTAGTCTAGACACATACTTTTTTCAAAGTCTTTACAGTCTTTTTTAAATTGGAAAACATGGTCAAAAATTGCAATTTTTTTTCAAACCGCTGCCATTTTGTTAAATTTTCTAAAATTCAACAAAATTGTTTCAAGGTTCTGAAGCTGAGATATCCTGCCAGCCGTTCTACTCCGTCGCACCGGCAGTAGTGTATTCAACGACGCGTTAAGGGCAAACAAATTTTATTAAAAAAATAATCCATTTTTTGTTTTTCATTAAAGTTTAAGAATTGACTAATCAAATAAAAAAAATATTGTTCAAATAATATCATGTGTAGTTTTTTTTGCAAATGCATCCTTGAATAATAGGCCCGAAATTTGAGCGCGAAGGTAGACTACCCCTTAAGGCAGGCAACCTTCCAATAGGGCCAGGATATAAGTAGGCAACCATTGTTTTCTTTATCTTTGGGTGATGGACTTTCATCATATACCTAATTTTTGTAAATAATAGATGAGGGTAATAGAACTCAAATATGCACTTTTATTTCGCAATATTTACCGCCTTAGGGCCAGGTTATAGCTAGGCAACCCAAGTGCAAAGTTATTCCAATTGATATTTTATGATAAAATATTGGTCATTATCAAATAATAGATGAGGGTAGATATTAATTCTAAGTATCCTAGACTATCACATGTAAGTTAAAAATTTTGCATGGATTAAAAAAAAAAATATTAATTTTTTTCAACTTCATATTCAACTACATATTTGTTTTTTATAAACAAAAGCTAAAAATATTTGTCACTAGTAAGAATTTGTAAACAATGATTTTTGACTTAAATATCTTGAGAACAAATGAAAGTATTGACTTCAAACTCATTTTATCAAAACAAAATATTAGTGTTAACTTTCCGTGAAATTAAGAAAAATAAACAAAATAATTGTTATAACGTCCCGATTATCTTGAAAAAACAGCTCGAGCCTAAAATATTGATTGCATACTTTTTGACATTCCTGAAATGAAAATGTGACTTATTCCAAATTTTCAACTAATAAAAACAATATTATTTTAGTATACGAACGAACTCAAAAACTGGAAGAATTTCAAATGATCCAGAAAAAAGTGTTTAATTTGCAATTTTTCTACATAATTTCTTTAAGCCTAGTACATACTTCCTCGTGAAGTGAACGTTCGCCAGTGGAGAAAGTGAACTTTTGAAATTGCTCACTGGTACACACTTGTGAATACACGTTGTGAACATTTGTATTCTATTTCATATAAATGCATTTTAACTTTTTTTTTAAAACCACACGCAAAGCAGCCACAAACTTTAAATGAGGAATCAGTATCAGTATTCAGTACAAATTGAAAACTGTCCTTTTTTTTGTAACCAAATGTCAAAGCTTCACCAACAGTTCCCGTTCATTTTGCACGTGAATTGCCCGTGAACGAAAACTATCCACTTTGTTCTCCACTCAGCTTCACGAGCACGTTCACGGGTGAACCAAAAACCGAAATTTGTATGGGTTCACGAGATGGTTCACAAGTATGTACTAGGCTTTAACGTTGAAGGGCTAAGGCAGTACATCTACGTTAACATTTCAGATAACACTTTGCAATTTTCAAACATTTAGTAAATTTGAAAAATTATGAAATAGACAATTTTTGTATCCAAAATCACTTAAAACTTTACTGAAATTAAAATCACAAGGCTTCTTTAACTTTTAGTAATTTACCTAATCGATGAGACTCCTGAGTTTCTGAAATTTCAAAATAATAAGTACAGAAATTACTGCGAAGACTTTCTTAAATGCACTCATTTTAAAAAATTCTTGAGTATGTTATTAGTTTTACAGGGTTAAAAATTTAGAACACCTTTAACTATTATAAATTGCAATCCCTTAAAAATCTTGTACGAAAGTATCTAAATATATATTGTTTTAAGGAAAATTTTGACGTGCTCATACCTTTACAAAATTCAACTTTTACTTTAATACCCTGCAAGAAAATTACACCTTCATTTCAATTTAATTATATTTAATTAAAGCTCTGCGCTTCATTAGATTCCAAGTGTTTTTTTAAGATTTCCGTCTCTTAAGACTCCTGTCTTTTTATATGAATACAAAATTCAACAAATGAAATAATTAAACTTGACTCTCAAGAAAAATATGATTCCCTTCGATAAATCTACCATATTACCTCTTAAAAGTAAAGTATAGAAGAAAAACAAAAAGGACATTTATTCATTCATTCCGGATGTCAATGAAAAAGCCATGACTACTAAATTTCATTGTCGTTTTATTCCTGTGCGACATTACCATCAAATTGTCGTTGTTGTCGCACCCACAAAAAGAAAATCTATAAACCTATCCTGATAATACAGTACCTAGTCGTACTCATACTCGTATACTTAACCGAAAACAGCCTGTGAAATCGCTTAAAGGCCTGTTATTCCGTTTGAAAAAACACACGCCAAGTCTCGCTCTAAAGCATCAGGACCTATCATCTCGATCTCATCATCAAGCACTCGTCTTTTGTCGTTATATTGCTGTATCGTATTCGTATACCTAACCCCAGAAATCCATGCTCATAATGCACCTTCAACTAACTACCCTATTCGCACATCTCAACGCTTTGCTCTGCTCCTCTCCTCTCCTCCAACCACAAACCCAACCCTATCAAAACATCTTATACTCGTACCTATACCTACTCCTCATCATTTTGCAAAGCCCCAGTTTATTATCCCATTCCCTGGTGCTCTGGTACTCTGGTGCTCCACCCATTCTCGACATATCACCTCTTGGAATTTTCTAATTACACCATAAAGTTATGTTACTATTAAAACGAATTTATGCCCTGGGCTATAACTTTTGCGGGAAAACTTCCACCGTGTAGATAGAATGTGTATAGACGCTGCAGAGAGACAACCCCACAAGAGGGAGCGCATAACATTCATAGCGTAGCGTATAGAGCACTGAAGAAGCACATAAACCGACCAACCCAAGGACCAAGAAGGAGACGAAGCACAACGCTTTCGAAGATTTACGACGATTAATGACACTTAATCCTTGGGATGAACGCTTTGCTATGACTGGAGGGGGTTAAGAACATCCCCCCTCCCATCTTATACTGTTTCTATATATTTTAGTCCTATACCTACATATAAGCTCGACCAAATATTTGTAGACATTAAAGTTGGACTAAATGTACTCACCTCTTTGCACTAGGAATGCGTTATCCCGTTCCAGGACCAAATCAGTTTCGTTTAGGTTTAATGTTGCGTCTTCGGTGATGGTGATATTGTCCGAGTTGCGTGCGGATGATTGTGTTGGATTATAGTCGTAGGGATTAGCTCCTCCGTTTCCGGTTGTTATAATGGGTCCTGTTGACTTGTAATGATGCTGAAATGAGGCCGCCGATGAGGGCCGATGTTGTTGCGGCGGTGTATAAGGATTGTTGTAAATATTACGACCGCCAGTTAAATTGTTTGTCGTCTGCGGATGTTGGAGTTGTTGATGAGATTGAGATTGAGACTGAGACTGCGACTGAGATTGAGATTGGTAAGTGGTGGCAGCAGTAGCTGATGTTGTTGTTGTTGGTGTTGATGTTGGCTTGTCAATATTTGTAATTGGACTTAGTCCATTAACTGCGTAGTGGCGGGATTTACCTATAAAAATAAAAATAAATATAAAAATTAAATATACCAAATAATAAAGAAGATATTAGATGTCTACTTTTATAAATAAAAACAAAGAAAAGAAAAAAGGACATTTCACATTTTAGTATAGGTTTATAATGATGGGTTGTAAATGGGAGAGAATT
Organism: Eupeodes luniger; assembly: GCA_951509635.1. Lineage (NCBI taxonomy): Eukaryota > Metazoa > Arthropoda > Insecta > Diptera > Syrphidae > Eupeodes > Eupeodes luniger. Next base: position 6,302,891 of record OX608073.1, read on the forward strand.
ATTTCTTCAAGATGGTAATTTGCAGCTTAAGAAGTTAGAGGCAGTAATTTTTGTTTATGACAGCACATTATTTAACCCTTATTTACATAGGTAGGTATATTTTTTGGGTTCATAAAATTGATATTATTTTACCAAATTGGAATAATAACTTTATTAAATGCGAGTTAATGAGGAGGGAGTTATAATATTTTTTGTGAAAGGAATTAAGCAAATTTTAGAACAATAATAAAGTTGAAGCTAATATTGTGTTTTTTAAGGAGACATTATAAAGGTTTTTGTTTTTAATAAAGAAACGTTCTAAGAAATAGAATTTAAGATTCAATGTTGACAAACAATATACATAAAGTTGATTCTCGTACTGTTGGCCTCTTAAAACCAACATTTTGCTAGTAAATATTCCAAGTATTGAGATATTATTGCATTTTAGTTTATTGAGGGTTAAAAAACGTCCAAACTTTGGCATCGATGTACACAGAACGAAAAAAGTCATCCTATTGACTATTTTGGTAGTCAATATGACAATTTGGTAGTAAATTTTCAGCCGATAACCGCGATAGTCAATAGAACAATTTTCGGTTGTCAATTTTGGGATCCGAAATTTTTTTACAATTTGGTAGTCAATATGACAACTGCGGTAGTCAATATGACAACTTTGGTTAAAAGAAATTGAAACAACGGTTGTCGTATTGACTAATTTGGTAGTCAATACGACAACTGCGGTAGTCAATATGACAACTGTGGTAGTCAATACGACAACTGCGGTAGTTAATACGACAACGGCGGTAGTCAATATGACAACTGCGGTAGTCAATATGACAACTCCGGTAGTCAATATGACAACTGCGGTAGTCAATACGACAACTCAGGTAGTCAATATGACAACTGCGGTAGTCAATATGACAACTGCAGTAGTCAATATGACAACTCCGGTAGTCAATATGACAACTGCGGTAGTCAATACGACAACTCAGGTAGTCAATATGACAACTGCGGTAGTCAATATGACAACTGCAGTAGTCAATATGACAACTGCAGTAGTCAATATGACAACTGCGGCAGTCAATATAACAACTGCAGTAGTCAATATGACAATTGCGGTAGTCAATAGGACAACTGCGGTAGTCAATAGGACAACTGCGGTAGTCAATATGACAATTTTTGTTGAAAACCGAAATATAATTTGACTACCGGGTAGTCAATGTAACAATTCTCGATAGTCAATTTTGGTAGTCAATATGACTACCGAAGTTGTTCTATTGACTACTTCTGTTGTCATATTGACTACCAAAAATTGACAATCGAAAATTGTTCTATTGACTATCCATCAGTAGTCAATTTTAAAAAATTAGGTTGTCATATTGACTATTTTGGTAGTCAATGCGACAATTTGGCCAAATTTCAGGTTGACTATCGACGATTGTTAATATCGCAACTTTTTTTTTTTCTGTGTACCTATTATTTATAAGCCTTTAAGTAATCTTTTTGGAAACTATCTGAAAGCAGTATATTTGTAAACTTATTGCATCAAAAACAAACAGAAGGGAGTTGATTGATACAACAAAATATTCTAAGAGAAAAACCAGCTTATATGAAACACTTTTATTCATCGACAAAATTTTTCGACAAATTTTCTTTAAAACACCTGGCTCAATCTTAAATCCTCAAAATATATTTTCAATTAAATTTTGTCATTTGATTTCAAAAAACACCTATAGGTCGCATAAACAATAACATGCCTCTGTATCCAAGGACTCCGCTTAAATATACAGGGTTTTTCAAGAGTGACGCTACAAAAGTAGAGCGACAGGGACAGCAAACGACGCCATATTTCTTGCCGCTCTTTTGACATTTCTCTTCAATGAGGTCTGCCATTTCATGATGGAAGGAAAGTTATACGAGCCAACAACGAGTCGAAATTATTAAAATTTAGTGCCGAAATTCGGAGTCAATGGCCTCAACGTTAACAGCGCTACCTCCAATTTATGGTCGTCATAATCATCCTATAGCAGATCAACAATTGAGCGTCTAGTGGACAAATTTGAATCCACAGGCAGAGTAAAAAATGTTTCCATGCCAGTGAGACAAAGAAGTGCCCGTAGTATCGACAACATTGCTTCCGCAGAGACTTCAGTTGCAGAAAGTCCAAATGTGTCTTTCACACGCCGTTCTCAAGCATTTGTCATCTCTGTGACGTAGTTGTGCCAAATTTTGTGAAAAGATCTTATCCTAAATCCTAACAAGATTAAATTGACGCAGGAACTGAAGCCGCTTGACCACCAGAAGCGTCGTATGTTCGTGAATTGGGCTGAGCAACAACTTGAAAATGATTCGGATTTTCATCGAAAAATCATCTTCAGCGATGAGGCTCATTTCTGGCTGAATGGCTTCGTCAATAAACAAAATATACGGTATTGGTCAGACAACAATCCACACGTACTCCATGAGTCATCATTGCATTTCCAAAAAATTACGGTTTGGTGTGGTTTATGGGCCGGCGGCGTCATTGGGCCGTACTTCTTCCTCGATGATCAAGACCGGCACGTTACTGTGAATGGAGATCGCTACCGTTCAATGATAACCGAATATTTTTGGCTTCAATTGGCTGATATGGACTTGGAAGACATGTGGTTCTAACAGGACGGCGACATAAGCCACACAGCGAATGTCATAATCAATAATATTGGAAACCAAGTTTGGAGAACGTGTTATCTCACGAAATGGTCCAGTCGCTTGGCCGCCCCGGTTGTGCAATTTGACGCCGCGCCGTTAGACTATTTCTTGTTGGGCTACGTCAAGTCTGTAGTCTATGCCAACAAGCAAGCAAACAAGTGAAATTGCAGCAGTATCGGCCGATTTATGCTTGAAAACCGTCGAAAATTGGGTTCAGCGCCTGGACTTCTGCAAGCGTGCCCGTGGTGGCCATGCAAAAGAAGTTAAGTTCCATACATAATCACATCGAACGTACTTTTACAGGAGTAAAGAATCTCATTGATATCCAAAACCGTTTTTGGTTTATTTAAAAAAACTTGTGTATCGCTCTTATTGAAAAACCCGATAGTACCCAGTTCCCACCTAGTCGAGCCATAAATTGAATAAATGACAGCCCAAAAAGTAGTCGTCAGTGCGCTGCCCACATTTGTATATTCTTATAAAAGAAGTACGGTAACGAATACCACTAAAACCCCTTCGAAAAAGAAAGATAATGTCCAGAGAAGTGGATATCCATTTACATGCTGGTTAGGTAGCATCTACATATAAAGGGCTATCGACGCTCTTCAGATCATTTCTTAATACCTCGATTATAAAAAGTTATTGTGTAAAAAAACTATTACTGTTTCACTCGAAAATTGAGCATGAAACAATTTTTTTTTCGGAATAAAAAGATTTTTAACGTTAAATAAGTTTATAACATAGAAAACGATACAATTTATGCAACATCATAATATCAAACTAAAACTGTTGTTTTAAGGGTTGAACTTAACCAACAGTTTATAATGGTTTGGTTGAAAGTTTCATTTCATAGTGTACCATCTTGCTATTCTTTGGAACGAATGTGAACATTTTTAATATAGAGATGTGGTAGAGGGTTTAAGAAATACCCTTCTCAATGAAGATAGATGGATTCTTCTACAAGATTTAGGTGAGACAAACAAAGCCAAGACAACAAAGAAAATGCGTTAGGGTCAACATCATAGCTCTTTCGAAAACTTGAGATAAGATCTCGAGAACTTCATTTTTAATCCTTAAGATTATTTTTTGTGGTCAGAATTGGTTATGGCTAAATAAATGAAACAAAAATTAATAGAAAATATTTTTCTTTTTCTTATAAAGAAGGTTTATTAATACAAATTGTATTAAGATACAAGTAAAAGACAATGCACTAATTATTGGACTGTCGAATTACAAATTCGAAATAGCTTTACGGCCGAGAGTCCGTCAAAAATTGGACTCATCAGTTAACGAATGAGAAAACCTTCTTTAATACTCAACTTTTGTTTGTGTTGAGTTCATCTTACATACGTTTTTTGGAAAAAAACTTAGTGTGAACCATATTCAAACCTATAAAAGTTTTTTTTTATCATAAAATCTGGAAATAGATTTGTTTCAAAGTCTTAATTGGTAGAATATGGCTCACATTACTAACATCGTAATATCAAATTTTATTAAAATCTGGAATTCGAAGTTTTTGACAAATGCCTTGTGACTTTGTAAGTGACATAAATGTCACTCAAGTAGGGTTCGTTTAAGTTAAAACCCCATTTAAGCGAAAGAAAGACTGTGACATTTTGGCGTTTCTCTTAAGCGGGTTTTATTTTTTTTATAATCTTAAGACTTTTACTTTACTTCCTTAAAGAATACAACCGCAATACTCAAACTTCTAAGGGTACTCAAAATTTCACCCTTGAGCTTAATGTCTGACGTACACGTACTGTCAAGTATAAAAATAAATATAAATTAAGTGGCGCTCTCAACCATTCCTGTATGCGAGTAATGTTGCCAGAAATGGTGGGGACCTACAATTTTAAGCCGAATCTGAACGGCTAATTTGAGAAAGCACTTTTCATGACAAGAATTACTCTTGGAGAATTTGTCAATTCCTCGCAAGAGGAAGTACCCGTGAACAAACAACGAATTGCCTTTTCTGAAAGCCTTTAGGAATCTTGACTTGAGTTTTTGGATATGAAACTAAATCAATAAAAAAAAATATATCAAAATTTGTTCAGTACACTTAAACCCTCTTAATAGAAATCCGCTTAGGCTAAAACCCCCTTATCTGAAATACATTTCCCATTTCCAAGTATCTTGCTTTATTTAGAGCTTAGAACTTTAGAACTCCTTCTAAACAAATCTCGCTTGAGTAAAAAAACTGGGTATGTACTGGAAACTTACTTCCTGTTAAACTTTAAATTGTCCATTACAAATAATGATGAAGTCAAAAATTTAATCTAAAAAAAAACAAAACTTTGACTTAAGAGTAAAAAAAACAAATACATTTAGGGTTTAAAAAAACTTAAGAGTATTATCATTTTTGGCATTCTTTGGCACCTCCTCCAATCAAACTTGTTTCTAAATATTCTTAGCCCACTTAAATTTTTGTTCAAACTTGTTATGAATTTGAAGACCATCGTTTTAAACATGGGTCCATTTTTGCAGTAAAATAATCGCAAATCCAACAACTGTCGGATGGAAAAACTAAAAAAAAAATCCGTTAGAAATTTAATTTTCGAGATTTCCTATAGATATCCGTCATCTACTGTATAATAGATGAATTACCTTTCCTGAAAGCCTTCGAGTTTCTCGACTTGACTGCTTGTACCTTGAACAAATCTGTTCCCAAATACATTTCAAAGTAATTAAGACCAAAAGGTTGAAATTTCGGCTACACAAATGTGTATTATATTTTCTTAAACACAGTAAAGCCCTTTAAAGAAAAAAAACAGCTTAAGGAAAAAGCCTACATTTCGGAAAAAACTTGTACTCCTCCAGTGTCTGTCGACCAATAATGTTTTTACAAAAAAAATCCTTTTAACATAACTCAAAACGTAACCCAAAACCGTTCACAAAGTTGCAATTCAAAAATTAATTTTTCTAGCTATTGTATGTAGATAATACTCGTCATCTACTGTAAAATGAACGAATTTGATTTTCCAATACCCTTTAGGTTAATAGTTAGTACAGAAATCTACCTTGTATGAAAGACAAGACGACGACGCTTAAGAACAAAAGGGTAAATTTCTCTTTCCCCGCAATTTTTATTATAGGTATCTGAAGAAATCAACACTTTCAATAGAAACCCTTCGCAAATTTTAGTTTTCCCAAAAACATAGAAAAAAGCTATGATTACGATCAAAGCGAAAAAAAAAGAAGATAACTTGAACACCACTCATGCACATCTGCCATTTCTCAATTAACGAATCCTTTTTCACTCTTCTTCATTCGTTTTCGAAATAAATTTGCATACAATTTTACCAAAATCAAGTAGATACTCGTATCTCCTTCTTCGTCTCTGAAATGCAGGCAGACTGGAGAAATGAATTCGAGTCCTGGATGTGTTCCTTTTCATAGTCAAGCACCCCAAAGCTAGAATTGGTACACTACCCTTACACTTACTCAACCCGCCTGATGCCTTCATCAAATTCAAGGGTTGTTGCGCATTTTCTAACGATTCCACACCAAAAAAATAATTGTGGACTTATATGTAGGTATTTAAAATACAAGCTTGCTAGGATCCTGACTATTTTTATGTCTGGCTTCCGCCCGGCTGAGCGTTGTCGCGCCCGCCCCGAGTCGGCTAGTGTTTCAGTTATCACTACACTCGCATTCTCACTCCCTTGCAAGGACTTTTTCATGTTTTTTGCATAAATTTGGATCGTTTTTTCTCACATTCATCCCCAACAATAACTGTTTGTTGTGATTTTATGTGTTGTTTCACACATCATAATCATCAAGCGCATTGTGTATTATGTTTGTCTATCTGTCTGTCTGTGCTGGATTCTAGGATTTGCTTGACTGACTAACTGACTGACTGAGGCTGAATCTGTCTGAATTCTGTGAATGGCAGAACCAGACCAGACCAGATACCAGAATCCAGAACGCAGAGCATCCTCTCCTCTCAGCCCAGCCAGTTCCAGAGCCAAAGTCAGAAAAACTTATTCAACCCTTTAATTACGAATTGAAATATGGAAATGTTCCAATTAACCAATTTTGCTCTGAGCTGTATGAGCAGAGCAGAGCAGAGCATGTTGTGTGGTGCTTTACGATACGAGGATAACGAACATGGCGAACAACATTCAAAACACCAAACGAAACGAATCGAAATTTTGCATAATTTCGTCCTTGTGGTGAGTGTGTGTTGCCAAAGAGCGTTCGTTGTTGTCGTCGCTCGTCCTTTGGATATAGAGCGAGATGTGTGAGAGTCCTGAATGTCATCAGGCGAATTTTGGGAGGTGTACGGGGGTGGTGACTGCTTGATGATAGAGGAATTATTATGTGGGGCAGGATCAGCGAAATGATGATGATGAAAGAAACGAATGAGTGTCAAGGGTTGAATAGGGTTGTTGTTTGCCTTTTTGTGTTGCTCTTTGTTTTTCATATTATTTTTTTCTTCTTTGTTTTGTTATTATTTTTAACTCGAGGAAAAAATTAAAAACAAAACAAGACAATAAACAAAAAACTAAAGGATGCCAAATGATAATAATAATAATATGACGAGACGAGATGAGACGAGAGAGAGGATGGCAGAATATTTCAATTTGAAAATTTTAAGGACCTCAATTGTCAAAAAAGATTGGTTTTGTTATTTTGTACCAGTGTGTGTGTGTGTGTGTTGGAGAGTGAGTGTGTTAGCACAGGCTAATGAGGTGACAATTTGTATACAATATACATACATACATATATATATTTATGCATAAATTGTGCAGAGTGTGATTTTTTGCAGGAATGATGAAACAACTGACGACTATAAGTCTTTCGGAGTTTTTCCTGATGTGATGCGAATGGTTTGAGGCTAAACCACATACCAGACACGAAATTATGGAGTTTTAGTGATTTTATGATGGTGCTTGCTTAATGATGGGTAAATATTTGAGGTTTTGAATTAATTGTTTCAATGTAGGCAGCTGTAGCTTGGTATACTCGTAGAAACGAATTTAACTTTGAACATTTTTGTTGCAAAAGTTTTGTATTTTCCCGACAGTTATGTTTAATTGGAAAAATACGTACATATACCTTTGAAAATCTAGCTACTGACAATATTTGTTTAAATGAGAGAAAACCTCACAGTCTCGTATCCTTTGCATAGGAGTAAATAGATTTACTTAATATAAAGAGATTAAAGGTAGGTATCTAAACTTTCTTGAAAGTCTTAAACCTTTCATTACCCGCTATATATATATTTTTGTTAAATTCACTGGCGCAAAGTGTTAAAGAATATATATTGTTAAGGACTTGAAGTTTTAATAGTTAATAATTCGGAGTCTATTAGCTTTCCAACATTGAATCCTTTGCTAACTTTTAAAACACAATGCATCGAACTTAAAAACTCAGAAGTAATTTAGATTTAGCAAATTAAAAAAAAAGTTAAGGCAGACACTTTTTGAATTTACGTCAAGTTAAGAACTTCTGAAATAATTTCTGAGGAGTAAAGTAAAGAACTAAAAATCAATACCCACCATCTGCTTATCGATTTTAAAGTCACGTATGACAGCATCTATAGAGAAGAACTTTACAGAGCAATGTCTAGTTTTAGCATACCTGAAAAACTTATTCGTTTGTGCAGAACTCAACCGTCAACAGTAGAGGCACAATCATCTAATTGTAAGACCAAAGCGTGATCTGTACACCGAAACTGACCTGGTTAAAAAAAATATGAGTTCAAAGACTTAGATGGCTGGGTCATCAACGCTCTACCCCGGAAGATCTTCGAGGGACGGCGCAGTAGAGGAACACCACGACTCAGGTGGCGTACGCAGGTGGGAGAGGACCTTAAACAACTTGGCGTACGAAACTCAAGACAGCTAGCTAGGGACCGAGCTGGCTGAAGGTGTCCATGACACCATGGACAGCTATTACTTTGAGGTACTCGTAGTTGAGAACTTTGTCTACTAAGGCACCGCTATAAACTCAGACAACGACACCAGCGCTGAAATCAAACGAAGAAAAACTCTTGACAATCACTGCTTCTTTAAACTTAGTAGGCAATTGAGTAGTAAAGCCTTTCGAGCATCTAAAATCACCATCTATAAGAAACTCATCTTCCCGGTTCTCATTTATGGCGCCGAGGCCTGAGTCCTGTCAAAGAAAGATGAGAGCGTCTTAGGATGCTTCGAGAAAAAAATTCTTCTGTTGATTTTTGGTCCCGTATGAATAAATGGAGAGTGGTGGAGAAGATACTACGACGCACTGTACGGACTATACAGTGACACTGACCTGGTAAAAAGAATAAAAGTCCAATGATTTAGATGGCTGCGTCATGTAGAGCAAATGTTCATCAAAGCTCCAGCCCAGGAGGTCTTCGAATCCAGTAGAAAAAGACCTGATCGTGCGAAACTGGAGACAGCTAGCTAGGGACCGAGCTGGCTAAAGACGTATGTTGGTTGAGGCCCAGGCCAACCCGGACTGTAGCGCAGCCTTAAGTAAGTACGTTGAGTTTAATTAATGAAGAAAGTCATTCATTCAATGAAAAGTTTCTTCGTTAATGAACAAATTCATTCATATCATAGTATACTCTCATTACATGAAATAATACACACAAGAAATATGGTGGCGTTAAAGCTAGTATAAGAAAAGCCTATAGTGACTTAAAACTAATACTCCGATTTATTCCTGTTTGTAAGTAATGTCATGAATAGAGAACGTAACTAAGACTAAGAGCGTAATTTACCAAGCTTTACTATTCATAGGAGCACTTTCATCAAATAGACTGAATATCTCGAAAAGTATTCAAAGTATTCAAATTCATTGGTAATTATAACATTGTTTATTCGTAAAATCTCTTGACAGAAACTTTTGAACGTTATTTCATTGTCCATTGCATTCCTCCCTTTAAACAATACGATGCAATATTCTCGCCAACAGGATTGCTCATCAGTAAAGCATGTAGTCTAATTTCGATCGTACTGTGATGTACAGAGATTCATTCTTTGGCCGTACTACACGAATGCAAGATATGTCTTTCCCATTCAATATAATAATCAGGAATTAAAAATCAATGTGCACCAACACCTACTGTAAAGACATCCCTCCCTTTCTTTATGTCTTTGCCCGTAAGCTAGTAATACATACAATTCAAGAAAAGGCCCCACGAACTTCCTAATGAATCTAAAGAGTCTGGTTAAAAATAAAACCTATATTTTAAGATTTAAATGTATACCTGCAAAGTTGTTTCAAAAATTTAATTTTTAAAAGAAAACTAAAGACAAGTTTTGAAGGCAATCTTCATGATAACAAACAACTTTTTAAGAATTTGTTACTTTCTAGCAAGAGGTGAAAAAAGTCTGATAGGAAGACCTCAAATATGGCAGTTCAGCGCCTAATATATTGCGCTAATAATACTTACTTCTACGTTAAGCACTGTAACCAAATAATGAAGGGGAAAATTACCCCATTTCAAGGACTTAAGAAATTGTAGATATTTAAACGTTTTGAAGAATAATTATAAATGCATACATTTTCTGTTAATAATATAGCTCCTTCTAGGTATCTTCCATTTCAAAAATGGTTAAAAACTATAACTTGTTTTTGGTTCTGCCATCTCAGTTTGTTTTATATTTCAGCTACTGAGTGCGAAAATTATTGCAGACCAACAAACTCTGAGAAGAATTCAAGATTCAAATTTAACTCCTCCATTTCTTTTCAAATAAGTGCTGAAACTTTTGTTCCATAGAATCCTGGTACTAATTGAAAACTTCCCTCACATCAAAACCCTGATATATATGAAAACCATATTCAATCCCATGTGGGACTGATCTTAAGGTCCTATTCAAAAAATTACGCACGTATAAAAAAATGAACTGTCGCACACTTTGAAATCAATTCACTAAATTGTTGCAATATAAAAACAGTATAATCCGAAAATCATTTGTGACTTTGTAATAAAATCCATTTGCCAAAAATGTTCAAACAAAGAAAAAACAAAAAAAAAGCAAAATAGGTACCAATATAAGCAAAACTCCCAACAATATCCTCTGAATACAAAATGAAAACATTATAAAAAAGGACAAACGAAAATAATGTATAAATGTGTATACGTATGTTTAGATAGAAGCTCAAAAAACAAGACGAAAAGCAATCGTCTTCCAAAAGAATGGATGGAAATAGCCTTTTTTAACTGCCTTTCAAGATGACGCTTTTCCTCAGCCTCAGCGTGTGCCTTTAATATAAGATGAAAACCAAAAGCAGAGCAGAGTAAGAGAAAAGCAAAGAAAACAAAAAAAAAAAAACAAAACAACAAAAGATAACAAAAAATAAGGAAGAAAAACTTTAAGAAAAAAGGACCAAAGTCAAAGCCGAAATTGTTACCGCCCCGTATTTAGTACGATAATAGACCCGAAATCACTTCATTTGTGCGACACTTTTCCATCTCTGAAATTACCCATGGGGAGTTAATGCCCATCGTCTTACCCCTGCTTCCATATTACCCGGCGAAAGGCTAAAAAGTCAAATAACAACAACAACAACAACACTCAGTCAACATAATATAATGGTGGCAGCTGAAGATGGCACCATTTTAAATTTCCAAGAAAGAAAAAATAAAAACACCAAAACCGTGCCCTTGATGAGGAGTGGGAGGAAAGAACACCGCACGAAGGGGAGCACATCACAGGATCAGCAACTACAGAAAAAAAAGGATATCCCCCAGCTTATGAAGGGTTAAAAGGATTTCAATATAAAAAAATAAACCAGGATACAACGAATCGATCCAGGGGTAATAAAATCTGGGAATAGCTCAATTTGCGACATTTTCTTCAGTATCCTTTCGTCCTTTGGGCCCGGAAACAGGCCCAATTTGGTCGAATCGCTGCGAGTTGATGGGAAAACATCATAGTAGGGGTGTGGGGAGATGGAGACTATAGTATCCCCAAGTGTCCTGTTTATCACATGAACAGTTTTCAGACCCCCAGTCCGGGTGTTTGGGGGTGATGCTTAAGATGGAGATGGAAATGAGAATGAGACAAATTTACGTTGGATATGCGTATTCAAGGATGAAAGAGGGAAAAAAAATAATACTTTCAAGGGATTACCATCGTATTTCATTATCATAATGCGGCTATTCCTCGTCCAAGGATTCTTTTCAAGATCTAAGAAGAAGGTAGGTATAGGTTTGGGTTCGGTACACAAATGTATTATATCCCTGATGTCAATTGATGCAGAATAAAAGGATGTCATCTGTATGGCAGATAGTCAAAGGATAAATGAATATGAATTTCAATTACTTTTTTACTCTCTCTTTGGATGTGCCCTCAAAGGATTCTTCGGTCTAATTATGTCAACATTTTGTTGACACATCCTTTCATTTCATTATCTGTTTTTTTTTTTAAGTTTTTATTTTTGCGAAAAGAAAATACACTAAGAACCCACTCGATAGCAAAACCACGTGACATATCCTTTTTAATATCCTCTTTTTCAAAAGTCCGCGCGCACAGATTCCATTCACTCGATAATGTCCCTGCTGCAGCCATATCCCTTAGGGGATAGTGATTCATTATCGCACTGTCATGTCATCCTGATGGTAGCGAATGAACCAAACCAAACGGACACATTAGGCTCACCAACATAACCACTATACACACCATATCACCACCAGCTATATCATTCAATGTCGCAATGTCAATAGCGGGTCCTTGATGGTTTAGCGAGAAGCGACAAATCCTCCTTCGGCGAACTTAAGTAGCACGATGGCACTTTCAATTTTGAATTTTCAAAATGCAAGGACATCTGTTCTATTTCTGCGACTTCGAGAGGGTGAAGGTATCGACTATCCATGTGGTTCGTTCAAATCTATGATATCCATTATCCTGATGCAGGAGATTTAAATCTCGCGAAATATTCTACATCACATTTCGTCCTTTGCGTTTTTCGCCTTGCCTCTGTTTGTCGATGTTAGATTGAATATTTGTTAGAAAAGGATACCACAAAAAAAATATAATATATTAAATGACATTTCGATCAAAAGAGCGGCGACGATATAAATCAGAGAGTGACATCGATATCCTGCCTCCTGTTTTCTGTCAAAGTTTAGGATAAAAAAGATAAACAACAACAACAAAACCGTTTTACCGAATGACATCGTTTTTAATTAATCGCAGGATTAGGCGCGCTTTTTGAATGTGTGTGTTTGTGTTTTATTTTTTCCTGCTTCCCTCATTCGTTCGGTCGTTCGTTCGTCCCGATCCATCGTTTATGATATCCGGATGGATTTTCGCTTATCTTGATGGTTTTGTAAAAATGCCACTATTCGGGAGTAAAAAGGATAAAAACCACAACACACACACACCATGCCTACATAAAACCACAAACATTCGAAACCAATTTGCATAGCGTTGTTTTTTTTTGTCTCTCTTATTATTTCTTTTTGTATTTTCTGTTGCTGTCTCGTTGTTTTGTTATGAATGTCCTTAGAGTGCGGTGCATCGCTCTGGTAGCGGCGGTGATAATCCTCTTTAGTTGGGTCATGATAGTTTTTCCAAAAACGAAGGGCTATTCCAAACCAAACAATAAAATAAAAAGGAACCAATGAAAAAAAAGTCGAGATAGAGAGCTCGAGTCCTGTAGGAATGCCAACAGAACAGAGAGAAAAAAAGAAGAATACAGAACAAGTAAGGAAGATATACCATGGTGAACAAAGGACATGGATTAACTTTTCAATGCACAATGAGAAAAGCCGATGCAATCAAATTGGAGTGGAAATTGCTGATCGAACTGCAGAGTCGAGTCGAGCTGAGTAGCAGCAGCGCAGAGCAGAGCAGAGCAGAACGGCGAGCTTGATTTTACTGTTTTATTTTTTTGTATTTTTTGTATAGGCTTGGCTAGATGAATGACCACAGGATACAAGCAAGTTGGGTTATTGGAAATTACTTTAAGGATTTTTATTTGATTCTTTTTGGTTTTTGCTTTGTTTCAGTCTGCGATAGTGAATATTGAGGGCTTTTTGTTGTGTTTTTTAATGTTTTTTTTTTTGTTTTTTGTTTTAACCCTCAAGCTTTTTTGGCTTTGGATCAAAATGAAATTCGAAATTGATGGCTGATGTTAATTGGTCAATTTTTGGGCGCTTGGATGTAGTGAAATTTTAAGTGTTCGTTGAAGAGGTTTGTTTTGACTGCTCACTGTAGCAATTTTATATTAAATAGTTGTACAGGATGTCTACATTTTATGAAAGTCTGTGTATGTTGGAGTTCGAAGACCTTGACTGACAAAAAAATCAGACATTTCTTTTTTTTTTGTAATTTTACAGACAGTTAATTAGATGAGGTATTGACATTTTTTTGGTCCCTCAACCTGGATGGTACATTTCTTAGTCATGTTTTGATTTCGAAAAACAATTTGATGTAGACTTAAATTAAAAGTGACATTGCTTGTATAGCACAAAGAAGAGATGGAAGTTTTTTAATATTAAGCTTTTCGTTTATTAGATAAGTTGATACTTGAAAGTTTGAAGTTTCGTTAAAATATCAAGATCGACATTTTAGGCAAATTTTTAAAAACATTGAAAAATAAGTGTTAATATTTTTAACTGAGCATAAGGCTGTTTTAAATTGTGAACAACTTATGGACAAAATAAAAACATCCAGAGATTTTTCTGAATATTTAGTGGTTTTTCAAGTTACTTAAGTTCTAGTTCAAAAAATTACTTCATTGGCAATTTTTTTAAAAGAGAAAAATTTTAAAATGATTTAGAGAGATCGGGTAATGCCAGGATTGAAAATTCCTTTGACAACGTTTTGCGAAGTCAGCTGCTGAGTTGTCAAATGTTATATCGTTTATATGGCCCAGAAAATTGATCTTTTGGACACATTAGAACCAAAGATAGCGAATAACTTCAACAGAGGGAATCCATAGGTTAAATAGAGAAAGTATAGGCTTACACACTTTCGTGAATGAGTAATTGACTGACATGAGATGATGGCATCTCAAGCGAACATTAACTTGAGTTCCTGAGATTAGCGCGTTCAAACAAACAAACGAACAGACAAACAAACTCTTCACTTTTATAATATTAGTATACATATTATAAATGTTATCTTAACTTATCTTAAACTTTTTTAAAAAATATATTAATTAAACCTAACAAAATTGCATACTTATAAAAAGAATCAGTGTAAAATTTTGTATAGTAAAAGTATGTTGGCAAAAGTACCGAAACCTACTTCTGTTAATTTCTTCATTGTCAACTGTCCAAAGTCCAAACCAACCAATTTGTTTTAGAAAAAAACGTGTTCTTAACAATCAAACACAATTAGATATTGTTTAAAGACAGGTATATTAAGTAACAAATATAATATACGAGTAAATGAACAAAACTGTCTTAACCTCTGTTTTATTTACTTCCATTATACATAATAAACTTCCCAATACATAATTCCCTGAAGTAAACAACAAAGAAATAAACAAGCATTAAATAACCTGGATGCCATCAGCTTGCAGTGAAACCTCCCACCTTATAAGCGATATATTATTAAGATCCCAATCCGATCAATAAACTACAATCGTTCTTCATTATTAAAATAAGTATATAAATATTTTTCCAGCCATGAAAAGGGAGAGAGAGAGATGGAACAACATTATACCTTGCTCTGTATCTTCAATTTTCTCATTTGCATAATAATTGCAATCACACTTATAATCAGTGAACTTAATTACCACCAAGTCGCCAGCTCCTTAAAGTCCACTCAAACTCCAACCACCACCGCATTCCAACCATCCACGACGACCACCACCATCATCTGTAGCATTACTTGCTCCAGCTCGAGCTCCAACCCCATTTCCAATCCAAAGTCCAAAACACCCAACTCCTCCTTCTCTTCTTTATCCTGATGATTTAATTTACAAATATGAATATTTAACAGGTTCACTTGCCAGTTGCAGGTGGTTTATCATCATGGCGATGGAAATAAAGAAATTTTATTCACGAAAGATAAAACCACTTTGATGGGGCACGGGCGGCGGGTGGTGGAGGGAGGAGGCGTGCGTCTTCGTATAGTAGTTATAAGAGGTGTGTATTAAAAGTCTCACCCTTTGTAATTGAGTGAGTGTCCTTATTGTCCACCCACATGGCCCCCTCCCCAGTCTACCGACCATTTTCATCAATCGTGTAATTACAATTGAAATGCACAGTGGAAAATTTAAGGACTAACAAGGATGAGAAAAAGTGGAAAAATAAAAAACAAAAATACATGATGCAACTTTTTCTCTTCTTTCTTGTCTGGGAACCAAGCCAGATGATGCTTTATATGTACTTCTGTTCAAAGAAAACCACAAATTGGAAAATTTCTTCGTGAACACACCGCCGCCGCCGCCGCTGCTGCCACCGCTGCCACCGCAGTCTCCCCCAACCCCGCAACTCCCATCAACCGAATCAAAATAGAACCCGAAAATTAAAACAAGACATTGTCCTTTTTCTTCTTCACCATCACCATCACCATCATATATCGCGGTCCTTCCCATTTAATTTATTTTCGAATCCTTGAGAAATTTCATTTAATTTCAAAATTCCGATAAGAAGAAGAAATGTTTCAATTTTTGTGCTTATTTTCTTTTTATTGTTTTTGAGAAATCAGTTTTTGAATATTCGAATATTCCGAAGGAGACAAAACAAATGAAAATGTATAGATATTCGTCTCGTAGCTAAATAGGACGCGATAATAACTACACTTTGACAAAAGTTTTTAAATATTTCCACCGCCTCAAGGTATATTATCCTGCTGCTTCGTGATTAATCGTCCTTCGATGTCTTTGGTGGCGTACTATTTATATACTCGTATTTTCCAGTATATTCATCATGAGGGTAGTTAAAACAACCCCCAAAATAAAAACCAAATACTCCTCCTCCAACATCATATTACCTCAAGCACCCCGACCTCCCTTTAGAGGAAAAACAACACAAAAAACCCACTGAACCGTATTTATGCATGAAATTAAAAATTTTAATTGCTGATAAAGCGGAAAAGTTGGTGTTTTTTGGGGAAAAGTTTTTCAAGTGCGGCTTCGTTGTATATATTTTCTCTTCGCCGCAATGCTATTAACGTTCGATATAGATTTCGAGTGTGCATTTTGATGAAAATTAACAAAGTTGAATCTCGAGGCTCCTTGGGGAGTGATTTTTCTTCGACGAGCGACAGAGTTAGGCGGTAAGGCGCACTTAATAAAAATCGAAAGTGAAAGTGGATTATATTTTTCTTTTGGTTGTTATTTTAATTGGTTAGAAAGTAATAGAAGAGGTTTCTGAAAACTATATACTCTAAATTGGTGCCACCTCGGAACACAATAACTTTGTAGTTTTGATAATTTGTTTTAATTACAAATCTTTCATAACTAGGACGATTCTTTTACTTCACTAAGGGACTGATTATTGGTCGATTTGATGTGATCCGATTTTGGATTTCTTGTGGTATGCCAATTTTTTTAGTATCTTCTTTGGGATTAAGTAAGTAATCATGCGATTAATTGAATGAAAATTGTCTACACTTAGTATCGTAATAGTGTTTCAAATTCTTAGACCATTCTTCTGGCCTATATTAAGATGCTTCCGAAGTCTTCTGGAGCCTAATGGGAGGCTGGGAGTAAGCACATAGAATAATCGACTGAAATTGTCTTTTATTTTGGTTACACTTCAGAATTTCAGAAAGTAGTAAGCTTATAGCAAGCGTCAAACTACGATCAGAGGCTCATCATAAGTGCATGTGTTAGTTGTTAGTAAAAAAATAATACAGTTATAGCCTAACACACGCACAAAATACAAATCATAATTAACATTTAACCATTACAGAACAAAAAATAAAATAAGAAATTTTACGATAGTGGAGCACTGGTTCTAAACAATGATTTTAATCCCACCTTATTCAAATTTAAATCTATCGATGAACAGTTTAAGTTATATAAAATGCTCATTCGACTTAAAGCTTTATTCTTCCCATAGTTTGTTCTATGGAAGTCAATATGTATAAAATCAAATGTACGCAGGTGATGAGTTCCGCCTCGGTAATTCAAATGTACACAAGATAGCAAATAAGGTGCATCAATTTCACCATTAATGAGTTGATGGAAAAATACTAAGTCATTATTAACACACCTTTGATGAAGAGATTGCATTTGAAGAAGCAGAATACGATGTTCATAGGGAGGCAGATCATAAGGATCATCCCAAGGAAGACCCTTTAGGACAAAGCGAATGAAGTTATGTTGAATTGATTCGATACGTTTTCTATGAATTTCGTAATACGGAGTCTATACCTGCGAAGCATATTCAAGATGAGGACGAACATGGCAATTATACAAAGAAAGAGTAACATAGGGATCATTGAACTCCTTTGCCCAGCGTTTTATAAAACCAAGCATAGAACTTGCTTTATTAACAATCAAATTAATGTGATGTGTAAATTCTAAGTTGGAACAGAAATGAACACCTAAATCTTTAAATGTGGAGACGCGACAGAGTTTTTGCTGTGATATACAATAATCAAATACACTACCGATCCGTTTTTTAGTAAAAGTTATCGTCTGGCATTTTAGAGGGTTGAGTGAAAGGCTATTTTTCCCACACCAAAATGTGAAACTATCAATGTCGGCTTGTAAAAGAATACGATCATGGGTGGACTTTACTATTTTAAAAATCTTCATGTCGTCAGCAAAAATGAGTACTTCACTTGAGCGTAGACATGACGATACATCGTTAATACTTAATAGACAGGATAAACAGAAAATGGCCAAGATGATTTCCCTGGGGAACACCTGATTGAGCAACAAAAGGTTCAGAAAGACAATTTCTAAATTTTACCTCATAGGATCTGTTTTCAAGGTATGATTTGATCCAAGCTAAGAAAAATGGTGGAAAACCAAGAGCTTTAAGTTTAAATAAAATAATTCCGTGGCTAAGTTGGTCAAAAGCTTTGGAAAAGTCAGTGTATATACAGTCAACTTCATAACCTTGTTCTAAAGCGTTTGAACATATGTTTGAGAATGTGAGGAGATTAGTAATGGTTGATCTTTTTTTTACAAAGGTTGCTTATTTAAACTTGGAGATATTTTAGAAGCCTGTTACTACTTTGAGAAATCATACAAGGTATTAATATATTCAATTTTTCAAAAAAAAAACAAATTGAAGCAGAATAAGCAGGTTATCCGGTCCATGTAGAGGTTATGTTAAAGTCCAAATTTGATAAGAATGTTCTTGAAGTTTTTTGAGCTTTAAAATACAAAAATCAAGTCCAAAAACTAGACACTTGGACCTATAATTTTTCCTTTTTTTATTTTGCTATATGACGATTTTTCTTTAAGTTACAGACTGTTGAAAAATTTCCGAATATTTATAATTTTTTTCTGCTCCCCTAATTTTTGTAAGAAATGTACATAATTTTGGATTTTCTTAAAAATATTAACAAGTGCAACAATAATTTTTAAAAGTCGAAATGTGTAAATCAATACATTTGTTTGTTGTTAAGAGATTTGAGTCGAAAATAATTTTTTGAAACATTTAATTCTTTTGAAAATTCTTTCTTGTTGTTATTGGTTGTAAGAAAAAAATGTATTTGAAGTCGATATCTCTGCTGGTTCTTGAGTCATGACCGTCGAAAAAAGGTATCCCGACTTCCAGACGAACAAACATCTCCCTCAAAATCATCTATTTAAATTCTATAAGACTTTTGAAGATGAGGAATAAAGTTCAAATCGACAAATCGAACCGATTACAAGTTAAAAATGTATCACAAATTTGAAAAAATCGATAAATGGAAGATTTAAGCTATAAAGTCACATTTATATGCAGCACAGAATATAATAAAAATGTTTTGTATGTGAACTTTACGAAAATGATATTCCTGCAACAAATTAAGTAAAGATTAGAGAAACCATGAAATAAACCCATGACTATATGTTTTTTTTTTACTCGTGTTTTGAGTGAAGAGAGGTACGATGCCTAACGATATTGGGAAAAATTTTGTTACGGAATTGAAAAAAAAAAAAATTAATGAATAGTTTACTTTAAAAATTGTTTCTAACCATAATAAAGCTATCAGTATGGTTACAAAATTTGGAATAATTTATGTCTCTAACCTCATTGGCATTCCTTAGTAAAAAATACTACCTTTAATTTCGTAAAACTTAACTTTGAACTTGAGTTTTACATTAAAATCACTTTCCATAAACATACATTTAATCTTAAAGCACATTAAATCTTTAAAAATCCTAAAATTAAACACTCTCATATCAGCTCCTATACTAAGTCCACAGAGTTAGTGCACCAGACAGACACAAAACTATGTACCTATGCACTATTTTAATATTCTGTTTAACCTAACCCCAACACAATATCACATTATACGAGTCGAGTATAAGAAAAATCCTTCTTGCAAATTACTCTTGACCTCTTTCAAAAAGGTCACATCATCTACTATTCCCTTTTGATAGAGTCTTCCGCTTATAGTTCATCTACAAAAAGAAAAAAAAACAACACAACACAATAACTTTTGCCCCCTCATTTCTAACCTCAACGTTAACCTTTTAGTCATATCTTTAATCAACTCCTTCTTCTTTACACAACAAAATACAAAAAATAGAAGAAATAAAAACTGTTGTATGAAGATCTAAGTAAACGAAGGGCAACGAAGCTTACATTTAAAAAAAAAAAAGAATCTCTAAGCCTTCAGTGCAATGGCTCAAAAGTCATCCTTGTGGAAGGCTGTTGGTTACTTTTGATCTTACTTATGCTCTTACTATACTATATACCTATAGCCAGCCTTTACCTTACTCTATACTGCATATATAGAAGTAGATAGAGGTTACCTCACCTTTTCGTGTTTTCGTCCTTTGTTAACGTTCTTGAAAATAAAAATTTTAAACCTTTGATCTGAAGGTTGCATCGGCATACAACACATCACCATCATCAACATCATCCTGGCGTTCGTCATTCAACAACACGTGTTATATGCGCTCATCATCCTTTCTAACTTCGACTCCACCGCATCGTTGCTTCTTGCTTCCACACAGAAGCTGTAGGAAGGTATAGGAAGTTAAACATATCCTTGATGATATTCCCAGAGAAGGTGCACCACAACACCCGGGGAATTTAAATATTTTCACTAAACTTATGAAATATTTCTTCAGCTTCATGACCTTCTATGTCTATACGTTCCTGTTTCCGTTTCTGTTTCCGTCCCTGTCGCGTCGTCAGCCCCTCCTCGCATAAAGATTTCGACGTCATATATGCGCCATTATCATTTGCCATAAAGCTGCCTTCTTATAAACCTTAAACCTACCTGTGGTTCGACAACCCACCTGCAGATGGGTGGATGGCGGCCGTTTGCATATCTGCCTCTGCTTTTTATTTTCCTAACACAATTGAAGCACTGGCTGGAGCTCCTAGAGCCGGTGCGGTTGTGATGCTGTGTTGTGTGTGTGTTGCATCTATGCTCTACGATCCGTCTTATGCATCATTGTCGAAAAATTAATTACATCGAAAAGGACGAGGAGGCTTGAGTGGCTTGACGGCCGGCAATGGCGCCGCGGTGTGGCGGAAATGGTGATGATGATGCTTAAAGGAAACATAAAAACGGTACTCGGATGATGAAAATTGCATCCCGCCAGTAATGTTGTGGGTGGCTATAATTTCTCCTCATATTTTTACTCGACGCTCTCTCATACCCATTCTCGTGGCAGGTAGGAAAAAGGTATATCTATGTATGGTTGAAGGATATGCAGGTTGCTTAGAAAATACCCAAGGCCTCTGTAGGTATTTTATGTTTTCCTCTATTTTCAGTTTTTGTATTTATTTATTTTTGTATGAATGCTAAGGTCTTTAAGGATGCTTGTGCCAGCAGCCGTGCCTGGTATTGTCGATTGCATTTCCGAGAAGAATTTTCTATTTTTTGTTGTTGTGTTCATGAAAAGATTTTCACGGTTGAAGTGCGATGGAGGAAGGGGGGAGCTGGGAGGGAAACTGTGCTGTGCATACGTTTGTCAGAATAGATTTTTGTATCGTTGTTTTATGGCTACGAGAGGTGTTTTGGTGATTTGCCAAGATATTTTTTTAAAGCTTGCAAATGTTGCCAGTTTTTAAATTTTTGTTGTTCGTTAATTGTTTGAAACGGCCTTGATGCAAAACGGCTTTAATACACATAATTCTCAGCAATAAAAATTGTGAAGCTTAAGAATTTCGACGTATTGACAAATTTAATGCCATTATGCCAAGGGTTTCGAATTAATGCTCGAAAATGATGAATATAATTCTCCAAAATTCACAGTAATTTTTAATTTTCCACAAGTATTTAAACCGATATAAGGTGACTATATTATATATTCAAGAAAAGTCGAAAAATAAGCTTTATTTGAAAATGTAGGTTAAGAATAAAATTAAGGATAACATTTTATGTAAATTTTTTAATTTGTTCTGTATTGTTAAAATTAGTTCGCTTCATTATTTGCCCTAAAAATTTCAAACTCAAGGTTTGTATCCAACATGGCATAAAGATGATTCGGAAGTTGTAATAAAATTCACGACTGAGTAGCACGAACTGTTTAAAAGTCTGTCTTTAAGAGACTGTTTAAGAATGGTACCAGTATTTTAAATAAAAAAAAAGTGGCGCAACAGCTCGTAAAGAACCAAGGGCTAGTGACTTACAACTCTCAACCATTGCTGTGTGCGAGTAGCGTCAGTAATTCTTGAGAAAATTAAAACAATTCTATGAAGGGTTATTTTTTTGGCTCAAGATAAGAATATATTTCGTATGCTCTAGAATTGTCTTCTTAAAATAAAGAAACATTTTTGAGAAAGTTTCATAAAAATCTATAGGTACCACCGTTTTTGAGAAAAATTCGAATTTTGACCAAAATATTTCTATGAGGACTACTGTTTTTATTAACTTCCCATAGGAAGTTATTGTAATGGGTGTGATTTGTCGAATTGAAAATTTTGACATTTCTCGACGTTTCAAGGTTACTAGAGTCGAAATAAAAGGTTTTTAGAAAGATGTCTGTGCGTGCGTGTGTACGTACGTTCATACGTCCGTACGTTCGCGACGTTTTTTTCGTCATCTATAGCTCAAGAACCAGAAGAGATATCGACTTCAAATAAATTTTGTTATACAGATAATAAAGCAAAAAGATGCACAAATGGCTTTCAAGAAAATTGCGTGTGTGATTTTTTTTACCATAGCAGTTTAAAAAAAAGGTGAACATTTTGGTTAAACCTAAATATCTCATGAACCAATGACGCTAGAGACTTGAATTGAATTTTATATTATATATTGTAACGTCATACAAAACAATAATTATTTTTTTGGAAAAAAATCCAATTAACAGTTTTTTTATAAATCAAAAAAACTGAAAAATAAAATTTGTCACTTCGAAAATTGTACGACTTAAATATGATTTCATCTCCAAAACAATTTTGTGCAACGAAGAATAATGTTTTTGACATCTGATAAAATTTTGAGAAAAATCTAATTGACATTTGTTTTTTATAAAAAATAAAAACCTAAAAAAAAATTACTCAAAGTTGGTAAAAATTGAATTTCGACTCAAATATCTTTTCAAAAACTTGAGATTAAGGCTTCAAACTTATTGTATCTTATAAGAAATATTGTTTTGAACATTCTGAAAAATGTTGAGAAAAATCGAATTTACGGTTTTTTTACAAAAAATAAAAACCTAAACAAAAATTAATAAAAGTTGGTAAAAATTGATTTTCGACTCAAATATCTTTTCAAAAATTACAAATATTGGCTTCGAACTTATTTCATTCCACAGATAATATTGTGTTCGATATTCAGTAATTTTTTATAAAAATCCAACGCAGTCCCTTTTTTCATAAAAAAATAAAATCTACAAAAAATAGTACGTAAATTTGGTAAAAATTGATACATATAGACAAACTTTTAAGCAAGACAAATCGACAGACGGGATGGGAAGTTATCAGTGTGGGTCGCATCCCAGCCTCTTTTTTATCTTATAACTTCAATTCCCATGTTTGAATTCAATAATACCAATGGTTAAGGTATTAGTTGGAAGAATAGATCGATAGACGGAATCGCCTGGGCCACTTTTCGAAGTTAAAGACCTTTTTCTTATTAACGAATGCAATACTTGCCCTATAGTTTGCATATGTCGCAAGAAAGAATATGTCGGTGCACATTAGTTTTGAGTTCTTGAACATTACAATCAGGGCGAAAGACAGAGTAATGTAATGCATCTCACATTCGAGTTGGGATGCTAAAAAATGAATCTCTGTATTTTACAGTATACGACGAAGTTTGGCTCAAGGGTTAATTTATGGGCAGTCAATAAACGGTTGATTCAAGTAAATGATTAAAAGATGCTATTATAACCAACCGCTTTAAAAGCCTCTCTTTCTGGAGAACCACCCAAAGAATGGAAGTTATACTCAATTTTAGAATGGAAAGCCATGTGGGTTGCCCTCGGTCTTGCTTCTGTTAGCTAGGCCATATTTTCACACTGCAAATTGTATGGTGATATTAAGTAAAACCAAATAAAGGGTGTTTTCTTAGAGGTAGTTATGTTAGGAGTTGGAGGTTGTTTAAAATGGAATAAAAAGAAGATGATTGTATTTGATATGAAATTTACTTTATTCGAATGGCATTATAAGTTCAATATAATTTCTAGCATATGACCGCCATTTTTGGCTTTGGACTAAGTATAATCTGAAGGGCTAGTTACAGACTTGTTTTAACATTTGTGGCCGTATATCAGCAACAACGAGGAGAATGTTATCCTTCAAGTAGTCAATTGTTTCGGACTTATCAGTGTAGAGCCTTAGACTAAAGTGACTGCACTGCACATATCCCCACAGAAAATATTTAAGCGGCGTTAAATTTCACGATCTTCGAGGCCAGTTCATGGGTCCGTAATATGAAACTATGGGGTTATCCAATATTTTCCTTAAGAAATCAATTGTAGCAACCGCCTTATTGTTAAGACCACAGCTCCTGCAAAGCATGGTTAATCAATTGATGAATGAAAAAGTCAGTAATCATAGCTTTATAGGAATCGCTACTACAACGTTTTGTTCAGCTTCGTTTTTAGATAAGTACAAACAAATTATACTACTAACACATACAGCACACAAAACAGTAAGTATTTGTGGATATAACTATGTCTCAACAACACAAACTTTAGAGTAATCATCATACCATATACTGCAGTTTTATTTATTCACCGTATATCAGTTCAGCTAAAAGTGAGCTTAATCACTAAACAAAATTAGCTGTTTTTAAAATTTCGAACAGAACCATGATTTCAAATAAATTTTCTCAACTCGGAAGACTTTTTGTGGCGTCAGTCTATTCATATTCATGACAGCTGACAAAATGGCCGCCAGTTAAAATAGTGTTGCCAACTCAAAATTCTAAGCCTTAAAATACATTCGTTACTTATTAACATTACCAGCTATTAAAAATGAGTTAAGCCTTCACTGAGTTAAGTGAAAATTCACTTGTGGAAAAACAACCACAATTTGAGGGTATTTACAATATAATCATTATAAAGCATGAAAACACGCAGCCTCACGGCTAAGAAAGCCTTTAAAACCTATCTGAAAACTTAGAAATGGGACTTGCTACCCTATTTGTTGTTATTCCCAGTTTTTAATCGTCATATTATGGCTTGTTCCAGAAGATAACACATGATTTTTATCATCAGAAGTTCCGTTGATATCAAGACTTTAAAAAGTGTTATTCGAGTTCTATCAGAAAGGTTGAAAAATGTTGTGGAAGTTCTTTAAATTATACATTTTTACGATTTTTGTACAGTACAAAAAAAAAACAAGAACATCCACTTTTCATAAAAAATGCAAATTTCTGCAAAAAGTCTTAAATTGAATTCCTGAAATAAGATTAATTTTAGATTTATACAAAAACTCACAAGTCTGACCATCTTCTCATTCACTTTTATTTTCAAAAATAAATCATGTCTGAATTAAGAGTAATTGAAAAGACATTCAACATACATGAAGAGAGCATTGAAAAAATACATCGCAACTCTTACCCTATAAATTTCAAAATCAAGTCTTAATACAAATTCTGTCCATTTGAATTTTGATGTCCCAGACAAATAATTTTAAATTACATACGAAGGTACGAGTACGAGAAGATTTTAATAAATTATGAACTTGATTTGGGTTTGACAGCGACTCTTTAGATTAAATTGGATATTGCTGATTGACCCCCATAACAAGCAGCACATCTTAATGACACATCAAATTCAAATTCAAATTCAAAATTCAAACCCTATTTAAACCATTATCTTTAAAGCTCACCTTGAATTCCTTCCAATTTAAATAATTTTCAACGCCTCCAAATCATTTCAAATCACCTAAATATGTTACACCAAACTATAGACTTATACTCACATGTATATTATTCATCCTTTTAACCTAATTTTCCAATAAAATAAAACGATTTCGAGTCAAGTTGCATGTTGCATCGATTTCCTGTCTTTCAATCTATTTATACCCCAATCAACAATGTATAAAGGTTTTACTTCGTCGTCGTGGCTCGTCCTATACAGTTTCTAGCAATCTACAAATGTCGGTAATATTAACGCTCGAAAAAAGGACGAAGAAAAAGCGAAACAGAATAATATGTAGTGTATATAGGTACCTTTTTCATGGTAATTAAAGGACCTGTCAATCTTTATGCAGAGAAATCCAAAAACAGTTTAACACACCATACCGGAGCTCCTGTGATGTGATGGCTTGACTAGGTATGAGATTCTTCAATTTCCATTTCCTTCTGCCCTTCCCATCGCATTACTTTCTAACTTATATATTCCTTCCTGAAATATACATTTCGAAATAAGAAAAAGCCAATTTTAAGAAGAGGACGTTCGTTCGTTCATCTAACATCTAACGAAAAAGGTGTATACTGCACGGAAGGACCTTTTGCCATCAGGACCACCATAAGTCTATATCTCTCTTTCTCTTTATCTCTCTATATCCATCTCGATCAACTGACGACCTATATATTTATACACCTACTTCAGGATAATAACGAGTATAACACTACAAGATTGATTTTCAATTTTGTTGTTGTTGTTGAAGAGCTCCTATAAATATAGTCAAGAGGCAGTCAGTATATCCAGATCCACCTTTTACCTATACCACCCTTCGATATCCTGGCACATATGATGATGAATATTGAAATTGAATAAAAAATCAATCTCAAATCCAAGATAATTCAATTCTTGTTTGTTATGTTGGGAGGTGATGGGTTTCGTTTTGTGAGGAGGTGCCCAGCCCATCATCATCACCATCATCAGATTGAAGATGAAGACGAAGTCATCAGAGAAAGAAAGATTCAGAGAGAAGGAAGCCAAAGGACGACACAAGGCACATATCAATATTTTTGTTTACCAAGCAATATTTCAATCTAAAAAATTTCGAAACTTCAAATATGAGCTACACCCCTTCTTCCCCCTCCCCCCCTCAACACCCACATGACAGTCCTTTGGTAAACTCTTAAATCGTTAAACATAATCAGCTTTGTTGAGGTGCGGCAAAGGGAAGGGTAGCTGCTGTACCCTTCTTTAACGCATTCATGAGTATTTCTTAGACACTCCAGAATGAGGAAGAGAGGGAGTAGAGGAAAACCATCAGGTAAAAGTCATAAGAGGGGAAGATGAAAATAAATTTACAATTTTCGGAGATATTTGCACCAAGGGAGATATGACTCATAATCTAATCCCTGCCAAGCAACCAATCATTATCCTTTTGGTGCTGCATCTCATTTAAGGACGAAGACCTCTCCTGGATGTACCTTTTTTATCAAATGAATCCCAAAGTAGGTATAGGTAGATATACACATCTACGAAAAAGGTAAGAAAGGATATCACAATGTAATTATTATTCCCTCAGCTGTGTGAGATAAAAATAAAATAATAAAATTCGACTTTGCAAACAATTCGCGCGCAAAATAAGGATAAGAGGATACCCACTTATACGTCATTTGAATTATGAGAGGATATCATCGCCTCGCCTGAGAACGAGCACAGGCCCAGGACCAGGACCAGGCTATAAGCTAGAGCATATCCTCCAACTTGCACATAGTAGTTTTTCACAGCTATTCGAGAGCGAGACTAATATTAGCAAACAGAATTTGAATTGCAAAAAAATAAAGGCAAAATATACAAAAATTGGATATTTGAGTGGGCTTTCACTTTAATCCTGTTGTTTGGGCAATCATCTCACTCTTTTCCCATTGCCTTATCTTCTCTAGGTTTTCTTTCGTCTTCTTGTTTTTCTTCATTTATATTTCTTTTGGATTTTATACCAAAATATTCAGTTACACTTGAATGCATCGCACCGCTCGCTATACCACCGCACCGTCTTTCTTCTTCATTTTATTTGGTTCGTCCTTTTTTTTGTGTGGTGTGGTTTCATTATCCTTTTTATGGTTTAATTTAAAAATCATATCAGACACCGTTGGGTGGGTTATTGGTTGGCTTAAGGATTCTGGGTTGGTTGGTTGATCTATGGGGTTTTTTTTTTAAGGGTAGTGGGCGATGGAGAATATGGGATTAGGAGCATTGAGGGTTTGAGATGAAGATGCATTGAACCCTGACAAAATGGATTGGAGGGGTTGGTGGGTGTTAAGATTGGCATTTTATCTACTTTGTCATGGATATTGTCAGAGAAACCATCGAAGGATAAGAAATATGAGAACAAATATTAAGGACATTTTTAAAAATGTACCTATCTACAGTCCTAAAAAGCAGCTGAAGAAAATAAAACTATCAAAAGAAGCTGGTGAAAGGTCAAAAGAAAATATAGAAGATTTTTCTTTGAAGTCTTTTTACGAAATAGGAAATTGAAAAAAAAATAAGAGAGAGACGAACTTACCAAAACTCTATCATTTTTTCAATTTGAGGAAAAGTTTATAGTTATGGTTATCTAAGTTTTGAGTGAATAAAGTCAATTTTTTAAAAAGGGTTTGATTCAGGATTAAAATTATTGGCAAGTATTTAATTTAATCAGTTTTAGAAGCGTGGCACACAGGTCATGAGGCTAAAAAACTATCTAGATAGTTGTGTTAAAAGTTTCAGACAAAAAATCATTTCTAAAAATAAAGAAAAGTGGCGGAGACAAAACAGAGTCCTGAGGCACACCAGCGTTTATTTTATGGATAGCAAATATAAACTACTTGCATTGTACGTTCCTTAACGCTATTCCTAAAGCAACGAAGAAGAGATTTATCGAAACCAAATGCACGCAATTTCGACCAGAAAGCTTGAGGGGAAACTCTATCAAATGCTTTTCAAGTATCAATTGAAATAACCTTACTTTTCCAAAATGATTTAAAGATTTTCTTTAGCATTCGGTGAGATAAACAAAAAGATCAGCAGTGAACCTATTGCTGCAAAAGCCGTACTGCCCTCGTGGAAAAAAAAACCTTAAATCTTGGAAGTATTTCTTGAGCTGATAATCAACCAGTATTTCTATGACCTTGGAAGGGAGAGGCCTAAATGCAATTATATGATAATCAGAGGTGGAGGAAGATTCGCCCTTTTTGCGGAAAAGCTTGAAAATAGACCTGTTGAAAAACGCTTCTTCAGAACTTCTTAGGAAATAAAAAATCCGGGTTGGTGGATTTGTTTGCGTAAAGTTTTCTTAAAACTCGATTGATGAGTAGCTAGTTATGCAATATTCGATTCACAGATAAGATAAAATTTTAAAATCTGAATCTTAAAAATGTTGAAAATTTCTTTTCTCGTTGAATTAGCTTAATCAGCAGAGGAATCGAATTCATTGAGTGGCATATAAACGGAAAACACTTTTAATCTACAATATACAAGTTTTTATGTTTAAGTCGAAGATATTGCCCGAAAGGGAGGTATGAGTTCATCCCGGTCTTGAAACACAAGTTAATTCATGTTGTTCAATGAACTTGATTAAAATCAAGACCTATCAAAACATTTTTCCCAACTAACTATTTGAACACTTAATATAAATCAATATTGTTCGAAGCTCAATGCGTCGAAAAATCAACATTCAAAACCAACTCTTCTTCCTCTTCTAAAGTCTGAACAAACATAGTTAACCTCTGTGCGTTGACGAAGGGTCGTTGCCACAGAATCAGTCTTCTGCATAAATAACCATCAAAAGTTGAAATTTACAATTAAAAATCAACGGAAGTGGGCATGAATTGTTCTTAAAATATTCTTAAGCTGTCAGTCAATGTGGCACATCCTTGAAGAAGAAGTTTATGAAAAGAAGAAACTTCTATCCTTTTGATGGTTTTTGAAAGGATACGAGTAGTTAATGTGTTTTTGTTATGTACTGCCGCAAAATTTTTTAATCGGTTGCAATAGAAATTACTCAAGAAAAAAAAAGAAACAATTCAATCTCAGCCCAACCCAAAACAAGTGAGGGTTTTCTTAAAGACGTCGACGAGAACGAGGACGAAGACGAGTTATAAGACCATCATCATCTGCAAAGGGCCATAATGCAGACTTCCTTCTTCCTCCTTAGACCAAAAGGATACAAGAGTTTAAGTATTTTCGAAGGATTTCCCACTTTGTCCCTCTGCATTCTCTATACACAAACAAAATTCGTACTCGTACTACTGCCATCATACCGTTTGGCTGGCACATCCTTATTTCAAATTATTGTTCCATTTATACCGTAACACACTCATGCAGACTTTTGGATCTGGAGAGGGGTGTGTTCAGTGAATTTTCCATTTCAATGGAAGTGTATCTAATGGCAAAATCTACCCAGAACTGAGAACTGTTGTAGTACTCCAGTCCCAGTGTGTATCAGACAGACGTCGGAAATGAGCTGTCAACTTTTGCAGCGCAATCATGTTGCTGGCTGCCACTGCCGCAGCAACTGCACCTCTAACCGTTGTTCGTCCCAACAAACAACATATAGAGCTCCAAAAATAAAAACCAAGTCCTGTTGTAGTTATTCTCTATAAACTGGTAATAGCAGAATATGGCGGGCGAGTCCTTCCTTATGCACACACAAACCCAACGTTACGTATATTTCTAGCAGTTTTGAATGAAGTGTTAATATTAGAAAACGACGAGTAATTCCTCGTGTACCTATGGTACTCATTGTTAGTTTGGTGTTTATGGTGGTTTTATATATTATGGACTTGTTCCTGGGAGCATAAGTTTAAATAAAATGCAAGGGAAGCAGCAAACTTTCGATTAAGTTGGATAGAAAATTGGGGATCAGCTGGTCTGATGCGGTGTTTCATACATATAAGAGTACATCGTATACAAAGAAAAAGGGTTTAGATCGAAACGAAGAAGAGGGTTTGACATTTTACACACAAAATGAAGTCGGAAATGTCAGATTTTGTGTGTGTGTGAGAAGTTGTAGTCATTGTGACTTAAGACAATGTGGCAGTAAATTGAAAACTTATGCTTTTGTATAATCCATAAGTTGTATTTTGTATGGAAATGTAGAAGAAATTTATAGGAAATTCCGATATCTAAGCAAAATGTTACTCATGAAAATAGAATGCCTATATCTGCAAAATATTTCCTCTTAACAACATAAAAGACACTAGTTGGAATATTTTTGTAGTTTTATTAAAGTAAAGGACATGCAAAGTGTCAGAAAAGATGCACCAGCTGTGGCCTAGAACCAGAAGGAAAGACTTGTTGACATTTCATGTTATATGTCTTAATTTGTACAATTTGTTTTATGAAAAAATACATCTTCTATGTCAAGTTTTGTTTCCATAAGTCATTAAGGGATCGTTCTTTGAGAGATTTGACTTAGTAATAAATTGCTTTTGTGGAATTAAAATATTTATATTTCTATCTTATGCTAGAGTTGGTGTACTTGCTGATTTATTTATAATTTTTATAGAATATCTGTCCTCTTCGTGATTTTCCATCAAATTCAACCTTTTGAAGCTGTTAGCGTTTTGGACGTTCTTTTAAATACAGAGATTCTTTTTCAGCAGCACATCAAGAATGTATTATGCCAAATCCACTCCTTCTTTAAGACCATAATGTTTATCGGTAACTTTCCTTTAATAGTATCCTATTTTACTAACCCTCGCACTGAACATATTAAGAGTAGCCATAACTCCTTTTATGTAGGTATGCCAAAAATATAAAATATAATAAATGAAAAAAGGCAGATAAGAAGGATGATTATCAAATATCTGTCACACAGATTCAAATGAACAGCCTTAACCATTGGGTCCATTTAGTTTAAACTTATAAATTAATTTTTGAAACAGATTCAAGTTGGGAGTTTTTTTCATTTCAAAAACAAAATTAAAATCGTTAAAAGTCATAATGGTTTAATTGCAATTAAAGTTGAAAGTGTCATTGGTTCGTGAGAGATTCGAGAACAACCCAATATTGAAGTTTAAAAAAAATGAAAGTCCTTTCTTCATATCTTGATGTTTTTATTATAAGTGCGTTTTTTCGTATTCCATATGTAGTAAAGTGAAAAATTGCCAAAAAAACGATCCGCAGTAGTCCGGTTTTTATATTTGAAAGATGATACAACTGAATATTTGTCAGAATAATTTATCAAAAAATTCCAAAAAAATAGCGAAATTCAGACCAGGGGTGAAATCGTGTAAGCTGATTTTTGATAGTTGACTATCAAAATCAAGAAAATACGTCTGTGTAATGTGTTAGTCGATTTCAATGTTTTAACCAAACAATTTGACATAAAATAAAAACTTTAAGAAGGGGGTTTGTTCGTAGACTACTACATTAACATCGAGTTGAAATGAGATTGATTCGCCTTGATTCCGGTCGAGATCAGAGTCGAGTCCACATTTGTGAAGAAAAACCTGTGTGGAGGAGGTGGTTTTACAGATAATGCGTTATGGTCTGTTAATTTGCATGTTTGTGTACAAAAAATATAGTTTTGTTTTAATCAAATTATTAAAAAAAAATTGAATATGGAGTAGGTAACATAATATTATTCTTGTATGGTGCTGAACTATTCAGTTTTTCATTGTTTAACACGAATCAAACTATCTCACTTGCACTTCATAAGAAACATCGAAACACCATTTGCATTTAAGAAAGTGCTGTCAAACTTAATCATTTTTAAATCCTCTTGTGCGGTGGAAACACCAAAAAGATTTATCTAATCTAAACTAAGATAAACCTTTGGTGGAAACATAGCAAAACTTAACTATCTTTCCTATTGTTTTCTCTTGCAAAATAAGCCCAGTTAGTCCATTTTCACTAACAAAACTAAATACTATCAACAGTAATAGATTGATTTTTTCCCCAATGGAAAACAAACATGATTCCAAATGCACAACTACTCAACGAACACAGCCATCGAGATACAAATGAAATATCAATCGTACCAACATTTGAGAACGAAATCACATAAGATCCATTCGAGACTCGAATAAATGTCAAAAACCCATCCATAGTAAGATTCTACTCTAACTTTTATTGGTGTTATTCATACTATGGATATTGTTTTTGTTATTCGTGTAAAATCCTATACTATACTATGGATAGATTTTCCAACAAAACACGGGTTATGTTAAAAAAAAATGTCCGTATGTCGATATTTCTTAGTTAGTTCTTGAGATATGGTTAACGAAAAACGATATTCCAAACGTTATTGTCCAGAAACCGTACCGGTGATTTTTATTCAAATAAGTTTTTCGAAGTACTGACGATTACATACTTAAGAGTGTTGTAGGTTTAAAAGTATAGACTTATTGGAATATTAAAAATTAACAATTTTTCTCTAGAAAATGGTATACATTGTAAAAATGGACCGTAAGGTGGCCCTAAAAGTCAATAACAATAATTTGATACAAAGTCGTTTTTAATTTAAACAGATTTAATTTATTTTTACTCAATTTTAAATTAATACCCCTCTTAAGTAAATAAATGTCTATTCTTCAATTTTTCAATGGGCTTTAAGAAACTGCTGGGCGTCCTGCCTTAAAAAAAATCAAGAATCTCCACAGCTTTGAACCCTTAATTCACAAGAGTTTCCCAACAAACATAAAAGACATCACTGAAAATACGAAAAAGAATCAAAAAAAGAAACACAAAAAGGTCAGCACCCAATGGCAGCAGCAATGGTAAAAGTTTTCCCATTACGCAAATGTAACAAAAAGTACCTCTATATTCCTTTATCCTCTCCCGCACGTTTCCCTCCCCGAATTTCAGTTCGTAAGAGTATATATGTATGTAGTTATACGTAGATATGACCATCACCATCTCATCTATCTCTTCTTCAACAACTTCCGACAAAAGGACTAATCAACGTAATTCATTTAACTATATCCGCATAATAAAGGACCAAAAACAGAAGAAAAAGAAGAAGAACAAAAAAAATTAAAGAAAAAGACACAAAAAGAAAAACAATAAGAAGAAATAGAGTGTATAAGTGTAGGAAGTGAGAGTGATTTTCATTGTCCTTGTGCTACTCCTGCACTTTTACACCGCACATAGCATCACATCCAGGAAATGGCACCTCAAAATGAAAAATAATACAAAAAAGCAACTTATTTTACCATCACCATTTCTAGAACTCTATACTACGCTATAGTCTTTGGAGTTCGGACTTTTCCCAGTCTCGCACATTGTTTCACATCACATTGCTTTCGTTCGTTCTATCTGGGTTTTTACTTCGATTGGTGTTCTTTTTGATTTTTTTGGGGAAAGTCCTGGATCTGAATTGTCCAAAAACTGGATACTGGGTACCAGAACCAGAACCAGCACCGAGTACCAAGCACCATCGGGCATCAGCCTCGGGTCGGGGTGGAAAATGGTGGAAAATTTAAAGTTATTTTCATCAGAATGGAAGTGAATGAGGACATGAATATAACAAGGATTTAATTGAACCGACAAGTTACAACAATAGCCTTTTGGATGGATGGAGCTTTATACACATACAACTTAGTTCCTAGTTCTTTTTTACTTTTTACTCCTTCTCTAGTTTTTGTTCTTTTTCGGGGGGAGGTAAGGATTTTATGGTTCGTATGGTAGTTAGTGTCAAGGACATGGGTAAATTCATATATAGGTATGTGAGTATATTGTTTTCGTTTAAAAGAGGAAACTAAATTTAAGAGGTAGAAAAAAAGGATATCAAGTTATAAACTTTATTTTGCTGGGGAAGAAGCTTAGGCATTTTTATATGTGTTTGGTTTATGTAAAGCGAAGAAAGTGTTGTTTGTATTTGTATCACTTTAAACAAATGATCATTCAGAAAAAAACTATTGAATGCTTTTAGATTATTTGAATTAAATTTGATTTTTCAAGTTTTTAGCTAAGCCGTATCTTAATTCCTTCCTTGAGCCATTCTTCAAGTAGATAAAAGTGCTAACAAAAAGCATAGACCCAAAATGCCTTTCTTGTGGGACTCCAAAAAATTATTCGTGATTAATAGTGTGACGCCTAGAAGTGTATTGACCTACACACTTTATATAGGAATGTGAACCACATCTAAACGCCAAATTTTTGTCTGCATTTCATTTCACATTTCTCAATTTCAGACTAAACACAATCGAGCAACGCGTTAAAGTTTTCAGGCTTATTATGAAAATGGGCTATGAAATCAAAATGCATAATGGTGAATTTCGTTATTTTTTCGGTCAACTTAATCGTCTTTATGTGCACACAATCGCAAAAAGCGTCAAACATTTTGAGCAAGGTCTATCGAAGATGTGAAAACACCAGTACACGCTCGTACAGCTCGTACTGCAAAAAATGTTGCTGCTGTTCCCGGAAGGGTGCTGAAAAACCGTCCACCTCAACTTGTCGTTGTGCCAAACAACTGCACCTTTCACGCTCATCATTAATGAACATTATACATAGAAACTTGCATTTACACGCTTACAAGATGCAATCAACTCAAGAACTAAAGCCCCTTAATCGTTTCAAGCGTGGTCAATGGTCAGAATGGTGGCAAGAAATGACAGCAGTGTTTTATCGATTTCGAAGGAAAGACATCTTCAGTGATGATTTTCATCTCAGTGGATTCGTCAATAAGAAGAATTGTCGCATTTGAGCGAATGATAATCTAAGAGTGTCGAAAAACCTTTTTTCCAAAATGAGGCCGGTCAAGCAGTTACTGTGAATAATGTTCGCTATCGTGAGCTGTTAACGAACTTTTTGTGACCTGAATTGGAAGATATCAATGTGTATGATATGTGGTATTAACATGACGGTGCCACTTGCCACACAGCCAACGAAATAATGCCTCTTTAGCGCGACATATTCAACTACCGTGTTATCACACGTGATACTGATGTCAATTGCCACCAAGATTATTTGATTTCACACCGGTGGACTTCTTTATTTGGAGATATTTGAAATAAAAAGTGAACGTCAATAAGCCAGCAACGGTTGGGTGTCAAATCGCCCAAAACCAAATCGTCCAAAATGCAAAAATCGAAAAATGTCAAATCACCCAAAAACTTTTTTGGGCGATTTGACATTCCGATGTGCCCGTTAATGTAACTGTTACAATTCTTCTTGGACATTTTGTATCCCAATTTAACGAAAGTGTCAAATCGCCCAAAAATAATGCTAAATCGCCCAAAATTATTTATATTTTTTGGGCGATTTGACATTATGCTAAATCGCCCAAAAATGAAAAATGTTAAATCACCCAAAAATAATTTTTGGGTGATTTGGCATTTTTCTTCATTTTTGCAATTTGGGAGTTTTGGTTTTGGGCGATCTGACACATGGCTATTTTTGCATTATGACAAAACGCCCACTCTTTTTGGGCGATTTGACATTTTTAAGTTTTGGGCGATTCGGTTTTGGGCGATTTGACACCCAACCGCCAGCAACAATTCAAGAGCTTAAAAACGTTATTTTTGATCTTTAATTTTTTTTTTTGAAAAATAACTATAGCGAATCTGTTTACAACTATAGTTCTCAAGTTTAAACTCAATCGAATTATGAATTAGACCGGAGAGACCCGGACCAACTTTTTCGACTTCTCTAAAGTCTAAAACTTCCAGTTTGAATTTTTGTATATTGAATTCTTACTTTTTATTTTAAAAGAAATGTATTTTGTTGCCAGTGATATTTTCAGAAAAAAGAGATACAAACAATATTTTTAAAACATTTGTAAAAATAGAGTTTCGTCTCTAAAATACAAAATATTATTATAAATATAAATTTAAAAAATCAAATGATATTAAATTTATAAAAAAATATTCTGGGATGCCACACTGATAACTTCCCATCCCGTCTGTCGGTTTGACTTGCTTAAAAGTTTGTAGGTTTTCGTGTTTTGTTAAAAAAATTGTCAGTTGAATTATTCTTAAAAAATTTAAAATTAAAAACAATATTTTGCATATAATGAAATATTTTGATTTCAAAATCTATTTTTGGTAACGAGATTTTTAGTCGAAACCCAATTTTTACCACTTTTAGTAGCATTTCTTAAAAATTTGTATTTCTTATAAAGGGTGATTTTTTTGAGGTTAGGATTTTCATGCATTAGTATTTGACAGATCACGCGGGATTTTAGACATGGTGTCAAAGAGAAAGATGCTCAGTATGCTTTGACATTTCATCATGAATAGACTTACTAACGAGCAACGCTTGCAAATCATTGAATTTTATTACCAAAATCAGTGTTCGGTTCGAAATGTGTTTTATCGACAAATTTTGTTCAGTGATGAGGCTCATTTCTGGTTGAATGGCTACGTAAATAAGCAAAATTGCCGCATTTGGAGTGAAGAGCAACCAGAAGCCGTTCAAGAACTGCCCATGCATCCCGAAAAATGCACTGTTTGGTGTGGTTTGTACGCTGGTGGAATCATTGGACCGTATTTTTTCAAAGATGCTGTTGGACGCAACGTTACGGTGAATGGCGATCGCTATCGTTCAATGCTAACAAACTTTTTGTTGCCAAAAATGGAAGAACTGAACTTGGTTGACAAGTGGTTTCAACAAGATGGCGCTACA
Source organism: Eupeodes luniger (assembly GCA_951509635.1). Taxonomy (NCBI): domain Eukaryota; kingdom Metazoa; phylum Arthropoda; class Insecta; order Diptera; family Syrphidae; genus Eupeodes; species Eupeodes luniger. Next base: position 6,340,496 of record OX608073.1, read on the forward strand.
TGCCACACAGCTCGCGATTCTATGGCCATTTTGAGGGAAAACTTTGGAGAACAATTCATCTCAAAGAATGGACCGGTAAGTTGGCCACCAAGATCATGCGATTTGACGCCTTTAGACTATTTTTTGTGGGGCTACGTCAAGTCTTAAGTCTACACAAATAAGCCAGCAACTATTCCAGCTTTGGAAGACAACATTTCCGAAGAAATTCGGGCTATTCCGAAATGCTCGAAAAAGTTACCCAAAATTGGACTTTCCGAATGGACCACCTAAGACGCAGCCGCGGTCAACATTTAAATGAAATTATCTTCAAAAAGTAAATGTCATGGACCAATCTAACGTTTCAAATAAAGAATCGATGAGATTTTGCAAATTGTATGCGTTTTTTTTTAAAAAAAAGTTCTCAAGCTCTTAAAAAATCACCCGATATAAACAAATACAAATTGGATGAATGAAATTAATTTGAAGTCAATGTCTTCTAATGTTCAAGAGGCATCGAGAAACGAACATCAATTTTTACCAAATTTACGTACTATTTTTTGTAAATTTTATTTTTTTTATAAAAAAGGACTGTTGGATTTTTATAAAAAAAAATACTGAATATCGAAAGCAATATTTTCTGTGAAATAAAATAAGTTAAAAGCCAATATTTGTAATTTTTGAAAAGCTTGAGTCGAAAGTAAATTTTTACCAAGTTTCAGTAATGTTTTTTTTTAGAATTTTATTTTTTTGTAAAAAAAACTGTCAATTCGATTTCTCTCAAAATTTTTCAGAATTTTGAAAACAATATTTCTTATAAGATAAAATTATATGGAAGCCAAAATCTCAAATTTTTGAAAAGATATTTGAGTCGAAAATAAATTTTTATCAACTTTTATTAATTTTTTTTGTGAAAAAACTGTCAATTCGATTTTTCTCAAAGTTTTTCCTAATGTTGAAAACAATATTTCTTATAAGATTAAATTAGTTGGAAGCCAAAATCTCAAATTTTTGAAAAGATATTTGAGTCGAAAATAAATTTTTACCAACTTTTATTAATTTTTTTGTAGGTTTTTATTTTTTGTAAAAAACTGTCAGTTCGATTTCTCTCAAAATTTTTCAGAATTTTGAAAACAATATTTTTTATAAGATAAAATTAGTTGGAAGCCAAAATCTCAAATTTTTGAAAAGATATTTGAGTCGAAAGTAAATTTTTACCAACTTTTATTAATTTTTTTGTAGGTTTTTATTTTTTGTAAAAAAAACTGTCAATTCGATTTTTCTCAAAATTTTTCAGAATTTTGAAAACAATATTTTTTATAAGATAAAATTAGTTGGAAGCCAATATCTAAAATTTTTAAAAAGATATTTGAGTCGAAAATACATTTTTACCAACTTTTATTAATTTTTTTTTTAGATTTTTATTTTTTGTAAAAAAAACTGTCAATTTGATTTTTCTCAAAATTTTTGGAAAGATATTTGTGTCAAAAATCAATTTTTACCAACTTTGAGTAATATTTTTTTTAGGTTTTTATTTTTTATAAAAAAATTGCCATTTAGATTTTTCTCAAAATTTTGTATTCTTCGTTGCACAAATTTATTTTGAGGATAAACTCCTTTTTTGTTCATACAATTTTCAAGGTGAAAATATTTTTTTTTCAGTTGTTTTGATTTATAAAAAAAAACGTTAATTGGACTTTTTCCAAAAATATACTAGTTTGGTATCACTTTACAATATAAATAAAATATTTCATTCAAGTCTCTAGCGTTATTGGTTCGTGAGATATTTTGGGCTAACCAAAATGTTTAGGTACCTTTTAAAAATTGCTATGGTAAAAAAATCACCCACTCAATTTTCTTGAGAGTCCTTTTTGCATTGTTCTGCTATTATCTGTATAACAAAATTTATTTGAAGTCGAAATCTTTACTGGTTCTTGAGCTATGGACGACGAAAAAAACTCCCCGAACGTACGCACGTACGAACGTACGTACACATGCACGCACAGACATCTCTTTAAAAATCTTTTATTTCTACTCTAGGGACCTTGAAACGGCGAGAAATGTCAAAATTTTCAACTCGACAAATTGGACCGATTACAATAACTTCCTATGGGAAGTTAGTAAAAAATGTCTCGAAAAAACAGTTTAACCTTTAATTTAACTCCATATTTTTTCAAGTTATTTGAATGACAATTTGGCCTATTTCAAAAAGTAATAACTTTTGAAGAGCTACCAATAGAAAATTTCATCCGACTAGTTTTGTAATAATCTGGTAATTGGGTTATTCTTCAAACCAGTCAGCAATACTTGATTAAATACCAAATATTCACTAAAAAAGAACATCTTTCCGGTATATCTGATCTGATACTTCGTCTTGAGACCAAAATGGGGTTCCAGCCATTTACTTAGACCTTCTTCCAAAATTCAATTATTTTTCATCTACAAACTGCCTTCATAAAGTTATACACTTAGCCTTTGCGTTTGCTTTGATGAAGTTATACCGAAACGCTTTCACCACATATCCTGTCTTTTCTTTTATCAAGTGATGCGAATAAAAACTCGTCAATAAATTATGCAATCAACCACAAGGACATCACCACACAACAAATCCAAAAATCCAGAATCCACACATCCCATCATCATTATTTTGTTCGAAATGAACAAATAAAATAAACTTAACATTCATATAGTAGCTCGCACCCTAATCCTTGAGAAATTGACGAAATGCAGCTTCATTAGGATTCGTCAATAGTCCTTGTCATTGTTCTTTTTCAACTTAGGTATTTCTTTTTTTGCTTTGTTTGTTAGAAATCCACTCGACCATCTAATTTGCTTCAATTGTCAAAAATGAATAACCCAACGAACAAAACAAAAATAAAAAATCCCAAGTTCAAACATTCATGAAAAATGTAACGGAAATCATGTTCACAATAAAGAAACTATATGATGTCCTTTCTAATGTCCTAGGAACGATATGTCTTTCATCGCACAACCCTATGGCTATGGCTCATTTTCTATCTGCAATTTGGTATAACAGCGCAATTATTGTTGTCGCATCATCATCATCATCATCACAAGTTCACCCAATGTACCTATGTTATAAGGACTACCGACGACGATGACGACGACGGAGGGACAACGGGAACGTAGATAGGTATACTGCGTGTGTGTTGCCAAATTAAAACGCAATTATCCAACCGTTCTTCGTTGATGAGAACGTGCGGCAGATCTCCCTAAAACCGTGTGTCACCATCACCATCGCCATTGCCATCGCCACCATCATCATTCTAGATTTACTATATTCTGTGTTTGGTCCTTTTTGTCCTTGATGATAAATGTGACTTAAAACGATCAGAGAGGGAATGTTATAGCTATGTCGTGTTCCGTGGTGCTTTATTGTTCGGTTGGAAAAAATCAGGCTAATAATAAACAAAAATAACAAAGACCAATGACGACGAGGACGAGGAAGCGACGACGACCAAAGGGAAAATCGTGTTTTTTGTGTGATGTTGCCTCCGGGCGAAAGGACAATAATCAGGGAATAATTTTTCAACACCCCATCGAGTGCGAATCCCAGCATAATCACCACCTTGATACTCATTTGCCCGAAAAATCAGAACCAGTGGTTGCCGGAGGGGTTATGTGTATTGTGTATGTTCAATGTTCACTACGTTCGTTCAATTCAGTAGCGCGCTTCTGTATTATGTTACAAATAGTTAATGAGACTGAAGAGAGGTCCTTTTTTGCCAATGTCACTTCACTCTCGTATATTCTGTTGTCCTGTGAATATTTCTGCATGGGCCTAGGCCTCGGCCTGTATAATATGCACGGCAGGGGATTGAGTTTTTTGTACTTAGTTGGTTGGTTGGATATACAATTTGACACAATAACGTGCACTAATAACGAAAATATTTTTGAATACATCCATCCCCTCACCCCTATTCCGATGCTCGTCCTTGAATATTCAAAAAAAATAAATCCCGACAAAAAGAAAGGACTATGAAAATAATGTTACAAGCCAAATCAGAATCATGATTTTATATTTGAAAAAAGGTGTGAGGGGAAGGGAAAGGGAAAGGGAAAAGGATCGTCAACCATCGCATCGCCGCGCCGGCCGGAGCAAGGATATCTGATTCCTTTTTTATTGTTTGAGAGTTTGAATTTTTGGTGCTTTCTTCGACGTCGTTACTCGTGTTGTCGCTAGCTGAAAAGAGGATAACATGCCCTCGGGGATAAGTTGTTTTATTCTATTCTTTTGCTGTCACGGGCGCGGTGCTACTTATTTTCTTTTCCTTTTTATTTGTTGTTGTTGTTGAATTTTTTGAGTATATTGTATACTTGGTCTCATTTTGAATTAGGCGGTTATTTATTCGTGACATTGCTAGGATTTTCACCAGACAGCCACGCCACGCCACAGAGCAGTTATACACAATTGTTGTTTGTCTCAATTGTGTTTCGTGTCCTTGTTGATGATGATTATAATGATGATGATGATAGCTGTTGAAATAAAAATGGGTACATATTTAACTCTGATTTTCATCCCTAGGTATAAACTGGAAAATATTCGGTTACAAGTTTTTCCCTACTTATTTATTATTTTGTGTTTCTTTATTTTATTTTTTTTCTTTAAATTAGCTATCACCTTGGTAATGCGATTTATGGGAAAGCGGTTATCCTTGTTTTTATATCCTTAGACATATTTCTGATGGTTTTGTTGCAATCTATAGGGATGTAGGTTATAGGTTGTTGGTTGGTTAAGCTTGATGCTTGTTTATAATCGAAAGTGAAATGTTTTTGTTATTTTATTCTTTTGATTTATTTCGGTTTTTTGTTTTTCTTTTGTTGTTGTGTCCTGAAAGTCAAAAATATTTTTGTTATGTTAGGGATTTGTTTAATCGGAAAAACTTGTGTTAGGGGTCATTTCATGAGATAACAAGGGAAAAATTGTTTCAACATTTTTAAAGAGAAACAAATTTGGAAAACTAGTATTTGACGTGACAGGCTAATTGTGAAATATGAGGTGTTGAAATGTTATAATTTAGAATTTTGTCATCATAAATAAGAGGTAGGACGTAGTTAGGAAAATTATTAGGTGATTCAATTTTGAATGCAGATGTTTTTCTTTAATAAAGGAACTGCACCATGAATAATTATAGAGCAATCCTTTTTGTAAAACATTTTTATTTCGCATATATCTTAAGTTTTCAGCAACTTTACAGATTCTGGTCTATTGTTAATACATACATTTTTATTATTAAAATAATGACAGAAGGTGCAAAGAGTCATTATTTTAGTTTATTACTTTTAAAATGAAGACACGAAAGAAATAAGAACTTTTCTTAGGATTTGGTGTACAAATTTAAATCTTTGTTGATAAGGCGGAAGATCGTAATGATTATTGAATTCGTACCATAAAACAAGTCTTAGCTGCCTTTTTTTGTAACATAATTCTAGATTTTTGGATTATTGAGTGCTGAGTATTCAAGAATTTGTAGAACAAATGTTAAAAAAAAATACTTTTATATACAAAAATGGTTCAGGAATTTGTTTTTATTCTCTCTCAATCCAATCAAGAATATAGTTTTAGCTTTATTTTATCAATCAGATTTCAATCTTTATGGACTAGATGCTAAATAATATATATTTTTTGGTGGGTAAATGCTTGCAAAATTAAATTAATTCAATAAATATATACTACTAAATTGATTAAGAATTTCTACAATAAATTAATATAAATTTGTAAAAAAAAGGAAACAAAATAAATAATTCTTTAAATTTAAAAGGAAGTTACAGTTTTACTATTATTTAACCACTTTTTTAAATATATCTCTCGAAAGATCAAGATAAAAATCAATAAAATAATAGCAATAGGATTGCAAGATCTTGTGCACGGCGAGGAATAAACTACCGTAAAATGGGCTTAATGCGCGCAACATTTGCGTTAACGAACGCTCATTCTGATAATAAAGTTTTATCATTTGAACGTGCTGTTGAATCGTGTAACTTGCCATGATGATTTGGCATAAACAAACGAATAATAAACAAAAGATTTGACAGATGTCACCAAAACAAAATTGCCGCCACAGGCCGCCAAAATCTAACCGCGTATTTTGTAAAATGCTTCTGAACTTTTTCAGTTTTGTCTATTGAATTATAATAATTAATTTTAAAAACAATACTTCAATATTCAAGAACTGACCTTACCAGAGAATTGTAAAGAGATATTAAAGTATATGACTCTGATAATTCTTTCATGTTTCTTTTTAGAAAAATAAGCATTTGATTTGTTTTGTTAACAATAAAATCATAGTGAGAGAAAAAAGAAAGTTTTGTGTCTAAGATTACTCCAAGATCTTTCTTTCTAGTAATACGTTTTGCATTTGATGTTGATGTTACTATCAAACACGACAAAATTTGATAATTCGAAAAACTTAACAGCAGATGATTTTACTTGCACCAATTGCCGAGCCTCGATAGATCTTCCAAAAGAAGAAAACAGTCAGTTTGACAAGAAAGTTCGAGGTTGTCAGCGAAAAGAAGGCAGTTTGAATTTTAAAAAATATCCGGTATATCGTTTACAAATAACAAGAACAGTAATGGACCCAAATGGCTTCCTTGCGGAACACGAACACCAGTTGATACCGAAACAAATTTTGAATGCAAACTATCAACTATTTGAACTCTACCAGTTAAATATGATTCAAGCCATTTTAATAGAGTAAAAGAGTGAATGCCTAGAGAAGTAAGATTTTTTAATAGGATTTGGTGGTTGACTCGCTATCAAATGCATTTGCAAAATCTGTAAAAATAGTATCTCTTTGAAGACGATTCTCCATATTCGTTTTGATGTAAATATTTATTGAAGCCAAGTTTGTGGCCATGTTGAGAAACTGAAATATGATTTTGAAATAACTTAATTAAACTATTACAAACTAGTTTTTCAAATACTTTCGGAATACAAGAAATGTTACAAATTGGTCTATAATTACTTTTATAATGTTTTGAACCCGATTTAAAAATTGATGATGGATAAGAAACCTTCTAGCAATTCAAGAATTTTTATTTGGCTAACGAAAGATTATTAATAAATGAAAATATTTGGGCTAATCCAATACCGCATTTCCTTCCCACTAGGCCCTCCACATTCATTAACACCCAATTCAGATAAAATTTCTTCTATTTCAAATGCACTGATAATGACTACCTTGTGGGATTCTAGAATTTACTTCAAATTTGTTTGATTCGCAATCATTGAAAAGTACAGAGTATGATCTATCAAACTTGGTAGTTCAATTTGATATTCTCATTATTTGTGAAAAAATCCAAAAGTGAACAAAATAAACAAAATAAACAAAAATCGTTATCGAAAAAGTAGTGGCGTATTTATCGTTACTATTTCTTGTATTGAAAATATTAATTAAATTCTGATCAAAATCAGTAAGGTGGATTAAAAGGGAAGTGACAATTAGAAAACGGAGAAGAGAAAAGTTTTGGACTCATCTCGTGAAACCTATAGACTGAAAGGTATATAAGACGAGACAGAGAAGAGAGGGTATATATTTGGTGAAACATTTGATTATATTCTTACTTACAGTCTTGTAAGTCTCGTCAGTATTTTCGAATTTAAATTACTTTTAAATATATTTTTAAAAATAATAAAAATAAAAATAAATTATACGACGTATGGCAACATTCGTGGTGAAAGACAATCATTTTCCAGTTTTACGTTTAATTATAAAAACACAGTTTAAATTCTGTAATTTAAAACAAAATAAAATGCACGCCCGGGTAGCATGAAACTGCTCCTGTTTTCAAAAAGCTTTTTAAAAATAGTAACTTTATTGTAAGATTTAAAAATATGTAAAATAATTTTAGATTCAAGAATTTAAATGCTGTTTAATTTCTTAAAATAGCCTTAATTTAATAAGCTTCATCAAAAATTGTTAGAGCAACTTTTTTAAAAGTTTTTTTGCATACACAAAATTAAAAACTCTTTTTTTGAAAAAGGTTTCATTTAGGTATTTTGTTCTTACGTTTTTGAATTTCGTTACAAAATATTGACCCATTATTGGATATAGAATTTAAAAAAAAAATGTTTTTAATATTTTTAAAAATCCAAAAAAAGAGATACGACATTATAAGAACTTGTTCAGAAAAAAATTATTTAAATCGGTTTATTAGTTCCTGAGAAAATTAGAAAAACAAAATAACGGTTCTATATGGAGTATAACAAAAATAATATAGAACATTTCATACAAATCAATCGGGTAATTTTCGAGTTGATTGTAAATTTGTATGGGAACCGATATTTTTGGTCTTAAAAAATAACGAAAAAAACAATGCTTAAAGTAAACCTTAATTTCCAAGTTTGAACTCAATCGACCCAATGGCTAAGGTTGTTGTGACGAACGGAATAGCCAAATCCACTTTTTTCGGCTTCGTAATGTCATATTCCATTAAAAACTCAAATTCGAAATTTTGTACGCATGCGTTACTTGCCATATTGTTCTGATATAAACAAATAAATTAGGTGGCGCAACAGTCTGTTGAGAACTAGGACCCAGTAACTTATAACTCTTAACCATTCTTGTGTGCGAGTAATGTTGACAGGGGTGAAAGGGACCTACAGTTATAGTATACTTTTCATGACAAGAACTACTCCTGGATGACTTGTCAATTCCTCGCAAAAGGCAGTACTCGGGAAAAAAGCTTTAGATGGCACAGGCAGGAATTTAACCCAAGACCTCTAGCATGACAGCCCAACGCACTAACCGTCATGCCACGGGTACTACGTTCTTATATACCGCAATTTAAAATATGGTGGTGATGCAAAAACATGGTTTTTAGAGTAAAGCCAAAACTTAAAACTTTAAACAGTGTTTTAGAAAAGAAACCTTGACTAGACGAAACGAGACCTACATATATGATATTATGATTAGTCTTGTTCTAGCCATTTAGTGGCGTTGGTGAACCCTAATAGGCATTCTTTTTTGAATATCTTCAAGTTCTTCTAGATTATTATTGAACAAATTTCTTCCAAAGAATTTGTGTCTAGTGTAGCATACTGTGTCTTATTGTTCTTCATCATCACTGCATTCTTTGCATGTGTCATCGGTAGTAAGTTGCATTTTCTTTGTATGGTAACTCAATAGATTGTGACCTGTTATTATGCTTGCTATGTTGTTTTAGTGCATAATCGAGCGCGATTTTGTTCTGTCGAATTTGGGCCGTGGCACAAGTTTCAAGGCATTTTCGTTGTTTTTTGGAATATCTTGTTACTAATGATGCGTTTTAATTCACAGGTGTCTATGGTTAAGTCTTCACTGGATTGGTTCAGTATGTTGTACTAATCAAATCCTCGGGAGCTTATAAGCTCTCTCAGTCCCAGATTCTAATGTTATGCTGAGAGCTAAGTACAGTAAGTTCTTGGCGAAAGTAATTTACGAGCTCCGATATGATTGTTGTGACAGTAATCGATGTTAATGCTGTTTGGTTTTGTAACGTATGTAACTGCCAATACTTCAGCTTGAAATACGCTGCTTATAGATCGGAAAGTCTGAAGGAGTTGGCAAGTTTAAGGGTCTCAAAGAAGAAACGTGCTCCTATCTAGAAACAGTTTTGAAGCCAATAATATATATTAATATTGACGACTAAGTCATGTGTGGAACAGGTGAGACTTAGATAAGTCAACCTAAAAATAAACAAATATAAACAAAAATAGGAGACCTGCCTTCAAATTTTGTTTGCATATCTGATATTGAAATGTTAAGTCTATAGTCAAAATCTCAAATTCAGCATTTTCACCAATTCAAACCTTATCCCAAGGGTAAACATTTTCAATACAAATACTGATTTTTTGAAAAGATAGATATCATCGTATGCAAAACTCTATCTAAACACGAGTTACTGAGTTAATTTTTAAATGATTTATAAATCCTATCAAAACCCTTACGTATAATTCAAAAATAAATTATATTCCAATATCAGTTTTCTTATTTTCTTAAATTGCAATGGCTACGGTTTGTCTAATAAGTACATCGAAAGACCCAAAAAACTGATGGAAGCTTAAAGATTAAATAATAATAAACATTTCGATTTCTTTGCATCTCAATCTTTCAAAAATTATACAAGTATTCTTTTTTTTCTAAATATTAGATAAATATCCAAATCGAAAATCGTATTCCAATCAAAGTAAAAAGTTGGTGGTCGGTGGGGCGGAGAAGATGCGACTGTTACAATACCAAAGTAAATAAAATCAATACCGCAAAATTTATCTCTAAAAATGCTCGAGGCCGAAAGCATACGTTTTATTTTCCAAAAGATTGTTTCAATGGGTTCCATGATGTGATTCTATATTTCTACGAGGACTTCGCTACTCCTCCCTTCCGTGCATACAATCTGTATTATCATGGGTAAATAAGGAGAAATTGTCCTGAAATTAGATACGGTAAATTCAAATAAAACGAAACGAGACCAAAACCAAAAGTTAAAATATAAAATTTCATTACGTAAAATTCCAGAACTCTGAAAAAATATTACAAAAATAAGTATCGTAATCAGAATATAATAATTTTGAAATAATAGAGGGAGCGAGAGTTGTGGTGGGAGTGAGCAGGCTGCGTCGGCGGCGAGCAGATTGTGCCGTTGAATGAGCGTTGGGAGGTAGGAGGACCCCTTTATACATCCCTTTGAAGAATCATATTCGAAGAATGTAAATAAGAATCTGTATGAATAGATAAGTGGGTAATGAAATTGCCTTTTTTATTGAGTTGCAAAAAATTATATTTCCAGGGGTAGTAGCTGAAGGCTTTTTCAAAGCAATTTGTATAAATCGACCACGAACGATGGCCTCAGGACTGCTTGTTTTGTCCTCAGAGAGAGAGAGAGCGACAGAGATGGAGAAATTTTTAATGACACAAAAAACTTTTTCGCCAACACTGCGCCGCCGGCCACCCCCCGAAAGGGTCTTTCTTTTCGATCTGTTTAAAATTAAGAAGACAGTAATTCACAATAAAGTCAAGAGGTTAACACTTTTAAAATGGTTGCTGTAAAATTCAATTACCTAGACAAAACCGAAAAGGTTGTGAAAAATCTTCAAAAGTGTCGTTTTTATGTAGGACTTTAGCTTAGAATACGTACCTTGTTAAAAAAGTTTCAAAAATCAACAACAACACCAACACCAACAGCAACAGCAATAGCAAAAAGGCACTTAAGGGTTTAAGCTTTCGTTTTTGTTAATTACTTTGTTGAAATATTTACTTGAGTTTTTCGAAGAAGAAGAAGCCAAACAAAAAAGGCTTAAAGACAACAAAAAATAAGGAATGGCAGAGGGATATTGATGCGATTGCCGTTTTATGTTCAAAGAAAATGATTTTTTTCGTAATGAACCTTGACATAAAAATCTGTGTCCTTCAAGTAAATGGCGGAGGCAAGGCCAAATGAGTTGACTTGGTTGACTTGAGAAAAAGAAATAAACGAGTACTTAAAAAAAAAACATTGTTTTTATGGCAAAAATGGCAAGACAATAGAAATTAAGTTGATCGTAAGTTCAAGTCATAAAAAAAAGAGAGAATTGGAACTTTTATTTTTTCTTAAAGGACATTTTTTGGTTCGGAAGAACTGAGCAATGGGGCTTAAGTCCGTTTCCGTTTAATTTCTTATTGAAAATACCTTTTCTTTTAATCAAATGAAGCCTTACAAAAATTTAAAAAATTATTTGAACAATATTTTTAAAACTTACGAGTTCAAAATGTTATTTCAAACATCTCTCAATACAGTTTCAATAACTCGCACCATATCAGACAATATTATTTTTTTTCTGAAGAAAACCTTTTTGAACATATTATTCATTCACGGATTACAATATCTCGTAACCTTCGATGTTATCGATATATTTTAGAATATTAGCGAGGCCCAATTGTATTTATGTATCGAAAAATTTCGTTCTTATCTCGTTGTTGTATACCTGAGTCTTGTCCTGTTCTCGGGCTATTTCTTTTTCTTTTCTCGTCTAGTCTAGATATCTTTTCGTAAATTTTGTTAATAGTTTAACTTAGATCAAAGGATTATGTTTAAAGTCGTGATAAAAATTGATGCAAATGTACAGAAAATACACAGGTTTATTGTCCTTTTTCCAAAGAGATATTGAGGATCTTAGATTGGTATAACAAAAAGAAATCACATTTTGATATTAATATAATTCTTCGTTTGAAACATCATCCAGAAGTTATTATGGCTTCTTTAGTTTATAACTAGAAGACATAGGTTTTTTATTAAAAACTTTGCTATCTAATCTTATCGGCTCCTAAGGAACCAAGATACGAAATTAAAAAGCAAACGTTTTAAAAATCTCTTTAATTTAAATATGAATGGTCGAAAACTCTGGAGCAATCTTCGTGACGTTAGTATTGGTAATCGAAAAAAGCCTGAGTGTCATAATATCAATATTGATGAGCTTACACAGAACGAAAAAAGCAGTCCTATTGACTATTTGGTAGTCAATATTCAGCTAATAACCGCAATAGTCAATATAACAATTTTCGGTTGTCAATTTTGGTATCCGAAATTTTTTTAAAATTTGGTATTCAATATGACAACTGTAATAGTCAATATGACAACTTTGGTTGATGGAAATTGAAACTACGGTTGTCATATTGGTAGTCAATACGCAACTGCGATAGTCAATATGACAAGTGCGGTAGTCAATACAACAACTGCGTTTGTCAATATGACAACTATGCTATTCAATATGACAACAGTGATAGTCAATATGACAACTGTGGTAGCCAATAGGACAACTCCGGTAGTAAATATGACAATTTTTTCTGAAAACCGAAATCGAATTTGACTACGGGTAGTCAATATAACGTTTCTCGATAACGGTAGTAGTCAATATGACAACGGCGGTAGTCAATAGGGCAACTGCGGTAGTCATATGACAATTTTTGTTGAAAACCGAAATCTATCGATAGTCAGTTTTGGTAATTAAAATGACAACCAAATTTTCACATTTACTAACGAAGTTGTTCTATTGAATACTTTTGTTGTCATATTGACGACCCAAAATTGAAAATCGAAAATTGTTCTATTGATTATCCAACCAGTAGTCAATTTTTAAATAAGGTAATAATATTGACTATTTTGGTAGTCAATGCGACAATTTGGCTAAATTTCAAGATGACTATCGACGATAAGGAATTTTTACATATCCGACTTTATTGTCACTAAATCCTTATTCATTACCAAACCAAGGAGTAAATCATTCTTCTCCTTCTGAAATTGATTTTGAGTTTGCTGGAATTGATTGTACTGATGTGGTTGAAAGTTTGATGTTGATAAAATCAAATGCGGTTGGAGTTGATGATATACATCCTGTTTTCGTTAAAGCAATATTTCCAATTATTTTAACTTGCATAACATTTATTTTCAGCTCTAAACTTACAACTGGAGTTTTTCTAAAGGTTTGGAAGCAAGCCAAAATTATTCCAGTTCCAAAAAATTAGAGTGGTAAGGATTTTCATCCAATATCCATACTGCCTTTTCTCTCGAAAGTTTTCAAAGGAATTATGCAAAGACAAATAAACACTTTTTATAACAGATCAAATATGCTTACACCTCTTCAAACTGGAACAACATAGCCATATTACAGCCTTTATAAATGTGACCGAAGATACAGCCTTAGTTTTGCTGAATTTCTCAAAAGCCTTTGATATAATTAACCACTCAATTAGCATTCGTAAGCTATTACAACAATTTAACTTCTCAATTTCTGTAGGAAATCTGATACGATCATATTAAAGTGAACGAAAGCAGGCTGTATCAATGCCAATGAACTCTTGTCTTTTTTGCCAGCTTTAAAAGGTGTTCCTCAAGGATCGATTTTGTGTCCAATTCTATTCTCATTGTACATGTACATTAATTAATTGCCATCCATGCTTTACTACATATTTATACATGTGAACGCTGATGATGTCCAATTGTATTTGAGTATTCCACTTGGACTCATTGAAAACTAATTTATCAGGATCTTCGAAGCATCTTTATTTGGTCCCATCGAAATGGGTTGTTTTTAAACCCTACAAAGACTTAATGCTTAGTTATAGTTATGCCTAAAAAGCCACTTGATCTTCTTTCCCTCGCTTATTTCTTAATAACATCACTATTAATTATGTAGAATCTGCTAAAAAACTCAGTGATTTTTAACATATACTTAACCTGGGAAAATCATATAAATTCAATTGTTGGTAAAGTTTACGAAAACCTTCGTGTCCTTCAGAAATCACAATGCCTTACTCTTATAAGAACTCTAATCATGTTGGCCAAAACTATGATCTGATCATTCGTATTCTTGTGTTTGGTTTTAAAATATATTGTAGCTGCGATTCGGAGAGCAAATGAAAACTAACAGTGGCCTTTAGTAGCACCTTAAATGGTCCTTAAAGATATGACCACATTTCTGACTACGTTTCATGTCTATACAACATGCAGTTTGTAAATTTTATACAAAATCGAATACTCCTTTTTTTTTCTTCAAAATCAAACAGACACATTGACCAGAATACCTGTTTTTTCGACTTAAATTTCCAAATTCTAACAGAATAAATAATGTAGGTATTTAATATATAATATTACTAGCTGGCCCAGCCACGCGTTGTTGTGACTCGCGTTTTTTGTGATATTACATTGTTATAAACTATTTAAAGGAAACGGTAGGAGAACATCATACATGGGCATTGGGCACCATCATGCTTTTTTAACATAGATGCCATTTGTAAAAAGACATGGCGACCTTCATGACTGATTTTCTACTAGCGTTACTCAATGAAATTATTATTAACGAACGAAGACGGAAACGTTAAGGCTGGTATACAAATTTACTGGTTTAAAGCAAACATCAATACAAAAGAACTAAATTTAAAATGTATTATTATTTTTAGTCAAGTTTGGAACTAATGCGTACATTAAAAAGTTTTTAGTAAATAACATGTGGCAGTTTAACTTATAAAGGGGGTAGGTAGAGCGGATAGTTTAAAATCTTCTAACAATGATATTATTATTTTGAATTATAAATATTTTTAATTTCAATTTAATCAGTGCACAATATTTTTGGTTAAGCTGTCTTTCGCTGACACAAAAAGCTTCTACGGTTTTCCTACACGTGAACATACATATAGCTGCCTATGAGAAAAATATGGATTTTCCAAATCCAAACCACAAATCGGCAATGTTTGCCCTTGAGACCTATTTATAGACATGGTGAAAGCTAAACGAATTGGAAACTGTAACCTTCTGAAGGGTATGGTATTTGCTTTAGGAATATTACCGATGATCTTTTTGGTGACCAAACGTATACCGTTGCATAATTGAGGTGGATTGAAAATACGCAGAAGAATATTAGGTTAACCAATCTTTAATCGGAAATTATGTGGTGGAATTTAAAAATTCAATTGGAAAATGTACGCTATCATTTTTATTAACAACAGTCAACAGTAGGTATCAATTGATTTAAAAGGCATCAAATCGCCTGGTAACAACTGTTGTATCTGGAAGTTAATTTCGTTAACATCAATATTTTTGGCTGCCAAAATAGCTTAATGGCTGAGCCAGTTATGATTCAAGTAATTACTCTATATATCCGGAAAAATACTCTCAGTCAATTAATTTTTTTTCTATAAAGAACAGTGCAGAAATTGTTTGGCACCTCAAGGCATTGCGTATTTGGTTGAAGTTCTATTTTACCGTTCCCAATATCTAGTAATTATTCGGAAAATTGCTGACACCAAAAAAATATTTCGATCATAAATTGAGATGTAAGCTAGCCTATCTTTCGAGTTAGATCAAACTGCACTCGGTGTACAAATTTGATTAAAATCGGTTATATAGTTCAAGAGTCCATCGCGGACAAACATTGTGACATGTAATTTTAATATACATATTAAGATACTTATAAACTTCCCATAGGAAGTTATTGTAATGGGTCCCATTTGTCGAATTGAAAATTTTGACATTTCTCGACGTTTCAAGGTCCCTAGAGTCGAAATAAAAGAATTTTAGAAAGATGTCTGTGCGTGCGTGTGTACGTACGTTTGTACTTCCTTATGTCCGTACGTCCGAACGTTCGCGACGTTTTTTTCGTTGTCCATAGATCAAGAACCATCAGAGATATCGACTTCAAATAA
Organism: Eupeodes luniger; assembly: GCA_951509635.1. Taxonomy (NCBI): domain Eukaryota; kingdom Metazoa; phylum Arthropoda; class Insecta; order Diptera; family Syrphidae; genus Eupeodes; species Eupeodes luniger. The sequence goes on from OX608073.1 coordinate 6,356,650, forward strand.
ATTTTTTTATACAGATAATAATGCAGACAGATGCAGAAAGGACTCTTAAGAAAATTGCGTGGGAGGTATTTTTAGGACAGCAGTTTAAAAAAAGGTGAACATTTTGGTTAAACCTTAATATCTCATCACCCAATGACAATAGAGACTTGAATTAAATTTTATATTATATATTGTAACGTGATACAAAACAAATATTTTTTTGTAAAAAAATCCAATTAAAGGTTTTTTTTAATCAAAAAAACTGAAAACAAAATTTGTCAATATAAATAAAAACCTAAAAAAAACATTATTCAAAGTTGGTAAAAATTGATTTTCGACTCAAATATCTTTTCAAAAATTTGGGATATTAGCCTTAAACTTATTTTATATCTTAAAAAATATTGTTGTCAACATTCAGAAAAATTTTGAGAAAAATCGAATTTACAGTTTTTTACCCAAAAATAAAAACAAAAAAAATATTACTAAAAGTTGGTAAAAATTCACTTTCAACTCAAATATCTTTTCAAGGCTTTAAGACATATGCTTTAAACTAATTTTATCTTTTAAGAAATATTGTTTCCAACATTCAGTAAAATTTTGAGAAAAATCGAATTGACCCTTTTTATACAAAAAAATAAAAACTAAACAAAAATTAATAAAAGTTGGTAAAAATTGATTTTCGACTCAAATATCTTTTGAAGACTTTAAGATATTGGGTTTAAACTATTTTTTTGTTATTAGAAATATTGTTTTCAATATTTGGTAAAATTTTGAGAAAAATCGAATTGACATTTTTTTTATAAAAAATAAAAACCTAAAAAAAACATTATTCAAAGTTGGTAAAAATTGAATTTCGACACAAATATCTTTTCAAAAACTTGAGATTAAGGCTTCATACTTATTTTATCTTATAAGAAATATTGTTTTCAATATTTTGAGAAAAATCGAATTGACAGTTTTTTTACAAAAAACAAAAACCTAAAAAAAATATTAATAAAAGTTGGTAAGAATTGATTTTCGACTCAAATATCTTTTCAAAAATTTGGGATATTAGCCTTAAACTTATTTTATATTTTAAAAAATATTGTTGTCAACATTCAGTAAAATTTTGAGAAAAATCGAACTTACAGTTTTTTACCCAAAAATAAAAACCAAAAAAATATTAATAAAAGTTGGTAAAAATTCACTTTTAACTCAAATATCTCTTCAAGACTTTAAGACATATGCTTTAAACTAATTTTATCTTTTAAAAAATATTGTTTCCAACATTCAGTAAAATTTTGAGAAAAAACGAATTGACACTTTTTTTTACAAAAAAATAAAAACTAAACAAAAATTAATAAAAGTTGGTAACAATTGATTTTCGACTCAAATATCTTTTCAAAACTTTTAGATATTGGGTTTAAACTATTTTTTTGTTATTAGCAATATTGTTTTCAATATTTGGTAAAATTTTGAGAAAAATCGAATTGACATTTTTTTTACAAAAAATAAAAACCTAAAAAAAACATTACTCAAGGTTGGTAAAAATTGACTTTCGACTCACATATCTTTTCAAAAATTAAAAGTATTGGCTTCAAACTAATTTTATCTCACAGAAAATATTGTTTTCAACATTCAGTAATTTTTTTATATAAATCCAAAGTCTGTTTTTTCATACAAAATTAAAATCCACAAAAAATAGTACGCAAAATTGTTAAAAATTGATGTTCGGTTCCATGTAGCTCGTGAACAATATTTACTTCAAATTAGTTCCATTCATCCAATTTGTATTTGTTTATACAAGAAATAAAAACTTTTAAGAAATGCTACTAAAATTGGTAAAAATTGGTTTTCGACTAAAAATCTCGTTAACAAAAATAGATTTCGAAATCAAACTATTTCATCATATGCAAAATATTGTTGGTAATTTTTAATTTTTTTTTAGAATAATTCAACTGACAACTTTTTTAACAAAACACGAAAACCTTTTAAGCTAGACTAATCGACAGACGGAATGGGAAGTTATCAGTGTGGGTAGCATCCCAGCCTCTTTTTTTTTATTATTAATTCGATTTTTTATCATTGGATTATCATACCGAACAGTTAAAGAAATCTTGTCATCTTTTTGAAAAAGTAATATTATTACACTTCGTATTTCAACGACATTCGATAGAGCATTCTTCTAGAAATTGCATGTATTTGGTTTCGATGAATCTATTTTTTGTTGTGTTTGAAAACACCGTTCAATAAAAGTGGAAATAGATGGATTCAAATCTGATATGAACTAACTAAACGCTAGTGTACCCCAGGGTTTTCTTTTTAATAAATGATCTTTTGTCTGAAATTTAGAATCCACAAAATTTTGTCACTAATGACAGTATAATAAGCTTCTCATTCTCAGACACGTTTGTAGATTCATATCGTTGTCCTTCAAATGTTAACTATCAACAGCAACTTGTGATAAGCCAATTAAATTCTGTTCCTGACTGAATGATCCAATGGGAAAATCAAAAACCGTGCAGAATATAATCCTTCGAAAACTCAATACTGACAAATTAAAAGGTCTTCTTCGCCGATGCAAGAAGTTTTTTAACCACTGTGATGTGGCTATAATTTTAAAAGTCTTTATTCTTAATAAACACGAGTACAATTTGGTATATTTCACATGAGTTTCTTGGACAGAATTTAAAACAGAGCTCTTAAAACATTGGACGACCGCTATCGTTTTTTTTAATTAATAATGCTCTCATGAAAAAGCATGTTGCATTCCTCAATTCAAAACGTAATAATCGGAACGCTAGGCTCATCAGATTATCCTTGAGCCCAATTTCGTCAAAGTAATGTTAAGTACAGTGAATGCGGAATGCTTTACCAGGCTTAATTTTTCCAACTCCTTCCAATGTTCTCCTTTCAAGATCTACAATCATTATAAGGACATTCATATAACCTCAAGGGTGCGCCGATTACAAAAACCTTCAATGGGAAGTAAAAAATAAAGTTTTTAGAAATTCTTAAGGATTTGTTGGTATACGAGTATTCATATTTTTTTAAATGATACAAATAATCAAATTGGTCAAAAGAAACCCGTACCTGTATGCCTTATTATTTATAGATGTAACAGATCTTCTTGAAAAAGGGTCATAAGTCCTTAACTTCGAAAAAAAACTTCTCAGACATTAATCAACGTCAATTTTAATCAAAACTTTTATAAATATTTGCAAATATCTCTTTATTTCATTGCAACCATCATTAATGAAAGTTATGAAATCTGTCCACAAGTCTTGTTCATTATTCTTTACAAAGTGATGCCTCCCCTTGCAGTTTTCTTTCACAAATGTTTGTATATTCCCTTAACCTTAAGATGCAATAAGCTAACCTAGGAGAATTTTCTTAAGAAGATTTAGACAAGATTCAAGATTCCAATCAGAATTATATTTACAAAGAAAAAAATATTGAAAAAGTTCTTTACCCTTATAATTATGTATACATTTGACAATAAGGCATTAAACACCCCCCTCTTTAACATAACATATATGATGTCATTCTGCAAGATTAGTTTTCCCCTCCTTCTTTGTGCCTTTTAATTAACTTTCAAAAACTTTTCTTTTCTTCGATGATAGGTCCAGAGAGAAAGAGAGGGTTGTTTTCAGCAATGCACCATCTTCATTTATGTTTATCTGCAAAATTGACTCTAAAGCATCAAGGATGTAAACGCATAATATTTGTATCCAAATACATATATCTCTCCTCCTGCTCCTTTATACCTAACCTATACTGATGTGTGTATTAAGAAAACATTCACATAAAATAATTTCGCCATCAAATTTCCTCATTAATTTCCCTCCTGCCATTTGATATCTGTACAACAAGGATACTCGTCGTATGAATGTTGTTGTGGGGGTATTTGTGTTGTTGTCTCATTGGATTAATGGCATCTATTTGCCCTTTCATTCCCGAATGCATTGACATTTGGCAAACAAGTCAAACCCAGGACTATTTACAACATGAATCCTTTTACGACCACAAGAGGCAAGAGGCAGTATCAGCAGCAGCAGAATTAGAGGGCTTAGGGAACGAGGTCATCAGAGATCAAATTGGTTAATATCCAAAACCCCAACTCTAATAAACCACCTCCTCCTTCCAGCTCCCAAACAGCAGTATAATATCGACAGGGTCGTTGATGACTGTACTACGACCGACCGACAACGTCACGACAGCTTTAGGACGATACGATGACGCCCATCGACTTAATGTCGCGCAAATCAAACTGCTAAATGACTAATTAGATAATCAGGACGAGAGACTGAGAGGAGTCATGCATACATATAATAAAGGAAATCCACCATTATGGATAAGGATACAGCAATGACAACGATATGATGCTGTTACTGCTGCTGCCGATGCTGATGCTGATGCTGGGGCATTAAATGACCAATTTACGAGTTAACGCATAATGCAGTGGCATTGGGAAGTAAATTCCAGATGAGAATATTTATGAAGCGCCACTTCATGAGCTGCATGCATATGCATGTTAAACAGGATAATTCTCTGCCAGGATTGCATTTTCTTCTTTCTCTTTTTTTAGCTGAAAACGAAACACATAATCATGCACATAATATTGTAGCGAGTAACGGGAAATAAGGATCAAGTCGATTATAAAGTTTTCTCCAAGAATATAGGAAAGGCCTCCTCTTCCTTTCTTATATTTACAGAGGATGCGGTGGGATGGTAGAGTTGGTAGGTGGCAGTTGCAGGCAGACTGAATTGTGGTTTCACATAAAGTGCGAGGCTCACGGGGAGACACATTATTCATCGCTTAAGTCCGGCGTGGCGTGGAGTGGAGTGGCGTGGTGTGGTGCTAATAAAACGCTCACTTAACACCCAATTCTGCGCCAAGTTGCAAATTACACTGGTGTTATGGCCTTAAGTATAGCAGTAACTTTGAGGAGACAGACGCAGCGCAGGCGAGGCGATATAGCAATCGACTATATATAGGTGGTGTGTATAAAAACTAAAAACGGGAAAAAATTTCAACCCCGAAGTAATAATAATGATGATGATGATTATGATGATAATATCCTGCGCCAGCTATAAGGACAATGCCGTTTACTCATATAGGAATATAGAGGAAACATAACAAGCAGCGAATTGGTTGCCGACCGCGCAACTATTCATGTTGTTTCTATATAACATTGTTTTTTCTTTTTCACCAACTATCAAAGCAATGAACCACAGCTAGCCCAATCAGGACGATATAGGAACTCACGTACAATTAAAAGTCTCATGAAGTTGCTGTAGCCCTATTAATTGCTGATAAATTCAACAAACAAAAAATAATTTAGAAAACAATTTTGATCCTTCTATAAATTTTTAAAGGGATTTCTACTTTTAAATGCTGTGTCATAGAAAATAAAGTCCTTTTTGATGCAGTACACGTAGACTGGAATTAAGTCTATATACGAGTAGATCCTGGTTTTACATGAGTCTAGTTAAATAAGTACAAACCAATAAATCCGGATCTACTATTAGTAAACAAATTATTAAAAATGCTGATGAACAGTACAAAAGATGTAAGCATATCGTTTGTCATCCATAAATCATTCACTTATTTTATGTAATTTTTATATTGCATACATAAATGTTTAAAGTAAATCACTACTCTTGAACATTTATATAATTTTTTGATGTTGTTCTTAGTTTGCTATTCAAATGAAATGAAGTATATGAAAAGTAGGTGGATACCACGCCCCGAATTTTAAACCATCTCAAATGTTCTAATAGTTTTTTTTTATACCCACAACAAATAACTTTACAATGCTTAATTTCATCATTCTACATCATACATCAGAAGTATTCGTTATAATTTATAAACCACATTTAATTTATGAAAAGTGGGTGGATACCACACCCCCTGCGTAAAAAATTTAATTGCCTAGATGTTTGCTGTTATTTAGCATATATACGCTAATCACTCTCTTAAATGTCATTATTCTACAACACTTGGAAGTGAAAATTATAATTTACACCTTGCATGAGAAAGTGGGTATATTAAGCTTCCGCTACATGAAAATGGGTGGGTACCACGCCCCCTGAATGCTCGATTTCAATGCCTAGATTTTTGATGATGTTAACATGCAGACGAGTAGCACACCAATACATTTCATTGTTCTACAGCAATTAAGACTGGTCAATTTAACTAATACCTAGCAAAAGGAAGTGGGTGGATACCACGCCCTCAAATTATTTTTTTTATTTACCACAATTTTGATGCAACCATTTTCAGATAACAAGAAGGAATTTATTAATAATCAAAATTTCTTTCATTTCCAATACAGGACCCTATTGTACAGCAAAGCAGAACAGAACATAAAAATTATGAACGAGCTTCCTCCACTCAGTAACTTGCCACCGAAAAGAGTGGCATCCTCCTCATCATTTTTGTCGGTGGTCCGTCCGTCTTTTGCTTAACTTTTATATATGCTGTTATGTGAATCGTGAATATATATATTTATGTATATGTGTGTGTCCGCAAAGAGTGCTCGTATATAAAATAGGTGCTTCCCTAAGAAAAAGGATTTACGTTTTAGTGGTTTTTACGAGCGAGCACAAGGATAGCAAAACGTATTTTTTTTATTTTGCCTGCCTGTCTGCCTGCCTGCTAGCTTCTATACTCCTAGCCTGCCTTCTCACTTTTCTTTGTGCGAATTTACGAGCGACATGCACCATACTAAAGCAACAACAGACCCCAGGCGAAAAAAAAAATACCTAAGCCCAGCTAAACGAAATGATTCAAGTGGGCCTGGGCTGAAGACTGGGCAGGGCAGGCGATGATGGGTGGGTTGTATGGCGAATGGTGGATGTGTGGTTGTACCAAAATGGACACAAGGACAACAAGTAAAAATTAGATGACATTAACGATCTCAATGTGGAGAGAGCCAGCGTCAGTTCTAGTAGAACACGCATAAAACATGTTTACGATCTCCAGGATATTTCATATACCCCCAGATACATGTGTTTTTTTTTTTGTGTCCTCTAAGCCCTGATGATGAACTAAAGAGTGAGTGAGAGAACGAGAGGATGAGAGAGAGGGAAATGGTAACCTTTGGTGTTAGTATAGAGATACCAACAGAAATGCGTATTTCATTTTTTTTATTTTAATTTGCCTTCAGGACATCACGGATGAAATGACACAAAACGTTTGTGTGTTGTTATGTAATTATAATATTGCTTGGTGCGAAAATATGGTGTGACTTGAATAAAAGTGGTCATTAAGACGCACCATACAACCATACAAAAGGATTATGTTTATGATTTAAGTGGCAGATTGTGGTTTTGAAAAGGAGGTAAAGGAAAAAAGAAAAATTATGGGTGTTAAACTGAATTTATGTACATATGTAATGTATTGTTGGTTTCAAGGAGTTCAATGCTTAGACGTGCTTATGTGTGGTTAAGAGCGGTATAGGGTTTTTGTTTTTTGATGGCGAATTACATGAGTAATTTAATGGTCTTCAAATACTTAAAAAAAAGGTATCAAGAAATAAATCATGTATATCATATTTTACTTAAAAGGATTTGTATATGTATTATGAAAAGGTTATAAAAACGTGTGAAATAATCATATACAGGCAAGCTATCGGGAATTGTTTGATGATAGGTTCTTTATCTATAAAAAATCAGTATAAACACATATATATGGGTAAAGTTTTTAATGTTATCAATATTATTCATTTTTTAGATTTGGATGACAAAACAAACTATTCTAAAATGTTTGTATCTCGTAAATGGAAAGTGCTTAAATAAGAACTTTCTATTAATAAAAATACTATTGGACCTTAGAAGGAAGGATATTCGATGATTTTTTTCTTAACAATGATTTCCTTAAGATACAGTTTGAAAATGTGGCCAATATACCAATTGTACGTGGGAAAAATAGAATTATTGAAAATAAGTGCGTATACGCCCAAGTGACCAATTTGATTTTATTGCTGTGAGATGAAAAACTGAGGTATTTATGAAAATTATCTTAAAAGTTGATATAACCTAAGAACAATCAAAAGCATTCTGGATATAAATTTACAAAATTTTAAATGTAAATGTCTTTATATATAAATTTTCAAAAAATAAAACTTACCATGTTTCACTTCATATATTAATTTTTTATTAAATAAAACTGAGCTCACCTGCAAAGAGAAAACAAAAACAATTGATTAGGCAAAATTCTAAAACTTTTAAAAAATAAGAAATATGTAAGTTTTATAGTCAATAATTTGCTCTAGTCAAAGGAGTTTTAACATTTGTTGATAGGATTTATAATAAGACAACGGGGAAAGTCATCCTCATCATTATATCGTATTTCGTTGGTATCAGTATGTCCCCATTTTCACTTCTCACACTGAAACAGTTTTAATAAATAAGGAGTCAAAAGATATAGAATATTCTGTAAAAATAAATTTATAGTTTATTGAAAAACTTAACTTTTTATTAAAATACAAAATGAAATACTGAAATAATAATATATCAAAAGAAATGGTTTGTGTATTTGAACGAACTAATCGAATGCACAAACCATTAATTATGTTAGTTTTCCGGTAAGAACATATTTTGGGATAAGTTCTTTCTTAGGTTATGAGTGGTCTTAGGATGAACCGTATGGAATGTTTTCGTTGGAAGTTTGTACGTAGCTTATCTCAGTCCATACCTCAGGGATATCGGTGTGAGGTAACAACTCTGTTGCGTTATAAATGAACACAACAAGTTCTTTTTATATTTAATTTTAATTTTAATTAAGACGATGCATTTTGCATCCACTTCTGTTTGTTTACTTCGTTCGATTTGACAAATGTCACACCCTTCTACACGAGGATGAGAGAGAGCGGGACGGCCATAGTCCTTCTGACCATGGTTCTCTCCGTCATTTTCGTGAGGGAAAAAAAATACAAAGTTTCGTATCAGGGTAGAATTGATGGGATGGTTTCCATGGAAGTGAAACCAAACCAGATGGACGGTCTGGTGAATACTTGCAAGAAAGTTGCATGAGAAGTCACTCCGAATAGAGAATGGCCTAAGGCCCGACGTAAAATTAATTTTAATATTGTTAATGTCAATAATTGGTATTAATTATATTTTTGGTTAATAATTTTGTTTAAATTATTCAATGATAATTAATTGTATTCTAAATCTAAAACTATGTAACTAAAACTATGTTTATGGACGCATGGACCTTTAAGTTTCCAACAACTTAGTTCAAAACAAGTCCTTTTTCAAGTTTAGTTACAGATCTCGAGCGCAAACATTTTTCCTTTCTTTTTTTTTTGTTAGAGTTTACCGTAAAGTGTTACAAAGAAGTATGTTTTTCGCAATTTTTTTTTGTGTTTCTCAACTTTTGTTTGTGAATGCAGCTTCTAGAATCGTCGTGACCTGGAAGTGAGTCCAGCGGGCGGCGAATTCCAGAATGACTTGCATTTAGCTGTGAGAGAAGAGCGAGTAAGCGGGATTGCGAGAATCTCATCACAAGTTGATATCAACAAGCCGATCTCCAAATGGCTGTTGATGATGTGAATTGAGATCCGCCACTCCAGATTGGCTGAAAGCTCAAAATGGCGGGAGTTAGGAAGGATGAGACTTGACAGATGGAAGAATCTGGAAGTCAATTCTTTTCGAATAGTCGAAGGATATAGAAGTGGATACTTGTGAACAAGAGTGGAGAAATATAAAAAGGAAAAGCGAAAAATATAAGAAAAGTGAAAAAAAAGGTTGATTAGTTTGTGAAGGAAAAAAAAAAAGTTAGAAAAATTAAATGAAGGAAAAACAAGGAGTGTTCAGATTTGTAGCGGAGGAAAAAAGATAAGTACAAATTTTTCAATTAATAATTTAGTCGGGTTGGGCTGAAAGTGCGCACACCGAGCCAACTAAACAGTTTGGTTGGTGAACAGGGCGCAGACTATCCAACAGCCGGCCGACTATTCTCGAACTAGTTTGTAACTGACTGTTGAAGCGGTTGCACAATGAAAATATTGTCCAGAAAAATTATTGCTCTCATCATAATCCGGAGGAGGAAAATCAAGAAGAGATTCCGAGAACTGAACTATCGGCCGACTAAACAATCGTCATGTATGCGCAGGCGTGTATGCGCCAATACTGATTCAACAATCGGCCGATAGTTGGCCGACAGATTAGTTTGAATGCAATCGGGTAGCCCATCAAACTTTTTTATCGGCCGATACTGAATCGCTGTAGTGTGCGCATATGCATTCCTCTCCATACTGATTAAGAAGCCGACCAAACTATCGGCCGATAAAAAGTCTGCAGTCTGCGGGCGCCCTAAGGATAGTTTAATGGCCTATTGTCATACCACATGAATCTTGAGGCTTTCTTCTAAGCTCAATAAGCCAGTTTGAGTCCATTACGAAACGTGAGAGGCTGATTATGTTACTATGATTAAGATCGTTATAGAAGAATTCTCCTAGGTAATTCTTGCGTTTTTGAGCTAAAGCAGGGCATGTACAGAAGAGGTGAAAAACTGTGTCCTTCTTTTTCTCTTCATCCATACATTTTCTGCAAATGTCATTTGAGAATACGCCCAGCCGCGTTTTTCTTAGGCAGTGTCCGTTTATGACACCAATTAAATAGCTTATATGTAATCTGTTTAGAGATATTAAGCACCTTTATCGCTTGAAATCTAGTGTAGGCCAGAAGTTTTTTGTGACCTGACATGTGGAGATGTTATTCCACCTGATGTTTGCTTCTTCATAGCGCATTAGCAATAGTTTTTTACATGCAGCGATTGGTATTCCAGCACTAGCCAAACGTGGTAGAATGGGTTGCACTGTACCATTCCTGGCGAGTTCATCTGCTTTAAAATGTACGACCTGACTATTAGAGAAAATACGGATAGCAAAAGTTCTGCCTAGAACACGCTACAATGATTTTGAAGACGGAATGAGAAACCTTTGAGGCTAATAGCAAAGCTTGCAACTATTTGTTTGCTAAATATATCAATAGGTGTTAGGTAGAGTAAGGTGTAAAGTGCCTCAGATACGGGGGTGCGAAACGATCTGCTTATACATAGGCAAGCTGAACGTTGGACTTTATTTAGTTTGCCGCTGTTAATAACTCCTTCTAAAGAAATTCACCATACTGCAACACCGTACATTCAAATCGGTCTGACTGTGGATGTGTTTAACATATAGGTAATTTGGGGTTTTAAGCCTCATTTATTACCAATAGCTTTTTTACAAGAAAAGAGAGCTACAGTAGCTTTTTTGCATCTTTCTTGTACATTGCGTTTCCAATTCAGTTTTTTGTCTAAATTAAGACAGAGGTACTTAGCATCGTCTGATAACTTTAATTAAAAATAAATAAGTAAGGTGGCGCAACAGTCCGTTAAGAACTAGGGCTTAGTGACTTAACAACTCTCAAGCATTCCTGTGTGCGAGTACTGTTTTCAGGGATGGAAGGGACCTACAATTTTAAGCCAAATCCGAACGGCTAATTTTAGAAAGCACTTTTCATGACAAGAATATTACTCTTGGGGGATTTGTCAATTCCTCGGAAGAGGCAGTATCTGTGAAAAAACTTTAGATGGCATAGCCAGGGATTAAACCCAAGACCTCTGGCACGACAGTCCAACGCACTAACCTATCATGCCACGGGTACTACGAGAGAACTTTAATTGGATTATTTTAATATAGGAAGGGATAAGAAGAAATGGAATTTTGTATTTGGTCGAAAATAGGACTAATTCGTTTTTGTGTTGGTTAACACCCAGTCCACAGTGATCAGCCCAAAGTATTAGTTTTAGCCTTAACCGGAACTCGTCTGATTATTCAATTTATTCTTTCAAATGGAATTCTATTTGATAAGCTCTTTAATTTTTATTTTAAGACACACTTACTCCAATTAGATAAACACTTTAGCCTCATGATGCTTCCTCTCAAATTTGTCCCACCTCTACAAAGCAATTAAAAGCCAAAACAAATCTGACCTAAACCAACCGCTACCACACTATCCATTATTACCAAATGATGTTTAATTAGTGGTTAACCCGAGGATCCATTTAAAATATTTCCAAAACGAAAAAAAAAAACAACAAAATATTTATACATCCCGCTCAGTATTTTATATGCCTATAGTTAAAATACTCTGTAAAATAAACGAGCTAAAGGTCGCGTTGAAAAATGCAACTAATTACAAAATCTACCCTCCTCTCTAAATCCAGCGAATGCATCAGAAGCTGCAGAATTTTGACCAAAAACTGAAAAAACAAGTACAGACAACAACAACAAAATGCTAAACAGCAACATTAATGCTTTTACATAGGCATCGTTGAACTAAGTGACAAGTTTGTAGAGCATACTCGCGTATTTCTATATATGGCCCCAGGTTGAAAAAGGGTATAATTTGAAACTATTGCCAAACATGGCATGTCGCGGGCATAGTAGGGTTAGGCGGGTTGGGTATAGCATCGTATAATAAACGCACTTGTCACAAATTGGCATTTAGCGCATGTCATACACATGTACCTGCATACAGTATACAAATTCCACATCCCCTAAAAACCAACCACCGCACATATTTCAACCTATCCCCACCACCTATAAATAGTTTAAACTTATTTGAATCAGCAAAGAGCAAACGACATATGTAAGAGTATGGTCTGATGAGGGGTTTGGCGCGGTGTGGAGGTGTAGGGGTTGAGGTTTGAAAATCTCATTTGCACCAACAACGAAGGGAAATTAAAATTTAAAGATGGGATAAGTGCAGGGGCATTTAAATTGGGGTTGGTGTATTATTGTTGTGTACCCGGTTGACAGGTACAAGTTTCCATAAAGTAATACATCGATATGCGAGTAGTGAGAGAGGTGGTGGTAAAAGGGGAAAGGGTAGGAATGGGGTTAGTGTAAATTTCTATGCCAAATAACTTATGCATGCTTAAATGACTCGCATAAACATGACTTGACACAAAACATGCACCATATACACATATATACCCTAACAAAACACATACCGCCATACATATTATATGTATATATAAATACACTCAAACAAACACTGGCACTTAATGCACTCACCCCAACTGCTAACGCCGCAAAACCTCCCCCAAATAGAGAACAACATGCGTTACAAATTATAAATTTCACCTGTAACCGATTCCAATGTTGCTACATGCAAACGATTTTCCGAGGCTTCATTGCGCTGGGAGGAAGGCGGACGAAGGCAATGGAAGGGAAGGACACTCCAGGACTAGCGAGAAAGATTTATTGTACTTTTATGTACTGCACTCTCGCAAATAATTCCCAATATATCTTGTCAGTTGAATCAAGTTTGCCCCATCGCTGTTGGTTGGTTGGTTGTTGCAACCTCACACCTCACAACCCTTTGAAACTTAACTGCTGCATTTCGTATCGAGTATTTGAGCAAACAAGACAAAAGCAATATGGTTGTGCACCATACCGACCGTACCGCTCCTGATATGAAATGAGAGACTCAGCTAGGCTAAAGGGAGTTAAAGAGGTTATTTTACTGAATGGCGCCCAATGCCAGACCTCTTTATGTTAATTTCCCCCACATTCCAGCACGAGGTTTGTCGTTATATCGCCCTGCTGCCGCCACTGCTGCTGCTGCTGTTGGCTTTCGTATTTGATTTGCATCAATGATGTTTGATGTTGTTAATTGATTTCCAAAGTCGATGACAAATCGATAACAATTTACCATGCCGAACGAAATGTGATGCGACAAGCGGCGGCGATAGACGACGAGTGACATAAGAAGAAAACGCTGCTCAGGCGATAGTCGCTTCTATACAGCCTATACACTCTATATTCTATGTCAAATGATGTTTTGATGGTGATGGAGTATTGTTTTAGATGACAAACAAAAGATAAATGTACACTATATCCTTTGCGCTAAACCACTCTCAAGGTAACATAACTCCTTGGCCTTTCATTTGTGAAACTCAAGCTTTAATGTCCAAGGATGATGGTATTCTCGTATGTACCTCCAAGTGGGTCCTTAAGTATAGATAACATGAGAAACAAGTTATGCCGGGCACATCTACATTTCTCTCTTTCTCTCTCTCTCTTCCCATCGGATCGATCTGTCAGGACTCAGGATATCCCATCATCTACACATGACACAACAAAAACCCATTCACTATTATATTGACTAACTGACTGAATGACTAGACTGACTGACTAGTTGGGATTGTTGTGCAGATTGTATAGGTTAGGCTGATGGGCTCCAACCTACTCTCTCTTTACTATACTCCGCAACAGCCACCGCCGCTGGCTCTTTAGAAGATGAAGTGTTTGCACACCTCTTTGGAAATATGTCCTGCCTCAATGGAACAACAAGCAAGATACATAAAACTGATTTCATTATTTCGACTTTGAGTACGCAGTATACATAGTATACACCTCACATCGTATCGCATCGCATTGCTTCGGCCAGAGGATACTGTTTGTTGTTATTGTGCCATCAGGGTGTCCTGTTGTCCTGTCGTCCCTAAGGCCTCAGTGATGCTGATGGCGTATGCACCATCGCTCTGGGGAAGCTTTTAGATTTTTAGGCAAATGAACTGTCGATTTATTGTTTTGATTAAATTTAGCATTTTATTTGAATCGTTCTGCATATTTAAAGGACTTTTTTGTTTAATGTTCTGCATATATAAAGAATGATTGTCCTTTAATCGGATAAAAGAGTAAAAGCAGACTTTGGTCTGTGTTTTTTTTTTGTTTGTCTCTAGAAAGTCATTTCAGACCTAATTGAGGTTAATTCCGTCGTTTAATTAATTTCTACTTATCACTTTGTCCAGACATTGAACCAACCGAATGTGGCAAGGACTCTATATGGCTCTGAAAAGGATATCCCTGGCATATGTCAAGTTAGGGCAGACGATATATTTATACGTTTATACATATGTTAGTTAGTGTGCTAATGTTGTGGGTGAAGAATAAAACCCTAAAAGAATAACCACAAAAAGGACTTCTCTTTGGGTGATTGCAGCAGCAACAGCAGCAGCCCTTAAGTCTATTCATTTATATCGTGTCTTGCCTTCCCTCAAAAAAGAAAGAAAACAAAAAAACCTAAAGAAATCCTTCAGCAGAGAACGACAAGAATGACAAATTTTCAAACAAAACCCTCCAATTTACCACCACCCGCCATCCACTCCACCTCTCTCTCCCACAGGATCCTCAGACACATTCCATTTAGCAAAAGACATATCCCATACCTCTCATTACGAGTATACGACGTAACGTACCGTACAGTTGCAACCTCATTTTCTAAATACACACAATCTTTCTCATACTCGGTGATGTTAACTCACTCATTGTCGTTTTGGCTTTAGCGGTGGTCATATATCACTGCCAAACGCCTCCGTCGCTGTCGTCCGTTGTCGCAGGACGAAGGATATCAAACGTTAATCCAAATTAATTTCGTGTAATTAAAATCACCTTAAAGCCAGGTTATATTTCACTGAGTGTTTAAGTGTGTCCTTCCTGATGCCTTGCAAGCCACTAAGTCTTCGTTTCAGCTTCAGCTTGGGCTTCGTGTGTCCTGGAATTTTGCTATGTTATACTTGTAAGATGTATGGTGTGCCATTTGCTCTATGTGCCTGAGGTTTTAGTGTTTTTCTTCTATATTCGACTCGGTTGAAAGGACGATAGTGTCTGGCTTTATCATCCACCATCACCAACCACCAACTCTGTGCGAATGAAGGACGATGCATTTTGGGAGTCCTTTGGTGATATTCAAGCGCGGTAATTTGAATTGGGCACGCAATTGAATATTGTCACACCTGCATTTAGTCACCGTACAAACACACATACACACAAAAACTCTCGAAAAGGACCCTTCCATATCCAGAGGGAAAAAGGATATCGTCTCAAGAATTCGCCTTCGCTCGTCCTGCAGCCATACGTTAAATTGTTTTTCAAGCTCGACTTATCCCAAATGGATTTTTCTTCTACGATTTTCCCATTTGATAGAATTATTTGTAAGGACATGCGAGGACGACAAAGCAAATTGAATGCAACCGTGTCGTAGTTGTCGCTGTCGTTGTCGTTGTCGCTGCACTGCATACACACGAGCATATAAAAGAAGGCGAGTTATTACCATCGCGAAATCTATATAAAACATCGAATTGAAAAGAAGAAGAGAGAGAGGGGGGCCAACAACGAGCTACGAGGACCTGAACCTGACTGCAGCAGCAAGGATAAAACCGAAAATGAAAAGAAAAGAGTCCGTTTTCGGTGTAAATGACGGATGACTTGGGGGAAACACGTTGCAGTTCTTTAAAAATTAGAGAACGAGAAGAAGTGATATGAAATCGTGGGGAAGAGAAAGGAAATTGCAGGTAAAAAATTGGTTTTGATATCCCAACTTGGTTTGGTTTGGTAGCATAGCAAAGCACTATAGTTAGCTCTCTAACGTGTTTTTCCTTCTCTTCGAATTGGACTGGATATAAAGATCTTTATTTTTGGCCACACGAAGCACACATACGATGGAGAACCTTCCGGTGGCAGCACTGATGCGGCAGGGAGAGGGTTATTGTGTAAGGGGATTGGAAGTTATTTTTAAGTTTCTTTGGAGTATTTCGAGTGGAACTGTTGCGTTTTATTGAATTGAGTGTGAATTTGGTGTATTTGGAAACACTGAAACAAAATTACGAACAATTTTGAAAATCGACTGATAAACAGAAATTTGTTTAACCAAAGGTTTATGATTTTTTTTAATTATCTAGGCTCTTAATATTCAAGGCTCTTTAACCCTTTATTCCCGAAGGTGTCAATTACTTTTTGTACAAATGTATTTGGGTTTTGTCATGAAACCTCTAAGGAATTATCAGAAGATTATCAAATTTGTGGTTCCAAAGCGAAAACAATAGGGAAACAAAGGGTTAAGGTCTTCATGTTAATTAATCTTTTATTAGCTTTCATTGAAAAAAGCAGAAATACGTTTACGTCCGAGTTTAACAAGTTAATAACTCACGTCTTCTATCTTAGACCATAAAAACACACACTTTCTTACAATTAAAATAAAAAAAATATAATTTCGATTAATATTTCCATTCCTCTCAGTGTAATATCCTTTAAATTTTCAGTTCCCACAATTCATTCACTCTTTTATTGTAGCCACAGCTGGAAACATACATTTAATCAGTGCCATTTTAACAGCTCCATAGCATTGGGGGGCATTATCACACCTCAAAATGGAAGCTGCTGTTCCACAAAAAGGATAAACTCTTATAGCTCTTACCCTGCTGTTGCACTACTAGCACACACTTCTTCTCCAAAACGACCTCAAGCTGAAACAGAAAAAAAAAAGGATATTCAATTCCGAATCCCTTCCTAGCCCCTCAATCAGGATACCAACCACTTTAAAAGAGAAAGAAGAAAAAAGAAAAAACAACATAGAATCATAGCGCGTTCTTTAAACAGGTTATCATCCAAAAGGATAAACTCAACCGAGCGAGAAAATAAAATAGAATAAAAAGGACTTATACTATTTTTATTATTTTTTGTTTGATTTTTTTATTTTTAACTCTGTTTTCATTCTTGACTCTTTGTTTGTATAACGAAACGAAGACTAAAGCGAAGACGAAGGACGATCGAGGACGACAAGGACGAAGACGACAACGACAACGACAATGAAGAAAACGATGACGACGAGTGCATTTCGCACTCGAGTGAAGGATTTTTATTAGTTGAATTCCTTTGGTTATGGGTTTCAGCTTCTTTCTTCTTAAGGTACCCATCGCCATCATCAGAGACTCCACTCTTTCTCTCTGTTGGGGGTCCTTTGGTTCTATTCTGAAGAATAAAAGATGCATCTTTTCTAAGTAATAATGTGAAGAGTCATTCAATTGGAAATGAAAGGATATATACTACAAGTACAAACAACTCAATCTGATAGATTGTATATTTTTCCTTTGAGACTTTGCTAAGAGATAGAGATTGGCAGAGAGTGAGAGGGGAGGGGGTCGGGTGGTGAGAGAGAGATGAATCGGCTATTAAGTTTCTTGTTTTTATTTACTTAGAAACATGTATGGGCTTTCATTTTACTATTTTTTGTTTTCCAAAACAGGATGTTTAAGAAATTATTTTCAAGTTCATATTTATTTGAGACAGATCCTCAAAGGACTTTTGATAAATTTGTCTATAATTAATAAGAAAAGGACCTTTTTAAAAAAATATCTGTTCGCGAAGTTCATAGAGGAACTTAGTCAACTTTACGGGTCTTATAGTGATGAAGTTTATTTCTGGTAAAATAGCTCCTTTAGTTAGCAAATTTTACACATATGTAGCAAATACAATCCTCAAGCCACTAACGAATCACCATTACGACGATGGCGAACCATTGTGATTAATTATGTGTTGCCAATTTCTAATAAAAGCATGCCTTAACCCAAGGCACGTACCGCATCATTAAAAAATTGCACAAACCGAGTCGAAATTTTGGTCCTATTCTGATCCTTGAAAGGATCTTTTCTCCTCATTTCCTCCTACATACAGAAAAATGAAACTCATATCATCCTTAACGATTTTTCATCGTCCTCATTTCATCCTACATGAATCTTTAGAGCCCGTTCACACGATTCGGTATTTTCGCCGTATCGGATAATTTCTCGATTCGGTGTCTTTCGGTTGGAGTGTTCAGACGGTACGGTAATTTAACCGTACACCGTACTCAACCCTACACCGTATTCGGTGTAAAACACAAAAACGACTTTATACTAGCAATACATTATTCCACAGTAGCCCAGACGAAAAATGACGCACTTTCGGTCAAAATACCGAATCGTCTGAACGCACTGTATGTAAATACATTGCCACTATAAACCAAATCGGTTTTTTTGCCGTACGACCGAAAACGATTTGCAGTGACAAAACCGAATGACAAAATCGACCGAATCGGTGATTTTACCGTATACGGTTAAATGCCGTATCGTCTGAATATACTCATTTAAATTATATTGCCACTGGCTTATACGGCAAAATCGCCGATACGGCAAAACCACCGATTCGGCATCGTGTGAACGGGCTCTTAGGATTCTTTGCGTTTTTCTACGCATATTTTGTGAATCTCATTTCGTCCTAAATGAAGGTTTATCAATCAACGGTAACGAGGGAGCTGGTAAAGTCGACGACACTAACAACGAGGACAACAAAGACGACGACAACGACGAAAAAGAAGACGATTTCGATGACGATGATGACGAAGCTTCCTAATAAATAAAATGAAAGAGAGAGAGAGAAAGAACAAAAGCAAGTAGGAAAGAGATAGAGAGAGAAGAGAAAATAAAAAAGAGAGTGAGAGAGAGTATAATAAAAATTTTGACTCGGGAAGTCATTGTTTTACCTTAACAAGGCAAGACATTAACAGAATTAAGAAGAAAAACAAGAATGCCAGGTTTTATTTTTTTGTAGATGTTATTGTAAAGGTTTGACACTGGGGACAAACTGGGGACCTTCAACAACAAAATACTGAAATTCTGAATTACGAAATGACTCTTTACAGAACTGTATGACCAAAGTTAATCAGAACTTAAGATAATTGAAGACGAAGTTCCACAAGGAAGTATCCTAGGGCCAACTCTATATCTGTTTCATACAAGGATTATTCTAGTGGACATCAACACTATCATGGCCACTTTAGCTAATAATATAGAAATATTGGCCTTAGATAAATTCGCTACGAAGGCTTAAAACAAATTGGAAGATGCTATCGATTTCAATTTTTACAAACAGTTCAGAAACTCTTGGAATTACTTTTGATGTAGAGTTTAAGTAGATAGAACTCATTCAACTATGAGACCTTTTAAAGAAAACGTATGCAGAATCCACCTAAAGATTCCGAAAAAGTCCTTCGTGGATGAATAAATACCCCTTGGTATATAAGAAATAGGGACTTACATTTTGATCTTCAAGTTGAAATGGTTACAGAAGTTATCATTAATGATAATATATATATAACAAAATCCTTGACTGCAAAGTCATACCAATTCCGATATGGAAACCGTCTTAAGCTTTAAACAAAGGAAAATAAATTTGTCGATCTTTCATAGATTGGTCTTGAATAACCGGTGGTATTAGTGCGATAAGAATCTTTGTAAAAACACAAAAAAAGAGTAGGTACTACAAATCGATTGGAGCAAAACTGAAAGAGGTGAAGTGTGAAGACGTCTAAGGACTGGTGGAGTTTAGCAAAAGAGCTGAAAACAACTGTATTTGTGAAAGGAAATGCTTTGACTAGTGCAGACTTTATAGAATATTTTTTGGTGCTACTCAACCCACGCATGCCTCCAGTGCATATCGAAAGCATGCCTCAAAATCTTGCTGTTCCTCTTCTCGACAACCCCATTACGGTCAACGAATTAAATGAATTTCTTCAAAATACAAAAAGGAATAAAGCGCCAGGTCAAGACCGATTGCCATATGAGTTCCTTACCAAAGCCCCACAATCAGCAATAAATATATTAGCTAAACTTTTCAATCAAATGCTTGAATGTGGAAAATTGGAATCAGATCTCAAAAAAACTATTTTTTTCCCAATTTACAAAAAAGGTGATCAGAACATCGTCCAAAACTATAGAGGGATATCGTTTATGGACACTATTGCAAAAAGCTTGGCCGGAGTTCTATAAACAAGACTACAGCAATGGGAAAAGGAATATAGTATCCTAAAGTTCCAAGAGTTCCAAGCTGGATTTCGAGAAGGCTACAGCACTGCTGATAATCTGTTTAACCTCTTCAATATCATAAAACTTCAAATGAATGACAACAAGAAAGTTTACTGTTTCTTCATTGACTTTAAAGTGGCGTTTGACTATATCGACCGAAGAGCACTTTTATACAAACTGCAATTCTTAGGGATTTCTAAGAAACTCATCCGAATTATAAGAGATCTGTATGATAAAACAACAGCTGCGGTATGTGATGGGGAACAATTGTCAGACTGGTTTGAAACAACGATGGGTGTTAAACAAGGTTGCTTGCTGAGTCCACTATTTTTCACACTCTATATAAATGATATCCATGAGTTCATAGGAATGGGTATTTTGCTGAATGGAATCCAAATTCGATTGCTAATGTATGCGGATGACACTGTGCTAATAGCTGATAAGCCAGACATACTACAAGGCATGATAAATAAGATGGCAGAATACTGTCAACGGTGGAATCTTGTTATAAACCTAAAGAAATCGAAAGCGATGGTATTTAGAAAATTGGAAGCTCAACGAAGCAACCATCGAAGTTGTTAGCAAATACAAGTACCTTGGTATATGGCTAACTTCCGGACTAAGCCTAACGGAGCACTTCAAAGAACGATCTAAACAAACTAGACAGAGCTTAAATTTTACGTGGAATCGGTTTATCACTAATATAAAGATGTCAAATTAACTTCTAAGATCGATATCTTCAACGTGGTTACCAGGGCTATTCTCGGTTATGGAGCACAAGTATGGGGGGACTTACAACATGATGAAGTGGAAAAGATACAAAGATACTTCTACAAGTGTGACGCCTAACTATGTCTTGAACCTTGAATGCCAGTTGAAACCTGTCTTTGAGTACACAATCAGATGTTATATGTACTATGTGGGAAGAGTTCTCAGTGCTTACGTTAATAACAAGTTACCAAAATTTTTAGCCAAGCTGATAATTGAAAAGAAGATTTTTTGGTTTAGGAGTTGGGAAAATAACCTCAATCGGGAAGATGTAGAACAGTTGGATGAGATCGTGACCAACAAAACTCTGCTTAAGCTGGTTGTGGATGGCGTAGCAGTTAAAATAATCGAGTGCGAGCATTTAGAGTCTCTGCAAAGAGCACAACAAACGAGAACACAAAGCTTATACCATTTGCTTGATTATACTGCTGGTGAAGTTCACGTCACGGATGACTGGGATGTCTCCAAAATTCGCTGGATACTGAAAGCAAGAGCAGGGCTCATTATGCTCAATGAAACACGAAGGACAGAAACTGAAAATATAAACTGTACTATCTGCAATTCAAACGAAGAAGAGACCCTTGCACATTTTGTGGGAACTTGCCCAATTTTAAGAAGTATTCGCCGAGAGACATTAGAAAGTGGTTCACTGTGTATTGATTGCGACAGACGACAAAGGTCATTGTTGAACCTTTTTGTTTAAAGAAATAATAACACATTTGTAAAATTATTACAAATTCTGTAAGAACTGAATCAAATAATAAAATATAAGAAACAATTTAATGTATGGATAAAGTGAAATAAATAACATTACTTTCTTACTTACTACTTACTTACTAGTGCGATAAGACGTAGAAGTTCCACTATCCGATACCAATTATTAACCAGTGCATTTTTAAGATAGAAACAAAAATTGTTCATCCAATAATTTACCATGATAAATGACTTACCCAAAAGAAGGGCAATTTAAGGATTGCATATATATTATGATATCAAAAAAAAAAGTCTAATTTCTAGAAGCCTTTGAGAAGGAAATATTAAAGTACAGTACTTAACAACTTGGATACAGTCCTTATTTCAATAAACAATATCTAAGCTCTAAGCTTGACTACAGTTCATACTTCAATAAACAATCTCTACTATCTGAAAATCTTACACCGAATGTGCCTGAAGACTTTAAACACTTTTGGTTAAAAAATTTAAACTATACAGCGAAAGTAATATCTTTCGCTGTATAGTTTCATAGTATAATCCAAAGATGAACTTTGTCTTAACTCTTATTTCTTGATATAAAAGTTATTCCGAACCCGTGCTTTGAGTTGTCTAATAGTAGTTTTTTCTCCAAAAAATAAACTAAGAAACTGACTAATAAAAGTGCTAAAGGATTATTTAAAAATGCCTTTAGTTCAATAATAAGAATCAATAAAGCATTAATTAAATCATCATCAATTTATCGAAAACTTATAGAAGGTAAAGTTCTGACTCCATTCTCGACTCGGTCCCTGAACGCATAATCCAGCAATATTTAGAGTACATTCATCCACTGAAGCATTTTATATATTTTGTTCTTGGGTAAAATAATTTTTTGATGGTCTTATCTAAGCGCTTAATGGACACAATTATAGAAGCCTTATAGAAGGAAATAGAACAACATGATGTTAATCTTATAATACAGCTTTCTACTCCAATAACCAAAACTCCTAATTCTATCTTCAATTTAAATTCTTTGATTAGATTAAAGTTGTTAACGTTGAAGATGAAGGTGCAGAAAGACTTCCACACATAATGACGAATTTGTGGGACCCACTTTTTTCTTCAAATACCATGGTAACAATTTTGAATATTAAATGATCTTTACTCTGGCGTGTTTTTCTTTACTTGGACAACCTGTACAATTCAGAAATATAAAAAAAGCAACAGCCCTTACCAATACCGTCTTCTAACAATAATTCTACTCATATTAACATCTCCTTCACTCTTTTTCACCCCTTTTCGTCTTAAATATGTGGATTCTGTTTTTTGGTTTTAATGAAACCATTTTATAAATTAATTTAATTTTCTGATTAAAATACATCAAGACTAAGGTAAATGCGTGCGAGCGGTGTGATGATGTTGAACCCTTTGCAAATTAGAAACTAATGTGAAATAAATATGGCTCTGTTTTGGAAGCTTTATGAGACTAAGGATTTTCAACAATCACCCGTACCGTACAAAGTACCTATACCATCATCAGCAGTCTATAAGGGATGTTTAGGTGCGGGTGAATGTGCCGGTACGGTAAGTATAGAATCGTTTCCTGTTTAAAATATCTAGATACCGTTTTCTCTCTTTGTGTTTAAGCGGTAGCCCTTAAAATTTTATCATCGGCATTAATCGTATTAGAAGAAGCTCAAGTGGTGGAGATTGTTTTAAAATTGAAACTAAATATACACTCCGGCTGCTGGAAAAGTGTATACTTAAGTTTATTGTTGTTGATGTTTAGGGCTTGAAAATAAGACGACTTCTTCGACGATGAGCAAGAGAGAGTGTGTTAGAGAGAGAAAGAGAATGCTTTAAGACCTTATATTATAAAATTCGCATAGGAAGATCTAAAAACGCTTGCCTATAACATTTGCGGATGGAATGTTTTA
Source organism: Eupeodes luniger (assembly GCA_951509635.1). Taxonomy (NCBI): domain Eukaryota; kingdom Metazoa; phylum Arthropoda; class Insecta; order Diptera; family Syrphidae; genus Eupeodes; species Eupeodes luniger. The sequence continues at coordinate 6,380,689 of OX608073.1, forward strand.
AGGCAAATTGTATTGTGGGTGGTAAGAGGACGATTTTGCTAAATTAAAATCCACAAAGTCTTTACTTGGCTTTTATTACATGCTTTTTCTCTACGTATTTCTTTCCCTTTCTTTCTTTTATAAAATTCCCTCTTGGTACCCTATATAGTGTATCGCTATACTCTCTCGCTCTATAGCTACGCATTTAATGAGGATTTTTGGATTGCAGGACTCAGCTCCTTCAAATTTAATTTTCACTTTCACTCATGTCGGTTGCGGGCGGGTGGTCTTTCGTTGGGTGGTCGGTCGGGCGGTCGCTTGGTTGATGGTTGGTGGCGCAAGGATAAGCCAAAGAGAACGGGTCCTTTATACTATGCTATAAGAGCTGATGGGTGGCTGGGAATTTTAATTAAATTTTTAAGTGTTCTCTTGTTGGTGTATATTTATTTATACCTACATAGCTTTTCAGTTGTGCCAGAGAAGCAGAGCAAACGATTTAATAATATTACATACACAAAATCTGCCTCGACATGTAGTTTTGTGTACTGCAAGTCAGGCACCACTCTTCTCTACATACATACATACATATCTGACTCTGATGCAGAGGTTAAGGATGTGAACTTGAGAAGCTTGTGGAGGAGGGATCTGAAGGAACAAAAAGGAGCAGGAGGACTTAGGGGACAGGATAATGTTTTCATTTGTTTGAAGTTGCAATAAAAATATGGAAAATTGCCTTTTGAGTGCACAATAGAGAATGGATAGACAAGCAGATAATAGAGGTGGTTATGGGAGGATTCTATGTTAAAGGTATCTTAAAATGGTTGTAGGGGGTAAGGTTTGTGTTGTTGTTGTTTTTTTTTTTTAATTTTAAATGAGAAAAGGAAGTTATTCGAGTCTTAATAGGAACGAATAATATTCGGATTAGAGATTTTTAAATCGTACCTAGTGTGGGATTGCCTATGACTGTAAGTTGAACGCAAGCTGGTGGAACAGTTTACTGCTGATTCTGATGTAATCATATAGGCATTTGAAAAACAATGAAATTTCAAATATTGTAGACGTATACCAATTTGTCTACAGTTGGGACAGAATAAATGAAACTCACACACGTATAGGTATACAATCTCCTACATATTTGCAGTATTGAAAATTAGGGTAGGTAAGATACTTTTTAAAAATATTGGGTCTGGAATTGGACATGGTACAAATTTTTCCAATAAAATTGTTTTTCAAAAGGATAATAAAACGCCTTGAATGTAAAAGGGTGAAAACATTTTTTGGAATTACGAGATATAAAACAAGTAAGGAGTTAGCTCTTGCTACAATAAAGTCGACGTGGAGAGAAAAAGTTATTTAGGATCAAAGATGGCTTTAAGATACTTTTTTTGGGGACCATTCGAAAACTGACACCATTTATTAAAAAAGTTAAGTTTAATAATTAACGAAAGATTATATAATCACATTTAGACATATTAATATGTAACTAGTGTGAAGAATACCACCTTAAATCGTTTTGAACAAGAATTTAATCAAATGCCAGATTAATACATTTTAGCAATGTAATGTGCTTAGCAAACATAAGACAAAGACAAGATTTAATGATGTGAGATTAATGTTATTAACAAAAAGAAGAAAAAGTAAAGCTATAAGGTGGCTTCCTTGGGGAACGCCAGAGGTCACAGATATTGGAAGTTATAAATACAAATTTATGGTGACAAATTTATGGGTTCGATCTACCAAATAAGATTCCAAGCATAACAAAAAAAACTCGAATAAAAATCTAAGGCTGATAGTTTATCTATTAAAATGTCGTGATTGACCCTATCGAAAGCTTTAGAAAAATCAGTGCAAATAAAATCAGATTGAAAACCATCTCCAAGGTTACTTGTGATCTCATTGCATGAAATAGTTAAATTAGTTGCAGTCAATCTTCCAGAGACAAACCCATGTTGAAACGGCAAAGTGAGATCTTTGATTATAAAATTTTATATAAACGGTTTATTATTTATTATAAACGGTTTTTTTTATTATAAACGGTTTTTTAAAATAATTTCGGAATCTTTCCTTATTTTACGATAATTGGTGACATTTTGCTTAAATCCCGATTTGTGAAGAGGAATAATATTAAAAACTTTTCAGTCGTTTAAAAAATGGCCCATTCTCAGGGATTCATTCGAAAGTCCTGTTAATGGTTATGAAGGAGCAGCAAAACTAAATTTCAAGACAATTGGTGGAATCCTTTCAGGACCTTATTTCTTATCACTATCAAGATCACACAGGGCTTTTTCAACATCTAAGTAGCTTAAGATTAAGGAACTGAAATTGACCTGATTCACTGGGGTGATTGGAGAAAAACTAACAGTTGTAATTGAAGAAGAATAAACAGACTGATAAAAAGTTGAAAACATCTAATTTCTAGCGCATGCCAGTTGGTAATATCCCATTTGAGGTATTTTTGCTTTTGATAAAGCACCAATGTCGTGATGAACTTTCAAGCCTTAAAATCAACCTCCATATCACTCTTATTTGGGTTCCAGGTGATAGTGGCATCAATGGAAATGAACGGGCTGATGAGTAGGTCCTGCCAGAACCCGCACTTCATATAGCTCACTTGCAGAAAGGGTAAAAATTCCAATTGTATGCAACTGCAGATGGAACAGTCTATTGGACTGTATTATATCCAAGGAGATATGTTCTATAGATCTGCTATAAAGACCTAGGCATGATAAAGGCAAAGTCACTGCAATATGTACCGGCCGATTAAAGAGCATGCAGCAAAGTTAGACATCCCTTAAAAAAACTGTTTGCGGTAGTTTCAGCCACCAGCGTTAAAGGGAAGCTATGATTCACTTTCTCTGCTATTGTTCTGCCACAGTTTTAGAATGTCAACTTTCAGCATTCCTTAAGGAACTTGGCAATCTTTTCGAAATGAAAATCAAAGAACGGATAACCTTTCTGAACTCGACGAAATGGCTCTATAGCATCGCTGTTATATCCATGTACACATAAATCCGTTATAAAATACTCTTTCTCAATCTACAGATCTAACGAGTTTATACTAGCAAAATTGCTATATCTACGTACTAACATAGCTATTATTTTCTTACCAAAAGTGAAAACCTACAAAAATCTACTAAAAATTGGTAAACATTGATTTCAAGTTTACTTAACTACAATTTTGTTTAAGTTTGGAAAAATAGCTCATGTTTACACAAATACTTCAGACATTATAAAGAATTCGAAATAAAAGAACAATTAAAATAATATTTGAAAAATGTTCATGTAGGAATAGTGACTAGCCTGTACTTGAAAGTCACAAAACCAAAATTAAAAGCCGATTGATCGGCTTACTTAGGCATAAGACCCTATGCAATTTTTATAAATTAAAATAAGGCGTTCCTACATTTCTTACATAAAAAAAAACTAATAAAACAAAAAAAGTTTATTCGTCTCTATATTTAAATTAAAAAAAGAGGCTGGGGTGCAACCCACACTGATAACTTCCCATCCCGTCTGTAGGTCTTGCTTAAAAGTTAATAGATTTTCGTGTTTTGTTAAAAAGTTTTCAGTTGAATTATTCTTAAAAATTTATTAATTACCAAGAATGTTTGCATATATATAATGAAATATGTAGTTTGATTTCAAAATCTATTTTTGTTAATGAGATTTTCAGTCGAAAACCAATTTTTACCAATTTTAGTAGGAATTCTTAAAAGTTTTTATTTCTTATATAAACAAATAAAAATTGGATGAATGAAATTAATTTGAGAGATATCGAGAACCGAACATCAATTTTTTCCAATTTTGCGTACCATTTTTTGTAGATTTTATTTTTTTATGAAAAAACGGAAAGTTGGATTTTCATAAACATTTACTGAATGTCGAAAACAATATTTTCTGTGAGACTAAATAAGTTAAAAGCCAATATTTTAAATTTTTGAAAATATATTTAAGTCGAAAATCGATTTTTGACAACTTTTGTCAGTTTTTTAAGGTTTTTATTTTTACTTAAAAAAACTATCAATTCGATTTTTTTTTAAATTTTGTTTGAATGATGAAAACAATATTTCTTATACGATAAAATTAGTTGGAAGCCATAATCTCAAATTGTTGAAAAGATATTTCAGCAGAAAGTCAATTTTTACCAACTTATGTTTTTTTTTGTTTTTATTAAAAAAAAACTGTTACTTCGATTTTTTTCAAAATTTTACTGAATATTGACAACTTTATTTTTTAAAAGATAAAATTAGTTTAAAGCCAATATCTCAAATTTTTGAAAAGATATTTGAGTCGAATACAATTTTTACCAATTTTTATTAATTTCGTTTTGGTTTTTATTTTTTGTAAAAAAACTGTCAATTCGATTTTTCTCAAAATTTTTCCGAATGTTAAAAACAGTATTTCTTATAAAAAAAAATTTGTTGGAAGCCATAATCTCAAATTTGTGAAAAGATATTTACGTTGAAAATCAATGTTTACAAACTTTGAGTAATAATTTTTTTAAGTTTTTTTTTTTTTTTATAAAAAAAACTGCGAATTCGATTTTTCTCAAAATTAAACCAGATACATATCAAAAATGTAAGTATTCGTTGCACAAAATTGTTTTGGAGATAAAATCATTTTTTGTTCGTAAAATTTCCGAGGTGACAAATATTTTTTTGTCAGTTTTTTGGATTTATAAAAAAAACGGTAGTTGGATTTTTTTCCAAAAAAATTGTTTGTTTGGTATAACGTTACAATATACAATATACAATTTAATTCAAGTCTCTAGCGCTATTGGTTCGTGAGATATTTAGGGTTAACCAAAATTTGTATCTTTTTTTCAAATTGCTATGGTAAAAAAAATTTTTGTGACAGTCCTTTCTGCATCTTTCTAAATTAATATCTGTATAACAACATTTTTTTGAAGTCGATATCTTTACTGGTTCTTGAGATATGGAAGACGAAAAAAACTTCCCGAACGTACGGACGTACGTACACATGCACGCACAGGCTTCGCTCTAAAAATCTTTTATTTCGACTCTAATACTCAATATTTTAGAGGCTTATTTTTCAACTCTAATAACAAACAATTTAATATTTAAATACCGGCGACTATCCCTCAACCTGAAGTTGTAAATATTTTAATTATGACAGTTTTGATTATCTGAAAAAATAAAAAAATCAAATCTTTCCCCAAATCTTCATGAGAAGTCAACAGAGTATACCATCAGTGCCCGTATTTTAATTACCATGCGTCACTGATGGCTTGTTTCTTTTTTATTCCCCAGCTATACCGTCCATTTCACCGCCATCCAACGTGGCCATGCCTCTCTGTCTTTGTCAACTCAAACCTCCGACTTATTTATAATTTTTAAACCCTTTTCAAAATTTTTGACTACCATAATTAAAAGCTTGTCTCTTTCTTCCTCCCTCCACATCAGACAAAAATATAAACAATAACAAACATAATCATCATCATCATCAGATGGCCAAAAACCAAGCGCCGCACAACCAATTTACCATTTCCTTTGCCGCATCAAAAATATACAACAGTAAACCTCCCTATTTTTGGGATTTTGGCGCCCATCGGGTTTTCGAAATCTACGTTTCTTCCGCAACAAATTAAAAGACAAAAAAAAACGAATTACAAATAAAAACAAAAACAAAAACAAAAACCGGGAACTGACTTTATTTGTCATGGTTGTAGGAACACATACGCGTAGCGCCTTTTGCTTCGACTCATTAATTCATCGTCATCTTCGTAAGTCCTTGCTCAGCTCAGCCAACAACAACAACAACAACAATGAAAATAAGAAGAAGAAAAAACGACGAAAAACCAAGCGGCAAGAATAATAATAATAACAAAAACAACCAACATTAAGGATAACAATGACAATCTCTTGTATATCTCCCACCAACACAACCCCCATCCTCATCCCCCTCCTATTCTCCTCTCTAAAAACTCACTCTTTATAAATTTTCTTGGCGAAACTAATAACAGCGGGACTATTAATGTCAAACTGGTTTCAAAAAGTTTCCTCTTTTGCTCGTTTTTGGGGTCGGGGTTGACGAAACAAGCCAAATGACTTCATTAATTCTCGATTTTCCAGCTCGAGTTTTCGGCTGCGGAGAGTAGCACAGAAGCGTAGAGAGGGAAGAGGGGATTCAAAGTGATGGGGATGAGGAGCGAGGAAGCAATTTTATGCACACACACCCCATTGGAGTTTCTTCTTTTTCAAAAAGCCAAACAAACAAGGAGCTAAAAACAGCAACAAAACACGTAAAGGAAGTCCTTTAGGTGAGAAAAGTATGCCACATCATTTGGCAGCAGTTTTTCGGAGTGATTCGGAGTAAATCGTTCCTTTTTTGTTTGTTTGTGTGTGTTTTTTTTTCTTCGTTGAAGCCCATATGGCATATCTGTGATTTGGTCTTTGGAAAACGATTTTGACAAGCATAAACTTCAAAATGGCTTGACACGTTCTTCTCTCCACCGCAAAATAAAAAAAAAAACACAAAAATATGCTCCTTAACCGTTATTGTAGTATTACAAAGAAACGCCTGCTCGCCGGAAGACAAACTTTTGATTTCTTAGATTGCGAAGATGCCTTAATGATTCTTCGAAGGGATAGCCAGCGCCAGATACGACGACGACGACGACGACGAAGACGACGACGACGCGACGGTGCGAGACGTCGCCGCGACGAGCTGAAGGTGGTGTGGTTGTTATCCTCATAAGGATGTTGTTATACGAGTAGGTATACCTTCTAAGGATAAACAATGTGATTTCTGATTTCGGTGGCAGCTATAGTAGGTAGAAGGAGGCACAGGATAACGCGCTACACGCGATAACACTTGGGACTTGAGACTTGGGATTCATAGCCGAAAATGAAGAAACAAAAGCTTCTTCCTCATTTTTATTTGCCCCATCTTCTTTTTTTCATGACTTCTGTTCTCTGGTAGATGAGTTTGTATCATTTGTTGTTCTCCAGTGGTAATCATCTGGGACGAGACGGAATCGCGTCGTCTTCATAGTAGTCGTCGTTCTTCCTTCCTTCCTATACAGAGCAACGTCTCGTAAATTAACAAACGATTGAATGAAGTTCCTTTTGGGTAATAAGAAAAGTTTGATTGCGGCAGAAGCCTTCTTGTTTATTCTTCTGTGTTTCTGGAGGGAATCCTCTAGAGGAAATTTATCACATCTATCTATGTGTGTATATGTACCTGCTTAGCTAGCTAACCTATACACATGTACCATAAACCATAGGATAAACGATTATCCTGATAAAAGCCGCATCTAAAGCCAACTACGGTTCGAATCATTAACCTCCCCACTTGAGGTAGATACATATGATATTTTTTTCAAAGATTTCTTAAGATGAAGGTCCTTTTTTATTTTTCTTTTTGTTTTTGTGTATGTGTTTGTGTTTTATTTTTGGTATTTGCAAAGAACAAAAAAAGCCACACAAAGGACCCAGTTCTAATTACAGATTTTCACCAATCGAATATTGGTGGCGTCTTTTGGAAGAAGGACACCCAAATCTTTTTTGTAGATGATCCCATTTGGGGAATTTCCAAAGAACTAGGAGAGGGTGGAAAAATGAAGGAGCATAATAGTCTTTTGATTAAGAACAGATTAAAAGTCATCAATAAAATTGGATTTACTACAATGGTTAATACTGTTGGCGCAATTTATATAGTTTTGTGTATTAAATTCTGTATTCTGTTTTCCTATAAGGACCAAAAATAGAAGGACATACTTATCGGAGGACTAAAGTATTTCGTCGTATATATTGAAAATGGTTTTTATATATCTGAAATGAAAGGAGAAAGTTTTCAATTTCATTTTCATTACAAATGAGAAATCGTTATAACGAGGTACAAGGAAGATATTGGTATTAGAGGGAAAGGGGGAGGGGGAGAATTAAGGCACACCGCAGAGTACCACAGAGGGTAGAAAGTCAGACTGAATGCTTTTTCGGGATGACAATATTGTTGTTATGTATAGTTTTCAGCATTTTTATATTGGTTTGACTTCGTAGTTAGTAAATAGTAACCTACCTAAGTAGATGGAGTAAAAATAAAATTATATTTTAAAATGAAATTAAAAGTAAACCTATACAATTTAAAAGAAGTTTGTAGAAACATTTTTCTATATTTAAGCCATTAGGACAAGCAATGAGACGGAGAGGTCTTATTGAACGGTCAAAGCACTACTTTTAAAATAATTGTCAAAAATTTTAATATTATGAACAAATTAAAATCATTTCAAGTATATTTTGAGCTGAGTCAGTATTTTTACCAGTGGTTCAGTGGTGCATGTGGTTTATTAAAGGAGAAATTTAAATGCTTGTTTTTTATCCAAAGCTGCTACTCTGAGACCGCTTTAAAAGCTTTGGTTAAACTATACACTAGTCAGTCCAAAATGCTAAAAAATTATATGAGGCAAATGTTTGGTACTGGCGTGATGGTTAATGCGTTGGATTGTCATGCCAGAGAAATTTGGTTTTTTCTCGGGTACTGAAATAATAAAAAAAGATTTTTAGAGAGATGTCTTTGCGTGCGTGTGTACGTACGTTCGTGACGTTTTTTCGTCGTCCATAGCTCAAGAACCAGAAGAGATATCGACTTCAAATAAATTTTGTTATGAAAATTAAAATACAGAAAGATGCGGAAAAAACTCCAAAAAAAAAAATTTGTCACCTCGAATATTTTACGAACAAAATAATTTTATGCAACGAAAAATAACGTTTTTAACATCTCGTAAAATTTAGAGAAAATTCAAATTGAAATTTTTTTGTATACAAAATAAAAACTTAAAAAAAAAACATTACTAAAAGTTGGTACAAATTGATTTTCGACTTAAATATCTTTTCAAAAATTTGAGATCATGGCATCCAACTAATTTTGTCTTATAAGAAATATAGTTTTCAATATTCAGTAAAGTTTTGAGAAAAATCGAATTGACAGTTTTTTTACAAAAAATAAAAACCTAAAAAAAAAGAATACTAAAACTTAGTACAAATTTACTTTCGACTCAAATATATTTTCAAAAATTAAAAATAGTGGCTTCAAACTAATTTGATCTCACAGAAAATATTTTTTTTCGACATTTAGTAATTTTTTTATAAAAATCCAATAGGTAATCTGTTTTTTCATAAAAAAAAATTAAAATCTACAAAAAATAGCACGTAAATTTGGTAAAAATTGATGTTCGGTTCTCAATATCTCGTGAACAATTAAAGATATTGACTTCAGATTAATTTCTTTAATCCAATTTGTATTTGTTTGTATAAGATAAATAAAAACTTTTAAGAAATGCTACTAAAATTGGTAAAAATTGGTTTTCGAATGAAAATCTCGTTAACAAAAATAGATTTTGAAATGAAACTATTTCATCAAATGCAAAATATTGTTGGTAATTTTTAAATCTTTTAGAATAATTCAACTGACAACTTTTTTTACAAAACACGAAAACCTACAAACCTTTTAAGCAAGACAAATTGACAGACGGGATGAGAAGTTATCACTGTGGATCGCAACCCAGCCTATTTTTTATTTTATAATTTTGGTACTTACAAAATCCATTGATAGAATTATTGGATGATTTTTTGATTATATTCAAGTCTTTTGGGTAATAATTTGAATTCCTTTTAAGAGGCATACAGTTATTTAGTTGCTTATTTTTGGGAATGTTTCTAAATTTAAAGAAAGCGATCCTTTAAAACTTAAGAAAGCAAAGGAAGAAATGAAAAAGTTCCTTTATTAGCAAACATTGTGAAATTGAAAATTTTGAATCTAATATTGAATCTAAATCAAAGATTTTTAGAGAGATGTATGTGGGTGCGTGAGTACGTAATTTCGTACTGTCGTAAGTCCATATCTCAAGAGCCAGTAGAGTTACCGTAATTAAATAAATTACGTTTTACAAATAATAAGAAAGAAAGATGCAAAATGACTTTCAAAAAAGTTGAGTGGGTGTTTTTTTACTTAAGTAATTTTTGAAAAGAAAATTTAAGTTGATCAAAATGTCTCCCAAACTAATAACGCTAGAGACTTTAATAAAATTTTATATTATTATATCTACTATTTTTGTCTATATCTATATCTATATCTATATCTATATCTATATCTATATCTATATCTATATCTATATCTATATCTATATCTATATCTATATAATATTATAAATGCGAATGTAAGTTTATTTGTTACGCTTTCACGCAAAAACCACTTAACCCATCATCATGAAACTTTGCACATACACTCTTGAAGGTATTAGAAGTAACATAGGATACTTTTTATTAAAAAAAAATAAAAAAAATTTACGAAAAATAAGAAAATTGTTTGTAGCTAAATTTGACGATATTTTGACAAACAATGTTCTTATTTTTCGTAAATTTTTTTTATTTTTTTTTAATAAAAAGTATCCTATGTTACTTCTTATACCTTCAAGAGTGTATGTGCAAAGTAAACGTTTTTGCTTAACTTATTATTAATGTCCGTCAGAAAAGACCAAAAAGTAGCAGTTGCTGTAGCTTCGTCAGGTATTGCCGCGACGCTATTAAAGGGCGGTCGTACGGCACATTCCGTTTTAAAATTACCATTGAATTTGGCACAGGAAGATTCGCCCATCTGTAATTTTAGTAAAAATAGTTCACGAGGTAGGATGCTGCGAGAATGTAAGCTTTTAGTGTGGGATGAAAGTACAATGTCTCACAAGAAGGCTATAGAAGCTTTAAGCCGGACCCTCCAGGACTTGCGAGATAGTACAGATATAATGGGAGGCATGGTAGTTTTATTGGCTGGTGATTTCCGTCAAACCCTTCCAGTGATTCAAAGGGGGACACCAGCAGATGAAATTCAAGCGTGCATTAAATCATCAAGCTTATGGCCGACAGTTGAAAAACTCCGCCTGAAAACGAATATGAGAGTGCATCTTCATAATGACGTGGATTCAGGACTTTACGCAGAAATGTTGTTGAAAATTGGTGATGGTTGTTTAGACGTTGACGCTGAAGACTACATACCACTGTCAAGAGAATTTTGTAATTTAGGAATTGCAACAAAATTTGTGTAGTGATCAGTGGTGTGTAACATTGTCTATAAAAACATCTTAAATTAATACTTTGTATTTTATTTTTTTAAATTGTTGAATTCAGAATTATTTATTTTTGTTACGGTGAAATATATTTTAACATTTGTTGTTGCATTTCAATAAGCATATATTAAGGTGTTGAAACTTCATTGTCTGTAGTAATTTTTAAAAATTGTTGATCTCAGCCAAGCAATAAAATTTAGTTATTATATTGACTCATTTCTATTATTATACCCTTACCCTTTATCTCTCATACTTATTTAATTACTCCACTGCGGGCGAAGCCGCGGGTAAAAAGCTAGTATATTAATAATCTTGAAAAATAATTCAAGTAATGTTTTTTTATAATTGTAAAAAAAAGAGGCTGGGATGCGACCCACACTGATAACTTCCCATCCCGTCTGTCGATTTGTCTTGCTTAAAAGTTTGTCTAAATGTATCAATTTTTAAGAAATTTGAGTACTACTATTGTAGATTTCATTTTTTTATGAAAAAACGGACAGTTGGATTTTTATAAAAAAATTACTGAATATCGAAAACAATATTTTCTGTGAAATAAAATAAGTTTTAAGCCAATATTTTTAATTTTTGAAAAGCTATTTGAGTCGAAAGTAAATTTTTACCAAGTTTTAGTATTGTTTTTTTTTAGGTTTTTATTTTTTGTAAGAAAACTGTAAATTCGATTTTTCTCAAAATTTTATCGAATGTTGAAAACAATATTTGTTATAAGATCAAATTAGTTTGAAGCCAATGTCCCAAAGTTTTGAAAAGATATTTACGTCGAAAAACAGTTTTTATCAACTTTTAAAAATTTTGTTTAGGTTTTTATTTTTTGTAAAAAAACTGTCAATTCGATTTTTTTCAAAATTGTTCCTAATGTTAAAAACAATATTTCTTATAAGTCGAAAATCAATTTTTACCAAATTTTGTCAAATTTTTAAAAAAAAACTGTCAATTTGATTTTTTTCAAAATTTTACTGAATGTTGACAACAATATTTATTGAAAGATAAAAGTAATTCAAAGGCAATATCTCAATGTTTTGAAAAGATATTTGAGTAAAAACTCAATTTTTACCAACTTTTATTAAGTTTTTTTTTAGGTTTTTATTCTTTGTAAAAAAACTGTCAATTAGATTTTTCTCAAAATTTTATCAGATGTCAAAAATATTATTCTTCGTTGCACAAAATTGTTTTAGAGATGAAATCATATTTTAGTCGTACAATTTGTGAGGTGACAATTTTTTTTCAGTTTTTTTGATTTACAAAAAAAAACCGTTAATTGGATTTTTTCCAAAAATATACTTGTTTTGAATCACGTTACAATATATAACATAAAATTTAATTCAAGTCTCTAGCGTTAATGGTTCATGAGATATTTAGGGTTAACCAAAATTTTCACCTTTTTTTTAAACTGCTATGGTAAAAAAAACCACCGACGCAAATTTCTTCAGAGCCCTTTCTGCATCTTTCTGCCCTATTATCAGTATAACAAAATTTATTTGAAGTCGATATCTCTTCTGATTCTTGAGCTATGGACGACGAAAAACGTCGCGAACGTACGGACGTACGGACATACGGACGTACGTACACACGCACGCACAGACATCTTTCTAAAAATCTTATATTTGGACTCTAGGGACTTTGAAACGTCGAGAAATGTGAAAATTTTCAATTTGACAAATCGGACCCATTACAATAACTTCCTATGGGAAGTTAAAAAACAAAAAAATTATGTCACCTCAAAATTGTTACGATCGAAAAATAATCTTAACTAAGGAATAATTTTATGAAACGAAACATAAAGTTTTTGGCATCTACACTACATAGGTAGATACTACTAAAAGTTGGTAAAATTCGTAAAATTCATTTCCGACTTCATTATCTTTGCAAAAATTAAAGATATTGCCTTCTAAATAATTCCATCTTATAGAAATATTGTTTTTAACATATTTTTAAATTTTAAGAAAAATCCAAAAGCTAGTTTTTTTTCTAAAAAAATAATAATCTACAGAAAATACTAAAATTACTAAAACTTGATTTTCGATTTGAATATTTCGAGAATAGATGAAAGTATTGACCTTAAAACTATTTCATATGCTATACAAAAATTTGTTATTAACGTAAGATAATGGTCTCACGAAAATCCAATCGTTATATATTACAAAAACACTTATTGAAATTGAACTTAATTTTTACATGCAAAATATTGTTGTTAACTTTTAGTTAATTTTGTAGAAAAATTCAAATGGAATGAAAACACAAAAACCTACAGCTTCGTGCCCTGTTTGAGCTTCACACAAAAACCTCTTATGGAACATTTACAGAATCGAGAGCCAAATACGCTGCTAAATATTTAGGATTGCTCTAATAGAAATTTAATGGAAAGCCTTGATTCGGTCTAAACAAGCTCAATACTTTTAGACGGAACCCAAAAGATAAAGGATTTATTAAATATAAAAATATAAGCGATAAATTTATAATGTTTGGACATCGCTGCATGTTTAATATTTTTCGTTCTTTGATCAATATTTTGTTTAACAATGTTTTACCGAAATAACCTGTTGCACTCCCCTCTCCAACAATTCAGCTCTAATACTCGGAATTGCAGAAATCACCTTCCGTTTACCCTTGATCTTGTTTCAGGCATAATGTAAAGTACAGAGATTATTTGTGTAGCTACACATGAAGAATGTTAAATGTTCCCTCTTCTATTTTTCTTGGCAGAAAGTTATTTAGATACCCTGGTATAAAATTATATTGAAAATAATACAAAAAACTGCACAACAGCTTAAAACAATTTTAAATTAAATTTTATTTTGAAATACATTAATTTTTGAAGATAAAATAGAAATGGTGATTTTTCAGCAAACGGAAATCTAGATTCAATTCCACAAGATGTTTTTTTTTTAAACGAAAATACCAATTGCGGTAATGAAATGACACACGTGAATCACTGTCTCACAGCACTAAGTTGAAAACTATACATATATTTGGTGTTGAAAGCAATGCGTTCACTATATTTCACTATCTCGGTTCAAAAAATTGTATACCGAACTACGAAACAATCTGTTAGATGCTGATTCTGTGTCACAATACTTTTCAGAATATTAATTGAACAATTATTATTCACACAAAATACCCAAAAAATTAATTTTAGTAAAACAAAATGATATTAATTTTTTAAATACCCGAGGTATATCTTTAAACACAAACGTTTACAATTTTAAAATTCAAAACGAGTTTAAGTAAACTCTGAAATAGGCCACCTTAAGTGTTTTCCTTCAGTTGAGCATAAGTATTAAAATATTGACCTTAAAGTTAAAAAAGAACGCTATAAATTTAAGTTAAGGGAAGATAAATTAATAAGTATTCAAAGATTAAAGTTAAAAAAGAACGCTATAAATTTAAGTTAAGGGAAGATAAATTAATAAGTATTCAAAGATAACGCTTCCAAGTGAATAACCTCGATTATATTTTTTATTAAATTCCCCATATCATTGACATTAAGATAACATTTCGAATAACTCAAATACAAGTATCACACAATCTGTCACTTGTCAAACAAAAATGATTTTCAAATTTAAAATGATGAGCACAACATCTCGACACATCATCTTCAGCACACACAGCCTGCAATCAGATTAAAATTTAATAATATCTTAACCCCACTTTGTTCAGCTCAAAAATATACAAGAGTGTCGAGTATACCTATGTACATAATCGTAGTTGTTAACCCCAAGAAAAAATATTGAAAAAAGGACTTTCTTATCCGGCCATCGACTGACTTACACCCTTGTAATCTGTAAAAGTTCAAACATCTCCAAAAAACCTTCACCCAAACTCATATTTTAGTCATATACAAGGGTGTCAATTGAATTGTGAAATTCAATACGCAAAAAGTGTGCCATCAGCTTGCAAGATGACGAAAAATATGATGAAGGCTATATGACAGAGGCTTCTTCCGTAAGTAGTTTATTCGGTGTCAGCAGCGGTGAGCGATTATTATTATTAAATACAGCGAAGGACGATAGGATATTTGAAGCCAACAAAATTTATTGCCACAAAAATATCAACAACAACAAAAAATCAATCGTCTAATCCGAAATGTTGCATCATTCACTCATAATTCCCTGAAACTTCCTTCCTTCCTGTCAAAGTCATGTGACACTGTCACAAAATTAACGGACCCAGCCCAGCAGCCGCATCGTTTCAATTCTACGTTTAAATGCTTATCTGACGAAATATACCTATGGAACCGGAATGTGCTGAGATCGAAAACGATAAGTTTGACGTTTGTCTTGATGCTTGCTGTTTTTTTTTTTTTTACCCAATCGTTGTTGACATCGTCCTCTGATGGCATCTTTTGCCTCCTATAGTCCTGATCCTGATTGTACATATCCTGGGTCACGCCAAACTAAATTGATTGGCAGGATTGGTAATCATATAGCAGAGGATTTTCCAATTTTGTGAATATTAATCCACATCAGGGGCTTAGAGCTTATCATACATGGAGCCCCTTCCGTGCTTCGACGACGACGTGCGTCGTCGTCAATACGTCATTCCTGAGATTTAACCCGATTACAATCTAAGATGTCGAAAAGGGGTCACTCTGGCATTTGAAAAGTCATTCCTATGGATAACGAGACATATGACAGTCAATTGGTAGACGGCTAAGTGTGGGTGTGTGTTGGCTTTCAATTGAGTGGTTCGCGTGTGCTATAAGCAAATGATCCCTTGGGGAGGATAAAGGCCTGATGTACACTTGACACATGTTGCAAAGGGATTTAAAATTAACTTGATTTTAAGGGTTGGGGCGGGTTTATAAGAAGAAAAATCTAGAAAAATTGCATAAGGAAATATCCCAGGAGAAAGTCCCATAATCGGGTTTAAGGATTGCCCTTTAAAAGCAGAAACTTCACCAAAAAGAAAAAAAGGTCGACAAAAAATCACCAAGGAACCGTTAAATTTAGTCTTTGGCCAACAACCTGGTACATTCTAACATTACCAACCACAGATTTTATTTTAAACCCCATTTTCTACCCTTCTTCTTTAGATGCTTTGGAAGTAAGTCTAAGTCGCCCTCGAAATGTTCAACCTTGATTTCCTTTCCCCAAGATTCTGTTCACCTTCTTTTGCGTCATCCTTTTTGAAGGATCTCTCTTGAGGATTCAAACAAGCGCACACAAGCTTGCTCCACGCTTTTCCTTTCTAATTTCCATCTTATGAGCAATTAATGAATGATACGCATCACATCATGGAACAGCAGCAGCAGCTACATCATTAGGGGCTAGAAAAATTAGGAATGCTTGAAGTTTCACCTTACATCGCATCGGCATCGCATTGCTTGGGTATAAGGTGGCATTGGAAATCCCATCCCTATCCTCATCCTCATTCTCATTCTCATCATATATGGGGTAGAGCCAAGAACGTGTGTCTGAGGTTTTTCTGGGTGTATAAATGTATGCATCACTTAACTCACTATGACAACGTTATTAATTACATTTGTGTGTGCAACGGTGCGCCCCAAGTACTTTTCCACACAGTTGAAATTGCAGGTATTTTCCATACGAGTATACACTGGAAAAAATAATAGTCCTCATATTGATTAATGGTGTTCATCAATATGATGTAAATTTCATCAAATTGATGAAGAATTTTGTAGAAAACATACTTTTGCTGAATAAAGAGTTCTTCAAAATTAAGAGTTTCATTTTGTCATCTTTTTAAATATGAAACACATTTCTTCACATTAATAAAATTTTAGGATAATCAAAGACAGTTTCATGCAATTGACAAATGCATTCATCAAATTTAATGATTCTTGATAAAATTCATCATATTGATGCAATCAATCATCATTCTGATGAATGTGATCATCAATACAGCCAATTTAGTCATTATATTAAAGAAATTTTATCACCATATTGATGAAAGTGATAATCTTTTTAATTAATGTTATCATCAACTAAAAATCATCACAAAGATGAACGGTTCTTCAATATGAAGGATTTTTTTCGACAAGTTTTTAACCAGCAATTACATTCAAATGTTTATGGTTAAACTTTATCAGTTTATCAAAACTATTAATTTATTTGATTAAGCCATGTTTTAAATGAATATTAATGTATACAATTATCAGATTTATGAATGCGATCATCGATATGACGAATTGAGTTACTATATTGAAGAAAGTTTTTCATAATATTGATAAAAATATTCATAATAATAACGAATGCAATCAAAATATCAATGCATGATTTCTTCTCATTTATGAAATTCATTATATTGATGCAGGCAATTATCTTATTTAAGACACACATGTGGTTTGTCATTTTCAAGACTAATTCCTTCACATTGATGAAATTAGGGCAATCAATAAATACTTAGATTTCATCAAACTGACGAATACTTTCATAATATTGTTAACTTATTTTTGTATGCATCATGTTCATAAATTTGATAATCAATATGAAGAATTACCTAAGTCATAATATTGAAGAAAATGTGTGCATAATATTAATGAATCTTTTCATAAAATAAAAAATGTTCATCATACTGATGAATGAATTGATGACTTTTTGTAAGAAAAATTTTCAAAAACATTTATCATATTTATGAACGTTCTTGTCAATTTCAAGAACTAATTCATTTAAGGGGAAATTCGTTCATCATATTGAGGAATGCTGTAAGAGACTCATCATATTGACGAACCATGTATCATTGATGACTTTTTGTAAGAAAAATTTTCAAAAACATTTATCATATTAATTATGAACGTTCTTGTCAATTTCAAGAACTAATTCATTTAAGGGGAAATTCGTTCATCATATTGATGAATGATGTATGAGACTCATCATATTGACGAACCATGTGTTCCATCATATACGTAAAATTGACGATTTTTTCATCATATTGATCGTACCAACCACCAATTTGGTTCAGTGTAGGAAGGAATGTGGTACTAGAATCATAGATACCCACATATGTATGCTATGCATATGGATATGCGCCGCAGGATTCCTTAAACTCTATTACACTACTCTGCTCTTTGGTAACTGATATATATCGATTGAAACAATAACATTTTGAGATTTGCCATTTTAACCTCTCCGCCCCTTCATTTAACCTTTAGTCTCTTCAGTTTCCCTAATGAGATATCGGGATGTTTTGAAAACTCACGTTTTGCTAAAAAAAAAAAAGGACACCAGGTATAGGCTGTGTCTTTGGAGATACTTTTAAGGTACTTAAGTATATCTTTGGCGTCTCTTAGCGCACATTTACGTGACTGTCTTATCTATTAGACTTATTTTTGGAATTTTCTGCCAGCAATTAAATTTCAAAGCGTTTCGCGTTCAATATTTTTCTTCTCTTATTTTTGTGTATTTAAGTCTTCCGGCGGCAGGCGGATATCGAGTGGAAACGTTTCCGACTTTTATTTTTTGATTGGGAGAATCCTTGATGAAATAAATATTTTTTTTTATTTTTGTCCAATCGATTTTGGAGATTCCGCCCGATATAAAGGTTGGGAGGTGTTTTTGATGCAAGCAATTGGAGTATAAGTATGATGGTCTTCTTCTGGAATATATGTAGGAATAAAGGTGGTAATTCAAAGGTGAGAAGTGTTTATGCTAGAAAAGCAGCATCGCACGAAGTTCTTCTTTCAAAAATAAAAATTAAAAAAAAAAAGACTAAAGCGGAAAACGTAGACAAACTTTTTCGATAACGTTCAATCGCCCTTAAGGAACTCTCTGTTTGGATTGTTTGGAGTATAGCAAAGTAGGTACTTTCTATATATAGAGGACGTGGACTTTAATTGCTTTTAGTCGATGTTTTCTCAAGTTCAATTCGATAGGTAAAATGTTTAAATTTCGGCAATGAATTTACTTTAAAAAGAACTAAGAAGTTTTCTAAAGGTTATAAACAGCTGATGCAAGAAGGAAGCAGATGTTATGGTTGGAAATTTAGTAGAAAAATTAAGGAAGATTTAAAACACTCTTAATCCTCCAAACGTAAATAGAAAATAAAATTGTCTTCAGGACATGGAAATAATTGACAGCAAAACCACATAAATCTTTGTGCGTAATATTTTAAATTCAATAAACTGATAAAATCGATAAACAACTGATACAATTTAAGCCAATAAAGCAGACAATTCTGTTTATATTTAAATTTAATAACAACAAATCAAAGAATGCTCAAGCTCACATAGAATCTATACAAGTTGCACATCACACATGTCTTCACATCGCATTTTGTTGAAATTAAATGATCAAATTGAATCTAGAATTGATTGAAATTGAATTCGCCCGAGATTGCCTCTATACGAACTATACGATAGAAGGTATAACGAGTTTTACCCATGGGCCCGATACTGAGGTCAACCATCCGTGACAGTCTTGTTAAAGGACAAAAATGAACATACATACATACGTACAAAAAAAAAGAAAAACTACGTAACATGTGTCAATTGCCTATTTGTCTCTCAATCTCTATACAATACTCGTATACAACGCCAGGGTTCCGTTATGCCATATCTCTATGGTATATCGTCGACGAGCACAGGACGACTCTAGGGGATAAACCAGGAAATTCAAACCATGACGTTATCATTTCTTTTTGAAAATAGCACATCGATACGGTGTCAGTTTCTTTTGCTGTTACTGTTGCTCTTGGTGCAGCTGAAGCATCCCTTTTTTTAAGGAAGCCAACCTTAAACATATTCCAATTAACTTTGTAGTTGACACGGTCGCCTAAGTAAATACCGCAATCTGTTACCAAGTACTTCGCGAAAAGGTCCTTGATAACGACAAAACGGGGAATCATGTTCACAACTGTCTCGCGCTTACTTTCACCGTCGTCGTCGTTGTCGCTCAGATCAGGATTTTAACACAGTTTCAGAGTCAGAGGGATGAATTTCTAAGTTCTTTGGTTTTGGAGTTGAATAAGAAAAAAAAGGGATCGCATTGGGGTGGTGTCATCAGACACCGCAATCAAAAGGATTTTTTAATTTTTTTTTCAATATTTGTTGTTGTGTTTTCCTTTTTTTTTAAAGCGAAGGGAGATGCGTTTTTCCTCGATTTCTTTTTTTATTTATCAGCAAAGCAAACCCCTGAACGTGATGGTGTCAGTTTGCAATAATTCAGCCTCTGATTTGAGCTCAATCTCTCGAACGCGTTACGGTGGGGTGCGTGCATTCATTCATTCAATCAATTGCAATGTGAATTCGTCCTTTGGGGGTGACTTGACTTAACCTATCCATGTATAGTTCTACCCTATACGAACGATTCTAGAGGTGTATTTACCTTGACAGTGGTAATAAATGATGAAACAAACAGTTGTGACAAAATGTTTTCGATTGGTAAATATAATAACGTTTTCATTATTCTTATTTTTGTCTCTTGTTTATTTGTATTTGCTATGGATTTGTGTATACAAACAAAAAACAAGGGTGAGAGCAAAGTGGCATTGTACATAAAAATTGAAAATTTAAAAAATAAAATTAAAAGTGATTAATCAAATATGCCACATTTCGATCAATATTGCATTAAATTATTATCAAATTTTTGTTCGACGTCACCTGAACGTGTTCATTTTTATGTCATATTATGATAAATTTGACAGCAGTAGTTGACAGCTACCGCAAAAAAAGAAATAGTTTGACAAATGAGGTAGATAAGTGAAAAAAATGCCAATTTGTGGTCTGCTTTAAGAAATTGAAGAACGATAAAATACTAACAGATTTATTGAAAATACGTATTTATAAATGTTTCAAAAACACGTGACGTGTCTATATGCTAAGAGATAAATAAATATATCTAATAAACACCTTTTTAAATAGGGTTTTGGATGGTTTTTAGGAAATCCAATTCTAGGTCTTGGCGAAATTTCCGTTTTTTTCTGTGTTGGTATTCCTTATTCAAAAAATGCAAGATATTGGAGCCATAACAACATAACCATTATAATGTATTCAGAAATACATTGTATCATTTTTATTATTGATTGATTAATTAATAATTGTCATATAATTGTAACGAAATAAATAGTTTGCTAATTATACCAGTCGCCATTTTTTTCCAATATTGAATTCGCCTTAGTTGTAAGCAAATAAATGTTATAAAAAGAGCGACATTTGAATAAACGAGCCCTTCTTTTGTATAACTTGAACTTGAATATCATCTTTCGCTTTGGTTCCACTCGCTGAGTTTTTTTGTCCTCTTTTTTCGCGATATTCAAATTTAGCCAATTTCGCAATTTTGGTTACTTATCGGGAATAGAATTTTCGCTACCTTTGGGTTTGATCAGAGCATCAACCAGGATCTACCTAAGTCCTAATCGATAAAATTATAAGATCCCGGGTTGACGGGAAAACAATTCGTAACAGTACAGAAGAAAATATTCTAAGAATTTTGAACATTTATTACAACATTTTGTAGTCAACACCTTTAAACCAAAATTTTAAAAGAAAATGATTTTAATTCTCGAAAATGACATCGTTTCTAAGGGAAACATAAAATGTATGTACAGGGTTTTTCAACAGGGACGTTACAAAAGTAGAGCAACAGGGACAGCAAACGACGCCATATTTATTGCCGTTCTTTTGACATTTCTCTTCAGTAAGGTTCTCCATTTTATGATGAAAAAATAAACGAGCTAACAGTGGGTCGAAATTATTAAAATTTACTACAGAAATTCGGAGTCAGTGGACTCAACTTTAAGAGCGCTTGGTCCAATTTATGGTCGTCATAATCGTTCGAGCAGATCAACAATTAAGCGTCTAGTGGAAAAATTTGAATTCACAGTGCCTGTAGGCACAAGATCTTTGTGAAAAGATCTTGGCCTACATCCTACCAAGATTAAATTGACTCAAGAACTGAAGCGTCGTATGTTCGTAAATTGGGCTGAGCAACAACTTGAAAATGAATAGGATTTTCATCGAAAAATCATCTTCAGCGATGAGGCTCCTTTCTGTCTGAATGGCTTCGTCAATAAACAAACACAAGCCATAAGCCACACAGCGAATGTCACAATCAATTTATTGGAAACCATGTTTGGAGAATGTGTTATCTCACGAAATAGTCCAGTCCCTTGGTCACCTCGGTCGTGCGATTTGACACCGTTAGACTATTTCCTGTGGGGCTACGTCAAGTCTATGGTCTACGTCAACAAGCCAGCGGCGATTGATGAACTTTGTACGAATATCGAACGTAAAATTGCAGCAGTATAGGCCGATTTATGCTTGAAAACCGTCGAAAATTGGGTTCAGCATCTGGACTTCTGCAAGCGTGCCCGTGGTGGCCATGCAAAAGAAATCGAGTTCCATACATAATGGCATCGAAGGTACTTTCACAGGAATAAAGAATGTCATTGATATCCAAAACCGTTTTTGTTTTATTTAAAAAAAACCTTATTGAAAAACCCGATATTTATGCATTTCCTTTTACATGTGGAATACATACTTTTTTAAATAACGAAACTAATATTCGATAGTTAATTTTTATTACTAAGAAAATAAATACATTTTAAAATAAAAAAATATTAAAATATACATGAAATCAAAACCATACACAAAAACTTACTAATAAACTACTGTTTTAAAAAAAAAGGTGCTGAACAAGTCTAGATTCTGGAGAATAGACATAACTACATGACTTTGAAGGTCAGAATCCCAGGATTCATATGAATTCAGAAAATTATCAAAACTTAATGTAGACATTTTGTGATTTAAGCTTTCGTAAAAGATGAAAAATTGTATTTTGAACTTTAAAATGTCGGGCTTTTGTTTTTAAAAAATATATAAATACAGTTTTGTGCGCAACAGCTCGTAAAAAACCAGGGCCTAGTAACTTAAAACTCTCAACTATTCTTATGTGCGAGTACTGTGAGGAACGGAGAGGACCTCCAGTTTTTAAGCTAAATCCCAACGGATAATTTGAATTACTCTTGCAGGATTTCTCAATTCCTTGCAAGAGACAGTACTTACCCGTGGAAAAGACTTAAATAGGCACAGACACTAGACAGTCCTATACTGAGTTATCATCACGCTATGGTGTGTTTTTAAAGGTTCAATATTTCTATCCTTTTTTTTTCATCTCGTATCCATTGGGTGTTGTTTCAAATATCGCCATTTTATTTAATTCAAATTAATTTTATTCAAGTCAAAAGTGAAAGTCATTACTTCCCCAAAACTCCTAAATTTTACGTAATTTAAAAATCTAAATGAACAATTAAATGTCCATGATTTGGTAAAACGATAGAATTTCGATTGGCAAAGTTCCGATAGACAAGTTTTAAAAGTTGCAAAAGTACTTAAGCCAAAAGAACGCAAAATTTAAGATACAAGAAAAAAATGTACCAAAGATACGAAAAACAAAAGTACTAAAACCAAAAGTAAGGACAAAATAGCTATAGGTTTGGTATGTTTTCAATTTCTGTACTAATAATCTTGAAGAAGTTCTCAGGCTAAAAGTGGTAAAAATATGTAGTTAAAAAGATTGTTAGAATTCTGAATGTTGATGTATTGTTTTTGTTTACATGTTTTAAAAAATAAAATGAACCACTAGATCGCACAAACAAGCTTCTCCGTCCAGATTCTATTTCAAAATAGTGACTTTACTTTGAGACTTAAAAGTATATAAGTTTATCTTCAAGACTTTAAATGCCATATAATATTTTTTTCGATAAACAATTATTAATTTTTTTGTTTTACATTTAAATTTTTAATGTTTTACATTAAATTTCATTAAAAAATGTTGAAACGTTTGGAATTCTGACACAAAATAAGGTTTTTATACAAATTTAAAAAAAGTACAACATATAAATAAGATAATATAAAAGCGTTTTTAGAAACCGGATCAATAGTTCCTGAGATAATTTAAAAACAAAATAATGGTTTATATGGGGAACCATTCTGGAGCAACAAAAAAATATGTATGTTTTTTGTTTATATTTTTTGAAGCCAAGTTAAGAAAATTAATTTAAGACACAATTTCATACAAATATATCGGTCCGTTTTTGGTAAATTTTGAACCTTTGATTTTTGACCAAAAAAATAGTATGGAAAAAACGCCAAAACCAAATTTTTCCAAAACCTTAATTTCCAAGTTTGAATTCTATTGATACAATGGCTTCGTTTTGGGGCGAGGACAGACTGACGTCTGAAGTCGACGGGATCTAAGAACCCACTTTTTTCGACTTCTCTTCCAGTTCCAACGTAATGTCATACTTTTGATAAAAATCACATGTTCAAAATTTTGTTTTCTCTGAAACCATTAAACATCAAACATGAACTACATAAACATCTGCGGAAAACATTCATTAGTTCAACAAGCAAGAAGTACATTAAATTTCCGATATCGTCGTTCTAAAAATACATTAAACACATGAACATTAAGAGTAACGCATTAAGTCCAAAAATCTTATGACCGTTTGTATAAAACTATAATCCATGGCCTATGACTGCAAATATACAAGCTTGTACAAGAATACAATCTTTTGTAAATGTAATCATTACAAATCATTTATTGAATTCTATTTGCCTTCAACTAGAAATTGAGCATAAGACAATAATTTAGCAATTACATATCAAAAATATTCCAAGCATATTTACCCCAGTCATTTGAATGCAATCAATTGATTGCAATCATTTGAGATTTGGAGTCTTTGCATTCACTTACGGTTTTTGCATTCTTTGTGTTCTGTTGAAATCTTGTATTCATTTTAAGTCGATGAAATTATCCAAATGATTAACAATCACTTTCATGTAATAATAAAAACTTCAAAAGAATGAGAAGATTGCAATTAAATGCATGGACTTCAAGTGAATGCAAAAGAACTCACAAAGTCCCAAATAATTGCGGTCAAATAATTATGGACACAATTATTAAATTTTTTAAGGTAAAATGATTGGCAAAGACAAAATTTGTAGACCCAGTTTCTAAATGAATAGAAAGAATTCAATCTTTAAGTTGAAGTCATAAAAGATTGCATTCACAAAAGATTGCATTCGCAAAAGATTGTGTTCTTTTAAATGCCGAAGCATACATACTATGTCATTCTTCTGGATCAAAAGTGTGGGAATCTTTGAAGCTAAATATTTCGCCCTTGCAAACAAAGTTAAAAACAAAATTCAGTTTCTTAGATTCTCATATGTGTATGAATATAACATTAAATAAAGTCCTTTCCTTTTCATAAAAACATTTATAATCCAATCAAAATTTCAATTGACCTCAAGTCAAACATTCAATTGCTTCCCTCAAACAAAAGTTATTGTCTTTTTATACTTATGCCTTTTTCAAGATAAGAAAATGAATTCTAACTTCTTCATTTAAGCTGATTTGATATTAGTTTACGATAAGAGCCCAATATATAAATACAATTTAGGAAAAGGTCATTGTCTTTAATTAAATCTATATAATTCCAAAACAATCTATTAAATAAAAAGAAAATATTTAAATAAGTGTAATCCAATTTTAAAAGGTTTTTTAAATTAGCCCTCGCTCTTTTTTCTCTACACTCCCATACAATATAAAGGTAATAGAATTATTCAACCGGTAAAAAAGAAGTATCATTTAACCTTTTTTTTATACTACTTTACAATAAATTGAATTCTTTTCCGACACGAATACCAAACGATTTCCTTCTAATCTGAACTATCACCTGGCAGCAAGATCACGGACCCCGATAACTTTACAATAAAATGTTTAACTTTCACACTTCATCCAATAAAAAAAAATAATATAAGAAAACGGAAACTCCCCTTGTAAAAATGTTAATACCCACCTATATCGACCTTTTCACAGCCCCTATATAGTCGTTAATCCCTCCAAGTCAAACAATTCATCGCCTGCGATAACTCCTAAATTGTCTGCATCCTTAAGACCATCGCGTTTATATCTTCTTCTTTTTCTGCTGCGACGGTAAACCTACCCACGACACGGTCCAACAAAAAAAAAAGAATCCTAAATAAGGTGCTAAAATATCCCAAAATCTTCTGCCCCATTCAAAAGGATCACACACAGTTTAACGATGATGATGCGCCCCTTCGCCTCCAGGGCTCCTCAGAGTATTACCCCTTCCAACACAACTAAAAAAAAAAAAAAAAAAGAAGGACCAACAAACAAACTACAGAACAACAAAAGCATATGGTATTCAATCCTTGGCCATAACAAATATTTCTTCCATCCTTAAAGGAGCCCATCAACATCCCTACCCCCTAACCTCTCCTTCTCCACTCCACGCACCCATCTAAGGAAGCAAATCCAAATGAATTATATGGGCAATTCTTTTGCTCATCTCAAGATTTCTTTTTTTTTATTTTATACTTCGTTCCTGTCCGCCTCCTTTTTAAGGAAGCAATTTCATCCCATTTAGGATATGAAAGGACATAAAATATAGGAACACAGGAAAGAAAAAAGAAACGAGAAGATGAAAACAAAAATGGATCGAATCTTCTCTCAATCGAGGACCAAAAAAAGTAAAAGATTGACTGGGGGTGGGGTGGTCTTTTAATAAAATTAACCGTCATAAATAAAAAAGGCTTGCTAGAGAAGAGTCGAACGACTGCGAGGAGGGGGGGGTCGTGTAGAATGTATAGTCAAGTCAGACACAGTGCATACTTACACATAAGGTAGGCTTTTCTTTTCTATGCGTTGTCGGTCGTCGTCGTCGTCCGTTTCAAAGTCATCGTCGTCGTTCGTTTTGGTATAGAGTCTTCGTCCTTTACGTGATATTCATAAGGATATATTCTCGCATGGCAAATAAAGATATGAATCTTTGTCTGTATCCTTGGGAAGCTTGTATCTGTATACGAGTTTAGGACCGACGTTCTTCGGCATCAAAATGAATGGCTAACCAGTCGAAAAGAAAAAAAGTCATCTCTTTCAAGCTTGTTTAGCCATCAGCTTATCCTCCTTAGCCTATTCCCTCTCCCAATATACAACCTAAAGGACGACGAAAAACTTCTTTGCCAGAAGAAGCAGCTCCCCCCCCCCCCCCTTCTCGTTTCTTAAATCCCATAACGACGATTACCAATTTCTCGTAGATGAATAGACTTTCTATCAATTTTCTTCGATTATCGTAAATGGAATATCCCATACGTGCGTATATGAAGGCAGCCATAGTTATTTAGGTCGCTTCCCAGGCCCAACTGACATTCTCCTTCCACTTCCACTTACACTCCCAACCATCGAGTCGAGCGGGAGTAGTTTATCGAATTGGATTTTCTTTTTTATCTCTGATGGACGAATGTAGTGGATTGCAGGATCTGATTGTGAAATCCAGATGCGGTCCAGTGAGTTCAATTGACAGACACAAGCTGTAGGCCTGTGTGATGCTGTGTCGTCTTCCCTCACGCGACCGGGGTTTCAATTAATGGATAAATTAAAATTAACACAAGCCGTTTGGCCGGATTTTCCTGTGTCTACTCGTATATGTGATGCAAGAGGCCCTTATCGTCGTGGCCAACAAAAAGAGACATATACTCGTGTGTCGTATAGCTAGAGAAGACTGCTTTTCTGCTTGTTAATAGGGGGCGTGTAGGGTGAAGAGTAGGCTGGTGGATGTGGGGTACTGGGTGCTGGGCGTTGGGCGGTAGATAGTCAGTCAATTACCAGCAACCTCCCTGGAATGGAATTATAATTGGTGTCGATATCCGATAGTGCTACATGGATGTCCATTTGGTCCATCTGCCTTTCCGATCCCCGCATTGGGCGCCATCCATAAACCGGTTGATGGTTCTGGCTGTGTGTGTGTATGGGAAGCAAGGTTTTTGTTGTTGCTTTTGCTTTTGCTGTTGGTTTTGCTGTGCAGTGCTAGATTTTCGTGCAGTGGCGTTTTTGGACAAATTGCTTGTATGTTGCTGCAGGGGCTGTAAATTGTCTGATATCTTTAATAGGCTGTCCATAGTGGTGCTATGGATATAAATGGTGACAATGCATGGTGCGGTGGTGGTGGTATTGGTGGCAGTGGTAGTTTTCCGATATGCTTGCTTGTTTCTGACTCGAAGCCAAAAGCTAAAGCTATGTTTGGGAAATCATATAGCATTGCTATACAGACACTGCACTATTCTATATCCTACTTCTGTTACAATCACACTCCTGCACGCTGCTGCTGTTGCAACAGAACCAACGTTGAAAATAAACATTTTGTGTATGTTTGGTTGTAGTTTATAGTTTTGGGTTTTTCTGGTCGGTTGTGTCGCCTGACCGAGAGAATTGCTTTGGAAATAGTATTTTCCAGTTTTTTGGACAGCAGAACATTTTGTGTACGATGTCAGGTGTATTGGTATCAATATATCGGTGACGTTAAAAAGGTTATGTTGTGTTTCTTTTTTGAATTTTGTTTCTGTTGCGTGGAAGTAAATGGCAAATGCCAAACGTGCAAAATCACGATAAAACATTCAAAAAGCCAACAAACCAAACATTTTGAAACTGCTTAATTTTTGTGTCGGATCCCGGTAGGTTTATCGTTTATCAGTGACAAAGAATTAAGGTTTTATTTAAAAAAAAAATGTTTTATATTTGAAATAAAAATATTATTGGAATTATCACATAAAATTCAATTCTACCAAAAAGTTTAATTTAAAGTTTTCGGTACCTTTATCCTTTAAAACTAAAAGAAGAACACAAAAAGGCCTGGTGATCCAAATATCCATAGTGATATTAGGTCTGCTTATAAGACGACCCCATTCCGATTTGTTAAATTGAAAATTTTAAGATTTAAAATGGTTTTTAAAGTTACATTGTTGGACAGACAATTAGCATATAAAACTTGGTTTTTTAGTCACAAAGCCTTATAACAGTTATAAAACAAAAATGTCTTAAGGACTTTCAATATTATAACAATCTATACTGTATCACCCTGTTATTTTAGGAAATCGTCAGGTTTGGCCTCCACAAAAGCATAAGTTCAATCCACGCTATACAGTATAAGAATGGTGAAACACAGTGGTAGGTTTATCATGGTGTGGGCTGCATTTTGATGGAATGGGGTAGGACAAATTGTTGTAATAGACCTGCGAATGGACCAGCATCAGTATAAAAGCATGAAAATGATTCTAAGTAAACTTCGGGAATGCTGAAGCAGTACATTATTGATCGCCAATACAATAATTTGTGAAGGCCTGCTCAAAGTGGTGACTGCTGACCTGTAGAATTGAAGGTTGGTTTGAGAAAACTAAAAATGTTGAAGGAACTTTTTAAAGCTATTAAAGAAGGCTGGAACAAGCATTCCTTTTCGTTGGTGATAACGCATAGTAGAGAGAATTCCTCGGAGGTTAGAAGCTGTTATGGGGAATAAAGGTTTAACAACAAATTATTAATGAAAATAATAAGTTTATAGAGTTAAAAAAATATTTAGTTTATTAATTGTGCTGATTCTGTGAATAAAAGGTACAGTTTTCGATTACTTTCGCATAAGTCATGCTGAATTTGACTGGTGAAATCGATTATGCTGCCTTTGAGGACCGCAAGGGTTTTTCGCCTAGACTTTCGACTTAGGAAAGCCTCGCAAGAAAAAGTCTAAATGGGCCAAATCACCATGATCTTGGTGGCCAATTCACGTCGACTCGGCGCGGTCTAAAATAACCACGACATGAAACCACACGCGCAGAATATCGAATGTGTCTTGAGCTGTGTGGAACGTAGCTCCATCCTATTATTTATCTATACGCTTAATGCAAGCTATTTCCAAAAAGGAACTTAAATCTAGACTTAAACCTATTTTTTTGTTTAGTTTTATATTATGCTTAGGCTTGGGCCTGAAGCCCACACATTAGTTTTTAATGAACAGAGAGATTCAATTATTTAAGAGTGAGAGTTATGATGGGGAGACCAGACTGGACTACCGTATTCAAGTAGAGGTCTAACAAAGTTGATGTATAGGGATTTAGTGACATAGCTGTTCGAGAATTATTTAGACCAACGTTAGATGAAGCGAAGAGATGAGTTGGCCTTGTTAGTAAAATAATCAAAATGGACTCGAAACTTAAACTGAGTGTCGGGAATAACTCCTAGGTCGCGAATAAAACAGACAGAATGAATGGTACCATCGTGCAGACTATAAGTTCGGATGGGAAGATGTGATCACTTACGGGTGATTGTGTGAATTGGCATTTAGAAAACATTGAGTAGAAATTCTTGTAGCACCAAGTCTGAAATGAGTGAAGATCATTTTGAAGTAGACAGAATCAGGTGGAATGTGTTGTTATTTTAATGTCATCAGTTTTAATAGAGACAATAGAATTATTAATGACATTAATAACTCCGTTAACAGTTAAAACAAATAACAAAGGACCAACGTGGTTCCATTGAGGGACTCCTGAGTTTATATAAATGGGATCGGAGAGTTCTACAATGAAAATACAGAGACTAGTAGACAATGCTTTTAAAAAGCTTTTGAATTGAAAGCTTGGCTATGTGAATGTAGTTCATAACATCTTTTTTTCATATCAAAGGGTTCTAAGAACTTTATTATACCAGGGAGGAGGAAGAGACATTTTTACGTGGGACAAATGGCACGGATTGAACAAGACATTGGTAAATAGTGTAAATAGTAATGTTGTCTATAGTATCCAATTCAGGACACTAGAAGTTGGTGAGCCTCGACCTATAGTGATCGCCGTTGACTTTGTTGGCCTTGCCAGCATGATTTTCGAAAAATTAAGAACCGATGATGGCTCCAGCCCACAATCCAAACCAAACAGTAACATTATTTGGATACATTGGC
Organism: Eupeodes luniger; assembly: GCA_951509635.1. Lineage (NCBI taxonomy): Eukaryota > Metazoa > Arthropoda > Insecta > Diptera > Syrphidae > Eupeodes > Eupeodes luniger. The sequence goes on from OX608073.1 coordinate 6,411,467, forward strand.
ACCTTTTGAATCTCGAGTGAATTGGTGTCCCAAATCAGGCATCTTCGACCAAAACTGGTATCAACTTCCAACTGCTACAAAATTAAATCCAACTAGGAAACACATGATGCAGCGTATGGTCATTTGGTTTCAGCTCCTGGGTCATGACGCAAAATTTGGCATTTTGTGGTCGGCGACAGGCCAAGTTTTTGAAAGTGATCGACGGTGTCAGATCCTGCTGAACACTTCCCTGAACAGCGGTGATGTTTTCGAATTTGGCTACGAAACGTTTAATATTCGATTTCCAAGAATGACTATGGACCCCATAAAGATGGCGCAACAGGCGCATAGTTGTAACTAGAGAACACTCAGTTTGATAATGAAGTAACTTGTAACTTTCCACGATGATTTGTTTTTAACAACTGATTAAAAGAAAATATTTTCCGTCTCTTTACTTAAACTTAAGTCAAAAAATAAGATACCAGGTTCAGTCAACGCTGAAGTCTTTGAAGGGACACAAAGGAGTTGGGGGGAGTTATAAATGAAAAACGAATGCAGAATATTCTCAATCAATTTTCCGTTCTTACTTTAGGCCTCCCTTTTTGAGGAATTTGTCATAAAAGTGATTTTAAGTTATAACAATAATTTCTTTTGAATGTCTTATATGACAAAAGAAGCTTTTTAAAGTGCATTTTACCTTTACCAATAACCTTAAATTATTGCTTATGATTTATCAAGCTGAACTAACCTGGCAAACAATTTAAAAATTCAACATGGTTTACAAATTGAAAACCTTTTAACCCAGCTTTAAAATCAAATTAGGCACTTCGGCTTATTTACCTGACATGAACTCAATCAACCATTCATTGACAGTCGAAATAAATGAAAATCTTTTAAAAACTCTTAATCAACATGCACGTCGCGGCAATGCCAAATAATTTGCTAACAAATCATTGAAATACTTTATCACTTTTCCAATTGAAAATGGTTGTCTTTTCCACATCTTCAATTACTAATCGCTGTTGAGTAGGTAATTTGTTTATTTTCAAGAAAAAAGAATGTCAACGTGATCTCTTGTAAATCCTTTTGTCCTGCATTCACATCCTTTTGCTGACAATGCTCAATTCACTCAGACATTTTCCATCATACATTCTGACGCTACCACAAGGACGATATGTGTTGTCATTGTCACTAACTGGCAAAGAAAAAGTACCTAGCTATATATATATGTTCCCATCAAACAAAAGGACCTCCATCGTTTTTCCTTCAGTTCGGTTCTTTTTCGTCCTTTTTGTGTGTTTTTTTATGCCTCCATCTTTTGTGCACGTATTTTCATATATTTGACGAGAAAAGCCGACTTCAACTCCAACTCCATCAGAAAAATAAAAATGCAGAATACAAATTTCCATGCCGATGAGGTGCCGATAGCAGTAGGATCCTTTTCTTTATCGCCTTCTCTCAAAAATAAAAGTATATATATATATGTAACTTTATATGTGGAATTGAAACCCCCTCTCCAAAAAATAACCCATACTCTATTGAATGCCACACATGATTCAATTAAATCAAATTGAAACGAAAGGACACGTGTTTTGAATTCATAATGCCGCCCCTAAGGGACATTTTATTCTCTCGCTTTTGTACAAGAAATAGCTAGTTCTATGGCTTTACATATTTATGTATAGTATATCCTTCCACTACACACATATCACGAACAGGATCAGGAATACAGGATACTGACTCAGAGGCTGAGAAGGAACTGAGAACTGAAGTTGCCACTGGATTGCTGAGTGATTTTCAAGGCGATTATGTTGTGAAGGACGAAAATGGGTACGATGCTATGATGGGTGATGTGGCAGTGTGGTGGAGGAGGATTTTGGGGCCGATTTACAGATTGTTTGTCTTGTTTAAGTGTGAAAAACGCTTTAACGTGTTAATGAAGTCATGTTAAGTATGCGGGGGAGAGACTGAGTGAAAGAGAGAGAGTGGAGAAGGTGATAGCAGGCAAGGACGGGGCATCAGCATCAGGCAATTACAAGGCTGTCTCTGCATTGTCAGCTCTCTGCCCGTCTGCCAACGCCTGCCACTGCCATGCCACCGCCACCGCCGCCGACGACGACGTTGAGTAAAGTTGGTTGCCTTTTTTCGCTCTCATTTTCGCTTTCTTTTTGTTCTTTTTTAAACAACCAGCAGTTGCACACATCCTGTGCGATATGTTGTGCATAAATTTCCACTCTTAAAAGTGTTTGTTATCCTTTTTAGTTGTTTTTGTTTTGTTTTGTTTTGCAGGAGCCGGCCGGGGGATATGAGTGTTGGGTGAGGTTTTTGTATTATGATGCTCACCCAGAATCCTTTCCATCCACCATTTTCATCCTTGACAAATCACTCAAATGAAGTTTAACTAAGCGGAAAAATTATAAGCAAATTAATTTGTGAAACAAAAACTTTTCCCTTTCGGATTTTTCGTTTCGTTTCGTTCCGTTGCTGTTGCTGTTGCCGTTGCCATTGCCGTTGTGCTCTGTGCCGGTTTTCAAGCGTGGCAAACATTTCAGAGCAGAGCAACCAGAGTCCTTAAATCCTTTCACGCCCTTCCGTATCGCCATAGTCGTCATTGTCGGTTCGGTATAGAAGGTCTTGCCTTCTGCCTAGGCACCAGATTCCGCCTCGTAGCTTCTCCCCGATTGTTAGGTCCTTTTTCTAGGATGTATATACATTTTTTCCCACCACCCACACCACTTCACTAATCAGATTATGTCGCTTTTCGCAGTTTTAGCTGTAAAATGCAACTAAAAGTCTTCGTCTCGTTTTTGGATAGTTTTAAACTTTTATGTCACACAAAAAGGACGACGCAGAGAGAATGAGAGAAAACGACATAAAGTCCTGTATAGTTCTGCTTCTGCCATGAACACTGCGTAGAGTTTAGTTCCGTTAGTGGTAAGCAAAAGGTCCCGGATTCTGGTGCCATACCCGATCCCGGTCCAAGTCCCGGTACCAGTACCTCTGCCTCTGTCTCTGCCAGTTCGGGTAGCTATCCCGGGGCGGCTTAGTGTGTTCTGCTGTGATAGCATTTTGTGCAAAACTTTCACACTCTTTCCTGAATTGTCCTTCCTCTCTTCCCACTCCCGTCTCCCTATACTGTTCCTTTCATATTGCATAATCACATCAAAATCGTTCTTTTAGGGAGATGGGAAAGGTCCCAGGTCCGAACCACGGCTGACCGGCCGGCCGGTGCGATGCTATGCGGTAGACATTTTTATCGCCACATAGATCGCTCAATTTGGTGTACAAAATGCAGAAGTGTGTTTTTGAACGGTTGTTATGGTGCGGTGCGGTGCAGTTCAGTTTTGGTGGGACTGAGAGAAAATTAACGCAATCCTTGGACCTTGGCAGCCATGTCGACGAGGACGATTTTCCTGCTAAACAAACAAGAGTACCGAATAACGCCGCACATAAAGGTTATGCATAGGTATATTCCTGTATCGCTGAAATGGTATCGGGTTTATGCTGTGTGTGTGTGTCAGTTAATCCGCTAAAGGATAACGAACTTCAAGGCAAAACCTGGCGAAGCGATGGGAAACAATTGACTTTTCTATCTCCCTCCCTCTGCCTTTAGCATAAAGTCAATTTATTTGCCAAACGTGATTACACACTAGAGTGGTTTGGCTATATAGATTTTTGGGGAAGATGATTTTGCAAAGTCACTTCAAGCTTCGAGGATATGGTTCATCAAGGCTGAAAGGAACGGTTAGGTGATGCTTTGGGCCTACTTATGCGTAGCGTATAGGTAGGCCTATGGTATGTTTATTGAAATGAGGCTCAACGTGAGACCTTCGTAGGGATTTAGGGTCAGATGCAGCAATGGAGGTAAAATTGGGTGGACTGATTAGGTTTTCAGAGAGTAAATTAGTGGGGATTTGAAAGATGAAATTAGGCTGAATTGATGATGGGCTCCTCAAACCAGTTAAGTTTTATATTCCAATAGAGGCAGGTTTTAAATGCGTATGTAAAAAGAAAATTAAAAAAAAAACTTAAATTTGAATTTAAGAAGCGAAAGAAATTGATTCTTTCTTGGATTTAATATATTCGTGAATGAATATCATTTAAAGTATTGGAAAATTCGAAAATGTGAGTATTGAAGGCTAAGCTAAAATTATTAAAATTGTTTTTGTTAAACATGTGTGCAAAAATTATAAACATTTTTAAGAACTTAATTTTGAAAGATATTATCAGCATTACTTGTTTTTAATTTGTATTTAAATTTTCAAATACTATATTTACCTTGTGCTTTTTTAAATTAATTAAAAATGTAAGTGATTTTGTTCAAAAAGAAAAAATAATTTAAAGCAATTGATGTTATACCTAAATTATTATGTAATTTAATCTGTAAGCGTATTTTAAGGATTTTATTTTTCTAAATAAGTACTTTATATAATCGTTTTTCTTTCGTTGAAAAAGCCCCAGCATTTTTTCTAATCTAACATGGTATTTTTGTTTTATGAAGAATTTTATATTCAACTTTTACTTTCCATAGCAAACATTTGTCTGATTGAAAAAAAAACCTTAACCTTAATATCAGGAACCAGTGGAGATTTCGACTTCGAATTAATTTTGTTTTTCAAAATAATAATGCAGAAAGGATTTTCAAACTAATTTTTTTTTAGCAGATCAACAATTGAGCGTCAAGTGGATACATTTTTTGAATCCGCAGGAACAGTACAAAATGTTCCCGTGCCAGTGAGACAAAGAAGTGCCCGTAGTGTCGAGAATATTACTGCCGCTGGCTGATGGGGCTTCAGTTGCAGATAGCCCACATTTGTCTCTCACACGTCGTTCTCAAGCGTTGGGCATCTCTGTGACTTCGTTGTGGCGAATTTTGCGAATAAATCTTGGCGTAAATCCTTACAAGATTAAATTGATACAAGAACTGAAGCCGCTTGACTATCAGAACCGTCGTATGTTCGTGAATTGGGCTGAGCAACAACTTGAAAATGTTTCGGATTTTCATCGAAAAATGAGGCTCATTTCTGGCTGAATTAAATTAGGTGGCGCAACAGTCCATTGAGAACTAGGGCCTAGTGACTTACAACTCTCAACCATTCCTGTGTGCGAGTAATGTTGCCAGGGATGGAAGGGACCTATAGTTTTAAGCCGAATCCGAACGGCTAATTTAAGAAAGCACTTTTCATGACAAGAATTACTCTTGGAGAATTAGCCAATTCCTCGCAAGAGGCAGTACCAGTAAAAACTTTTTTTTTAATTAAGGTGGCACAGACAGGGAAACCAAAACCTCTGCCGTGACAGCCCTACACACTAACCACCACGCCACGGGCTGATTGGCTTCGTCAATAAACAAAATATGCGGTATTGGTCAGGCAGCAACCCACACGTACCCCATGAGTCATCATTGCATCCCGAAAAAATTACGGTTTGGTGTGGTTTATTGTTCATTGGGCCGTACTTCTTTCGTGATGATTAAGACCGGCACGTTACTGTGAATGGGGATCACTGCCATTCAATGTTAACCGAATATGTTTGGCCCCAATTGGATGATATGGACTTGGAGGACATCTGGTTCCAACAGGACCGTGCCACAAGCCACACAGCGAATGTCACAATCAATTTATTTGAAACCAAGTTTGGAGAACGTCTATGGTCTATGTCCACAAGCCAGAGACGATTGATGAACTTCGTACGAATATCGAACGTGAAACTGACGCAGTATCGGCCGATTTATGCTTGAAAACCGTCAAAAATTGGGTTCAGCTTCTGGACTTCTGCAAGCGTGTCTGTGGTGGCCATGCAAAAGAAAGCGAGTTCCATACATAATGGCATCAAACGTACTTTCACAGGAATAAAGAATTTCATTGGTATCCGAAACCGTTTTTGTTGTATTTAAAAAAACTTTTGTAGCGCTCTTATTGAAAAAAACCCGATATATATAAATTATGTGTCACAATGTTTGTAAAAAACTACTTAGCCGATTTTAACGTACACCGAGTGCAGTTTGACCCAACTTAAAAGATAGGAAAGCTTTAATCTCAATTTATGATCGCAATATTATTTATTATATTATTATTTATTTGTCTATTATTTGACAGTCACAAATTTCTGTTAGCTCCAAAACTATTATAAAAGATGGCGACTTAATTAAGTAAGTATTCAATAGATGGGGCTTTGTCAAACTTCCAAACATTTCATATGAGCTTCAATTTAATAGCTTATATATGTTAAAAAACATGGTGGTGCCCATGTCTGATGTGCTCCTACCGTTCCTTTTAAATAGTTTACAACAATGTAATATGACAAAAAATGTTAGCCACAGCAACGCGTGGCCGGGCCAGCTAGTTTCTTATTAAAATAATTAATACTGAATGGATTTTTTTGAGAACATTATCTAACGTTAACAACAAGTAGAATGTGAGTAGAATGTTTTTAAAGTTCTTTATTTTTTGTAATCTGTTAATTCGATTTTTCGGATAATTTTATCAGAACTTCAAAACGTTATTCTTTGATGATTACAATTATTTTGGTTGTATTGTCATTTTGAGTTCGCAAAATATTAGAAGTTTTTTTTTAATTGCTATAACACAAAAAACACTATTTTTCTGAAAGTCTATTTTGCATCTTTATAAATGTTGTTATATATGTTAAACAAAATTTATTTGAAGAAAATGTCTCTGCCGATTTTTTTAGTATGCACAACGAAAAATGTTTCCGAACGTACGATATTGACTTCAAACAAATTTTATCTTATAAAAAAATATTGTTGTCAACATTGAGTAAAATTTTGAGAAAAAATGGAATTGACAGTTTTCTAACAAAAAATAAAAACCCTAAAAAAAAAAACAATGCTAAAACTTGGTCAAAATTTACTTTCGGCTCATATATTTTTTCAAAAATTAAAAATATTGGCTTCAAACTTATTTTATCGCACAGAAAATATTGTTTTTGACATTCAATAATTTTTTTTATAAAAATCCAACAGTCCGTTTTTTGTATAAAAAAAAATAAAGTCTACAAAAAATAGTACGCAAATTTGGTAAAACTCAATATTCGGTTCTCGATATCTCGCGAACAATAGAAGATATTGACTTCAAATTAATTTCATTCATCGAATTTGTATTTGTTTATATAAGAAATAAAAATGTTTAAAAAATGCTACTAAAATTGGTAAAAATTGGTTTTCGACTAAAAATTAACAAAAATAGATTTTGAAATCAAAGTATTTTATTATATGCAAAATATTGTATACAAATTGTTGATAATTGATTTTCGCCTCAAAAATCTTGAAAAAAATAAAGAAATCAGCAGTAAGTCTCAATTTACGGATATCATCAAAATTAACAAGCAGAAAAAACATATTCCTCTTGAGCCTTGAAACTCTTAAGACCCTATTACATGCCGACAAATTTTATGAGCCTTACATTCGAATATGGTGTTAACATCAATGTGAATGTAGAAACAAACTTTAAACATTTTGGTTATTTTATTGAATTATCGTGTTTTATTTTAATTTAAAAAAGCTACACGCAAAAACATTGCAGGGTTAAAATTAACCAAATTTCGGTTAATAATAACCACGTAACACTGTTAATATAGCACCTGACAAGTAACTCTGCTAAAAATAGCAGAGTCAACTCGATTAATGGAAAATCGGTTAAAAACAACCGAGTTCTCGATTAAGGATCATTTCCCCTCCAAAAGATACTCGTATAAATATAACCAAGCAAACTTTGCAATAAACAACCAATTAACTTGGTAGTTTATACTCAATTTACTTATTTGTTTTTAGCCAATCATGTTGTTAATATCAACCAATGATCTCGGGTAACATCTAAACTTTTCTAGGTGAAATAGCTATGCACTTGTATCAATTTAGCTAACCTACTTAGTTAATTAAAACAACCTACTCTGTTATATTTAATCAACCCACTTTGTTAAATTTAGCAAACCTACTGGGCTAATAATAACTAATCTACTCTGTTTGAATTAGCCAAGCTACTTGGTTAAAACTAGACAAACAACTTGGTTAATACTAAACAACCTACTTGATTAATATTAATCAACCTACTCGGTTAATACTAACCAACCTGCTTGGTTAATATTAACAAACCTACTTGGTTAAAACTAACCAACCTACTCGGTTTTAATTAACCAACCTTCTCTGTTGAAATTAGCCAACCTACTTGGTTAATACTAACCAACCTACTCGGTTAATACTAACCAACCTACTTGGTTAATATTAACAAACCTACTTGGTTAAAACTAACCAACCTACTCGGTTTTAATTAACCAACCTTCTCTGTTGAAATTAGCCAACCTACTTGGTTAATACTAACCAACCTACTCGGTTAATACTAACCAACCTACTTGGTTAATATTAACAAACCTACTTGGTTAAAAATAACCAACCTACTCGGTTTTAATTAACCAACCTTCTCTGTTGAAATTAGCCAACCTACTTGGTTAATACTAACCAACCTACTCGGTTAATACTAACCAACCTACTTGGTTAATATTAACAAACCTACTTGGTTAATATTAACAAACCTACTTGGTTAAAAATAACCAACCTACTCGGTTTTAATTAACCAACCTTCTCTGTTGAAATTAGCCAACCTACTTGGTTAATACTAACCAACCTACTCGGTTAAAACTAACCAACCTACTTGGTTAATATTAACAAACCTACTCGGTTTTAATTAACCAACCTTCTCTGTTGAAATTAGCCAACCTACTTGGTTAATACTAACCAACCTACTCGGTTAATACTAACCAACCTACTTGGTTAATATTAACAAACCTACTTGGTTAATATTAACAAACCTACTTGGTTAAAAATAACCAACCTACTCGGTTTTAATTAACCAACCTTCTCTGTTGAAATTAGCCAACCTACTTGGTTAATACTAACCAACCTACTCGGTTAATACTAACCAACCTACTTGGTTAATATTAACAAACCTACTTGGTTAATACTAACCAACCTACTCGGTTAATACTAACCAATCTACTCGGTTAATACTAACCAACCTACTTAGTTAATACTTACCATGTTTCTCTGTTTAAATTAGCCAACCTATTTGGTTAATATTAATCAACCTACTTGGTTAATATTTACCAACTTACTTTGGTTTTAATTAACCAACACTCTCTGTTGAAATTAACCAACTTACTCGGATTTATTAACCAACCTACTTGGTTAAAATTTATCAATATACTCTGCTGAAATTAGCCTACTAAGTTGGTAAAAAGCTAATTTGCACGGTTAAAATTAATGAAGCTACTAGGTTATAATTAACTAACATACTAGGTAGAGTTTAGCAAACCTACTCATTAGATTATAAGAGAGTGAGTTTGATAAACTTTACCTAGTAGATTCGTTAGTAATATCCTTGAAGCTTTATTAATAATAAATATAAAAATTTGCTTTTAATGTTAGTAGGCTAACTTTTGTAGAGAAAGCTTACCTTCTAGCTTATATTTATTTATAAGCAGAATCCCGTTGGACATCATCTTTTAAGACCCCGATGTATCTGAAAACTTCAATCTGTTTTGAATAGCCAATTTGAATCTTTAAATTGAAAACATAAGCATTTATGTATAGGTACAAAAGATATTTTATTTTCTCTAAAATACAAAATTAAATTAAAATTACTTAAATTAAATAAATATAAAAATAAATAGATTTTACTTATCCTCTAACATATTTCTGATACAATAATTTTTATTTTTTTAACAACAAAAATATTTTCGATTTTTTAGCTTCTTATTTCATTAATTATTATTTTTAAGCAATTCAATATTCGATTTTGATATCTTCTTGGTTTAAATTTTTTTTAAACTAACAATTTATATTGTTAAAATAAATTACGGCTGTAGTAACTGGTATATGACCTAAAAGATAGAAGTGAAACAAGGAACCATATAAACTGCTTGTAAAATAACTCAAGTCAGTATATATTTTTTATCGTTTATAGTTACAAATTAACTTTTTAAAGATTTTTTAGGACGGTCGAACTAAGGATGCATTAAACAAAGCTATATGTACGTAACTCGTAACATAGTAATTGAATAGAAAACAAAGTTTTTTTTTAGAACTTAATTAAATTTTATCTTAATTTAATATCATTTTTACTTTTAATTTGCAATTCAACTAGCAGTGTATTGGCAGCGGTAGATTCTTTGTCAAATTTTGTATCTATTCTATAAAACGCTTTTTGGATAAACATCCAAGTACATTTACTTTCAGCAGGATATTCTGCGTTAATCATGAAAATTATTTTGAAACAAATATCAACTGCCTCTAAAATTGAAGGCAGTATATATTTCGTATCATTTACGACCACAAAATAACTTATTATATTTTTTAAGGACGTACCAACTATAAGAATATACGGCTGCAGTGTGAGACCATATTGTTGTAATTTGTTGCGTCTTAGAGCTATCGCCTCTTGAATTTCTGCATCGCTGTGGACAATCGTGATGAATCCATCTCGAGCTTCGGATTTTGAAGGCCGCCAAACCTTTTTATGCACACCCTTCAGGCGTATAGTTTGCGTTGTTAGAAGCGATGGTATGAGAAGGAAGGCGCCAAGATTACTTATGTCTTCTGTTGCTGAAATTAAATAAACATGCAAAAAAATATTATAGTCTCTATAATTGTAATAGTTTCTTTTTCAAATATATGTATGTTAATATATTATTATTATTCTATGGCAACTACGAAAAACGATATAAGTCAGTTTTTGCTACTTTTTAGGAGAGCGATTTGAATATTTAGTTTGCAATACAAATCAGGTGCAAGACCTCTTTTTCTTTTGTTTGTAATTGCTTAACCGTTTGAGATTAAAATACGAAAAAAATAAGACAGATGGAATGTCTTATTGCCCATCGGATGGTATCAAAAATTCATTTTCGACATAAGTCGACTCATGTTTTTTCTTGTTGCCACAGAATTAATTAATGAAATACTTTAAGAATGATAACAGATTAAATGCTGCTTGGTGTAAGTATTTTTTATATTCTTTTATCAAAGATTATTTTTACCTCAGATATTGATATAATGGACTCTACATACAGGATATTTTGAAACAAATATCAAATACCTGTACAATAATTGAAGGCAGTATAATAAATTTCGTATCATTTACAACCACAAAATAACTTATTATATTTTTTAAGGACGCTCCATCTTAACTATTTTGAAAATATCAATATAAATGCTCTTTATCATAAAGTCTTGGTCAAGTTTTGTATCTATTCTATAAAACGATTTTTAGACAAACATCCAAGTACATTTACTTTCAACAGGATATTCTGCGTTTATCATGAAAATTATTTTGAAACAAAAATATCAAAGGCAGTATAATTTCGTATATTCGACCACAAAATAATTTATTATATTTTTTTAGGACGTACCAAATAAAATTTATAATATTTGAAATCCCATTTCGCTGATAACAAAAGAACAAAATATCTTTTCTATTACTGTCATTCTAAATGATTACTAGATCTTTTTAAAACACCCCTTAAGACTCGCAGAAGAAGTTTTAAAAATTATTTTTTAACTTAGATTTTGAAAAATACTCACAATCTTCCAGTTGTAATAATTCACTAATGTATCCGGTTTTGGCGGTCACTTTTTTTCTTGCAAGTGAAAAGATGTCGGTTTTGATACTAGGAAAATGTTCGTATAATCCCTGGCAGTTTTCTGAGTATAAGATGTTGAAATCCTTTTGAAGCTGTTGTAAACGAAGTTAAATAATTGTTTGAGAAAATGTTTTAACAGTCATGAATAGAATTGTAAATGTATTATTTCCAAATTTGTATGTGTGTCACTGTAAAAACCCAAAACGTGAATATTTTATTGGAATTTATTAGTAAAACTTTTAATATTTCACCACTATTTGAAAAAAAAATTCTAGGACATACTGGTAATTTGTACAATATTCTCATTTTAGGTTTTTATCGTAACATATTAATTTTATTTAGTAGAGGTGAAAATGTACGAAATAGCATTGAATTCTTCAGAGTCATATTGTGTAGATTGTCAAGTTTGTAGTTTTGATACCAATCTTTCATACAGAAAAATATAAATATTTCAACTTTTGAAAACCAAAACTCGGTGACTATGTCTAAATATTACAATTGAGGAAAATTGATTTACGATAAAATACAAAATGTGCATAAATCTTTATTTGAACAAGAGAAATCATAATATTACCAGTTTATATCCTGACGCTTTCTTCAGAGCCGGATATTCTTCATAATATTGGTCAATGCTCATATCCTGCAGACGATTAAAGCGAGCATTTCTGGTTTTTTTCCACTTTTCCTCTGTTGTTTCCCAAGGATGGCTAGAATTTCTAAGCCATTCCAGATTTATATCTGAAACTTCTTCATTTTCTGGGGCTTTGAACGTTTCTGCCAGACGTTTTATGGGTAAAGATTTCGGGGATTCTCCTCGACTAGAGATAGGTGACAATGAAAAAGAACGTTTGCGCTTCGAAATTATACCCGTTTCACGATATTTTCTTTTAAGATTGTGTATACTATCGGGCAACTTTCCAGCCAACCTGGTAATAATTCCACGGCTCGATTCTACAATTTTATTGTGAAAATACACAGACCTATTTTCACCAGGAAACAAATTCACTATTTCGTTTGCCCACTTTGCATAAATTTGTGCAGTAATGTTTCGGTCTGGGGTGTCTTTTAAAACATACATGCAAATGATCCGCACCAACTTCAACCTAGCTTTATGATCAAGGGGACTGTTTTTATTTAGTGTTAAGATACCTTTCCCTTCTAAAGAGCATTGAAGGATTTTCTTGAGATCCTAAAATTAAAAAAATTATACCCATTTATAAAATTATTTCAAATGTATTTATATTTTAAGCAGTTGGCAACTTCTCAAATACTAAGCGTATTTAAAAACATTGGCGCAAAATTTGAAACAGTTTTCTTTTTTATACACGTTAGACAACTCTTCTAACTAATGTGAGTTTTACAACAGAACCTAAGAGAATTAAGGTTGAACATCCCTTAATTTGACAGATACATAACTCAAACACAAAAACAAAAAAACGAAAAGAGAAGAGAAGACAACTTAAAACCAAATAATTTTTCGATGAAAAAAATACATTTTATCTACTACCTCGGTACAGATTTCGATTGTTTATAAGTTATCTACATTATTTTATATGGAGATGAAGTATTGTACAAGCTCATTCACAACAAATAAATTTTGTTGTTGCAAGGTGCAAATTTATTTAGCATTACTCGCCCCAACAGGCATACATAACATACATATGTAGAAACATTTGTATGTACAGATTTGTTGATCGTAGATTCGTAGAGAATTTAAATACGATTGTTTTAAATATCTAATATTCAGTGATTCAGTCAATTTACAAAGCACACGTTTTAAAAATTCGAAAAACATTTTTACTTTGATTTGGTATGAAATGACCATTGGCAATATGGATAAAGTATACTTTTAAAAGATAAACTAGTTATTTACTGCTGTTAAAGTTAGACGAGCTCTTTAACGTTAAACTTTAGTTTATGTCCTTTAAAATTAACAAAAAGTAGGTTCTCGTTTTGTACACAATATTAAGAGTCGACTCGTTATCTGAAATTGATTTAGAGTAGGTTTTAAATGTTTAAAATTTCGCGCCATTATCTGTATAAATAACTAACTACCTATCTACCAAGTACAATAAGTTTTTTAAGTCCACAGAAATTTCTAAGTCCAAAAAAATGTCCATGTCCAAAAATTTTCTAAGTCCAAGAAATTTTCAAAGTCCAAGAAGTTTTCTATGTTCAAAAAAATTCTAAGTCCCAAAAATTTTCTAAGTCCAAAAAAATTTCTATGTCCAAAAAAATTTCTAAGTCCCAAAAATTTTCTAAGTCCAAAAAAATTTCCATGTCCAAAAAATTTTCTAAGTCCAAGAAATTTTCAAAGTCCAAGAAGTTTTCTAAGTCCAAAAAAATTTCTAAGTCCCAAAAATTTTCTAAGTTTAAAAAAATTTCTAAGTCCCAAAAATTTTCTAAGTCCAAAAAAAATTCCATGTCCAAAAAATTTTCTAAGTCCAAGAAATTTTCAAAGTCCAAGAAGTCCAAAAAAATTTCTATGTCCAAAAAAATTTCTAAGTCCCAAAAGTTTTCTAAGTCCAAGAAATTTTCAAAGTCCAAGAAGTTTTCTAAGTCCAAAAAAATTTCTAAGTCCCAAAAATTTTCTAAATCCAAAAAAATTTCTAAGTCCAAAAAAATGTCTAAGTCCCAAAAATTTTCTAAGTCCAAAAAAATTTCAAAGTCCGAAAAATGTCTAAGTTTTAATAGTTCAGGGCTACTGCCTTTTGCGAGGTATTCACAAATCCTCCAAGATTTTCTTCGTTCGGATTCGGCACCAAACTCTAAGCCCCTTCCATTCCACATACACAGGAATGGTTGAGAGTTATTAGGCAGTATGGCCTAGTTCTTCATGAGCTGTTTCGCTCTTCAATTTATTTATTTATTTTTAAGAAAGAATTCCTATTTAGTATTATGTATTTTTATTTTCTACGCCCAAGAAATTCCGGAAACATTTTGTATTGCTCAAATCAGAGTTTAAATCGCACGCTATGTTTTAATACATGCAAACCGTTAAAGCAATTTAACTTTTCTCTTATTTTCGAAATTCGTTTATTTCAAGTATATGTAGATTTAAGTTTACTGTATCTTGAAAAATAATTTACTTTTGTGAAAATGATTAAGATTTTCGCATGCTTTGTTTACTCAGATTTTTTTCATTCAAGATTTAGTCTTTCGTGATTTTTGTAATTTTATTTTATGGTTTTTAGTTTTAAAAAAATTTAAGACTACACTGTATCCAGCTCAAATAAATTTATATATAGGTACTTACATCTTTAACTTCGATTGATACATTTTTGCTTGAAGTAAGTGGCGGTTCAATGGAATCTATCATTTGAACTGTGTCACCTAGTTGAAATTCAGGCAATAAGTCGCTTAGTGCAAAACTTATTTCGCTACTGTTTTGAGAGCTACCAGCACATGTTTCTTGAGTATCGATTATCTGTAACACACATAGCTATTAATTCTACCATCAGCAAAGGAAAACATTTAACTAACCGAACCACTACCAGCGTTAGGGTGCATTAATTTTCTCCATGCTTCAAAGTTTCTGGTGAAAATGACCCGATGCCCTATAATTGGGAACATCTCCCTAATCTCTGTCACACCAAGTAGAGGCAGAGACATTGAGGTAATGGCATTGTCTATAAAGCAAATTAATTAAGGAACTTTTCATGAGTTATTGAAGATGAATATTTTACCATAAAAGTTTACGTAAGACGAAAATATTAAATATGACAAATGCAAACAATTCTATTTAAAAGGTACTTCAAAAAAAACTAGAATGAAAATATAAATGCAATAGATACTCTCTTGCAATTTTGCCATCTTGAGCTTTATTAACTTAATTTTATGAAAGGTACTTAATATCCGATAAAAAAGTTAAACGATAGAAACAGACCGATATAATTTGAGCTATTTTATGCACATCCATATTATATAATATTGAAAATGGCAATTTGAATTTAATTTAATAACGTACCTTCAAAAACGGTTATATACGTTTCTAAACCCCACTCTCGTAGTAAAGTCGACACTTCTTCATCCATGTTTTTCAATTATGGACGTTTCTTTTAAATATCTTTTTGATTATGAGTTCGTCTAGATAAAGAATTAAAATCAGAACAACAAACTATAAAAGTAATGTATTGAATATTATATTGATCGTATACATTTTAGGAAAACTTTTGTAATGTGAAGCTGTTGGAAAATTGTATTCAACACTGCATAACGCTTTTGTCGAGTAATCAACAAATTCTCCAAATATGCATGGATATTGAATTCATATAGTCGGTTCAGGAGAAAAGCAACACAACTCAACAAAATTTAGATTTCAAAATAAATAACAGAAACTTATAAAATTTTAATTTCAATTGAGCTGTTTAATGTCAAAAGTGCACAATAACTCAAACATTGTAGTAGTCTAATATGTTTGAAATACAAAATTGCCATTTTTACTCAAAAATTTCATTTCTTGAGTGATGTTGTTTTTCTTTGGAATCGAATTATGTTACCTAGAAAAAACTGAAAGATTCTGCCATTCAAGAGTTAAAAACCTGTGAAAGAAAATCTTATCTTTGAAATTATTGCTTAAAATCTCAGTTTATAATGAATATTATGAATGAAACCAAAATCATTCTAAGAATTTTTTACCAACAGATGCGATACAAAGTTTTTGGTTTTATTTCAACGTTGCATGCAATAATCAAGACGACTCAGCAAAGATACATAATCTTGAGAGAGTACATACACCTGATATATTTTATGAAATTTAATTTAAAAAATGCAATATTGAGGTACATACATATGCATAAGTATGTACGAATACTTAATTTAATTTATTACGCATTCAAAATATAACTTTCGTGAAAAAATATTGTTTTTTATTAAATATTATAAAATTGCACCACTCGGAAACGTGGCCACTCAAAATATTACATTATTTGAAATTGAACTAGTCAATAAACTTTTATTTTGTATTTAATTTCTGCTCGATAAATATGCTCCATAATAGTGTTTTTATCAGCTGTCGGAAAGCATTTTGATACTTAAGTAAACCAAAAGTAAAGTAATGTTTAAGAGCTGCAAACTATATGTTAGAAACTATATGTTAAGAAAATGGCGAACATTTCAGAAGTTTTATAAAACGAGAAAGAAAACTATTAACAGTTCTGTGTTGATTGCAAAAAGAATCATGAAAACACAGAAGCGTTACAATGCAATATTCGGGTACATATAAGTATGTACTTAATTGACTTTATCACGAATTCGAAATATAACATCAAATATATAGTATGAAATATAATGAGATTGCACCACTCGCAAATGTGGCAACGCAATGCATTACTAAGACTATATTTTTACTTTTTATTCGACATTGCACAGAATAACCAAGACGACCCAGCAAAGAAACATAATCTTGAGGTAGGCATATATATATGCACACACATATTTTGTAGAATTCAAATAAAAAATGCAAAATTCAGGTACATATTTAAAATTATTATGGAAATGTGACAACGCAATGCATTACTTAGACTATATTTTTACTTTTTATTCGACATTGCACAGAATAACCAAGACGACCCAATATGTACAAACATATTTTGTAGAATTCAAATAAAAAATGAAAAATTCAGGTACATATTTAAAACTATTATGGAAATGTGTCAACGCAATGCATTACTTACTTTTTAAAGACGCAATAACCTCAAAAATTCTGTATGTACTATATACATATCAAGAATATGCATGTATACATATATGCCTACCTCAAGATTGTGTTTCTTTGCCGAGTCGTCATTATTTTAAAAATGCAGCAAAAATTAGCATAGAAAGCGGAAATTTGTATCACTTTTTAATTTTAATTTTTTACAGACAGACGCGATACTATATTTTTACATTTTATTCAATATTGCACAGAATAACCAAGACGACCCAGCAAAGAAACATAATCTTGAGGTAGGCATATATATATGTACACACATATTTTGTAGAATTCAAATAAAAAATGCAAAATTCAGGTACATAATTAAAACTATTATTGATTCAAACTTACTTATCTGGAATTAGTACTCCATTAATGTGATATGTACACCATTTAAAATACGGCTACTGTACTGACTGACAAAAACTCGAACGACGACGGACGATGAAAATTAACGACTTACACAGGTGAACTCTACTGACTGAGGAATAAATGACGACTCCGACTGACTGAGATTTGCAGAGGCAGATGGTATTAGGCATTGAGTATTGTAATTTGTGGCTGTGAATGACAAAAAAGTATTACCACATAATGTTTTCATTGGCAAATTTGATTTTCATGAAAATGTGCTAATTGGGCTGAAATAAAATAATTTTAAGTACATTAGAAAATGGAAACTATTAATTAAACCACTTTCATGTTTCACTATATCAATACCAACATATAAAATTTTATGATTTTTATTATTAGTATTTAAAAATCGGAAACGCAATAACCTCAAAAATTCTGTATGTACTATATACATATCAAGAATATGCATGTATAATGTATATATATATGCCTACCTCAAGATTGTGTTTCTTTGCCGAGTCGTCATTATTTTAAAAATGCAGTAAAAATTAGCATAGAAAGCGGCAATTTGTATCACTTTTTAATTTTAATTTTTTACAGACAGACGCGATACTATATTTTTACTTTTTATTCGATATTGCACAGAATAACCAAGACGACCCAGCAAAGAAACATAATCTTGAGGTAGGCATATATATATGTACACACATATTTTGTAGAATTCAAATAAAAAATGCAAATTTCAGGTACATATTTAAAATTATAATGGACTCAAACTTACTTACCTGGAATTAGTACTCCATTAATGTATGTATTTAATAATAATATGAACACCATTTAATAATCGCGGCTACTGAAACCGAAGAAACTTGAACGACGACGACAACGATGAAAACTAACGACTTACACAACTGAACTGAACTGTACTGACTGAAGAAGAACTGACGACTGACTGAGATTTGCAGAGGCAGATGGTATTAGGCATTGGGTATTGTAATTTGTGGTTGTGTGTGTGACGCTGAACATTTTAATGGAATGTGAATCAGTGTTGGGACCTCGCAGAAGCAAAAGAGTGGTAGAAATGATGTCAAAAAGGTGGTAGAAAAGTGGTAGAAATTAAAACCCATTTTTATGTAGTAAATCTTATATTCAATAACTTATTAAAAAATACAAAAAATTAACTTAACAATAATTCAGTTCTTTCAGTTTCAAATATCACAATTCACAATAATTAAATTAGTTAGAAAAACTTAAAATTATTTTTTGCTTTATAGACCGCCGGAAAATTTAAATTTTGAAGCATATTTCAGTAATGCTTCCGGAGGATTAAAATTCTGAAAATTTACTGAAATTTCCCTTGCAGCCAAAATGTTGTGAACGGTTGTAGTTTTTAATTTATATCTTTTTTCGTTTTTATATTTTTTAAATCTGAAAATTTGCGTTTAGCAGCAGCGCGGTAAGCAACAAAGCTCCAACATATAAGAAGATATGTTTTCAAAAATTAAATTGTCCATTCCGTCTTTTAAGTTTTTTATCAAAAGCCATTGTGAAACAATGTCATCAGTTATAAAAATGTGGAGTAATTGATTTTCTCCAATTAATTTTCTCCACTCATTATTAATTAACTCTAGTATAGAGTTGCAAAAATTCTAATGTCAATTCAATGCATTACTTTTTATTTTTTTAATGGATATTGTTCTTTGACTGAAATAAAATATATAATGCTAATTGTCATCTATGAATTACCCATTAAAAATTTAATTTATTGCCATCAATATTAAACTAAAAATTAAAAATTATTTTATTGCAAGTTTTATTGAATTAGTAAATAAATGGTATTTTATTTCAAGTCAAAATTAAAATTGAATTAAATTCAAAATGAGCTACATTTTTTTAATTCAATGCCTAGTGGGAATTTATTCAATTATTTCCATTTATTTCAGTTAATATTCGAAATCTTGACGTCAAAATGTCCCAGGTTGAAGATTGACTGATATTAACAAATACATTTTGAAAAAATTCGTTTTTCGGTCGAACAATAATAATAATAAATTATAATATTTGAATAGTTGTTGTGTTTTGTGTTATAATTGCGTCATAACCGTAAGTCATAACATTAATCAGCTTAAAAATTTTGGAAATAAAAACTTAAAGTATTTTAATTATTAATTGCGAAAGTCTGCCAAATAAAATAAAAATACGTATTTTTATTTCAAAAGTCTTGCATTGGAAAATAGTATTTTAATTTGATAGAACACAATTAAAAAATAACATTTAATTATTAATGCCATACGGTAACATTGAAAAATAAAATTTAATGAATAATTAAAAAAAAGTAGAATTAAAAATTGAAAAATATTTTCTAATTTATTCAAAATGCATTATAAAATTCAATGCATTATTTGCAACTCTGCTAGTATGCGTATGGTATATGGTGGAAGGTAGAGTTTAATGATAGGTGAACGGTAAGTTGCAAAAAGTGGTAGAATTTGCTTTTTAGGTGGTAGATTTTCATGAACACCAAAAAGTGGTAGAAATACCACTTAAATGGTAGAAGTCCCAACACTGATGTGAATGACAAAAAAGTGTTGCCACATAATATTTTCATTGGGGAATTTGATTTTCATGAAAATGTGCTAATTGGGCTGAAATAAAATAATTTTAAGTACATTAGAAAATGGTAACTATGAATTAAACCACTTTCATGTTTCACTATTATCAATACCAACATATAAAATTTTATGATTTTTATTATGATTATTCAAATCGGTTTGTGTTCTTGTCATACTTGAGTAGGTTATGGATAAATAATAAACAAAATAATCTTATATTCCTTTCATATAGTGGTTCTCTTCAAGTAGATTATATTTATAAAAACATTATATATTTCAAATTTTCAGTGGTAACACTGATTTGAATGCTTCTAGTTAAATGTGTATCTGTATTAGTGCGACTCCGGCTGAATTTAACAGAGTGTGTTGCTAAAATAAACCAAGTAGACGGCTATTATATGCTAAGTTACACAAACACGAAAAATATATATTTGTCGTGCTTGTGCTTGATATGCATAGATTTACAGTTAAATATTTCGACGCTACTAAAACAACAGGGTGTGTTGCTAAAATTAACCATGTTGACTGCTAATATGTGCTAAGTTGATAAAATGCTTTCAGGCTTCATGATTTATACGAAAATCGAAAATGAGGAAAAAATGATTTTGCTTTATGAAAAATCAACAAAATGTGCTTTCAAGGTAAAAAGCGAAAGAATTTTTGTTGAAATAAGAGATTGTCTTTAGATTTTGACTTTGCAGTTTTTAATGAAAAATTGTCAAAAAACATTGATTTCAAGCTTAAATAAGAACAAAATTCTGAGAAAGTATTTAGTAATTGTAAGAAAACGTTGATTTCAAGCTTAAATAACATGAAATTTTGGTTTCTTGTGGAAAAAAGGATTTTGCTTTATGAAAAATCAACAAAATGTGCTTTCAAGGTAAAAAGCGAATGAATTATTGTTGAAATAAGAGATTGTCTTTAGATTTTGACTTTGCAGTTTTTAATGAGAAATTGTCAAAAAAAATGATTTCAAGCTTAAATAAGAAGAAAATTCTGAGAAAATATTTAAAAATTGTAAGAAAACGTTGATTTCAAGCATAAATAACATGAAATTTTGGTTTCTTGTGGAAAAAATGATTTTGCTTTATGAAAAATCAACAAAATGTGCTTTCAAGGTAAAAAGCGAATTAATTTTTGTTGAAATAAGAGATTGTCTTTAGATTTTGACTTTGCAGTTTTTAATGAAAAATTGTCAAAAAAAATTGATTTCAAGCTTAAATAAGAAGAAAATTCTGAGAAAGTATTTAAAAATTGTAAGAAAACGTTGATTTCAAGCATAAATAACATGAAATTTTGGTTTCTTGTGGAAAAAATGATTTTGCTTTATGAAAAATCAACAAAATGTGCTTTCAAGGTAAAAAGCGAATTAATTTTTGTTGAAATAAGAGATTGTCTTTAGATTTTGACTTTGCAGTTTTTAATGAAAAATTGTCAAAAAACATTGATTTCAAGCTTAAATAAGAACAAAATTCTGAGAAAGTATTTAGTAATTGTAAGAAAATGTTGATTTCAAGCTTAAATAACATGAAATTTTGGTTTCTTGTGGAAAAAAGGATTTTGCTTTATGAAAAATCAACAAAATGTGCTTTCAAGGTAAAAAGCGAATGAATTATTGTTGAAATAAGAGATTGTCTTTAGATTTTGACTTTGCAGTTTTTAATGAGAAATTGTCAAAAAAAATGATTTCAAGCTTAAATAAGAAGAAAATTCTGAGAAAATATTTAAAAATTGTAAGAAAACGTTGATTTCAAGCATAAATAACATGAAATTTTGGTTTCTTGTGGAAAAAATGATTTTGCTTTATGAAAAATCAACAAAATGTGCTTTCAAGGTAAAAAGCGAATTAATTTTTGTTGAAATAAGAGATTGTCTTTAGATTTTGACTTTGCAGTTTTTAATGAAAAATTGTCAAAAAAAATTGATTTCAAGCTTAAATAAGAAGAAAATTCTGAGAAAGTATTTAAAAATTGTAAGAAAACGTTGATTTCAAGCTTAAATAACATGAAATTTTGGTTTCTTGTGGAAAAAATTATTTTGCTTTATGAAAAATCAACAAAATGTGTTTTCAAGGTAAAAAGCGAATGAATTTTTGTTGAAATTAGAGATTGTCTTTAGATTTTGACTTTGCAGTTTTTAATGAAAAAATTGTCAAAAAACATTGATTTCAAGCTTAAATAAGAAGAAAATTCTGAGAAGGTATTTAAAAATTGTAAGAAAACGTTGATTTCAAGCATAAATAACATGAAATTTTGGTTTCTTGTGGAAAAAATGATTTTGCTTTATGAAAAATCAACAAAATGTGCTTTCAAGGTAAAAAGCGAATTAATTTTTGTTGAAATAAGAGATTGTCTTTAGATTTTGACTTTGCAGTTTTTAATGAAAAATTGTCAAAAAACATTGATTTCAAGCTTAAATAAGAAGAAAATTCTGAGAAAGTATTTAGAAATTGTAAGAAAACGTTGATTTCAAGCTTAAATAACATGAAATTTTGGTTTCTTGTGGAAAAAATGATTTTGCTTTATGAAAAATCAACAAAATGTGCTTTCAAGGTAAAAAGCGAATTAATTTTTGTTGAAATAAGAGATTGTCTTTAGATTTTGACTTTGCAGTTTTTAATGAAAAATTGTCAAAAAAAATTGATTTCAAGCTTAAATAAGAAGAAAATTCTGAGAAAGTATTTAAAAATTGTAAGAAAACGTTGATTTCAAGCATAAATAACATGAAATTTTGGTTTCTTGTGGAAAAAATGATTTTGCTTTATGAAAAATCAACAAAATGTGCTTTCAAGGTAAAAAGCGAATTAATTTTTGTTGAAATAAGAGATTGTCTTTAGATTTTGACTTTGCAGTTTTTAATGAAAAATTGTCAAAAAACATTGATTTCAAGCTTAAATAAGAACAAAATTCTGAGAAAGTATTTAGTAATTGTAAGAAAATGTTGATTTCAAGCTTAAATAACATGAAATTTTGGTTTCTTGTGGAAAAAAGGATTTTGCTTTATGAAAAATCAACAAAATGTGCTTTCAAGGTAAAAAGCGAATGAATTATTGTTGAAATAAGAGATTGTCTTTAGATTTTGACTTTGCAGTTTTTAATGAGAAATTGTCAAAAAAAATGATTTCAAGCTTAAATAAGAAGAAAATTCTGAGAAAATATTTAAAAATTGTAAGAAAACGTTGATTTCAAGCATAAATAACATGAAATTTTGGTTTCTTGTGGAAAAAATGATTTTGCTTTATGAAAAATCAACAAAATGTGCTTTCAAGGTAAAAAGCGAATTAATTTTTGTTGAAATAAGAGATTGTCTTTAGATTTTGACTTTGCAGTTTTTAATGAAAAATTGTCAAAAAAAATTGATTTCAAGCTTAAATAAGAAGAAAATTCTGAGAAAGTATTTAAAAATTGTAAGAAAACGTTGATTTCAAGCTTAAATAACATGAAATTTTGGTTTCTTGTGGAAAAAATTATTTTGCTTTATGAAAAATCAACAAAATGTGTTTTCAAGGTAAAAAGCGAATGAATTTTTGTTGAAATTAGAGATTGTCTTTAGATTTTGACTTTGCAGTTTTTAATGAAAAAATTGTCAAAAAACATTGATTTCAAGCTTAAATAAGAAGAAAATTCTGAGAAGGTATTTAAAAATTGTAAGAAAACGTTGATTTCAAGCATAAATAACATGAAATTTTGGTTTCTTGTGGAAAAAATGATTTTGCTTTATGAAAAATCAACAAAATGTGCTTTCAAGGTAAAAAGCGAATTAATTTTTGTTGAAATAAGAGATTGTCTTTAGATTTTGACTTTGCAGTTTTTAATGAAAAATTGTCAAAAAACATTGATTTCAAGCTTAAATAAGAAGAAAATTCTGAGAAAGTATTTAGAAATTGTAAGAAAACGTTGATTTCAAGCTTAAATAACATGAAATTTTGGTTTCTTGTGGAAAAAATGATTTTGCTTTATGAAAAATCAACAAAATGTGCTTTCAAGGTAAAAAGCGAATTAATTTTTGTTGAAATAAGAGATTGTCTTTAGATTTTGACTTTGCAGTTTTTAATGAAAAATTGTGAAAAAACATTGATTACAAGCTTAAATAAGAAGAAAATTCTGAGAAAGTATTTAGAAATTGTAAGAAAACGTTGATTTCAAGCTTAAATAACATGAAATTTTGGTTTTCTTTATGAAAAATCAACAAAATGAGATTATCTAAATTTTCCCGAGTAAATCGGTTAAAAACTACCAAGTGATCTGCTGTATTTAAACGATCGTAGTTATTTGTTATTAACAGAGCACTTGTGAAAATTGATCTTATATGAACTCGTTTATATTTTGACGAGTAAGTCGGTTATGTTTAACCAAGTGATTTGCTGTTTTTAAATGACTTTAGTTGACTGTTATCAACAAACATACTTGTGAGAATTCTACAGAGTACTTGTGAGATTTCAACCCAATTCACATGTCAAAATTTTCCCGAGTAAATTGATTAAAAACTACCAAGTGATTTGCTGTATTTAAACGATCGTAGTTATTTATTATTAACAGAGCACTTGTGAAAATTGATCTTATATGAACTCGTTTATATTTTGACGAGTAAGTCGGTTATGTTTAACCAAGTGATTTGCTGTTTTTAAATGACTTTAGTTGACTGTTATCAACAAACATACTTGTGAGAATTCTACAGAGTACTTGTGAGATTTCAACCCAATTCACATGTCAAAATTTTCCCGAGTAAATTGATTAAAAACTACCAAGTAGTAGTTTGTTATTAACAGAGCACTTGTGAAAATAGATCTTATATGAACTCGTTTATATTTTGACGAGTAAGTCGGTTGTGTTTAACCAAGTGATTTGCTGTTTTTAAATGACTTTAGTTGACTGTTATCAACAAACATACTTGTGAGAATTCTACAGAGTACTTGTGAGATTTCAACCCAATTCACATGTCAAAATTTTCCCGAGTAAATTGATTAAAAACTACCAAGTGATCTGCTGTATTTAAACGATCGTAGTTATTTGTTTTTAACAGAGCACTTGTGAAAATTGATCTTATATGAACTCGTTTATATTTTGACGAGTAAGTCGGTTATGTTTAACCAAGTGATTTGCTGTTTTTAAATGACTTTAGTTGACTGTTATCAACAAACATACTTGTGAGAATTCTACAGAGTACTTGTGAGATTTCAACCCAATTCACATGTCAAAATTTTCCCGAGTAAATTGATTAAAAACTACCAAGTGATCTGCTGTATTTAAACGATCGTAGTTATTTGTTATTAACAGAGCACTTGTGAAAATTGATCTTATATGAACTCGTTTATATTTTGACGAGTAAGTTGGTTATGTTTAACCAAGTGATTTGCTGTTTTTAAATGACTTTAGTTGACTGTTATCAACAAACATACTTGTGAGAATTCTACAGAGTACTTGTGAGATTTCAACCCAATTCACATGTCAAAATTTTCCCGAGTAAATTGATTAAAAACTACCAAGTAGTAGTTTGTTATTAACAGAGCACTTGTGAAAATAGATCTTATATGAACTCGTTTATATTTTGACGAGTAAGTCGGTTATGTTTAACCAAGTGATTTGCTGTTTTTAAATGACTTTAGTTGACTGTTATCAACAAACATACTTGTGAGAATTCTACACAGTACTTGTGAGATTTCAACCCAATTCACATGTCAAAATTTTCCCGAGTAAATTGATTAAAAACTACCAAGTGATCTGCTGTATTTAAACGATCGTAGTTATTTGTTATTAACAGAGCACTTGTGAAAATTGATCTTATATGAACTCGTTTATATTTTGACGAATAAGTCGGTTATGTTTAACCAAGTGATTTGCTGTTTTTAAATGACTTTAGTTGACTGTTATCAACAAACATACTTGTGAGAATTCTACAGAGTACTTGTGAGATTTCAACCCAATTCACATGTCAAAATTTTCCCGAGTAAATTGATTAAAAACTACCAAGTGATTTGCTGTATTTAAACGATCGTAGTTATTTGTTATTAACAGAGCACTTGTGAAAATTGATCTTATATGAACTCGTTTATATTTTGACGAGTAAGTCGGTTATGTTTAACCAAGTGATTTGCTGTTTTTAAATGACTTTAGTTGACTGTTATCAACAAACATACTTGTGAGAATTCTACACAGTACTTGTGAGATTTCAACCCAATTCACATGTCAAAATTTTCCCGAGTAAATTGATTAAAAACTACCAAGTGATCTGCTGTATTTAAACGATCGTAGTTATTTGTTATTAACAGAGCACTTGTGAAAATTGATCTTATATGAACTCGTTTATATTTTGACGAGTAAGTCGGTTATGTTTAACCAAGTGATTTGCTGTTTTTAAATGACTTTAGTTGACTGTTATCAACAAACATACTTGTGAGAATTCTACAGAGTACTTGTGAGATTTCAACCCAATTCACATGTCAAAATTTTCCCGAGTAAATTGATTAAAAACTACCAAGTAGTAGTTTGTTATTAACAGAGCACTTGTGAAAATAGATCTTATATGAACTCGTTTATATTTTGACGAGTAAGTCGGTTGTGTTTAACCAAGTGATTTGCTGTTTTTAAATGACTTTAGTCTGTTATCAACAAACATACTTGTGAGAATTCTACAGAGTACTTGTGAGATTTCAACCCAATTCACATGTCAAAATTTTCCCGAGTAAATTGATTAAAAACTACCAAGTGATCTGCTGTATTTAAACGATCGTAGTTATTTGTTATTAACAGAGCACTTGTGAAAATTGATCTTATATGAACTCGTTTATATTTTGACGAGTAAGTCGGTTATGTTTAACCAAGTGATTTGCTGTTTTTAAATGACTTTAGTTGACTGTTATCAACAAACATACTTGTGAGAATTCTACAGAGTACTTGTGAGATTTCAACCCAATTCACATGTCAAAATTTTCCCGAGTAAATTGATTAAAAACTACCAAGTGATTTGCTGTATTTAAACGATCGTAGTTATTTGTTATTAACAGAGCACTTGTGAAAATTGATCTTATATGAACTCGTTTATATTTTGACGAGTAAGTCGGTTATGTTTAACCAAGTGATTTGCTGTTTTTAAATGACTTTAGTTGACTGTTATCAACAAACATACTTGGGAGAATTCTACAGAGTACTTGTGAGATTTCATATGGAAGGGGTATATATAAATTTACCAAGCAAATCGGGTAAAATCAACCAAGTGATCTGCTGTATTTAAACAACCGTGGTTGTGTGTTATTTACAAAGATGCTTGTGAGATATTAACAGTTTCTCAGTTGTTTAAGTTTTCATGAGTGAATCGGTTATTAATAACCTATTGCTTAGTTGAAAACACACAAGTTACTTGGTTCTTTGCAATCAAGTAACTTATTTAAATTTAACAAAGTTAAAATACTAAGTAAATGTGTTATTTTTTGCCGATCTGCTTGGTAGATATTTCCCATGTAATTGGTTATTTTTAACTATGTTTATTTAACCGATCTGACTTAGCTGTTTTTAACAAAAACTTCTTGTTTATTTTTTCACAAGACTCAGTTATTTTTAACCGATTTTTTTTTAACCGAGTAAAAATCTTACTCGGTTAAGGGAAATGTTTTTGCGTGTATGCTTTTAAAAAACTCGGTTCTTCTAAAATCAAATCAATCGTTTCTAACAAGATAGAAGTCAAAGAGAGATTTTTTTACAAATATTCTATAGATATGTAAATACGTATTTGTGCCTACAAATATGTAAAACCATTTTTTTGGATGAGAAAAAGATTTTACTGAAAAAATTTGATTCCTACAGCTCCAAAAATTTAAAGTACCTTTACTTGACAAGAGTTACTTCATAAAATTTTGGGCGGTTATTGTCACTGTAAGAATATTTTATTCTATGGATAAGTAAGAAGATATTTAACCCCACAACTCAAAAATAACTACCCTTTGAACTTATTGTCACGTCAAATGTACTTTTCAAAAAGAAACACTTTAAAAGGTGTTCAAAAATGACTCGAAAACTATTAAAACAAATAAACCTATAAATGTATATTCAGAGTAGCTAACCTCATCGACTTTTTTCTTCTCCTACCTGCTTAATAAATACTTGTTCAAAAAATATAGAGTTGACTTTTATGAACTGTCTTAAGCCATAAAATGTATTTTTGTAAGGTAACCCTCTTCCTAAATTTGCGTATACACTTCTCCCCCTCTTAAATATTGTTCCAAAAAAATCTAGAAATTAATTCACTCCAAGGACATCATATATCAGAGTTATCAACAAATATATAACTTCTCTCTCTCTCTCTCTCTCAGATTCTATTTCAGATGTTCTAAAATGACCATTCAATTAACCCCATACCAAAAGCTATCCATATCTGCAGTTTATATTATATATGTGCTATACATACTCAAGCATTTACATATCTTAAATGCTAATCAATGAACTAACCCTCATACGGAACGGCCTTTGTGTCCAATCGACCCTCCGCTCAATTAAGTCGCACAACAGCTTTATACCCACTTCGGACTATACGGACTACGGCTACGGCTACGGCTACGGAATACTGCAGTAGCAAATTTCCACTTCAATGAACCATCAAAAATACATATAGACATCCATTTCAGTTTATCCCAAAATATACCCCCGAACTAATCAACCCTCCCAAAAGTAATACCAACAGCCCAAAACATATCCTTTCGAAATATGTGCCTACTCCGTAAACGTATACGGATTGGATACCCCTCGTATTACAAAAACAACAACAACAAAAATATAATAATAATAAAAAAAGAGAACATTTTAAATGGCCATTCAAATAAATGGACCGTTGCACGCCTGTCACGGTGATTATCCTTTTTGCAATCATTGCAAAAACCTGCAGTAGCTATTACACATGCAATTTGCAAAGGGTCATCTCGGTTGTCACTGTACTTTTCCGTATCGTATCCGTACGTAGTATGTTTAAGGACATACACAATTTGATTTGACAAATAAAAAAACAAAAAAATATTCTCCAAGGACCAGTAAACAATAAAAAGGAAAACACTGATTTTGTTTTTATTATTGCAACACTTTGTTTGATACGGTGAAGCAATATAAATGCTGCAATTACCCTCTTTAAGGACGATTTTTTTGTTTTCTTTTCATGGACAGGACATTTTTGGACATAAGACAAATATAATATATTGAAGAGAAAGTGAAACTGAAAATGATGAACTTACCTTTTGGATAATTCATATTTCACTTGGAAGTGGTTCCTTTAAAGCTCGGCCGATGACAATGATTGCAGCTTCCTCACGTAGCATTGTATAGGATGTCCTATTTTTCAATGTGTTGACCACTAAGTCCTTTTAATACGCACAAGAATTAATCTGCAAGTGAACAAGGTAAGAGAACAAAAAGGATATAAATTAGTCAGAAAACCACATCAGGATAAATATACATATAAGTATAAACGAGTAACTCTTCTATTTATTAGGTATCCGAGAGGATTCCGTTTCCTAAACCACAAAATAACAGTGTAGGGTAAGTACTTTATACCCTCTCTATATCCTCCCTGCCGGCCACCCCTCAAGCCAAAAACTACCTGATTCCTGTCACCACAAATTTATTTCATTGCAAGCTGCAGGTATATAGGGGATCAGGGATCCTGGCAAAGGAGAGTGAGGATGCCAAAAGGATATGTAATTAAATTTTCTTTATAATGCACACAGAGAGTGTAGAGTGCGGTAGGATGCTGCTGCTACTTCTGCTGATGGTGGTGACTCAAGATGGTGAAGCCAAGAAGAAAGGTATCTTCTTCTTCGCAGCGACAACAAGGACTAGAAAAACACGACAATCATGCAATGGATGCTGCTGTTGCTGCTGCTGCTCCTGCTATGCTTTAGCTGGAGCTGATGATGCTCTAGAGCATCTCTTGGCTCCTGATGACGATGATGATGATGATGAGGTAAACACTGCTGAAGCATCACAACGTCTTTGCGGAAATGCAAGTTCCAAGTCTTTTCCCTGGTATTGGTTTTTTGTGTGTCCCTATATCTATACCTCTAGCTATGTGCAATGCCACACTGATTCAACAAAATGGATGTAATGTATCCTTGAGAAGGACTACTGAGGTAATAGCAAGAAAAACGACAGTAAAACCAAAAGTAGATATCTACCTGCAAAAAGCAAAGACAAAAAAATATTCAATCTTCATCGTTGTCGTCATTCGTTTTTCCGTCGTCCTTCGTCCTTCGTGCTTATATCCTTATAGCTTTAGAAAAGGATAAGATGTCTCACTTAGTTTTTTGAGGTAAATATTTTCGGAAGGATATCATCTGCTTTGATTGGTGGTGCTCGCTCTTTCCCTTTCCCTTTCCCTTTTCCTCTCTCTTCACAATTTTCCTTGATATAACTTCTCTGCCTTTATACCATCACGATAAAAGTGATGAGCGCATCGCGCAGAACACTCTCATTGCAATCAGGATAATTGGAAAGGATAAATGAATTAATGTTTACTAATGTTTCGCGTTGCTGTGCTTATTCTCTATAGTAGGTATGTAGGTACGAGTATATACAAAATATAGAAAGGTAGATAGATAGAAATCTAATGTACTTTCTCTGACTTCTACTGTCACACAGTTCCTTGTTTGATAATAATACTTGCTTGCTAGATGCTGCTTGTTTGACAAGATGACTTATATTTACTTGTCTTGAGCTTTTCATTAAATTAACACAAGAGGAGAAACGGAGGCATAACCTATGGACCATCATCTCATCATGAACGATATAGGGAATGATGATGATGATGACGATGATGCAGAATAAGGATCTTCTTCCTGCCGATGATGTTAAGTAAAGAGTGGGTCGCAGGTGAAGATAAACATAAACCATGATTAAGTTTCTTCATTAAGATGCGTTTTAGGGTTTGGGTATATATATAAATGAGATAGAAAGAGGCTTAAGTTGATGAAGGTGTTTACCCATATACAATACAAAAGCTAAGGCAAAAGCAAAAGCAGATTCAGCTCATGTCATTGTTCATTATTATAAGAGATGGGACTCGAACTACAATTTAATTCAAGGAGGGTTAATATAGACATTGCTTTGTTATTAAATCCTTAGCAAAGTCTTCTAAAATTTGGGTTCAAACCTTAATTTTTAGGATGTACGTAATTAGATGATGGAGAATCCAAACTAGGTATACACTATATAAATACATATTTCACATTCCTGAAATTAGTTAAAACTTAAACATTTATATGAATAAAGGGCATGAGCTATGGAGACTCGAGTCATTCTTTTTTTCTTACGAATTAAGAACAAGATAGCTTAAATATTTCAATTCTAATTAATGACAAGTAAATGCTGGAATGTGAACCAAGGAATTAAAATGCAATATTCTAATAAAGGCCTATCAAAGTTCATTAATAAAAATATAAATATTTATGTTCCTTTTATAACAGCAGCTTGTGGAACTTTGTGTGAACGTATATATTTGTACACTATACAGTAATAATTTCAATAAAATAAAATAAATAAATAAATAAATTGAGTGGCGCAACAGTCCGTGGAGAACTAGGGCCTAGTGACTTACAACTCTCAACCATTCCTGTGTGCGAGTACTGTTGTCAGGGATGGAGGGGACCTACAGTTTATGTGCCGAATCCGAACGGCAAATTTCAGAAAGCACTTTTCATGACAAGAATTACTCTTGGAGAATTTGTCAATTCCTTGCAAGAGGCAGTACCCGTGAAAAAAACTTTAGATGACATAGGCAGGGATCGAACCCAAGACCTCTGGCATGACAGTCCAACGCACTAACCATCATGCCACGGTAATTTCAATAAAGCAAAACAGTTTTGAATGAAGAGTTATCAAGTTTAGAAGCTACATTTTTTGTTAGTATTCATGAAAAACCTTAAACAATTAAACATAGATTCCATTAGGTTCCACAAGCCTTTTGGGACTAAAATAAGAGGAGTAAAAAGATAAAATTCTATTGTTTTCAAAGGAATTCAAACGTAATATTATAATAAAGGTTTTTCAAAGTCCATTAATCAAAATATAAATATGTATAAGTTCCTTGCTCTTTCTCTCCTATTACAACAGCTTGTGGAGCCTTGTGGAAGGTATACATTTGTACAGTACACTATACCGTAATAATTTCAATCATGCAAAAAAATTTTAAATAAAAACGTATACAGTTTAGAATCTAAATTTCCCTTGTACCAATTTATGAAAAGCCTTTCGAAATTCTACAAATTTAACATAGATTCCACTAGGTTCCACAAGCCTTTTGGAACTTAAATAAGAGGAGTATAAAGATAAAATTAAATTGTTTTCAAAGGAATTCAAATGTAATATTCCATTAATAAAAATATAAATATGTTTAAGTTCCTTTCTCTTACTCTCCTATTACAGGAGCTTGTGGAGCCTTGTGGAACGTATACATTTGTACACTATAGAGTAATAATTTTAATAATGCAAAAAAGTTTTGAATGAAAACTTATGCGTTTTAGAAGCTATATTTTCCATGTAAACTAAGCATAAGCATTCATGAAAGACCTTTCAAAATTCTAAAAATTAAACATAAAATCCGTTAGGTTCCACAAGCTTTTTGGAACTTAAATAAGAGAAATGTAAAGAAACATTTCAATTATATTCAACGACCGGGAATATACCTTTGATTTGAAATCATTAATTTCATATTTTTGATATATTAATATAATTTTTGTGTTCCAATTCTCCATCTTTATTCTTTTTTTATAATTCTTGACGAATTTAAATTTAAACTAAATTTTAAAAAAAACTACATCAAAATGAGAGCAATTAAAAAATCAGAATTTAGAAGAATATTTGAATGCAAATGGAAACTATTTAAGCAGTTCAAAATCTTCATTTACTGTTATGATTTAATTTGTAAGTATTCATTGAAGCGCTTTAAAAATTATTAAATATTTATATAGTCCTTCAAAACTCCTACAAATTCAACAAAGATTTCAATAGGTTCCACAAACCGGAGGGAACAAAAATAAGGCAGTAAATTTATAGAAATTTCATATTTAAAAAATATCTGAAATATACCTTTATTTTGAAACCATTATTTTCATAGCGCCAATATATTGAGAATGTTATGGGATATCATTTCTGCATCGCTAGATTTGTATCAATCTTGGCTGCTATACAAAACTTCTGCAATTTTCCAATTATGTGGTACATGTCTTATGTAGTTTAAAGCATGCGTTCATTATAAATTAACAAAAGTAACATTTTGCAGACTAATATCGTTCATACAAATCATGGTAAAAGTTTTCGAAAAACTGTTACTGAAAAGTTCGAGCAAACTAATAGAAGAAAAAAGACTAATTCTGAACCTTTATTTTGAATTTGATTTTTTTTTTAAAGCTATAGGAAAGTTAAAAAAAAAAAAACATAAAATTAAAGAAAATGTATGAAATCTTTATTTGAATCGATAGTACGGTTCATTTATTTTAATGTTTGAAGATTAATTCATGCAAATGTTGACCTTGACTGCGCTTCAAATGGTCCATCCGCTTAGTCCGATTTTAGCATACTCTTTCCAACATTTCGGCCGGTATCTCACGATAAATGCTTCAATGTTGTCTTCCAATGCGTCAATTGAAGCAGGCTTGTCTGTATAGACATGAGCCTTAACATAGCCCCACAAAACATAGTCTAAAGCCGTTAAATGAAACGATCTAGGCGGCCAATTGACCGGTCCCGAACGTGAAATGAAATGTTCACCGAACTCGCCTCTCATGAGTCCATTTTTTGCATGCATTGGTAGCTCTTGCAATGCTTCTGGTTGATATTCACCCATTGAGCCAAAAATGAGCTTCGTCCCTCGCTAGAAGAAGCGCGCGATGAACTTTCATAACAGAGCACGCATTTTGATAATATAATATAATTATTTGCAAGCGTTGTTAGTTTGTAAAACGATTCATGGTCAAATTATAGACCAAACTGAAGACGTTTGACAGTGAAACAAAACTCGAAACGTGAGTCAGCTGTTTAAACCAGTGTTGCCAAATAGGTAATAGCTAAAAAATTACCCATTAGAAACATGCATTGAAATGATAGACCAAGCACATGGAGTTACAGATTTGATGAAAAAGTTTAGGAAAGAAAAATCAGTTGCTCAATACTTTGATAAGGTTTGGAAAACGGCATAGAGACCTTCCCTGGCTATTCTACTAAATACGGAAATTTTCTGTTGCGAAACGACTTTTTAAAGTACGATGCGATAATAATTACTTGAAAATTAAAGGTGGCGTATCAAAAGGAAATGTCCTAAGGCCAACATTGTACAAGGGATATGGTCATCCATGCTAATGATACTGAGATGATTGGTGTAAAATAAATCCTTTACGAAGGCTACACAAAAATTGTACAACTGAGTTCTTTCTTTATTGTACGAGAAAATGTTCTGAGATTAAGAGGAACCATGTCTCATGAGCTTATAGTCTAAGAGGTAGGAAAAAGCGTTACGACAGTCGACAGTATCCAAACCTTTCTTCAAGTGAATCATAGATTGGTCGTGATTAAACGGAGGTACCGAATCTAACTGTGCGTCTGTTAAAGAATTCCATACGAAAGACTGGGTTAATAAATTTTTAATCTATAAGTCCCAATATTACACTAAATGTTTAATCAATTTTAAAATAAGTAAAGAATCCTTAAATATACATACGTCAATTTTTAGTTAAATGGCCCTTTAACCAAAAGCCAAAATCAATATTACCAAAAGAAGAGAGCACGAACATATTAATTCATAACTTTTATCAATGTTCAATCATCATCACGTCTATTTAAATCTTAGTCACATCTTTAACTATATACCAAAAAAGAAATCCACCATTTCGGTTCAATGGAATTTGAGGCTTATGGGTCACAGCACATGGCCCAGTTTCCACCGAACTTTAATGAACTCTAAAATACCAAACTTTGTCATTTAAACCTTCAGACCCAAATACAAACACCCCAAAACGAATAGTTTATATATAATTATCTTTCAAGGATTCATTAGAAATTCCAAAAGCAAAAGATATATTTCAAACTTATTCAAGGGAAAGCTAAAAGCCCAACCAACCAACCGATCGACTGAATGTGTGTCATTTTCATCCGCCCGCAAAAGGACAAACGTTTCGTTAGAATTATGTTCGTCCTTTTTTTGAGAATTCGTGGAATATTCCTTCGTCATTTTGTGAGCTTACCAATGAACATGAAATTTATATATAGACACAGACTTAGAGACCAAACCCGCATTCAGACACATTTAACACAACGACGATGCGATGCGACGCGATGTGAACGTGGTGTTAGGTCTGCCGTAACGTAACCATCTCGCCACCGAAATATTGCCCCAAAAACCAAACTGAAAATTCCAAAAACGACCGCAAATTCAATGAGCAAACTTTTTGTCCCGCTCTAATAGTTGTCAATTAGTCAATAGCCTTTGGGCGAATTAAACTTTTGGCTTACGCTCATTAATTTATTTAAATTATCCAACGCCCGTTCTGGTGATGTATAGGTAAAGTCGTCCGCTGCAGTCATCTATAACGACTCTTTCGGCGTTGCTTGGTTGCGAAGGGAATGAAGAGCAAACTTTTTGGGAAGTTTTTAAGAGGAAAAGATATCCTTTTTTTTTTTTAAATAATCTGAGTGTATTCATAAAAAGGATTTTCGAAAGGACCACACAAACCACAATCAATCAGCTTCAAATGGTGTTGTTTCGATGAACACGAATCAAAACAAGGGACAGGAGACAGAGGAGAGGTGGAACGGGGGGTGGATTCATCGTTATTCCCCCAAATAGCGGTACAGTCAACCCTTTCGGTGTTTGTATAGCATTTCCATTGAATGCATTTGTGACAAATCGAATTATATCCCGACCGATGACTATGCTGATGATGTTGGATTTGAATGTAGATGCTGATGCTGATGAGAGGACAAAACAGGAAGGGAATGGGAGGTGTATACAAATGCAATCAAGGTCCTAGAGATGGAGTGCGCATAAAAACATCGATCTCTCCGTCTCGTTATACACTTTGAGTGGCGTCAAGCTCCAAATACCAGCATCAGTAGTGGCCGTAGCAGCAGAAGCAGCAGCTCGACAAAATCGCTCAGACGGAGTGCCCCTCTTTTGTCAACTTTTCTTCTTCTCCTCTACTCAACAACAGTATACTGAGTGCTGCAGCATGCTGTATAGATACTGTATCAAGGATATCGAGGAATGTGTCCGTCCGAAATACATTCACAGAGGAGCATTAATTAAGTTTGCAGGCAACGGCAACGTGACGATGTTAATTTTATAATCTCTTTATTTGAAGGGAGTGCGTCAGCGGCAGCGGCAGCGCCCCTCGCTTGTCGCCATCAGTGTCGTTGACTCCCAAAATATCGAGAAAAGGAGACGGCTTTTTGATGAGACTGCGGTTGCTTTGGTTGTCGCATTTATATAGCAGGACGACATTTCCTCTGTAACTTCCAAAGTACTTCAATTCACTTCTTCAAAGAGAGATGCGATGAAATTTGTACTTTTGTCAAAATGCTGTTGATGTTGATTTTAAGGACATGCAGCCTTTGTAGTTGTGTTACTCGTAGCGTTGTTTGTTTATTTGGGAGGGTCTTATGACGCGTAGTGTAAATCACAGGAAGCTATCAACTTCACTCATATAGGAAAGGAAAGTTCTTTGGATGATATAATTCTAAAGGGTTTTTTGATCTTGGTTTACCCACTTTTAAGTGGGTTTTGATTTGGGTTTGAAAAGGCTTCACTGAAAGGTATTTATATAGAGTCTGACTCAAGGATTACATGAAAGCGAGAGTTTGGTTAACCTGAATAAAGAGTGTGTTTTCTAAGAGGACTAAATTTGTTTAAAAATGAAATTAAGGAAGTTTGGAATGATGATATTTCGTGGTTTTGTTTTTAATGTGGCATATTTGGAAATGCAATCTTAAGGGCTTCGAAAACAAAGTATCATTTTAAGTTCTAGAAAATTCTTCATAAATTATCATCGTGATTGCATAATCACCAGCAGTGTTTACCTTTTGCTTCTTTATTAAGTTTCTTAATGGGTTAGGCCAAAGGACACCATAGAGGTCGAAAATATAAGTTGTTTGGGGATTTTTGTTATCAATGAATGCAAGCAATCGTCTTGTTTGAAAATATTTATTACAAAACTTCCAAAGAAATTATATTTCACAAGATATATTTAAAATTTTAAGTCAATCCGTTAAAAACGGTCTGAAGCGAATAAATACTTTCAACAGTTATGCACATTCAAAATCCAAGTCTTTAATATTTTAAAATTGTGAGCATATGAAAAAATGTCAATGCTTAATTTTTGTACCGTTATCCAAAAACACAAATACAAAATCTAGTATGTGCAGCATTGAAACCCGTCAACTTATTCAAGTTTTTAGCCACTTATTGAGATTTACAGATTTTGAATTTAAATTTTGACAGTTGGGTTTTAAGTTCTTGGGATTTCAAATGGAGATGTTTTTTTAAGTTCCCCGTTGTAAATCCAAAAAACGCTTAGTTTTTTACTGGACCTTCTTCGACAAAAGTCAAAGCTTTTTTGGGTTAAATTTAGACTACCTAATTTATATTATTTCAAGATCCTTAAAATACATAAACTTTAGGACACACAAGTTGAACACAATCCACTTATAACTTTAATTTGTATTTTTTATAACAACTTTTACTTACAGGCCTTGTTTGCATTGTTTGGCAAAATCGTTTCGATTTATATCTCCATTCTTTACCAATCTACGTCTTCTAAATTGGCCACTTGCACAGAGGGTCCTTTAATTTTTTTTTCTTTATTCTGCAACGTTGTTGTAACAACACAATAAAAATCCCGACCTAAATAACAACTACTTGAGAGTTTTATACCTGTATGTGTATGTGTGTATGGGGGTGTAAGTTGCCTGCTATAGGTAAATTAAGCTAACAAAACACTTAAAATCCATACCCGTAGGGGGTGAACTGTGTAAGGAACGTGGGACTAGAAAAAAAAAAAGAGGAAGCTCTTAAGGATTAAGTCTCGTTATGGAACCGTAAACGGTGTCACTAGTCCAGTGCTATAATTCTTTGCACATAATCCTGTAAGCTAGGGGAGGGTATATAAAGTAGGACTGGTTTCGTTTATTTTTATAACTTTATATCGCCCCTCTTTGGATATCCCCTCTTTCTATATCGACATCTGCTCTTCTGAGTTATGCTTAAATATAAAATGAAAAAAAAAAACGTTTTTTTTCAATCGTTCCTCGCTGAAACTGTTACTTCTTCGTGCAATGACGACGAGAAGCATATAATAACGGTGGGTGAGAGGGATGGGAGGGATTGAGCTATAGAGTTGAAAAAGGATAACGATGGCAAAAGCAAAAGCAAAGGAAGGAACTACGCTACCTTAAACTCTATATGAAAGATGCCAATAACTATTTGCCAAAGAAGAATAAGTTTTTCTTATACCCGTTATAAGTCTAACTCTCTCTCCGCTAGCTCTCTTTCTGTTATCCTTGCTAACTTTTACAACGATTTAATGACTTCCTTTTCGACACACATTATTATCCTGCGTCAGACAAATCAACTGTGATGCTGATGCCTGATGGGCTGGCTTCATGGGTTGTGGAGTTGGAGTCACATTTAAAAAAAACGACGTTGAAGATGACGTTTCATTCTGAGCTCTGACATTATTTTTTGTGTACCTTGTTTTCTTTCATCTTCTTCGTCCTTCGTCGTCGTCTTTCTCCATAATCCAATATTATACCATCATCATAGGGATTCCGTTTCCAGATACGGATACAAATTTGGCTTAAAATTGGATTTGGGCTCGCTGCATTGGTTGGCATTTAAATTTACGACTCTGTGTTACCACCACCGCAGTCTTTACGAGGACTCAACCATCAACCTTCGAGGACGATGGATTTCTTTCATTGCTTGTTGTTA
Source organism: Eupeodes luniger (assembly GCA_951509635.1). Taxonomy (NCBI): domain Eukaryota; kingdom Metazoa; phylum Arthropoda; class Insecta; order Diptera; family Syrphidae; genus Eupeodes; species Eupeodes luniger. Next base: position 6,450,704 of record OX608073.1, read on the forward strand.
CTTTTTTCGACTTTTTTTCTTTCCTTCAAGTCTTGCTGTTCTTATTTTTGTTTTCCTTTTTGTATTTTGAGATTTTATTTCAACAGTTTTTATTCGATTTTAAGATGAGAAAAGAATGGAAACGATATTGCGCACACAGGATAGAGGAATTATTGTAAACGGGACTTTACGTTCAATAAATATTGCAATTAAAATAAATTGGCAATCGAGTTGGAAAAAAAAAATAATGTAGGGACCTATCTATACTCATTTCTGAGTTGTTGTAAACCGATATAAAGGTAAATATAAAAGTTTGTATAACCTGAGTTTATATAAATTACAATATTAAAGGAATAATCATGTGATGGAGTTTATTGCGCTACAGGTGGTGTGTTAATGCAAGAAATGAGATAGTTTCTTTTAATTCTTTTAACCCTTGTTGAATTATATCATTGAAAAGGAAACAGTGTATTGAAGCTTGTGTATTGGACTTATTTTATATGCATATTTATGGTATATTAAAAAATTATCATAATGGGAAGTGTCAATGGGAGACTATAGCATGATAAAAAATGTATACTGTGACGTATACGTATTTTTTTAAAATGTATTTTCTCAATATAACAGAATGTTCTTTTAGTATTGCTTTTTTTAAAGTCGCTAATACTAAACTACCAAAAGACACAACCCTAAGTAATAAATTAATATAATACCCTTCAAAACTAGCAAACGATGTATTTTGAAAAAGCTAAACTATGAATTAAAATGTTTCAAAAATAGTTTAGTACCTAATTTAATTTAGTAAAGTTTTTGTATTTTTTATTTTTTTTTGAAAAATTGGTCTTAATTTACCCTAAGTCAATATTAGGTACCAACAAATGTAGGTAATTAAATTAAATTTCTTTGAAATTTGGATCAATGTCAACATTTTTAACTTCCCATAGGAAGTTATTGTAATGGGTCCGATTTGTCAAATTGAAAATTTTGACATTTCTCGACGTTTCAAGGTCCCTAGAGTGGAAATAAAAGATTTTTAGAAAGATGCCTGTGCGTGCGTGTGTACATACGTTCGTACGTCCGTACGTTCGCGACGTTTTTTTCGTCGTCTATAGATCAAGAACCAGAAGAGATATCGACTTCAAATAAATGTTATTATACAGATAATAAAGCAAAAAGATGCAGAAAGGGCTCTCAAAAAAATTGCGTGGGTGGTTTTTTTAACATAGCAGTTTAAAAAAAAGGTGAACATTTTGGTTAACCCTAAATATCTCATGAACCAATGACGTTAGAGACTTGAATTAAATTTTATATTATACATTGTAACGTAGTACAAAACATCCAATTAACGGTTTTTTATAAATCAAAAAAACTGAAAAAAAATTTGTCACCTCGAAAATTTTACGACCAAAATATGATTTCATCTCCAAAACAATTTTGTGCAACGAAGAATAATGGTTTTGATATCTGATAAAATTTTGAGAAAAATCTAATTGACAGTTTTTTTATAAAAAATAAAAACCTAAAAATAGCATTACTTAAAGTTGGTAAAAATTGAATTTCGACTTAAATATCTTTTCAAAAACTTGAGACTAAGGCTTCAAACTTATTTTATCGTATAAGAAATATTGTTTCCAACATTCAGTAAGATTTTGAAAAAAAATCGAATTGACAGTTTTTTTACAAAAAATTAAAAACCTAAAAAAAAATTGGGTTGGGTTCGATATCCCGGCTTTTATATTCCCGTTTCTTAAAATCCCGATTTTAAAATCCCGTTTTTTATAATCCTGCTTTTTATAATCCCGATTTTTTATAATCCCGCTTTTTGTAATCCCGTTTCTTATAATCCCGTTTTTTATTATCCCGATTTTGCAATCAAAACTAGTTGTTTAATTTTTAAAACTCGCGCGATTTTTTAAAATTAAACAACTAGTTTTGATTGCAAAATCGAAATTAGAAACAAATTAAAAAGAAATTAAATATGAGATATTTTTCTAGATTCATTTTATTGTGACCTTTAACAAATACAACATATCAAACAATAAGAAATATAAAGTAAAATAGTATTCTTTTAAAACAAACTCAAATCAATTAACAAAGTCAACGATAGCAGTAAAACCGTTATCGAGAGGTAGATTTGCTGTGGGATGCATATCTTTTGTGCAAGAGTTAATATTGTAAACAAAAATGAATGTTTATGTACAGTAAAAACAAAACAAATTACGATATTATAATATTTTAGTCAAGAAATTTAACATAAAAACCTTTGACTCCTGTTGTTATTTAGTTTAACGCACGTATTTTGTAAAAAAAACGGGATTGTCGGGATTTGACGGGATTTTAATTGATCGGGATTTTGAGTAAGCGGGATTTTAAAAGACGGGATTTCAAAAAATCGGTATTTTAGAAGACGAGATTATAAAAGCATATAAACTTTTTTTTCGGGATTTTTTAAAAACGGGATTTTAAAAAGCGGGATTCCGGTACGCTCGAAAAAAAATTTAACAAAAGTTGGTAAAAATTGATTTTTGACTAAAATATCTTTTCAAAAATTTGAGATAACGGCTTCTAACTAATTTTTACTTATAAGAAATATTGTTTTCAACATTCGATAAAATTTTGAGAAAAATCGAATTGACAGTTTTTTTTACAAAAAAAACAATACTAAAACTTGGTAAAAATTTACTTTCGACTCAAATAGCTTTTCAAAAATTACAAATATTGGCTTCAAACTTATTTTATTTCACAGAAAATATTGTTTTCGATATTCAGTAATTTTTTTTATAAAAATCCAGCAGTCCGTTTTTTTCATAAAAAAATAAAATCTACAAAAAATAGTACGCAAATTTGGTTAAAATTGATACATATAGACAAACTTTTAACCAAGACAAATCGACAGACGGGATGGGAAGTTATCAGTGTGCGTAGCATCCCAGCCTCTTTTTTAAACCAACAAATTGGACCGCAAATTCCAATCTTTCATAATTTTTTTCAAACCCCAAGATGCTCGTCTTGTATCAAATAAATGAATCTTTATATTTAATTTATACTGCAAAATGAGTCCTCAAAACATCCTTTTTTATAATAAGCGCACACTCAACGGGATATTATGCAAAGACTCAGTTGAGCACTAAAAAAGACAGAGAGGGGCTGAAAGGAGGTGTCGGTGTACATTGGTTTTTAATTCCTGAATATTGAATAGGCTGGAAAAGACCGAGTGTGGTAAGGGATTCCACATTCGCGTAGTAAGGCTAATGAATGAATCTCTTTACTTGACAGTAAGACCGCAGTTGGGCTCGAGGGTATACTGATGAATGAGCATTCCTAGAAGCGCGAGTATTACTGTTGAACTGTGTAGGGGGAGAAATGGAACTAACATCAACAGTAAAAATAAAAAAAATATAATAAATAAATACCTAGAATACAATAATATAATCAAGCTTTTTATGTATATAAGTCTTGTAGATATAACAGCCAGATCAGAGGGGGAGAAAAACTTCTAACATCGCTTTAGAAAACCCAAATATCTTTCTGCATTTTTGGCGACATCGCGTATGTGATCGTTCCACAAGAGGTGGTTGGTGATACACATATTAATTATATCGAGATGTTTAGTCTCCTTGATGCAAGTGCCATCTATGGATAATGGCAAGGAAGTATATCTCGCTTTAACGATACAAGACCGCATTGGGTTTCCGAAGCATTCAAATCCACGCGTTTTTTTATTCCCCATTGAACAATGCTGTTCAGGTCGGAATTTAAAGAGCTTAGCATATTTTGTCCTTGTAGTTCCATAGATGTGAGTCTGAAAACGAATATGAAAAACTAATAGTATTATCATCAGCGAAGCAATATATTGGATTAGAAGTTGTTGGAAACAGGAGATCATTAACAAAAATGAAAAAGAGTGTTGGATTTAGAACAGAGCCCTTAGGCACGCCAGCATTTATTTTTGGTTTTCTGACTTGAACTCATCAAATACTACTTGTATGTATTACTAATTTAAAGAACAAGGGATTCATGAAAACCGAAAGCATACATTTTCGATAAGACACAATGATGCCAAACGGTACCAAATGCTTTTGAAATATCAGGGGCTATAATCTTACTTTCTCCAAAACTATGTGTAAAGATTTGCTCTACTGTTCGGTGAGATGAACCATAACCAGTGGACCTATTGCTGCGAAAGCCATACTGCTGGTCATTAAGAAGCTTTTGGTCTTCGATATATTTCTTGGGCTAATAATTAATCAGCGTTTCCATGACCTTAGAAAGAAGGGGCGTAGTGCAATTGGTCAATAACTAGAGGGAGACGAGGATTCACTTTTTTTGGGGATGGGCTGGTTAAATTCTGTTTTCCATGTACTCAAACCGAGACCTGAGGACATATGAAAAAGCGTTCCCAATTGAGCTTGCTTACAAAAAAAACAATAAGTACAAACAAATAGAATGTCTTGAATAATTTTGCAAACACTTTAAAAAACATACCTCAAAGACATATTTTTGAACATTATTGTAAACATTTTGTTATCATTATTTAAAAAGCACATGAACAAAATAAATTGATGGTAGGAATTAAACGAAAAGGTAAGACATCGTTATTCTAAGTTTTATTCTATAAGGGAAGGTTAAGTGTTTCTATGGACATATTCTTTCACTTTTATAACATTTTTTCAAAATTTTAACGAATGTCATTAAATCAAGGTTCCTTATTTAAAATGACGAAAAAAAAATACAAAAAAGTTTACCATCGTTATTATAAAATATTCCAACATTCAACACAAAACAAAACATCAAGTTCGCAGTAATAACGTTATACAAAATAATAATTTTTCTTTCAAGCTTAACTCATGTGCACTTGCAGTTTGTTAAGCGAAACATTCTAGATGTAAGGTAAAAATTAAAAAAAATACATAAATACAACCTGACTTTATCTCTTTTTCCATAATAATATAAAAATAATGCAACTTGCATTAAAAACAAAAATTCCATGAATTAAAGACAACAATTTTACACCTTCGTTCAGAGTGCGAGAGATCCTTTCAAAAATGAATGTTCTTAACTTTTCTCTCCTTCTTCCTAACCTCTATCGCTCTTAACACCTTTAAAATCCAACCCGCCAAACCCCCCTTTCCCCTCTGGTAACATCAACAAACTTCACAAAATCCTCTTACATGAAGGAATCCTTTTGTACTCAAAAATATACAGAAAAAAAAAATAAATTTAAACAAATTTACTTTCGCATTTACATTTTACACATCTTACACTTGGTTGGTGAAATAATTTCGCACACGCCCGAGTCTATGGGAATGTTTTTTCCTTTTCTACTTTTTTTTTTGCATCCCAAAGGACGAATGTAGATATGTATGCATATGCGTGTTTTTATAATCGTTGCTCCTTTTGAGCGCTTAACGAGGTGAATACCTAGAGCATTGCAATGCCAGGAAAAAAGGGAAGTTGAACAAAATAAAAAAAGCACACTCTCATCAGCATATACATACATTAACGAAGGACAATGCACTTCGAGGCATATATACACAACACATATCCTTTCTCGTCAAAGTGAATTTGTGTACAATAAAATGAAAAAAAAAACACAAAACATAAAGTTTTACGCCCAAAGTAATCGCGTTCACTTAGCACAAGCCCCCGCCCTGGCCATATCCTTTTTCCTATTCTTATGCCCTTTACTGAAGAGAAGTCTCAAATGCGTTGTTTATAAGAATTTGAGTTCATTAATATCACACATATTCAACCATCATTCGAATAAATGCGATGACGACGACCATCAGGACATTCCATGCCAGTCCACCCCATCCAGCTCTTAGATCTAAGTGTTTAGGCTTTTGGATGGATAAATCTTCGCCAAATATGGCGACTATGGTGGAATATCCTCAAAATGATGTCCTTTAATGATGAACACAAAAAAAAAGATAAATGACTCAACATTGTGAGTGATTCGAAAGAAGAAGAGTATGCTGATGACAAGCGGCGCGGCAGCAGGACTCAACAACTTTTGGTTAATGTTTTCCGAGGAATTGTTTTGTTTAGTTCTTTTTTTGTATCCTGATGCGCCCCCGCAATTCAGACAGAAGGTCATACATAATGGAACAACAACCCGCCATCGCCATGGACGCCGCCGCGCCGACACCACCGTCGTGCCGCTGACATCCATAGTGTATAGTATAATAGTTGAGGGTCTATAATGTATTTTCAATGCAAGGACTTTTGGTTGTACACTAAGGACTTGTAGGGTTATGGCCCAGCAAGGAACACAAGTCTCATTTGTGTTTTACTCTGGAATCGGTAATGTTGTTTTGGATCTTATGTTATGTTATGTTCCGCCAAAATGATTGATGGATTTTACATTTCAAGGCAAAGAGAGGGAGTGTGCTGCGTGCAATGGTGACTCAGTGGTTAATACAGAATAAAGCAAGAGAAAACACAAGTGCGTAGCCAGTGGGAGGGAGAGTTAGGGGTAATCAAAACACGAATATGTCATTTTTAACTAAGCATTGGAAGTAATGTACACGTTCAAAATTATCAAACTGAAATTAAAATCTAAATTATGATATGCCATATCTCAAGGACAAGTTAAGATATCAACTCATAAAAAGTTTAGTTTCACATAAATACCAACACCAAATTGTGCTGCAAGGACTTTTAAAAACTGGAGTTGTCTGACCCTAAATATCTTTCAAATCAATGATGATCGACTTCAATTAAAACAAAATGGCCACTTTAAATACAGATGTGAGCCCAATGCCTACACACATGAGTTTGGAACCAAATGAAAGCTGATGTTTTGCTTAAAGTTGGAGAAGTTAAAATAAAGATATCGAGATAACAGCATATAAGAAATAACTGAAGTATTTATTTTCCAGCAAAGCCTGAGCCAATTTTATGAACAGACTATACATCAAAAATATTGATATCATCTTAAAGATATTTCTGTGATCTTTCATTTGGTACTAATATCGTTTTTAAACTCTTGGTTTTTAGTTCATCAAAACATTTTCTTTATTTTTCAAAAAGAACAATATGTTTTTCAGTTTTAATCCGAATATTATGCAAGATAATTTATTGGAACGCCAGAAATATTTGTATGGTTCTTATTGAACACCTGCATTATTTTAAAGTCAGTCAGAAAAGCAAAATGGAAATAAGATCAGAAAATCAAATAAAACATGACGTGTATTCTGTACAAACCAGACAAATTTGGTATCTATTCTTAGAAAAAAGTCAGAATTTTATTTTTTCAAACTAAAAGAGGATAGGATGCGACCCACACTAATAACTTCAAATCCGTGTGTGTCTGCCAATTTTCTTAAAACATTAACAAAATGTTGAGTACAATATTTATTGTCAGAGACACAAATTTGAAGTCAGTATCTGTCTTTGTTCTCATAATACTTTAGTCGAAAACCGTTTTTTACTTACGACATATAGGAACTATATGGCAGGTATTGCATTCCTAAAAAATTTTGAACTCGAGATTTTAATCAAACATGACATTTCGATGGTAGAGAAGTCGAAAAAAGTGGGTCTGACTGTCATCGCCCCAACAGCCCAAACAGTTGGGTGGATTGAGTTCAAACTTGAAAATTAAGGTTTTAAGCTGATTCACGTGAGGTGTTTTTACTGTTTCTTTTTTTAAACTAAAAATAACAGTAGTCCCCATTCTGCTCCAGAAGAGTACCTCCACGGTACCCGTATTTTATTCTTAAGTTTTCTCAATAACTATATTTAATGATCAAAAATTTCATTCATAATGATCATCATTCAATATTAAACATTTTTTTCAAAATTCGATTTTTCGAAAACCGGTCAATATTTTTTTTTTTAATCAAATATGCATGCAATATCAAATTAACATGCTAAAATATTTTTAAATTAGTATTGACACATTTTATATATATAAAAAAACGATTTAACAAATTTTAAGTTTTTGAAAACAAACATTTTTACAGGTACATTTTAGATTCTTCAAATACAGTAAATATTTTTTAAAAGACTCTTTGGATACATGAGTGCGACACAGCCTTGAATATTATTCAATTAAAAACTAACTGTTGGATTTTTCTAAAATTAGTTTGAGGGGAATATATTTAATTTTGCCAAGATATTTGAGTCAAAATTCAAGTTTTACAAACTTTTGGTAAAGTTTTTTCTAGGCTTATAATTTTTTTTTTTAAACTGTTACCTACCTCAATTTTTCTCAAAATTTTACCAGATATCAAAAATGTTCATCTTCGTTGCATAAATTTATTCATTTTTTTTCGGAAAAATATTTTAGGTGACAAGTATTCTTTTTATTTTTTTTTATTTATAAGAATGGTAATTGATTTTTTTTCAAAATTATTTGGTACTTAAATTTGGATCAACCAAAATTTTCACTAGTTTTTTAAATTGATATAGTAAAAAAACACAAACTCAATTATTTTTGAAAGTTCTTTCTGCATTTTTTGATGCTATTATCTGTAAAACAAAATTCATTTTAAGTCAATATCGCTACTGGCTCCTGAGATATGGACGACAAAAATGGTACGAACGTACATAAACACGCACACACAGACATCTCTCTAAAAGTCTTTTATTTAAATTCTAGGGACCTTGAAACCTCGAGAAATGTCAAACAATTGCTCAATTTCAAAAATCCAACCTATTAAAATAACTTCTTATGGAAAGTTAAAAAACTAATCTGCTTATTAAGCTTCAAAAACAAAATTGTAATATATTACCTTTTTTGAAAATCGGTTTTTTATACAATAATTTTAATTTTTTTTGAGAAGCATATTAAGTAAATTGAAATACAAACAAATTAGAAATGTGTTATCATCAAATGTTATTTTCAGAAAAAAAAATATTTAAATCTGTTCAGTTTTTAACTTAAAAATAAATTAGTAATGTTGTCAGGGATGGGGGGAACCAATAGTTTTAAGCTATTGCCTCGCAAGAGGCAGTATCAGTGAAAAAACTTTAGATGGCACAGAGAGCAATTGAATCCAATACATCAGGTATGACAGTCCAAGGCACTAACTATCATGCCACGGGTACTATGCATAGAGTCGTTACGAAAAATAAGAAAACACCTACATATAACCTTTATTATTTCCAAAATAGTTTTTGAAGTACTTTAATTGTAATCCTATTTGTATTTTTGTTTAGTATTTAGTAATAAATAAAACTGGAAAAAAAAGTATTTTCAATACTATGTGAATGTTGAAAATCTTGTTCACAATACTAAATTTTAAGGGGCTTGAAGTTTGATTGAAAATTTCAAAGTCGTATTTCTAAGTAAACTGAGTACCATTGAATGTGTGTAGTACTCTGTGATAACGTAAGATATTTTTGATTGGATGAACTTGGCAATAAAAAAGTCACCCGAATGTGCATCACTCTCACTTGTCCAATGAATATTGTACAGCTCCAGAAAGGTCTGTACATTCTTTAAATATTTCTATTGCTGTTTTTAAAATTTTCACCATACAAAATATTTTCTAAGAAATTTCAACTCCCCTTCTACGAAATTTTTGAATGCGTTCCTGATATGGCATCATTCCCAACCATTCTTGCATGCCGTGTCTGCATTATAGCCCCCACCATACCTTCAACCGAAGTAAATTGTTGGGGTGTAGTTCAGAAGCAGATAGAAGTATTGAGATGTGTTTTGTCAGTCCTGTCCTGTTCTGATGATGTGATATTATCCTTACCCTCGGATAAATCTTTTTTTGATTTTGACATCATCATCATAATGATAGTGTGGTTAAGATTGAAAGTGAATTAAAGTAAGAAGAATGCATTCATTTTTTTTTTTTTTTTTCAAAACATAAAATCGATAACTTACTTTAATGGTAAGAATATGACAACATCATCATCAACATTTCATCAGTTTCAGCTTTAACGTGTCAAATATGAAATCACTGTGATACTTTCACTTCTTTTCTTTCCCTTCTTCTTTTTCTATTCAAAAACTCTTTGACATGTGGCCAACAAACAATCAAATTAAAAACACATTTGTTGATTAATTTATCGAAATTAATTACTTCCAAAACCGATCATTATTAAATATTCTAGATTTTTGTTATAAAATTCCATTAAGTGAAAATTGAAACAAGGGCTTAATTTTCATTTGTTTAGAAACTGCAGACAAAATATAACTATTTAAAAGGTAAACATTAGATTTTAAAAGGTTATAACAAAACTTTTCTTTTAGATAAACAAATAAGTAAGCTGATCAGTTTCTTTCTTTATTTTTAGGGTTTCACTTTCTTCAAATCATAAACCAGTGGTAAATATTCTAAGGATACTTTTTTCTTGTAATAAAAAAACTTTTGATATAAATTTATAAACTTAAAATCGCTTGAATGTAATCAAAACGCAAGGGACGAGGATTGCAGCAACCTCACTGACATTCAACAAAATTTAACGAAAGTTTTCAAACAGAGAGCAACTTCATTAAGTTTGACTATTTTCCATTTCACTCTAATTTATTAAGCTACTCTTTACGATTTATGACATAACAAACATCAAAAACAAAATCTGTTAAGAGCAACTTTAACTGTCATTTTGGAAAAATGTAGTACTTTTAGGGTGCGTTTACATTTCTTAGCATTGTGATCAGTGTTCGTACCTACTTGGTACTACAATTTCAGTTAATTTTTTTTATTTTTAAAATTAATTTTTAAAATTAATGAGAAGTGTTGTAGATTGTTTGATTGTTTTGAGAAGATAATTATTAAAGAACTAATTGCTCGTAAATCTGCTTTTCTGAATAGACTTATAGTCAGCAAGAACAAATTAAATCATTTACAAACATTTCTATGGCATATCAAAGATAGGTCTCGGGGTGTAAAATAAATACAACTAAGTCAGTCTTCTTGTGCCTGTGACAAAGATGGTGAAAATTCGACTCAAAGGTGTAAAATAAGTTTACGTTCCTTGGACGTAGACTTGCATTAAGAGGTTTTGAAAATAACATGACTTTTTGTATTTTTCTCTAAAAATTAGAATAGAGACTTTATGATCGAGAATTGGGATAAATCTCTCTAAAATAATTAACAACAACTTTAGAATGACAGTTCAATCATATTTAAGCTAAAAATAGCATTGATCTTTGTCGATATTTTTAGTAAACACACCTACCAATATGTATCTTAAGATAACAGCCCATCCTATAGGTGAAACAAAATATGCAGTCTTGGGATTTATTTCACCTTTTTAAAAAAATAAATCAATATAAACGAAACGGGATTTTATTAAATATTTCAAATTGTTTAAAATTATTTTGTGGAAGCAATATATTTTTAATTGACGGTTGTGTTTTTTTTTGAAGGAAGGACTAAGAATTCCTTCAATTTTTTAACCATTATCATTTCCAATAAATTTTGTTCTAATTAAACATAAATAATAACAGGTATAGAAAATAGCTTTTCTAAGTGATATATTATAGAAACAAATATCTCCACGAACTTCCAAAGAGAGTGTATTTTCCAAGATATATTTAAAATGTTAAGTCAAAACATTAGGTTGAAAACTATTTAACGTTTGAAGTTTTTAGTAGTAGAAAATCAAGAATAGCTTTAATACTTAAATACTTAAATTCAAAAACCGAGTACTTTAAGGTTTTTTTTTTTAAGGGGAAAATATTTTTTGACTAGATTTTTGAGGTCCTGAAGGATCATTTAAAATTTAAAAAGACGATTTTTCGAAATTTCTAGGGTGGTCCAAACCCTTTACATACAAAATATTTTACATGAATTAGTTTGGGCAATTTTAAGATTTTAGGTCAACAATGTATTCATAAATGGGATCCGACCTTGGAAATTTGTAAACTATATTGGTTTAGTGAGCCAAATCCTCATCCAAGGAATTTCAGAAAGTATGCCAATCATATTTAACTTTTTTCTGTCGATATATTGGAAACATGAAGATAATTAAGTACATATATTTTTGTATTTTTTTTTTTGACAAAATCAGTCAATTAGACATGTTCTTTAACGCTGGTAAACCCACTGCGTAAGGTTTTCCATCTTTCCTACTCTACAGGTCTCTTTACGAGCGGATGGAAAACAGCATTTGTCCTGCATGTCCCTAAAAAAGACGAATTCTCCTCCCCTCCAACTATCGTCCAATAAAACTTACGTCCCTTTTTTTTCAAAGTCACGAAAACATTGATTAATTATCATCTTAAGAAATATCTCGAAGATCGGAAGCTTTTTAATGACCGGCAGTATGACTTTCGTAGCAATAGGTATCCTATGGTTTATATCAACGAACAGTGGAACAGATCTGTAAATTGTTTTGGATAAAGTAAGATTATTGCACTTAATATTTCAAAAGCATTTGATATAAGTTTGGCACCGAGCTCTCTTATCGAAAATGCGTGCTTTTGGTATTTACGAATCTATTCTTCGTTGGATTATTAATTACCTTTCTAACCGTTCAATACAAGTTGTATTGGATGGTTTCAAATCAGAAATTCATAAAATAAATGCTGGTGTTTCTCAGGGCTCCGTTTTGTCTATGACTCTCTTTTTAATATTCATACACCATCTTTTGTCTGTCACTTCTAATCCATTTAACTGGTTCGCTTAGGACGGAACTCTCAGTTTTTTTATAGTCCTTTCTAGATTCACATCATTTTCCTCCGAATGTGAAACTTAAACGGCAGAGTATGTTAAGCTCATTAAATTCTGATCTTGACAGCATTTAAAAATGGGGAATTATTAACCGTGTAGAATTTAATGCTTCAAAAGCTCAATGCTGTCTCCTGTCGTTCAAGCGTTACCCAACCCCGATGGCACTATGCATAATGGCACTTGCATCCAGGAAACTAATCAACTTTCAGTACTCGGTATGTGTATCATAGATCACCTCTTATGGAATGATCACATATTCGATATTGCCAGAAATGCTGCGAGGTGCTTAGGGTTTCTCCGAAGGTGCAAGAAATGTTTCACCCCTCTGATCTGGCTGTAATTTACAAAACCTTCATTCGTCCAACTTTTGAATATAACTGTTATATTTGGGCAGGTGCCCCTAAAAGAAGTTTAAGGTACAGGATCTAAAAGAGAGCTTTGAAAATGATAGGCGAGAGAACTATAACCGAAACAATTACGTCATTCGAACACCGCCGCAATGTTTCATGCCTTTCGTTGTTCTACCAGTATTTTTACAAACAATGTTATGTCGTAATGTCATCAATTTAATCTTGAGCTCAATTTTGGACGTATTGTCAAGTATAGAAATTCGTTTTTTTACCACACATCTAGAATGTGGAATGCTTTACACAACTCTGTTTTTCCCTATCATTTTGATACACAAAACTTTAATCCTTCCCTATTATCCTATAGCTCGCACTGTGTTTAAACTTTAAACATATAAAGGGTATTTATAACCATTTAATTATAAAAACAAAGAGAAAACGTAATTTTTTCAAAGAAAATTCGATTGACGAAGTCATTATTTACGTTTTTTTATATCATGTCAAAATCACACATTTTTACCAATTTTTAGTAGTATTTTTTTATGTTCTATATATTTCTCGGGACAAAAAAATACTGTAAATCGAAATTTTATAATAATTTTGCCAAATATCGTTGCATAAGAAAATAGTTGTAGGTAGGTAGGTTTCAAAATGTTCTATTTTAAATATAATTGTTTTCAGTTTCTTTAAGTTTTTATAAGTCAGTTAAATGTCAGTTAAATTTTGTTAAAATAATCAATAAATAGAAAAAAATTAATAACAGTCTATAGTTGGTGAGATATTAGAGATTTGTAGCTTTTTCAAATACCATTTATTTAAAAACCATCATGTGTATTTACTTCAAGCCGATATCTTTGCCAGGTCTTCAGGTATTGAGAAAGAAAAATGTCCTGACTTGTCATAGCAATAACTTAAAATAAGAAGTTAAAAAGATCAGTCTATCACTTTTCTCGACATGCCCATTAATATTTGTTACTTATGCAAATGCACTCTTATGTTAATCAGTTTCAAAAATATTAAGACATTCCCTTGCATTTTGCAAATTTTTGTCACTCTCTTAGTATTGTAATTTAAACCTTAAAAACTTAACTCAATCCATTCAATGTAATGCTGTGAAATCAATTTGGGACTCAATCCAACTTATGTATAGTAAATAGTGATCTAATAATTTTAAGTCATAACCTTGAAGAAAAATCAATGAATAATTTTAAATGAATTCTTACAATCATTATAAAATTTTCAGATTGTATTTACATATTTAAATTTGAACTTTTAACTTAAGCTTAATTTCAATTTACCAAAACTTTTGAAACACCCTAACACACATTCAATTTAATCAGTTTCCATAATATATGGATACAAAAATACAATATCTCTAAAGCTTCAATTGTATAGATATAGAACTTCTCTCCTTGTTTAAATTCCCCAAAGGTTGACATTTCATGATTTTAATGACTTGAAACCTTTTCCTATATAATAAAAATACGCATTCACAATAATTCGAAATCATTTTCTAAGAAATCATTTCACCCATCACAACAAAACAACAAAACAAACCCAATTTAACTTTATCTAAAAAGTATATCTTCTAAGCCAGCCCAAAGGACCACAAAAAGGTCACTTAAATCCGCTTAAAATCCTTTCCAAAAATCTGTTTCTATGCCATTTGTTGTTCATCTAAATAAACAAAAATAAAATAGAAATTCCCTTTTGCCTCTGCCTTGCTTTTGCCTTGTACTGAATGTGTTCCCCTTGGACTATCATCATCATCATCGTCATCATCATAATCATCATCGTCAGAGCCGTGCGTGCGTATACCCTTTAATCTCCAATTTATAACCAAAGGTGTCTACTATAGGTGCCTATATTATTATATATAAATAAATAGATATAAGGAGCCAAGATAACTCGTCCTTTTTGGAAGAAAATATAAAACAATTGTCACTCTAACCCAATTAAGTCTTTTGTGTTGTGCTTGAGAGGAAAAATTATTACCCAACAACTTTTCATATTTACTTTCGAAATAATTGTCAACATTGCAAATTCCTTCACCCGCAAGTAATTAAGGACTCAGGACTCAAACCCCTTTTTTTTTTGTTTTTCTCATCTAATGTCACACAGGACCCACGACGACTTCAGAGATACAAGTACCTTACTCCATAGAAAGGAAGACGAACACGAAGACGAAGAAGAAGAAGACGAAGACCATCCGGGCTTGAAAGTTTATACATTTCGCTCTGAAAATAAGGACCTCGTTAGGAATGTCACACATTCATGTAAAACAAAGCAATTAGCACACACAAAGGCATGTGTAGCAGCTATGGGGATCGGGCTCGGGCTCGGGCCCAGGCAACGGCACCGGCACAGGCCCCGTTAAAAAGGAGGCACAAGACCTCATTTTATTCTCATTCTCGATCTCATCATATATAATTTATCCTTGAAAGCGAAGGGTGCTTCTTCGGTGAATTTCGGTCATCTTTTCTTAAGAACGAATTGGAATTTCTAATAACAACATCGCTTCCACCACCAGGGGGATTGTCACCGTCTTCGTGTCGTCCTCATCATCCTCATCGTTGGTCGTCGCCCAAGTATCTTCGTTCTTCTAAGTTTAGAGACAAACGTCGCTCGTCGGTCGTCTTGTACTTGTTGGTGTGGTTGGGGGTGCATAAATTTTAGGAAACCCTTTACGCCGAGCCGAGAAGGAATCCTGAATCCATTCATTGCTCTGATGATGAGTAAAAATAATAAGACGAAAAAAGGTCCTTCCTTTTCAAGAAGCAATTCTTGTATGTGATGTGACTGCTGCTATTGCTTCTACTATAAGCTAAGGCTATGTGGGATTGGAATCCCAAAGTTGGGGCTCCTTTGGCCTGATTATCACAGTAACGGGTTTTTGTATGCCAGGACGCGCAATCAAGAGAAACAATTTCACCCAAAGCTTTCTAAAATGAGCGGCAAATTTCAAATTAAGGATCATAAATTAAATTAAATTGAAAATCCTTGTGTGACATCTTTGCCCATCCAAATGGGAGGGGAAAGGGGAGAGGGTAGAGAGATGGTGGTTTGCTTTTTCAGTGATGTCGGAAGAGGTGCAAAAAAATCATTGCCATTGTATTTCTGTGGAATGTGGCATTTTGTCAGTGTGTGGAGGGAACGAAAAAACGAATAAATGTCCCAGTCCCCAGTAAAACGCTTCGCTCTAAATTTACACATATGTGTCAGTCATCAAGGATAACGAAGAAGCGGGCCGGGTATGGGTACGGGTATGGGTACGAAGGAATGTCATAAATTAAGCAGCACAAGGAGTTCCGGCTTTTTACGGCCGCGTTTCTGTGTGTCAGCCATGGAAATTATTGGTCGTAAATAGATGTATTTTGTACAGAGTGCAAAGTGTAGAGGGCGCTCTCGTCCTTTATGCCTGCAAAAAAATAAAACACAAACAAAAAACAAGGTAGGCACTGAACACCTTGGCGCACAACCCCTAAATCACTTTAACGAGTCGGTGCAAAACGGACAGGTGATGCCCGTCCGTCCGTCCGTCGGCGTTGGTTCTGCTCAGTTCTATATAGTTGCTAGTGATGGCGTTCCAGCCGTCGTAGTCGTCGTCGCATCGCGTTCGTCAGAGAGTCTAGGGCTTGATGGGGTGGTCCTTATAGGAATGTTGTTTTACAGCCGTTTAACATTTAACAACCCTAGCACTAGCAGTCTGACGTAGCGATCCGTTTGATATGCTCGCTGGGGCCAGTTGCCGCTTGTCAGGTCAAACAACTTGTAATTTGTGAAGCAAAGCCAGAAAGAGAGAAAGAGATAGACTACTACTACTACTACACAAAAAAACAGCGAACGGAATTCATGACTTTTGTAGAGTATCCACAATTTTCTGCGGCCATCAATCTCCATGTTGCAACAGTAAATCAAATTGTTTTTCGTGTTTTTTTGCGTTCCCGTTCAGTTATGTACGAGGAGGTCCTTTTCTTTTAATGTTCCGAGTCGAGTTCTGTTTGATTCGAAATTTAAGCACAGAAGAGGAGAGGAGGGGAGGGGGTCGCAGTCAGTTCAGTTCTGCATAATGGAGTGGAAATGTCATTTCGAAAAGTTGCATTTATTTATTACATCATGACTGTTGCTTGTGTTGTTGTTGAAAGTGTGATGTTGATGTGTGTTTGTTTGTTTTGTTGGAGTTGGAGTTGGATGGCCAGAAATGACATAAATTACTGTTGTTTGAACGTCAGATGAAGCATATGTGCGGGTGACAATTAATGCTGAGAGGGATATGGCAGTTTTGTTTCTTTGTTTTTAAATATGTCATTAAGTGGGATTTTATGAGAGGTGAAAGTAGGCAGTGAAAAGAGAGAGAGAGAAGAATTTAAAAATGAAATGGAAATAGTAATGTCAAATTGAATGTAAGTAATTTGGCGGAAATGATATTTGAAACTAGTCATTCTCCATTCTAAATCTAAATAGGAACTGAACTCAAAGTTTGCCTCTTTTATAGATTCAAGGTCAATATTAATTAATTTGTCAACTTGTTCCAATATTTTCTATAAGGTTGTGTCACTTCCTATCTGAGTTTTGATGAAGTTAAAAATTGTATGGTGACTAATACAATCATCTGATTAAATTGATTTATTTTACACAAAATAATGCTCGAATTGAGTTAGGTATGGAGTGATAGAAAGTTATTTTATTTTAGATCTGTAAAGTTGGGTACACCAGAACCGAATATTGAAATACTAAGAAGTCAGAAGTCATGTGCGAATACAGAGATCTTATTCCCTTATATTACTTCCCACTCAAACTTGTGGTGCACCCAACTTAACATAATAGTTTTTTTTTTTTAAGAAAATAATTTAGATTCAGTTCATATCTCCAAACTATATGATCATGTTGGAATCGGGTCTATCGCCTTTATTTATAAAAACACTCAAGCTGCAGGTTGATTACATCCTCAAAGCTCTGGATATGCCAAGTTATCCTTTCCCAAAAAAAGTAGTTCTTCAAACAATCCAATCCCGAAGTGGATGGTTTAAAGACTGGTTAGAACTTGCCGAGCAGGTGGATGTTGACCTAAACTACAGTAACCTCTCTTCTTGGAGATAACTTTACATCGCCTAATAGCTCGTCTGGATGAAGCCTCAAGAGAACAATACACGGAGCAAGCCAAAAGCTCACTGCACCGCATGATTTACAGTAGACTTGACTACGATCTCCGGGAAAGAAACTACTTCCACGACAAATATACCATCGAACAAATTTCGTGCATGTTCCGGCTAAGAGGAAAACTCCTTAATCTGAACTACATTCCTCACCGCGATGACTTATCGATTTTATGCAACCTGTGCAATTTGAAAGAGCGCGAGGATGTTTTTCATTTTGTTGGGCGATGTGCGATACTGAGAGAAATAAGAAGACTTATCCTAGGCAGTGATTTTCTTTCAAATACTGAAATCATAAGCCTTATACAGGAAATGGAAGTCACAAAGTTATATGCATATTGCAAAACAGCACTTAAATATAGACATCAAATTTTAAATGAAGCGTTTTATTCTTAAACTGCACTTTCTTTTTTTAATCTATTATAAAGCTATACTTTTAGTTATCATTCAGGCAGACGGCAATGCCATGCATCAACAAAAAAAAAAACAGTTCGTATCTCAAAAATATTTTAGAATGTACCTAAGCCACTTTGATAAAAAGGTCAGAATTTGGCTGATTCTAGAATGCAACCCACGCTAATGACTTGAATCTCGTTATCCTTCAAAATAATTAATATTATGCAATAAGTCAAATTTGTATTTAAAGAACCGAATTGTCATTTAAAAAAGCGCCGTTAAATTTGTTAACTCCCCATAGGAAGTTATTGTAAGGGGTCCGATTTGTCGAATTGAAAATGTTAATATTTCTCTACGTTTCAAGATCCCTAGAGTCGAAATAAAAGATTTTTAGAGAGATGTCTGTACGTGCGTGTGTACGTACGTTCCTACATCCCTACGTTCTCGAAGTTTTTTCGTCGTCCATAGATATCGACTTCAAATAAATTTTGCTGTACAGATAATAATACAGAAAGATGCAGGTGAAAATGTTGGTTTACCCAAAATATCTCACAAACTAATAATGCTGTCGACTTGATTTAAATTTTATATTATAATATTGTTACGTAATACTACTAGTGTATTTCTGGAAAAACTTCCAATCAACTGTTTTTTTTTATAAATCAAAAAAACTGAACAAAAATATTTGTCACATTCGAATATTTTACGAACAAAAACTTATTTTATTTCAAAAATAATTTTGTACAACGAAAAATAACGTTTTTGACATCTAGTAAAATTTTGAGAAAAATCTAATTGACAGTTTCTTAACAAAAAATAAAAACAATACTTAAGTTGGTAAAAATTAATTTTCGACTCAAATATCTTTTCAAAAATTAAAAATATTGGCTTCAAACTTATTTTATCTCACAGAAAAAATTTTTTTCGACATTAGGTAGTTTTTTTATAAAAATCCAACAGTTTTTTTATAAAAAATTAAAATCTACAAAAAATAGTACGCAAAAATAGTACGGTTTTCGATATCTCGTGAATAATAGAAGATATTGACTCCAAATTAATGTAATTCATCCAATTTGTATTTATTTATAGAAGAAATCAAATTTTTAAAGAAATGCTACTAAAAATGGTAAAAATTGGTTTTCGAATAATAATGTCGTTAACCAAAATAGATTTTGGAATCAAACTCTTTTTATCATATGCAAAATATTTTTGGTAATTTTTAATTTTTTTAGAACAATTCAACCGACAACTTTTAAGCAAAACTCAATAACCTACAAACAGACGGGATGGAAAGTTATAAGTTAGGGTCGAATCCTAGCCTCTTTTTAGTTATATTTTTGGTAGGACGTAAGTTCATGTAAATATTATTTTTTAATTTGAAAATGTAAATAGTATTATATCTTCAAACATTTAAATGCTAGTTAATCTTTCAAGAAAACTTTAATTAATATTTTTATTTTCAAAAATCGTTAGATCTTTTTTTTTAAATTAATTTTTATAAAAACATTTATATTTACTTGTACATAAAAGTTGAACATTTAAATTTCGTTAAACAATGTTGACACTTTTTTAAGATATCGAATTTTGAAAAAAAAGTTAATATTTTCTTAAAAATCAAAATTATACAAAATTTGTGTTCATCAAATATTATTTGGAAAACAAAACGATTTTAATTGGTTCTTTTATTTTTGAGAAAACTTAAGAACAGAATAGTGGTTATACTTGGGGTTCATTTCTGGAGGAATACCAAAATGTGTTTTTACATTAAAAATATGCTAAGTTAAGAATACACAAAACTTACAGAAAATTTAATAAAAATCTATAGGGCCGTTTTTAAGAAACTTTGAATTTTAGAGTTTTTGACCAAAAACTTTGAATGATGACAATACTCTTATTTTTTATTCTTAAAAAATATATAAATGCCATCATTAAACTTCAAATATTTATTGCAAGCTTTTCGAAGATTCTGAAATAAAAATTTGGCATATTTCAAAAAGTTATTATTTTAAACCACACCACCCTCTTTTTTCTATCAAATTAAATACAAAATAATTGTAAAAATGCAAGAAATACATTTTGAACACTTTTATTCTTTATTTTGTACCTTCGCCACATTTTCACTACAAAGCTGTCACTGAAATTTCTGATTAAGTTAAAAAAACTTCAAAAAATAAATGTAATTGTTTCTTGCTATAAATTCGCACTTAGTCTTTTTAAGTCTATTTTAATTACTTAAGTAATTTTTTTTAATCTGGAATTCGTTTCAGTGAAGTAACAAAACCACTTAATTGAAAGAAAGTCTCCTTTATTATAACATTTCCCTTAAGTTTAAGTGGTTCTTAAAGTTAAAGTTGCCAACACATCTTGTTTTCATTTTGGGACCTCCTTTATATTTTAACTTGCTACTGCAAATCATGACAATAATTAAAATCGAAATGATTCAAAGTAAAAAAAGGTAATTTAAAAATTTTGTAAATTCAATTACCATGTTTTTCTTTGTCATGATGACCAATTTAAGGTGGTCTGATTCAAAAAGATACTTTCCTACAAAATCACTATTTAAAAGTTCCTAAACTCGAATTGATCATTGTCAGAGCGAAATTCTTTTTTTAAGAACTTATTTTAACTTTTTTATCGAAGAGAACACAACCGCATTATTCCATTATCATCCTCTAAGAACATCCATCTATTTATATTTTTACCTTATATCCTTCATTACATTTTACACAAACACAATATTTTTTTTTCCTCAAATCATTTAACCCTGATGTGATAGCGAAATAAATTTAATGTTTTCGATAATTTTTTTCTACAATTTTCAATCAATTTCGTCCTTTGAAATCTGAATTGATATTCTTCCCATACAACCAACCCAACAGCAGAAGCAGTAGCAAAAAAAAAATCCTTTTAAATATCACCCCAAATTCATGATTATATCTCTTTATGTCTGAACCCAAATAATAAGTATATAGGTACCTATACCGGCATTATGTCCTCACAAAGCAAGCCCAATCAGAAAATGTGACCAGGAAAAAGAATCACAAAATTTATCTATACATACATATATACGTACTAGTACGAGTAAGAGTATACACAAAGAAAAAAACCACTTCCTTCCAGGAGATAAACTTCGCGTGCCACACAAAGGATGACGACAAAAAGGATTCAATTTTCAATGTATCAATCTATTGCCCAGACACATCTTCTTATGATATACCCTATATATCCATACCTAAGTGTGTATAGCAGGTCCAAAATCGAAAATCCTTTTCTCCAGGACACCCTCACTCTTATAACCTCATCCGCATGTGTTATGTGTTATGTTGTGCCTGCTTATAAAAGTTTTCGTTTATCCTTGAATTATATCCTTTTAAACTTGACAATAGACACCGAGAGGACAGAGGACATAGAGTCAACAACACTCAGGACTCGCACCACCATCACCATCACCATCGCCAGCAACAACAACACAACATAATCATAAAAATAAAAATAATAATGAATACCAACCAACCATCAACCAACAACAACGATCGCACAAAAAGGACCAACTCCAACTCAAAATAAGGAAGAAATTGAGAAATAAAATAAATAAATTTAGCCAATAAGGACAATAAAACGAAAAAAAAATATAAAAATAAAAATAAAATAAACAAGTAGCATCCTTGGCCCACCCCCACACCAACATTAGAATGAGAGTTTTGGGGAGTTGAAAAATAAACTTTTTTTACACTTGATGATGTTGGCAAAAGGTAAAAGTTAGCTGGCAACAAATAACGGATGAAATTGTTTAGTCCTTTTTTCTTTCGTCTTCGTTTACTTCGACTTGGACTTGGACTTTAGGTTTTGGTCGTCGTCGCTTAGTATTGTCTCTTTTGTAACAATAATGATATCCATGCCAGAACACACCTCTTAAGGACTCACTTGGTTTAGCCTGAGCAGAGAGCATCAGAGTGGATGGACTAAATTTAAGGACACACCGATGATGTCCTGTCCACCCGCGGGGCACTTAAAATGAGGAAATGATAGAAGTAAAGCAAAATATTCAACAACAACTCTGGATATGAATCGAAAACCAGGAGGCAGGAGCAGGAGCCGGAGCCAGATTGCAGAGGTAGAAGAAGTCGAAGTCGAAGTCAAGTTGAGCAAAGGCAAAAAAAATATAAAGAATCGAATTTTCTTCTTAGTCTCAGTCTCAGTCTCAGTCTCAGTCTCAAGAAGGAAGTAGAAAGTTTAACAATAAATTTCCTTCCCCAGTAAATGTCCTTTCTTTTTCGTCTTCTTCAGTGCGGCCGGCGTCCGAACATACACACCAAGCAGCTAATGGAGCAGCAACATGGTAATGGAACGGGACACAGTAGCAATTTTTTGTCTTCCCTCAACCGACCGACCGAGCGAGGGTAAGAAATGGTAACTGTATAAGAAGTCCTTGGAATAATCGGCCGGTCCATCAATGGCGATGGGGCTAAGGAACATTAAAACTGACACTGGAATGAGTGGAGGGGGGAGATTTCATTTTCTTCTTTTTTTTTAATTCCGCTTAGGCAGGTATATATTTTCAAAGGAGGAGTAACATAGTTTTCTTTTTGGGGAGGGGGGTGGCGATGAATGGATATTAAATCTGAGCAAAGTTGGGAAATTACAATTTCTTGAAGTTATTACACCGGTTCTACCACCGACACCATTTCGGTAAATCCCCTGCAGTACCTATCTGTATCATCACCGCACCGAAAACGACGACAGAGCTACCGCGTCACTTAAACAGGTTGTTCCAGGAACATGGAACCTGAACTGGACGAGTGGTAGAAACAGCACACAGAAAGAGAGTGGGCGAGAAGGAGGATAAGAGAAAACTTAAGAAAAGCCACTGCAAATGAAGGGACTAAGAACACGGGATGACGACAAAGGAGTCTCTGAGTGGATTTTTGTCTTAAGTCAGTTATCTTTGGGTTCATTACCTGGGAACTTTTCCCTTCTCATTGTATATAATACATATATACTTTTACATTGAGTACTCAAGGCTTCCTACCCATGGCTTACCTTTGCTTAGCTATGGATGCTCGGTGCTGTGTTTAGGTGAGAAAGTGAATCAACAAATTGTTGTTGAAGAAATTTTCCTAAGTTGGTAATGACAGTTGGCTTAAAAGATGTCACGGGCGTGAAAATGTTGGATTGCGGACAGAAATATGGGCGGCGATGGTGACGAGCGACGGCGGCGGCGGCGCGGAGCCAAGTCAGAGGTTTAAAAGCGGGATGGTTTTTGGTTGCACATGCAGAACAATCTATTTTGTTGATGATAGATTTTGAAGAAGTTTATGGTTAACGAAAATGGGAAGATGAAAATACGGAGATGACTTTTAGCAACTTATACAGCTAAATGCATATTAGACTATGTCAAGTGGATTATTGTTGTTGACAGATCGGTTTTCTAGGGTTTTGAACTTTTCATAGCAAATATATACAAAAAAAAAATAAAGTAATATAAAGTATTCTCACACTTAAGCCGCGAAATAAGGCAAAATAAGCTATTAGGAAATTGGGCATCATTCAAGTGTAGTTTGGAGACATTGAGAAAGATGAAATTTTAATAGATTTTTGATTCAAATAAGCGAATTCAAGGTAAATTGTGTTATTCTCTTGAAGTTTTTAAAAACATCTCTTGAAATATTAGAAAAAATATCTATAACCTCAACAACAGAATTCGTTTCTCTTATGCAACATTTCTACTATAATATCTTCTATGAAAAGTCTCTCGCAAATGAAAATTAGAGCGGAGAGTCCTTGATGGAAAGTAGAAAAGTATTCGTTCTAATAAAAAAGAACATTTGATACGATTGCTTATTAAATCTTTTACAAACATTATTGAAAAATATTTTCTCCTTACTTCAAGCGTTTGAATGTCAATAAGCAGGCATTTAGATGGATAAGATGGTACTTCCATATTCCAATTTAATTTATAGAAAGCATACCTAGTAAAATTTTTTTATATTTTTTCTATTCTAGAAGAATAAGTGATATAATAGGGATTTCAAACTATGCTGCAATATTCCAATACCGATCTAACAAGTGCAATATATAATGATTTGAGGGTGTAGGGTCGGAAAAATCCCTAGAGTGTCTTCCGATAAACCCTAGCATCCCATTAGCTTTACTGACTATGTAATCGATGTGCTTATTAAACGAAAGCTTTTCATCCAATATAACTCCCAAATACTTTTTTGCCGTAACCCTATCTAAACTCGTATTGTTGATAGTATAACCAAATATGATAGGTGTTTTTTTTTCTATGGCATGTAAGGCTCTGACATTTGGCAACATTCAGGAACAACTTGTTAGATTCACACCATTCAGCCAGTTTTTGGATATCCTCTTGTAGATACAGACAGTCTGTAGAAGATTTTATGTGCCGGAAAATTTTGACATCATCAGCATACATAAGATACTTCGAATATTTAAAATTTACCGGAATGTCATTTATAAAAAGGATAAAAATAACAAAGGGCCAATATGACTTCCTTGCGGAACACCTGAAGTTACATCAATACTTTTGGATTTAAACTTCCCCAATTTTACAAATTGAACCTGATTTTTTAAATAGGAAGAAATCCATTTTATGAAATTAGAATGGAAACCAAGTTTTGAAAGCTTAAAAATTAGTATACTATGATTAACTCTATCAAAAGCTTTTGCAAAATCTGTAAAGATAATATCAGTCTGTATACCATTTTCGAACCCGAAAAGTACAGATTCGCATAGCATTGAAAGGTTTGTAGCAATAGATCTTCCAGAAAAAAAACCATGCTGGTATTCGGATATTAAATCCTTAACAAAAAAATATAATTTTTTACAGACAAGCATTTCGAAAATTTTTGGGATCACTGATAATTTGCAGATAGGCCCATAATTGGTCACATTTTGCTTCGAGCCAGACATAAATATTGGAGTTATATAAGAGATCTTCCAACCAACCAAAAACTGGCCACTTTTTAAAGACTGATGGAAAATCAAGCTGAGTGGTAATGCCAAAGAAACAGCGCAGTTTTTTAGTGCAACAGGGGCTATGTTATCTGGCGCAGCACTTTTATTTACATCAAGACTAGCTAGAGCTTCAAAAACATCAGAAACAGTTAATTCTATACTTCTAATATCAATAGCATAAGATGGCAAAAAATCAGAGGGTTCACAAGGAGCAGAAGGCAAATAAAACAGATTTAAAATAATCGGCAAAAAAATCGCAAAGAACGTTCATATCACTAGATACACAATTGGAGTACTTCATACAGTTTGGAATCCCTAAAGACTTTCTTTTAATATTTATAAATTTCCAGAAGTGTTTCGAATCTTTTCTAATTTTTGAATCAGCAGAGAGAATAAAATTATTAAAAAGAAAGCTATTGAGACAGTCATATTCAAGATGGCACTGAATGTATTTCTGCTTAAGGGCCAGATTATCTTTTGTTGTTTTATAAGTTTTATATGCTTTATTTTTTCAATTTTTCCGATTAGATAATCTTCTGTTAGACCAGGGTGGGTTTGAATTGGGTTTAACTATTTTTTTTGGAATATGCATATCAAAAGTTTCATGTAGATGCATTGCAAATTTTTCAAACGCATGATCAAGGCTTAATCAAGGTATTATCCCAAGGAATTGACAACAAAAAGTTATTGATTGCAACAAAGTTTGCACGTTTATAATCAAAATACAATTCTGGTACATCAATTGCATCTTTTACATAAGTTAAAAACTTACACTCTACAGTAAGGCATATATGGTGAATTGAGTTTTTTATAGCAGGAAAATCAGTCTTATGGATATAAGCTTCAAACTCTTTATCCACAAAAATTAAGTCTAATATACGATTTAGATTATATGAAAGTTATTAACTTGAATCAATTTAAATTGACTATAAAAATCTATACCTAACTGACGATTTTATTTCAGTATGAACATTGAATGGCACTAAAATATATTTATCATCCAAATCTGGTTCCCAGCTTATATCACCAAGATTGAAATCTCCTAAAACCATAACATGATCATTTTGACATAAGTTATTAAGGACTGATTGACAGTTAAACATATGCAAATTATATAATTCCAATGAACTTCCTGGTCGAATATAACCTAGGCTCACAAATAAGTTTAAGTTTCTATTTAAATTAATTTTAACTATCAACTGATCAACATCGAAATCTGATGGATTGTTATCGATAATTAGTTCAACTTGACTACAAACAAAATTATTTCTTACTGCAATAATTACACCTCCTCCTCTGTCAAAACTAGTTGTAAATGAACATCTATCTTTGCGAAATATTACTACAAATTGATTACAATTAAATAATTCAGAAGTAAGATGATTCTCGCTCAACCAAGTTTCAGTAAATACAATTATATGGTAAACTTGAGATGCCAAGTATACATACAGTTGACTCAATTTTGTTCGAATTCCTCCCACTTTTTGTTAGTTAATACATAGATTATTAAAATTTGAAACATTAGCAGGTCTTACAGCCGGAAGAGAAGAAACAGGAATATCAGGTACAGCAATAACTAAAATTTCGTCGGTAGTTAAGTGCGAAACGCCAGTAGCAGGAACGAAATCGAAAGCACCAATTTCATGAACAGCAGGAACAGCATCAGAAATTACAGGTATTTGGCAGACGTCAGCGGTGACGGGAGCAACAACAGCAAAAATATCTATATCATCTTCAACAACAGCAACATCATCAACAGCTGATGACAATCAGCATCAACAACAACAACAACAATATCATCATCAACTTCATTAACATAATTATTTGCAATAAGCTATAAATCATTTCTTGGATTGAGGTCAAATGCACGAATTTTAACTCCATCAGGCCAAAATTCTGAACTAAAAATAGTGTTAACTAGATTTATTATTATTAAAAATGACCCGAATAAAATTTCAAAATCTCGAAAACTCAAATTACCTTAAGTTCTGGATTCTGTCCGACTCTTGAAAAATATGGAAGATATTTACTGACTTATCAAAGTATGACACAAAACCTCACACAAAAACCACAACCTATCTCCATTGGACCCCATAATTTGAGTTTTGTATAAGAAATGCCAAAATTTATCAAATATACAATCGTGCCTTCCGCCAACCTTATATAGCTTAGCTTTTTTCAATCCAGCAGCAAGAATACATATTTCAAAATTCAATTCCCACAACCGTCATATCCGCAGTATCCGGAGCCAAATAACGGATTCAGCAGATTACGATTTCTAAATTATAAATTCGCTCAAATGTATATGTTTTTTGAACGGTCGTAGGTATGTTTGCAACATATCAAATCTTGATGAGTCCTAGATGTGCATTCGAAACAAAACTGAAGGTTAAAGACAAAAACCAGCCTTTTCAAATCCATATCTGTTATATTCTTGTATACTCAATGCCATCCGCTCCGCAAACATATAGGATGTCGGTTAAGGCCGCAGTTATGACGTTGGCGCTATTTCATTGGCGTGTACTCGTGCTCGGCTGATGGCATTGCTAAAATGCTAAGGGCTAGAGCCTTTGCCACATCTATAATACATATAGACACTGCAATGCTATATAAATTGCTTTGGCTCAGCAGCGGCGGTACCGGCGGGCGATGGTGATGTAATCACATTGCATTCCCAAACAAAACAGCATTATGTAAGATTTAATTAAAATTAATTACATTAAGTGCATCCATATCCTTTTGCGGGCTCTTGTCGTAGTCATCATCATCGTCATCGTCGTTCGTTCCTTCTCTCTCTCTGTATATTCTTTTATTATGTGGTTCAGTTCAGGAAAATTTCTCCTGAACACAAAAAAATATGAAAATATGCCCTACAACATGGCCTCACTTCCCATCAGGAACCATCACTACCCCCGACACCTCCACTACCACCACCATCATGAACCATAATCATCAGTATCATCATGAAACATCGTCATCTAAAAATAAAATAAATTAAAAATAAAAATATATATCCTTTCAATCTGGTACAACTCTAAGGATTGGCCAACTACTCTATAAATACACCTCTGCCCCTCACTCTCGGGCAAAACAGCGACAGACATCATAGCAGACAAACACATCCTCATCACATTGCGGGTGGTAATTCCAGCTTTTTATCCCTACACTCTGCTGCCTGCATCACCATCACTGTGGAATCCATCCAAGTGCGAAACCAAAAAAAGGATCCAACAGGAGCAACACAAAAATATAAAAATACCTATTGCTAAAAAATATATATTTTTATGTTCTCAATGCTGGGTCCACGCTGGATGATGATGATGAGGTTCAGGACACTCTTCTCATAGAGAAAGGAAACGGGTGCACGAGGAGTTACAACTAAAAACAGGAAATCCAAATTAAATTCACTCAGCAAGTGCGCGCTATTTAAAATTAATCAAAGTAGGTAGGTCCTTTTCAAATTTTCAGTTCGGTATGTGTGGCAGACATCAATCAAAAGCAAATGATATCCTTGCCCCTGAGAAACTCAAAAATTCACTGCCTGCCCCAGTCCATCAACCATCACGCACGCATACCAGATCCTTTCAAAATTATTAAAAGCCAAAAACGAGAGGATTGCCATACTGCTGCTTGCGATGCGTCGCGTCGGTGGAGGGAGGTGGTGACGACGGCCAGCGATAGCGTCGGTGTCCATATGCGATATGCCATATCGCACAGGATATTAATACAAAGTCGTTTATAATTTAATTGTTAACCCTTTGCGGCTATAAAGGACCCAAAGGCTAAAAAGCTCGACACTCAGTTTCAACACAAACCTATCAAGTACTATTTATATGTATGTACGTCATACAATAATAATTGTATATGTGGACGAAAGGATGAACGAACGGACAGGAGGTCGAGGCAGCCGGCATGCAGGACAACAAAGGCTTCAGCAATATTGAATTAAATTTTGAACGAAAACCCGCGCATTGCAAAACGCGGTTTATTGGTTTCCCATTTTTAGTAAATGCGCTAGGGATGGGGTCATAGGTATAGGTAGGACCTCATTTTCCAGGAATGGGTTGAAAAATTATCACAAAACCTAAAAGAGGAAGCACTGCTGATGCTGTATGCTGATGCTGCAATAGTCTATCCCAACGACCAACGACGACGACGAGTACCCACTTCAAAAAACTACTCTGCTACTACAATTTCACTTTTCCCTCAACTTCAGAAGGATGACGAAGGATGCTTTGAATGCTATTCCAACACAGACGGACAAATTGAAGTCTGTCGAGGATGACGCTGACGACCGACCACCGACTACAAGGGTGAGGGTGAAGAGTAATGGAGGCAAGCAAACTACATACAATATCAAACAAAAAAAGAAGAAAAACGGTCTCGAAAAAAAAACTGGTAACTCTCTAACAAAACAATATTCATAATGGATTGCTTTGCCGGTGGACCGCTTTTCGGGAGCAGAAGCAGGCTCCTCTCTTCTCAAGCCGATGCGGGTTTCTGATGGTCCTGGCTGCTCTACTCCTGCTGGTATAAGTATATATGAACTCATGTGCTCATTCGCTGTGATGGGAATGGAAGTTTAGCTAGACAAGAACCCGAGTTTACAAGAGATGGATTCTTTGTTGAGGGTAAACAAACGAGTAAACGATGATGAAAGGTTTTGACCCTTATATCGACGTTAACCCTACAAATGCTACATATCTAAATCTATCTATCTGTCTCGATGTATACCTATATATATTGATGATGGATAAAAAGGTTCTTGAGAGAGTGCAACCATCATAGATTTAGGATCAAGAAAGAGGGAAAGTATTAGAGACTGTAGCTACCAACCTAACCTACCTAGAAGTGGAAGCTTCATTCTTGGTGTTTTAATAAGATAGAAGTGGTTTACCAACAGGATTTCTGCCTCGGATAAAATGGATGACTCTTGTTAGCCAAAAGAGGGAAATTTGGTACATATTACAAGCAAACTTATCCCAACCCCTTCCCCACTTCTTACCATTTTTTCTTTCATTTTAACATTGGAATTGAAGTTGAGTTAAAAAAGGAAAGTGGAGAGAGATGATATTAATCAATAATCTTTTATGGATGCGGTTTGCTTTGAAGAATTTTTTAATCCAATCTGATGTGTTTCGTTAGTTGTTAATGAAGACCTTTCGGTCTTGATGTATGCTCATCAGGAATTTGTTTGATGTTTTTTTTTTCGTATAGGTACGTCTGATGAGTTATTGGAATCTTTTAGCACTCAAAGGTTAATTCAATTTAAAAGTCAGTAGAAAAGGCATAAAGAATTTTGTTTTAATAACAGCTGATGATTAGTATATTGAGTCTAGAAGGTGGGCGGATAAGCTTTGATGGGTTTGAAGTCTAAATGGTCATTTTATGTTTAAATTTTTTTTTCAATACAGCCATTTTCTATCTTGCTGGAAAGAGTGCTCCTTCACAGTTAGTATTCAATTGAATGGATAGTTTATGACTTTGGACAAAGACTACAAACTCTGTTTTGTTTTTCAAATAACTTCATTCTAAATATCATCCAGAAGCTATGTAGAATATCCGTACTTAAACTTGAAGTTGTAAAACTTTGGATCTAACAAGAATTTTTGGAAACTATAACACCCGAAAAGATTGACGTCACCGGCGCTACCGGCAAGTGTTTCGACAAGATTTGGTGAGTAATATACCAGCTTTGTTTCATATTAGATATTACCGTGTCGTTTGCGGTTTAACGAGACGATTTTCTCGAGACCGACTCTAGCTAAAAATTTGACATAACCAATTCAAAGCGAATTTAAATGAAATTTTTAAACACAAGTTCTGTATTGAATTTTAAGCGACCACATGATCCAGTCTTGCAGATTGTTTCAATTACACTTTTCAAAGTCCTATATTTTTTGTTTAAACTCTGGCTATGTTCATTGTTGTCCAGGAATCTTGTCATTTGCATAGAAGTAGACCTTGTGTAGTCTATTTTGGTGAGTTGTTTATAATGTTGATCTAAATTATGATCCAAGTTTCCGACCTCCAGTGCAGAACGCATCATGCCCAAAAATGTTTCATTGGATATTTCAAGCCTTAAGAAAAATTTATTTAAATACAATTATATTCTACAATTTTGAGATAACTTAATTAAATTTGTGTGTGTTTCCAAATCTATTCAAAAAATCAACTACATAAAACACAATTTTTACAAAAAGTTGTTGAATTAATAGTATAATTTCAAAAACAGAAAGTTTGACATGAGATGTATCATAGAACTAGAACGTTTGAATTGGACCAAAAGAAGAAAAATGGCCTATGGAAAAAGGTCTATGTACCACGTTCATTGGTTGATCTATAGAGGGGGGGAGGGGGTCATAAGATCATGACCCATCCCTCTAAGATTTTTATTTTCATAGGAACTTCCTTGAATTCAAAACGTCATAGATTACCTATGAAAACGAGGTCTTTCGGATTTCGAATGACACAAGATTAGCATTTTCCATCGCCTAGGAAAGTGGGAGGTGGACTATTGTGGAATTTGTTGCAAAACATCAAACATCGTACATATTTGAAAAAGTCATATAGCACATGGTTCTGTTAAGTTGTTTCCTGCAAACTTTACGGAGCAGCGTGAATTCTCCACGGTCATCCTGCATAAACGGACGAATTTGACAGGGATGCCAAAACTAGACATGGCTCTATACAGCTCTACTCTGTGGATGCTGTTATATACGAGTAGCTTGAAATCGATGAAAAGATGGTGTGTGTCGATTTGATGTTCTTAAGTTTTTTTTCCAGGATCTGCCGTAATGTGAATATTCAATCGACTGTAGACCTTTCTCTATAGTTGGTGCAGTTTAAAGGGTCTCCATTTTTCAGTATCGAGCAACGTAGTCTGACAGCGGAATTCGGTTAGTCGCCGTTATGCAGTCTGCAGAAGTGGTCCTTCTATATCCTGAGCAACCTTTCGACGTCAAAAAAGGATTTAGACCTTGTTCACAAGGCTCTCATGTCAACACTAGAGGCACTATCTTTCAAAAGACCGTCCAATAACTAGCAAATGCTGATGAAATGGACATAATCGGAAGAACTCAGTGTGATGTCAATAGGGTTTTTGTGAGTATTAAGGCATAGACGGAAAAAATGGGTTTAACGGTTAATGAGGGCAAAACAAAGTGCATGCATCGACGTCTCGGTCAAAACGTCACCATCTACAGACGTAACTTTGAGGTAGTTTACGACTTCGTCTATCAGGCTCCGCTATGAACACAGAAAACAACACCAGCGCTGAGATCAAACGAAGAATAACTCTTGCTAACCTCTGTTTCTTTGGGCTAAGGAAGCAATTGAGTAGCAAAGCACTCTCTCGGGCGACCAAAGTGTCGCTATACAAAACCCTCACCATCCCCGTCCTGCAATACGGTGTAAAAGCATGAACTATGACAAACTCGAATAAAAGCAACTTGGGTCATTTCAAGAGAAAAATTCTTCGCGTGATCTACGGTCTCGTATGCATAGAAGGGGAGTGGAGGAGAAGATTTAACAACGAGCTGTACAGCTATACTTAGACTTAGACAGAAGGATAAAAGTACAACGACTGAGGTGGCTGGGGCACGTAGAGCACATGAAAACCAATGATCTGGCCCGGACAGTCTTCGAATCCACGCCCACAGGACAGCGCAGTAGAGTAAGACCGCGGATCAGGTGGCGCGCAAAAGTGGACACCCAACTTGGAGTGTGTAACTTTCGACATCTAGCTAGGGACCGAGTGAGATGGAGAAGTTTTTGGGGTGAGACAGGACTGTAGCGCCAACTTAAGTAAGTCATATAATTATAAAAAAATAAATTGGGTGGCGCAATAGTCCGTGAAGAACTAGGGCCTAGTGACTTACAACTCTCAACCATTCCTGTGTGCGAGTAGTGTGTCAGGGATAGAGGGGACCAACATTTTTTTTTAATAATTTACAGGCACTCAAGGGGTTATTAGTACCCTTTATATGTTTATATTTAAACACAGTGCGAGCATTAGGAAAATAGGGAAGGATTTAAGAGGAGATACCGGAAAAACAGAGTTGGCCAAAGCATTCTACATTCTTGATGTGCGATTTAAAATAGAATCTCTATACTTGACAGTACGCCCGAAATTGAGCTCAAGGGTAAACTGATGAGCATTCCTGGAAGTGCGAGTATTACGGCTACGGAACATGAAACATTGCGGCAGTGTTCTAGCGATGTAAATGTTTTTAAGCCGAATCTGAACGGTTAATTTGTGAAAGCACTTTTCATGACATTAATTACTCTTGGAGGATTTGTCAATTCCTCTAAAGTGGCAGTACCCTTGAAAAAAAAAACTTTAGATGGCACAGTTAGGGATTGAACCCAAGACCTCTGGTTAGACAGTCTAACGCACTAACCATCATCCCACGGGAACTAAGCGAATGGAAAACATGAACGTCATTTTTCCCTCAAAGAACTTGTATCTAGAATTTTGCTGTAAAAACGCCAAAAACCCGAAAGATTTTCTGTATTGTGTTGT
The DNA here is from genome assembly GCA_951509635.1 of Eupeodes luniger. Classification (NCBI taxonomy): domain Eukaryota; kingdom Metazoa; phylum Arthropoda; class Insecta; order Diptera; family Syrphidae; genus Eupeodes; species Eupeodes luniger. The sequence continues at coordinate 6,484,722 of OX608073.1, forward strand.
TTTTCCAAAAAAAATCCTCTCTTGTAAGTCAAATAGATAAACCAAATGTTGAAGATTGCACTTAACAAAAAAAACTATATATGATCTTTAAATTAAAGGTTATTCCCATAATAAAAATACTTCATCCAATTTTTTGAGTAAAATTTAAAGCGCACAAGAAATTGTTCATTTTTTAAATACACTTACACACTTCCCCTCCTTATTCCCATATTTACTTTTAAAACGCCTCAGATTTGTATTTTTTTTAATTTTTTTTTTTTCTCATCATTTTATTTCACCACAAGTAACTTGTCTCATGCTTTATAGCCCCCCAATTAGCCAAATAAGAAAATAAAGAAGAACAAAATAAAACTAAATAAAATGATTCTCATTACAATCCACTTCCAGGACTTCTTTTTGGTGCGATAACAATAAACACTACGGGTCTTTTTTTGGAGCAAAAAGTATATGTATAGAAATTTATATATGTAAGCTCGTAGCTGCCATTCTAATGAGAACCCACTTTGAAAACCTAATTTTAGTCTCATTTTCTGCAAGCCATCACCATCACCTCTCATCTCCTCTCATCCTTGTTTTAGGTACGAGAGTACGAGTATATTCGTAGTCCGTCCAAAAAATCCCCATCAGCAAAGAGAAGAAAAAGTTTGTTTTAAAAAATGAAACTTATAAAATACCCATCAACACCCTCCTGCCTCATCCATAAAAAAAAAAGTAGCAAGGAAGTCATTCTGGGGAAAACAATATTCAAAGGACCGTGTAATTCAGTTATTTACATGCAAATTAATCCAAAATAAAAATAAAACAAAAATAGCGAAGAGCAAAATAAGAAGAAGAAGAAAAAGAAAAAGAAAAAGACGAGGACGAGGACGAAAACGAAAACGAGAATGTGAGGACGAAGTAAAGCGGTACGCGCGAGTCTGTCCATCAGTCTTTTTGGCCCATGTATATATGTAACTACATCAGGCAGCACCTTTTCTAGCCCCTTTGCAGTTTATTCCACCTACTTATAGTGGCGCCCTCTGTATTTAGAAAAAAAAGCAACCTATCCTATCCGCAACGGAACTATTTACGAGTATATGGGGTACACAATTTGCCTGTGCTTCGCACCGTTTTTCAAACTGAAAATCCGTCCAGCCTTAGCTGTGAGAAAGATAGCAAAAGGACGAACTCGTAGAGGGAATGTGTTGCATTTTGCCTTTGTTTTAGAAAAGGGGCTAAGAGAGAAGTGAAGAGGAGAATGAGGGAGGGTTTTTGGAGGAAAACCCCAGAGTGTGTAAAAAAGTTGAAAACATCCTTGTAGTGATTTACCTCGCTATAAAATATCCAGTTGCGGCAAAACAAGTGCTATTGTTTCAAGAAACAACCCTAGACCCCTAACACCCCCCCCCCTTCGAAACCACCCCTCGCATTCAACAAAAAGCCCAATATGGCTCAAACCAACACAGCTACTTAAACAAAAAACAAAACGAAACAGAAACAGTGTTGCTAGCGAGAGAGTTGTTAGCTTAGTTGCGGGTTTGTTTTGCTTGCTCGGCCAAACTACTTACACCATCTTCTTCTTCTTGTTCTTTGCTTCTGCTGCTTCTTGTTTTTCTGTGTTTGTGTTTTCTGTTTTCCTATGCATATAGTTTCAGACCCTCTTTTTAACCCCCCCTCCCCCTTCCAAGAAACGTAAAACAAAACAACAACATCAAAAAAGTACGAGCTAACTGCTACGCTAGTCATCGTCCTCTTTAGCTTGTTAATGAAATAATTTCTTATACAGGCTTAATGACTTGCGGAAGAAGTCCTTGCGGAAGGTTGCCAACTTAATTTTTCGTTTATGTTTTTCTTTTATTTTTTTTTTTTTGAAATTTTGTGTTATGTTTTTTGAAAATGGTTGGCTTGGCTTTATGCATATAAAAAATATATATATAACAAAAAGAAACATAAACAGAAACAGAAGAAGAAAAAGCACAGGAGTGTTATTTACAAGCAAAAGGTATGAACATAATTCAAAGTGAAGAATGAATGCAAATCGGAAGCAACATTTATTCACAACATTCAAGTCGAGTCGTCGTCGGGCTCGAGCTCGAGCTCGAGGTGGCTTTTGGTCGGTCTGGGTGTGCATGTTCAGTTCAGCCGGCTATAAAAAAGCAACAACTATATAAAGCTATACGTTCTATAGAAAACAACAACAATGCGATGGACGGGACGCGATGAACGGTTTCATTTGGCCATCCAGCCCGACACAGTTAAAAGCGGATGGGGGTAGTTTTTGCTCATTATGTCTTCGCATCCTGTTCCTGTTTTACTCTGTGTTTCCACTCAAGTGAGCTTTCCAACTACAACCTACAATATACGAGTAGTAGTGAATCTCAGGATGGGGTGCGGGTGGTGTGTCCTGGGTGCTGGTTGCAGATATAAATAAATTCAAAATGTTAAGTTTTTACAGTTACCTTCGTGTGTTTCTTTGGTGAATCCCTCTTGAGGATTCACAAAGGCTCTTATACTTACTTACATTTATATATTTTTGTTCAACAAAATACAACAACTATTTATAAAGGTTCATATTCCTTGCCATCGCTGCATCGCCATCGTTGCTTTTGCCAGTTGTTGCTGATGTTAGGGAGGGAGGGAGGTTGTGGTGGTAGAAAAATTGGTAGGGGTATCATTCTTGAAGGACAACTAAATCAATTCCAGGAAAGTGTCATTTTTTCAAATGAATGCGTTTTAGTTGAATAGAAAGTGGCTAGTTAGTTTTTGTTGATGTTTTCTTCTATGTTCTTTTTTTGTTTTGTTTCCTTTTTTCTTTGATGAGACTTTAACTGTACATAGAAAGAAGTCAACAAACGGAGCTTTGTATACGAACAAGAACAACTAAAACTACATATAGACAGACTTCCCTCTGGAAGGAGTTGGTTATACACTGTCTTTGAAATTGATCGGTGATGGTGAAATAAAATGAAAACTTTATTTTACTCTGGACACAACTTCAATAACTTTATCGTTTATAAACTTAAAATCAGTTTTGATTTTTGTGTATAGCAGAATCTCGTTTATCTAGGCCCGTGCATTTACAAATGGATACATTCCCAATACCGTTTTGACCAACCAATATTAAAGTTGGCACAAGAATGTTTAAATAGTTAGCGTTAAATCCAAGCTATTACAAATTTGGGGGATTTGTTTTGCTTGTCGACAACTGATATCATCTTAATTCATTCCATGAAACAATATTCTTCAAATATGTCATAGTTTTACTCATTCACAACTTTCCCTTTAAAAAAGTACACTTAGGCGTATACGCATTTTTTTATTTTATTATTTTTTAAACTAAATTGTTCTTAATGGTTTTTTAATATGGGCGGGTTTATTTTGACGCCTCGTGGAGGCCATATTGTTTGTTTCTACTTCCTGTCAAAATTTCTTCTTTTAATCAGTTACTAAAGACAATCCTCATGGCAATAAGTTACAGTATTGAGCCACATGTGCAAATGAAAACCTTGTTATCAAAATGGGTGTTCCTCTAGTAGCAACGATGTGCGCATTGCTCCCTTTTTATGGGGTGCATAAGCGTCCTTCTAATTCGAGAATTAAATTTTTGGTAACCAAATTCGAGTACGACGGCTCAGTGAACAATCACCCAACACCCCTACGTCAACGAAATGCAAGATCAGCCCAAAACATTGCCGCTGTTCGTTAAAGTGAGCAGCATAATCGGAGGCAGCAAATTCCAAGTCGCTCACAAAAAATTTTTCCTGCTGTAGCAGAAAAAAATGTGCGTCATGATTTGGGCCTACATCTCTAAAAAATTCAACTGACCTAGAACTGAAACGAAACGACCAAACAATACGCAGCGTCTCGTCGTGTCTTATTTAATTTAGGAGCAATCGTAAGTTGATCCCAATTTTGGTTGAAAGATCATCTTAAGTGATGAGGTCCATTTTAGGATGAACGGGAACGTGAATAAGCAAAATTGCTAAATAAAGTTGCTGATTGCAGTGGATTTTCGGCTGAAAGCGTCAATGGCCAGTACTTCTTCGAAAATGATGCTGGCCAGGCCTTCACCGTCAACGGCGATCATTATAGTTCGATTTTCCCCAACTTCTTGTAGCCTGAACTGAATGATATGGACACCGAAGATGTATGGTTTCAATAAGATGGTGCTACGTGCCACAAATATATCGGAATTCTGCGCAAGCGGTTTCGTGGCATGGTTATCTCCCGTCGAAGCCACGTAAATTTGCAACCAAATTCGAGTGATTTGAGCCATTTAAACTTTTTCTTAAGTCGCAGGTCTATGCGTAAAAGCTGCAAACCACTGCGGCCCTTAAATACAACATAATCGATGCTATTGGTCAAATTCAGCCTATTGAGAACCACATGCATCTTTGAGGCCTTTTTCTGTGCTTAATGAAACCAATTGGAGCAACGTATGAAACAAAAAATTATTTTAGTGTTTTTGAGACCGTTTAAATATTTATAGAAAAATTATCCTGAATAGGTCTTACGTGTTTGAGCTAGAGCAAAGTATTTACAGAGAAGGTAAAAAACTATTCCTTCCTCTTTTTCTTCCATTGAGCTTCGGTAAAAGTCATTTCAGAATACTCCTAGCCAGATGGCGTGCTTTCCTATTAGACAGTGTAAGGTTTTGAATCCAATTATAGAGCTTTTATGAAACCTGCTTGCAGATATCAAGCTCCTTCAGCGATTTAAATCTAGGGTAGGGCAGATGTTTTTCGTAGCCTGACAGATGGTGATGTTATTCCACCTAATAGAGGTTTTCTTTAAAGAGTCTTGGTTTAGCAAAAGCTTAAACGTAGCCATTGGTCTGTCAGCATTAGAGATGATGCCATCTCTATTAGAGACAGTTCTGGACTGTTATAGAGTTTGTAGAGACGGAGTCCAAAGATATCTAAGAAAATCCGGATTTTAGATGGTTATATCATATTTTCTTTAAGCCAGGAGAAGGCTTCTTTTATAAACAAAAGTTTTGCCTGGAACACGCTACTGTTGTTGGGAAGAAGGAATAAGAGAATTAATTTTAGTCGTTCGAAATACACGCCTCCACCAATCCCTTGATTAGGTTTTGATTCATTTGTATATGAATTGGTTGGTTGTATATGATTGGTTGGTCTATAATAGGAATGACCTACCCTCCCAAAAAGATCTGGAAACTATACAAAACCTAGAACTTTATATCAAACTTCAGTTAAGGGATGGTTTAGTCGGTGTGTTTTTAGAACTGCTTTGAAATAATTCACAATTACGGAGTGTCCACTGCTGTTCCACTGTGATGTATTTATACACCATTTTTATTAAATTTCGGCAGAAATAAATCATTTTATCATATCGCGGTAGCAATAACCTTTCATGTTTTTTAAAACGTTATTAGAACTAACCTTTAATCGGCAGTAGTTACCAAAAACGAAATGTTTATGGTTTGCTAACTACTCAAGTTCGAACTTTCCATTATTTTCAGGCAACCTTTAATATGTCTTCAAAGCCTTATGTCAAGTTCTACATACATTATTCTTTAGCCAAACGGAATTGATAGCAGGCTTTGAAAAGAAGAATATTTTGTGAAAGCAATCATTATCAATTATTCATTGAATTCAATTAAAAGATAACATTCAATTACTTTACTTAATAATATTTAATATTTCAATCACCAATCATAAGATCTTAAAAGTAAAACGATTGCAATAATTTTGACCCGCATCATTTGGCTGGTATCAAAGTATTGTTGGCAATAATTTGGGACCTCACTTGAGGTCTTTGCATTCTTTACAATCTATTACTCTTGTCAATACTTCATAAAATACAGTTCCTGTACAAAAAAGTCGTACAGACAGGGATTAAACGTAGACCTCTAGCACGACAGTTCTGCGATCTAAGCATCATGTTACGTGGTATATTGAAGTCATTAAAGATTGCATTCGCAAAAGATTGCATTCTTTTACATGCTTAAAGGACACCATATTATGTTCTTACCTAATGATAAGATTAATTGGAAAAACAGTTTATGTAAAAATGTAGGCAAAGGAATTATTAAAGTTAAGTGAAAATCCTCTTTTAACCATCTTACTACAAAAGTATTAAAAAAACCTTTTCCAATCACTCAACGAGTCAGAAACTGGTTCAATTAAAAATAAAGAATTTCGTTTGAATTTTTTTGTTTTTTTTTTTTGTTTCTCCTCACTTAGGTACGAAAAATCTCAAGGCTTATGCATATAATTTATTATTATATCGAATGTGAATGAAAATTTTTTTCCAATTTAAACGACAATGAATGTCGAACAAGAACTTCTCAACACAGGAAGATCTATCTGCTTTTTTGTCTCTCGGCATCATCCGCCCCCTTTCCATCCCTTACCACCCTCTCCCCTCCCCTTCCCGCCTTGGCAACATTTTTCATCCAACTTCCCACCTGAATGAAGTAGGAATAAGGTATACTCGTAGATATAGATAGGTAGGTATTATTATTCTCGCTCGCAAACAATTCAACGGATCTACCGCGTGCGTCCTTTAGATTTTTCAAATTAAGGATAATGACTTTTCAAGCGAGCAGAATATAATCATTTTTTTTTTTACTTTTGCTTTGCATTGGTATTCTTCGTTTCTGTTTTATTTTTTCGACTGCTTCCTTCGTCTCTAATATTACTCCTTAAAAAATACATATTCATTGCTTAAAAGAATCTACCGTTGCCGACACCGCCGCCCGCCCCAATAAAGCTTTAGTGATTCTTTTGCGCTTAAAATTCGTGAAAAAAAAAATTAATAGGAAGGACGAAGCTGACAAAAAAAAAACCTTAGGGTGGGAGCGTTGCCGAATCCCGAAGAAACTTATTAACTTCAAACACAATAATAATAATAATTCCAAAATTTACTGTGCGAAGATAATTTTCCGGAATTTCTTTACTGATGGTGGATTATGGGAAAGGTGCTCTAAGGCTCCAGGACGAAACAAGATTGCTGATGATGGGAAAGCAACCAAGCGGAGTCGGTGTATATAGTCACTCAGTTACGCGACGGCAGCACTTGCTTCAGCTTTTCCTGCTGCTCATCCTCATCAATGGAAATGACGATGTTGATGTTGATGTTGTTGCTGCTGATGATGATGTTGATGATGATGATGACGGTGGTGGTTAAATGAAGAATTCAAAGATTTTTATCCACCTCTAGCTGCCTTCCGGACCTGCCCTGCTTCCATTTTCCCATTCCCATTCTCATTTCCATTCCTCACCCTCGCTCTCATCATAATCGAAAAATGGAGCAAAAAAAAAAGAATTTGTTGAAAGAAGTTTAAAAAAATCTGCACAAATTAATTTTACTATCAACAGCGAATTATGAAAATCCTAACAAATAAAGGTGGCACGACAGCATCCAAACATCGCACCGGCTATCTACAGCGTTGCACGCACCATACCCCAACTGCCGCCACCGCCAACGCCACAGGGATATAAAGCCTGGGAGCTGGGAGCGTTGATTTTAAGGGTTGTCCCCGATAAGACTAGAAAGTTAGTTGTGGGGTGTAGGTGGAATTAAGATGGCGCAGAGCGAATCGGGGCGTCTTGGAATGGAGATTTTTGAAATTAAGTGGGTCGAAAATATTTGATGATGACGCGAGGATGAAGACGTCTCTTCATCGCGTATTGATGATGAAGATGATGCCATCGTCCACGTTTCTCCGCACTCTTCAGTCTTCGCACTTACCCCATCACTTGTTTCAAAGTTTACCGATTACGCAGTCAATGAGGTGATTAATAATGAAAAAAAAAATTATTATTATTATTCAGAGTGGTGGGGGTTGTTGATGGTGGTGTTGGGTTTTGGGGACGATTGAGGAAAGGACCAAACAATAAATTAAAAGCTAAGAAAAAAAATAAAGAAGAACTTGCTTTTGAATGGATTATTAATCATTCACGATGGATCAACATCGGATATGGGTAAAAACGGGGGGTAAGAGCGGGGAGAGAGAGGGCTGAGAATGATGATGACTTCGATGGGGATATTGCTTAAGAATTCTAATTTATGGAGCTAATAACAATTACGAAAGATAAAGGAAGTGAGATAAATTGAGAGTTGAAGTGGGGATCTTAGTGTGGCTCTCGCTATAGGTTTTGATGATGGGCATACTACAGACTTGATGAAAGTTTGCAAATCCCATCATAGTCGAGTCTTTAAACACAGTTGACAGTATAGGTAGGTATATTAATGTCAGAGAAAGGACAAAGTGACATAATGATTATTTGGCATTATTGCGACAAAATCAAAATTTTAGCATATTGTTGAAGTGTGATGCTTTTCAAGCCTTAAGTTTGAATTTTTTAAGATTGAAAAAAAGGTCATTTATCACTTTTCAATTAGAGTTGGATCGAAAATTATTATTCAATATTGAAACTTTCTCATTTCTCTGAAACTTCGAAGTCCCTCAAGCTTCATAAGACATACGATAGAAAAAGGTCACTGTACAAGTATTCACACTTATTTGTTTTCAGTATACTTTCTACACTTTGAGACGCTTTAAAGTCTTTTAAATTTATTTAGACAATTTGGAAACTATTCGTATAACTTAAATAACGCGCATAATATCTTGAGACTTAATTTCATTAGGCGCGTTTTACCCATTTCCTCAAAAATCTGAAAGCGGTTCCAAAATATCCTTTGATATAGCTAAAGTTCTAGACAATTGCTTTTATTCCTTATGTCATTGCAAATCATTTGAATGATGAATAGTTTCAACAACACTGCCTTTAATGAGCGAAGGGTTTGGTGACCAAATCATCTAGGTGCGTGTCCATTTGAGAGTACTTCTGCTAGTTAACTCTCGAGAGCAACTCTCGATAGACTGTCCATTTGAGAGCCAAATTTTAGAAATTTTGCTATCGCGAGGTCTCTGCTAGAATATTGAGAGTTTTCTTGCTGAGGGTACTCTCATAATCGTGTTCACTTGATAGATTTCTTCTGCTAGCATATTATCAGTTGGCCATGTATTCTTAAAAGTGAAGGGTTGCAGCTACTTTAATTTATCGGCACTATTCTTAAAAAAGAAAAAATAATAAAAAAAATGTTGGGTCAAACCGTGGGTAGATCGTCGTAACCGATTGGTGGGGGTCTGCTCTTTCAAGACAGCTTCAAAATAAAGATCATCAACAGTTTCTAAATTTTTGCGGTTTGTCAGTTAGTGAAGTTGAATTTTTGATGCAAAACTTTGGACCCATAATTTTTAAAAAAGATACCCAATTAAGTGAAGCCATAACAGTAGGCGAGCGAATACTGGTAACACTTAGATTCTAGCATCCGGTAAGCATATAAATTGCTTCAGAACACGAGAACTGTTTCGCAAATTCGGTTAATATTACGCTTTTTTATCTCTATCGCGAAATGATTTATCCGTAGTTCTCCACAATAATTCAACTTACCTCATATTTTTTAAAAAGATCGAATGCCAAGAGTAATTAGGCAACTCTCCGCGAGCTTCTCTCTAGACTGTCTACTTGCGAGATCACTCTCGAGAGCAGCTTGAGAGCGACTTGCAGCACGTTTACTCTCAAATGGACACCCACCTTTAAGAAATAGACTTATGTGAATTGTTCACATCGTTTGAGTAATTTGCTATTAGGGGAATAGTAAATGCGTAAGACAGATGATCTGATTGCTACTAGAAATGCCAGCTAGTGTCGTTATATGTTACTACTGAAGCCACATTTTTGTGAAGATCTCCATTGCCTTTAAAGCCGAATTATTTGTTGATCCGAAAGCATTCAGACTAACAATACTCGATTGGAAATATGTATATAAATCCTAATCTGACACATTGATTGCCTACAAATGGAGGACTATGTTCTCAAATTTGGTCCTCCGACCAATCGAATTGCTTCTTTTTGACAGTTTCAAGGGCGTGTTCAAAAATAATGTAATCCTAACCAACAAAATCTTAAGTTGTATTAAATTTTAAGGTTCTTAAAGCTTTTTAACTTCAATAAAAATATTACATTGAATACATTCAAATTACTGAAGAACTTCTGTTCTGCAACATTCAATATTCATGGCAAGTATAGAATTCGCAGGACATTAAAGATTCTTGTTAACAGAAAAAAACGGTTCTTCAACGCTGGTAAAACCACTGCGTCAGCTTTTCTATTTGTCATACTCTACAGGTCTCTTTCCGAGTGGATGGAAAACAGCTTTCGCCCAACCTGTTCCTCAAACAGGTGAAACCTCCTCAGGTCCCTACTTTTTAAATCTGAATAATTATCAACTTAAGAAATATCTCGAAGAACAAAGGCCGTCAGTATGGCTTTTGTACATGGCAATAGGTCCACCGGTCTATTCATGAGTGACATTTGCATAAAGGAGGCCTTTCAATTCTAAGTATGTGCGTCACAAACCATCTCTAGTGGAGTGGTCATATATTTAACATTGTCAAAAATACTACTAAGTGTCTAGCTTTTTTTCTGACAACACAAGAAGTTTTTACCCCCTGATCTGGTCATAGTTTTCAAGGCTTTTATTCGTCAAAAACTCAAATATAATTGTCATATTTGGACTGGTATCCCAATAACGTACTTAAGCCTTTTGGACAGAATTAAAAAGAGAGCTCTTAAAATGATAGTCGACCGTTTTCTTGCTGCGACATTTACTACTCTTGAACTCCACCACATGGTCTCATGCTTATCATTGTTCTATCAGTATTTTCAAAAATAAATCTTTAGCGAAATAGCCAGTTGCATTCTTCCCCTCAGTTCAACTGTAATACCCTTACTTTTAAAAATGCTCATCATTTTAGAAGAACTGATAAATACAGAGATTCTTTCTTTAGCCGCACAACACGAATATGAAATGCTTTACTAGGCTCGATATTCCCCACTCATTTATATATGCAGACATTCAAAACCAATGTGCATCGGTATGTCCTTTCCTATAATTTACTATATTCATTATAAGGGTATTCATAACCCCTTAATGTGTGCTCACTATAAATAAAATTAAACAAAGATACATTTAAGAAATCATTACAAATGGATATGTTGATGCAATCTTTACTTTTAAGGACTTTTCTGCCTTAAATTTTCTTACAATAAATCCTTCATGATTTTTAAATCTTTGGTGTTTTGATCTATGTCTTCTATGCCATTAATAATCCACAACTTTAAAAATTTGAGTTTTCCCCAAAAGTGCCCGAAACCGAATTACCATAAAGTTCACACCTAAAAAATCGATCATAATTTAAATCACAAACAGGGGCAAGGTTTCCAGCCAGCCAGCTCCAACGCCAGCAACATCAACAACACACGACACAAAGTAAATTAATTAAATAAATTATTTGTATTGAAAAAATCAAAATAAATATTATTTCAATCGTGTGCAATCGTTTTATGTATAGTTCGATATTTTGCCGTTTCTTTTGTTATTTTGTTAACATTTTTCTATTTTGTTGTTGTTGTATGTTTATGTTAATGGCAACAAATTAATTTTGCACATTAAATCCCATAAAAGTACCATTTAACACAAAAGTTCATAACCAACAGTGTTAATTTTATGGATATAGAAATAGCTTCCATTCCATATAAACCTCCTATACTCCTGACTATGCCTTCAAACTATATTCGCATGATGATGATGATGATGCTACTGGATCCTGGGCTAAAACGGAGGAGGCTCCTGTCGAATACAAACTCATTATTATATAAATTTTTAGCACGTACAATTTGACCACCCATTTTGCAGCCGATTGCAATATCGGGAATTATTTAATTGAAATTCATTACTTATTAAAGAGTTAATCAAACTCTTCATACGTTATTAACACATTGCTAGCCAACATCGACCCGACAAAGCTAGAGCGACTGTGACCCCTACACTTTGCTCGTGTCAGTCCCCGGGGGCTCGCGCAGCAGCTATGACCACCTGCCCTGCCGAGGAGGTGTTTCGAATTTGAATGCAATTTCCGATTAACTAATATCTAAACCATTCCCAAAGAACTGCCTTAAAATTAATTTGACGCGTTACGGTACAGTATAGGTTAGCCAAACATCATTTGGGATCCTTTTTTTCATATATATATGTAGGTGCATATAAATTCTCATTGTGTATCCTTTTTTTACTCGTACACAGTACATATTTGTATTTATTTATTTAACATTATTGCCAATATATGGCTGGAACTGGGATTTTAAAATAATTTAAATTCAACTGACAGTTGGAATCTGTTGTCAGGTGATACGTGATGCCACGTACAGTGTGGATTTTGTCCCCGACCAGGAGCACCAGCATCAGCACCAGCACCCAGAACTTTATATTGACAATCCAGGCGAGTCTCTCATTTCTATATAGACTCCTGTATCTAACGGTTGAACTGCATCAATTGGCAATTACATTGGACTATGCGATTTGCATAGCAATTAGAAAAGGTGCACAGGGTGATAGTTTTAACTACCTAGCCACATTCGTAAGTCAAAAAAGACCTAGAGAGGGAAAGAAGGAGTAAGGCATGACTGAACTTTATTGGAAGCTGCCTGTATGAATGTGGGGGCGGCACATCCTTTTTCTATGATGATGATGATGATAGTGATGGGCTTTGATAGTGAAATAATCTGAAAGGCTGAAGCTAAATTATGGTCAAACAGCCTAGTTAAATTGCTGAAAACTATAAATTAAGAGTTTAAATATTATATAGTTGCCCAATAATGCCCAGAGGGGTAAGAGCAAAGTGATATTTTCGAACTATACATCTATTTCTGTATTGCTGTATAGCCTTATAGTTAAAGGGAGGCTTAACGGGTGTATTGAATTAATTTTTGAAACGCTTCAACAAATAATATTTAAATCTGGATTTGTGTAATTTGAGAGGGTACTTGTATTAATAGTAGAAGACTTAAATAAACTAGTTTTTTTTTAATTTTATTTAGTATTTTGTTGATCAGGTACTGTTGCTGTTTTAATTTATAATCCTTAAGAATTAAAGCTAAATCGCACTAGTTACTAAAAGCTTTAATTTTTGTATCAACTTCTATCTTATAAGAGTTCCGATGATTAAATTGTTTGAAATAAGAGATTAATTAGGATTTCTTGGAAATGACATAAGTTAGTACGTGAGGTGTTAAAGAAATTAAGGCACAAATAACAAAATTGCACTTTTCTAATGGGTTTTGGCGGCCTTCATTCAAATCCTACATACTTTAACATTATTAGGTCCGTTCGCGTACTTTCTGCACTAAAATTCGTAAAAAGAAATATTTTAAAGAGTGTTTGTTTGTTTTTAAATTTTATAACTGACAGCAAAAGCGAGTAATTTATTTAATTTATTTGAATTTCTATCAAATTTTAAATTTTCACAGCCCAAAGAAATTTCTTGGGCTAAAATTCGTAGGTTGGGGAAATATTTTACTCTCTCAGGAGCGCTTTTTTTTACGAAAAACTACGAAATTTTTGAGTACGAGAACAGGATTTGGTTAAATTTCGTATTTTTTAGTAAAATTGGACTGTTTTAGGAGGGTACGCAAACGGACCTAATGTATTACGGCAGGTTTTTGAGATATCACTTTTTAAATTTCGAAAAAAAAAACAAGTATATAAGGCTTTTTGAGGCTATCAAAATTTATAAAGTTGTTTTTTTTTTCAATAAAATCCGTGATGGTTTTCCAAATCTATAATCCTTTTCTTTAATATTCGGTTGAAATATTCAAAAAAAAAACCTTCGAAAGTTGTTAGGTTTCACATGTCTTATAAAAATCTCAAAGAAACACGAAATCACTTTTTCTAAAATGGTTTTTAACAGAAAAAGGTAAATGGTTCGAAAGTAAGCTTTCTTCTTGTAACGAATATGTTGTCTTAACAATTTCTATTATATCAAGTTTTTGAAATATACATATTACGAAATATAAAAATAATTCTGAAAATAGGTATTTAAGAACGAAGAAAGATTTTGACTTAAAGCTTTTTATACAAAATGTTGTTTGTAATATTTTTTTAAATCTTTAAGAAAAATTGTATAGACGTTATTTTTATAGAAAAATAAAACTTTACATTAAAAATGCTAGAATTTAATTTAACGAGTATATCATGAACATAAGAAAAGATACCCTTTTTACAGTTCTTTTATCCCATAGAAATATTGTTGTTAGTGTTTTGTAACATTTAAAGACATAATTCGATAATAATAATAATAACAAAAATAGTACCTTATTGGTTTAATTTCTCGAACATATCTCTACAGAAACAGAAAACAGCTTGAAATAAAATTGTTGAATGAATTCTCTTTCAAGTTATTTAAAGAAAAATTAACTTGTTCCAAAAAATATAATTTAAAAAATTTTGTTGGGCACCAATTTGGGAAGTTCTTTTCCCAATCTTTTTTCGGTTAAAAATGCCTTATCACCGGAAATCTCGTAGATCACTCGAGTTCGAGATAATATTTTGTTTATGTTTCTTTAAAGTTTTGCAGGCTGTTGGACTGGACATCAGCAACAAATTGCTCGACTTCATAATCTTAGGTTTTTAAAACTTTTAAAAACAGACAAAAATGCGTCCCCACTTTGTAGACCCCACTGTACTGCAGGTTGGAAACCCTCAATTCAAATAAAATAAAGAATCAAAAATGCATCGCACAGCACATAAACGAAACCTGGAAAAGGGTCAATCGTCATGGTCATAGTCATCGTCATATCTCACACCTGTTATCCTTTTTTGCTGCATTTATATTTTAATATCTTTTAAGAATTCCACACGTGTGTATCTGACAGCTGTGCAATTTGTCCAATAGGATTTCCTCTTAACTATACCTTTCCTCCCTATAGCTATGTACATCAGAGCCTTTTCCCTGCCAACCAAACAGAGGAAAAGGAAGAAAAAAAACGAACATAAAGAGTCGTTTTCGGACTCAATTGAAAAATAGAAAATATTCTTTGCATTTCAATTAACTGAAGAGGCGAGAGAGATGGACACCTCAATAATATCCACAGACACAAAATGCGACCTGCAACCAAAAATCCAATTGCACTGCAGGTGCTGGCCATCATCATCATCATCATCAGGATCATAGCTTCTCTTGCAACTTGCGAGACACATCCAGAATCATCCAATTCGAACTCAATTTTCCAGCCTTCTTCGCTGCCGTATAGGTAGGTAGGTACGAGTAGGTGCAAGATTGCCAATGGGCTAAAGGGACATCAGCAAAAAGGACACACATGGGTTGAAAGTGGGATGGTTGGGGGGGATGGCTTGGCCGACACACCATCAGCCGATGATGCAGACGGAATAAATTCGCCGTATTCATATGGATGAAGTGAAGACAGGAAGAGCTCAAGCGCTCAAGGACTTGACAAAGTTGCATTGCATTTATGCTTCTGCTACCGCGCCACGTTACCATCAGCATCTTTGTCACCATTTTTAAATTCATCTCACACACATCGTTGTCATCACTTCTTCCGAAAACGGAAGAAGGAAATACTACAAAAATATATATTATTATTATATTTTATTTTCTCTGATGATGAAGAAAAAGAAAAGTGGCAAAGAAATAATATTTCTGGCGGAAAGGACATTTTTCTTTGAATCAACTTCTGTACTGATGCTTTTGTATGCCTTTAGTGCCTTTGCTGCTGCTGCTGATGCACGATCAGCATAATTTGCGACAATTTTCTCAGCAGCTGCAGGTGGCGCGACAGACAGTGGATGGTGGTGAGGTATGGGCGGTGTGATGCCATAGGCATTATCTCCTCCTTATTTGAGATATACCCGTTCCTTTATCCCTTACATATATGATGGTTTATCCAAATTCCAGAATCCTGAGCCCGAACCTCCTTTTCTCGGTACGCGGTATGGCAGGTATGGAAGAAACACAATTTTCACATTTCAATGAGAATTGCAAAATATTGTCAATGATGTGACAGAAGTAGACCGGGTGTTATTTTTCATCCTTCCTTTAACCACGAAATGAAAAATATTTTGTATTTGGTCCTTTTTTGCTGATTTTGCTGGAAAAAAATTATGTTTGCAATGCAATGAATTGGAAAATTACCGCAACTTTTTAAAGTTTAAAAGCAAAACAGGTCCTACCTCAAAGTCGTGTTGGAACGTATTTTGTATTGTACCGTAAAACATTTGACTGCGTGAGAATTTGCCAGGAATTTTAGGACCTATAATTTCTTTGCAAACCTCGATGATTCACTTTTAGATTGGTTGAATCACACTTACTTAAACTTACTCAAACAACTTGCGTCTCCAGCCAGCTCAGTCAATAGCTAGGTGTCTCTAGTTTTGCAATCTAAGTTGGTTGAGGTCCTCTCCCAACGCTCGAAGACCTTCCAGGCTAGAGCGTTGATGTCCATTCGCTCTACATGACCCAGCCATCTAAGCTGTTGATTTTAGATGCTCGAGAGAGGACTTTACTACTCAATTGCCTTCTAAGTCCAAAGAAGCAGTGATTAGCAAGAGTTATTCTTCGTTTGGTATCGTTGCCTGAATTTATAGCGGTACCTAGGTCTAGGTAGACAAAGTCCTTAACTACCTCAAGGTAGCGAAGCAGGACAGCAGGACAGGTAGGTAGAAATACCTCAAGGTTATATCTGTCCATAGTAACGTTTTTTCCAAGACGTAGTCGTTCAATGTCCTTTTTTGCTGACAGCATATACTTGGCCTTGCCTTCATTGACCATATTAAACCCATCTGCTTCGCTTCCGTTGCAATGCTCAAAAACGCTCCACTGACATCACTTTGATCTTCAAATTATTTAAATATCATCGTCAAATCCGAGTAATTGGATGGAAGATTGTGCCTCTAGTGTTGACGGTTAAGTTTTGCAAAGTTCTTTCCTGAACGATGTTGAAGAAGTCGAATGGCAGTGCATCGCCTTGTCTAAAACCTGTTTTGACATTTAATGTATCGGTGAGATCTTTTCCGACCTTAATAGAGCAGCGTGAATTCTCCATCGTCATTTTGCAGAATTGGTTCGAACGAACTTGATCCTGTATCTAAAGAGTCTGTTTATAAATATTGTCTATATTTTAAGGTTTTAAGTTTTAATTTGCAAATAAAAAAATGAACGCCATTTAATTTCGCAAAAGAACCTAAATTTAATAAATTAAGGACAAATTATCTCATTATTTTGTTGACTTTAAAATAACCCATAAGACCATGGTGTTCTTTTGCATCTTTACTGTGATATCCTTTTTTTTTTTATTTATGTGCTTTTATGTATATTTTATTATTTTAGGGTTTTTAGTTCATAAAGTTAAAAATTCACATTTGAAAACATTGATTACAGTACAGCTGGCCTAAACTCTAGATAATATCGCCAATATAAATTTGTTCATCTAATGACTCTTTAAAAATGTAAAAACGTAACGTGTTTTTAAGACTTCTGAAAAACACAACGTTCACCTTAACAATAAATAAATTACAAGATGAAATTGCAAAAAACAATATTCTTTATCGTCTATATACCCGCAAAAGAAAAATGCCAAATTTAATTCAATTTTTGAATTTTATGACTTAAGGTAAACATTATTTTATTAAACAAACTTGTGACTTATTTTATTTTCAAATTATGTATTTGTTTTTGTTCACCAAGGCAAGGGTTCGAAATGTATTGGTATATGTATTGTATCACACAAAAAAATGTGGATCGATTCCTTTTAACTTTTTCAACAATGTCTAAGAATATGCAACAAATCATAAAAGCAAATCAACCTGACTAAACTCATTGCATATGTACAGGTGTTCTAAATGTTAGCTAATAACACAACCATAAAAGTATTTCCTGTTGCATAAAAAGGGGATTATCTGTTATCATTATACTAACCACTGCATAAGCTTAGGGAGAAGTCTATTTCAGTTTTGTTGGATAACAATATTAAATTTTTTGACCTGGGTTTTGTTTAATTTTGGATTTAATTTTAATCCCGGCAAAGAAAAATG
Source organism: Eupeodes luniger (assembly GCA_951509635.1). NCBI lineage: Eukaryota > Metazoa > Arthropoda > Insecta > Diptera > Syrphidae > Eupeodes > Eupeodes luniger. The sequence continues at coordinate 6,502,626 of OX608073.1, forward strand.
GAGTCATCATGGTTATAAAAGAATGTAGCACCTGGTGCAGGCTGCTCAGGTAAGCACTAAGAAATTCTGCAATTCTTTTCTTTGTGCCTAAAAACTAAATTCAAGAGTTGTAAACATGAAATCTCTATTGTTCTCAGATTGTATTCCAAAACCTACTGTAAAGAAAAGGTATCAAACTTAATTTCGCATTCAGACGTTTTCATAATCTTTTGTATGTACATTGTACATTATAGCTTTTCTTAACGCATTTTTTAAGGATTTTAAGAACTTCTCATGAAGAGTCGAGATTTTTCTTCAGAAAAAACACGTTCAAAAAGTCGAATTGACTCAAAAATTGAACCTAATTTCTTCCTTGGTTTTCGATATCTTTGAGATTAAAACGATTTGTCTGAAAACTTACAAACCAAACAAAAAGGCATTAAGTAAAAGGTGATTTTTAAGCCCCATGAAAAGTTTTGATAGTTTTTGTCTATGGTTCGAAAGTTAAGAATGTGATGCAAATTATCATAAATCATTCAACGCCAGAACAAAGATTCCAAACAGCATAAATTTAGTTTAAACAAAATAAATTTGTTCGCGAAATTCATAGAACATTTCATCCCAAGGACCTATCACCATTAGATCTATTAAAATTAACTGTTTGATGCGCAGGCAGTCCCTGATTCTTTCTAAATGAGGAACTGCTTTTACAGTGAATGGTTATTGCTATCAGGCCATATTGATTGATTTTTTTATTTCCAAAAACAAGTCACCATAAAAACGGGCTCAATCATCAATTAATTTCAAAATTAATTTAATTACAAGTTTATTTTCAAAAGTTGTTGACAGGTTGACTAACGCTGACTGATTTACACTCGAATAGTGTTTATGTGGCTAATATTTCGGTAGCTCAGGGGAAGCATTATGGAAAAGGCCAAAAACCTTGTAAAAAAATAAGAGCTATATGGCTTTAGATTGAAAAAACCATAAATTATCCAGCAAATATAGCTACGTTTCAGGATCGTGAATTTCCAGACATTAAGTAAATTATCTACTAAAGTTTTGAAACAGAGACAAAGATTTATGCTTTGAAAAATCATTATAAAATTTCTTGTAAATGTTGTGTTTTACATTAGCCTTAAAAAGTAGTTTTTGGGTTATCTTGAGAATTTTTAAAGAGGCAAATTCTTAAAAACCTCATGTTTTAAAAAGAAATTATATTTCGAGATGTGAATACAGTTAATTTACTTAATTTATTGAAAAAGTCTTATTATTTTGTTTTGTGGCGAAAGAAATAGTAAATTTTACCAACCGGCGGCGGCGTAATTTAAGAAATTCAAGAAACTCTAGTTCTTAAGCGTTTTTTCTCAAAATTTAATTGATTTTGAAAAACGTGATTTTTTAAATTTATTTCATAGCTACTTCTAATAAAAATCCATAATTCGAACCTCCTCCAGCTGGTTGTTGAGTGGGTTTGAATTATATTTATCATATTTATTTCGCAGGTATTCTCCTTTAACGGCTGAAACTTTCACACTTCCCTCAGAAGGGTTCCAGTTGTTCTCTGACCAAGAAAATGAGAAAAAAAAAATGGATTAAAAGCTTTGCATATAAAATTTTTCCGAGAAATTGCAATGGATTTTCATGCCGTCGAGTCGCGTAGTCGAACCGTAGACCCCCTCATGACCGCCCTAAACCTTTGCTTTGCGCTCTGATTGTGTGTTGAAAAGGGTAATGGTCGGAGCTGCAGAGGGTTCAAATGCATTTTTATGCATATAACCATTTTTTAAAGCCTCCTCCCCCTCCCTCTTCTCAAGTTTGTGAGTGTCTGTATGTGTTTTTGTTTTTAATGAAATTGCATTACACCAATAAATGTTACGTTGAACCGACTTCAACCACCCACTAGATGGCGTGGGAGGTTATTAGAGAAGATCCGTAAAGCTAGTTATGTTGATGATGATGATGTTGTTGTTGTTGGTGGTAGTTTTTGTTTTTGTTTTTGTAGCACCTCAACGATACTGATACTGGCCTGGTTTTCTGTTTTTCAGGGAGCGTATGCAATGATAATTTATCAAACAAATTAACGGTATGCACCCATTAAATGTTATGGAGGCTGGTTTAACGGCAATAAGACCTAGAAGCTCGTGTAAAATTGCTTCATCCACTTAAACATGAAATTTTGTATATATACCTATGTATGGAGAATGTAGATATGTATCAGTAACATAGGAACGAAAGCAGAAAAGTGTGTATTTGGACACCATTGCCTGGCCTCATCGTTTAATTTGTCTGCAGATTGAGTTGAAATCCGTTCATCCTCCTGCTGGCTATATTCATATAGCTTTGTATACTTATGTCTGGTCCGTCCCATCGCGTCGTCGCGTCGGTCGCTCGACTATGCGTTGAGGCTTGAGCTTCACTTTTATGGTCTCTAGGCATTATGTTTGTATGATTTTTTTTTTTCCTGATCCTTGTTTAATTTTCGTCCCTTTGCCGACGATTTTAATGCTTTTATAGTGTCGTGTACGATTAATTGCGGCTCATTAAACTTTATATGCATTGCCGCTGCCACCGCCGCCACCGCTACCATCATCGTCATCATTAAATCGACTTGGTCGGCGGTGTGGCGTGGTGATCCGGGTCGAAGGACCAAACAGCTTTAGCCTTGCTGCCCCTTCTTTGGGGGGGTTGTGGGAAGTTGAGCCGCATATTTGCAGCAACGGCAGTTAAGTTTATTTTTATAGTTGGTCTTGTGATGCCACCGCCGCCGCGTCGCGATGAGACTAAAAGGATTTCCTGGCTGAGCAGACACACCAATACAGTGGCAGGCTGGTAGGATTTTTAAGTGAAAACGACATCTATTAGTACTTATCTGGACAAGGATTTATCGGTTCATGTTGTTCTTGTTGAAACTTTTTGTTTTCGTTTTTTTTTTTGTTTCTTCCTTTATCCTCTTTCTAGAGTGCGAACAGAGCTAAAGGGGGTCATATTGGTTTTGGATGATACCACAATAACAAGGTCTCTCAATTAATTCGATGTTTTTCTCAAAACAATTCCTATCGAAACGTCCATTTGGATACATCCTTCGAAGCCATCACAGACGACCGTGGACTGTATACAATATCGTATACCGTAGAGGTAGAGCGTTTTCTATTAAAGCTGCAGCTCGTATGCTCATATGTGGTAAATGTGCTTGTCTCTAAAATCAGGATATTGATGTTGATGCTACATCTCTCTGATAGATATCCCCGTACCTTGGTGGCAGTGATTTTTCAGTAAAGCCCCCCTTTTTTGGATGCACATGATTTGCTGTATATCGTCATAACACCACCCCTTCGAAGGGGGGTTAATCTTAATCGACTCTCTCTCTCACTGATGACGATGATGCTGATGCTGATGGTGATGCTGCTGTTGGTGTTGATGATCCTTAGAAGAGCAATGGATAATGGTATATGCTAGATTACCGTCAATATGCCATATACCTATATTGGATTATCGTCCTTCAAACTCATGCACACCTTAGTACACATCCTTATGCATGAAACCTCCATCATTGGTATCAAAGGTGACAGGACAACGGAGGCGAAAACATTTAATTGGACTCTTCAATTCAGATTAAAGATAAAATATCAGAGTTCATAGCCAAGGGTGACATATGATGTTTTTTTTTTATATATATTTTATAGTCACAGATATAGCAGAGCAGGTATATATATATGTATATGCCTTCCTATACCCAACATACATTTAGATACATATACATCCGGCAGAAAGAGTCTCATAAAGAGCTCCAGAGAATTATTGGGTCATGAAAAAAGGAAGTGATAACTTAAATCAAATGGAAGAGATAACACTTTGGATATATTTTATGGCAGGCCAATGAGTGTTAATAGGAAATTGGAGGATTTCTTATAAATGGCTATTACCGTTTAACTTAAATTTTCTTTTTTTCATGTATAAAATATAAAGTGAGTAAAAGCTGTGTATATAGAAAATAAACTTTTAAAAACACAGATTTTAAAATGGCTTTTATCCTGATTCAGTGAATAATGGTTTGAGGGGGTGTGGTACACAAATTCTAAAAGTGATATAGTGAATATGGGAAAATCTTTGTCACACAAGATTAATCAAAGTATCAATTCTGACGTCGTCGGCATTCTTTGGCCAGAATAAACATATGTATATATATAAAAGATATTGACTTTTTGAATTATAGTTATAATGATTTAAGAATTTTATTTCAATACAAAAAAAAGTCTGGTTTGCGAACCAAACTGAAAACTTCCAATTAATGTGGTAAACAATTTGATATAAGCCAAAAATATGTGAATATGAAATCTAAAGTTAAAGCTGTTTTCTGTCGAAATATGTAAGACTTTAAGCTAATAGGTTTTTCCAATGGAATTTTTTAAAAATTGTATAGGAAATGTCAAAAACATCATTTATTTTATTTAATTGGATATTATTAAATTTTGTAACATTAAGTTCAATAACATTTTTTTTTTTTTTTGAATTTCCCATTTTCACTAACCCTTCATTTTCAACTCTTTAACATAGTTGTTAAAGTTAAAGTTACCACCCTTTTCCTCATGGCAGATTTAAATCCTGATTTTATATTATAACACCCTTTATTTTCTTAAATTCTAGTCTTGAACTATTAAAGCAATTCGTGGACCAAATCTGTATGATTTCAGGACGCCTAATCAAATAATTTTCAACAAAAAGTTACGTATACGCCCGAGTGCTTTTTTTCAATATTCATAAAATCAGCGCTTATGCTGATTGATTCATTAATTTTGTCTGGTTCTTGTATACAGGGTGTCCCGTAAGTAATGGATAACCCTGAAATGCCGCATAGTAGACTTTATGACCGTCCTAAAAACTGATAAAAAAAAGTTCTATCCCAACCACAAGAAAAGTTATATGCATTTTTTTGTTCAGTGCACTATTTTTTTTCTTACTTTACATTTTTGAATACCACGACTACAAGTGAATGAGTTCCATAATTTTTTTTTTGCAGGAATATTTTACATTACTTTTGCCAACACATAAGTAGAAGAAAATTATTATAACAGTTGGACTTCTTAGAGAAAAAAATTATTTAACATTGAATTTCAATGCAAAATGGGAAAACAAATAATTTTTGAAAAAGTTAAATCATAGCTGGTATAAAAAAAATGCATGAATACCTGAGTGGCCAACTATTTTAAAAATATGCGCGTTAAATGCAGATTTCAAAATGGTATTACTTATTATTATATCTAGAGTCAAAAGCAAGTTATTGGTAAAAATCTGCAATACTAGAGTAAATTTAGCAAAAACAAAAGTTTTCAAAATTAGCACAGTAAACGTGAAAATAATACCAAGCGTTGAACATAGCAGATTTTTGATTTATTGGCTGTTTTTACGATGTTGTCCTAATGATAAATCCAAGCTTTCAACTTCTTGGGCCGAATGCATTATTGATAAAAATGTCAAAAAAGTGCAAAAAACGGTTACATTTTCGAACTTGTTTTGAATTTTACTTGTTCTATTGGGCTTTAACAAACCCATCAAATATTTTGTTGGTTGCTATTAGAGATGCCGAAGACTTAGTGCTTGCGGAATTTGACCGAGATCCTACAGTATCAATCCGAGCAATAGCACGACGCACTGGGATCGGAAAGACGATTGCGCATAATGTGCTAAGTAAACATAAATATCATCCCTTTCACCTAACACTTGTGCAAACTCTCCAGCCGCAAGATAATGATATTGAAAATTGAAGAAGATCCGCAGTTTTTTGACAAAATTCTTTGGAGCGATGACTCGACATTTGAAAGAGATGGCTACACTAATCTCCATAATCTCCACTTCTGGGCACTACAAAACCCAAACATCATGAGGGAAGACAGGTCACAGTACCAATTCAAAATAAACTATTGGACTGGGATTCTCAATGGGAAAATAATTGGACCCTTTGAGTTGCCGGGGATTTTAACTGGCCAAGGTTATTTGGAATTCCTCCAAAATGATCTCCCAACCTTGCTGGAAGAAGTGCCTCAAGAACTAAAGAAATCCCATTGGCTTCAAAATGATGGTTGTCCAGCACACTATGCTGTGCCTGTGCGGGCATATTTAAATGCCAGATATCCAGGCAGATGGATAGGACGTCTGGGACCAATTTTATGGCCACCCCGTTCACCAGACCTAAATCCACTTGATTTTTTTTATTGGGGATGCATTAAGGAAATCGTATACAGCAAGCCGATCAGGTCTTTAGAGGAGCTAAGAAACCGTGTGGAGGCAGCTGCATTACAAATTTCTGAGTAAAACCTTGCACGTTCACTAAGACGTTAATTTATTCGGAGGTACAGACCCTGTATAAGAGTGGGTAGAAAACAGTTTGAGCATTTGCATTAAATAAAAAAAAATTAAAAAATTATCTATTTTTGTTTTTGTTTTCTAACTAAGTGATCATGTGATTAAAAGCTGGCTCAAAAACTTTTTGTTTTGATAAAGTAACAAATAAACTAATAACAACCAACAAAATATTTGATGGGTTTGTTAAAGCCCAATAGAACAGGTAAAATTCAAAACAAGCTCGAAAATGTAACCGTTTTTTGCACTTTTTTGACATTTTTATCAATAATGCATTCGGCCCAAGAAGTTGAAAGCTTGGATTTATCATTAGGACAACATCGTAAAAACAGCCAATAAATCAAAAATCTGCTATGTTCAACGCTTGGTATTATTTTCACGTTTACTGTGCTAATTTTGAAAACTTTTGTTTTTGCTAAATTTACTCTAGTATTGCAGATTTTTACCAATAACTTGCTTTTGACTCTAGATATAATAATAAGTAATACCATTTTGAAATCTGCATTTAACGCGCATATTTTTAAAACAGTTGGCCACTCAGGTATTCATGCATTTTTTTTATACCAGCTATGATTTAACTTTTTCAAAATTTATTTGTTTTCACATTTTGCATTGAAATTCAATGTTAAATAATTTTTTTCTCTAAGAAGTCCAACTGTTATAATAATTTTCTTCTACTTATGTGTTGGCAAAAGTAATGTAAAATATTCCTGCAAAAAAAAAATTATGGAACTCATTCACTTGTAGTCGTGGTATTCAAAAATGTAAAGTAAGAAAAAAAATAGTGCACTGAACAAAAAAATGCATATAACTTTTCTTGTGGTTGGGATAGAACTTTTTTTTATCAGTTTTCAGGACGGTCATAAAGTCTACTATGCGGCATTTCAGGGTTATCCATTACTTACGGGACACCCTGTATATATTTATTGAAGAAATAAACAATAATTAAATAAAACATTTCATGACAAGAATTACTCTTGGAGGATTTGTCAATTCCTCGCGAGATGCAGTACCAGTGGAAAAAACTTTAAATGGCACAGGTAGGGATCGAACCCAAGACCTCTAGCATGACTGTAAAATGCACTTTTTTTTAAATTCATTTTTATTCATTATTTCTTAAAACTATCTTAAAGCTAGAACAAAAATTCATATTAAAGCTAGACAAAAATTCATTAAACTAGCCTAATTATCCATAACTTACAAATAACTTACTGGTCCCATACGGACACTCTAAGTTAAACAATAATACTTGATTCTAAATGCCTTTTGGCCCTAAGATCTATTTAACTTCAATTCAATTTTATTTATTTTTGTATTCATTAGAAAATTAAAAAAAAAAACTAATATCAATATCCTTTTTTATTTTTACTTAAAACTAAAACTAATTTAAACTACCCATTCTACCTATAAACTACTTAAAACTAGAACAACCACAGCAGCAAATCTTAATATCTTACATTTGTTGTTCTCTGGTTCTCTTGCTTCACCCTATCAGTTCGGTCCCATTCGGACACAGCCCTACTGAACCGAAAGAGCTCTGCTCTGAATTGTGCCATAACACGACGTCCCGATTGTACAGGAGTCGCTATCCACGGTTCGTCGTCTGACGTGGTAGATTAGCGGAACTACCAATTTATCCTGTATCAGACCGCATCTCTCTAAAAAGAGGAATGCCTCTATTGGAATGAAGCCGCTCAATCGTGCACTTTCAAAATACTCGTCGTTCGGATAGAACGCCCCGAAAATTAAATTGTTGGTCTGTCCAACGCACTAACCATCATGCCACAGATACTTCAATAACAAATAATTAGTTGTTTAATTTAAGAACTCTTTGTCCTGTTATTCTTAAAATAAATATATTTAACATTTTAGGGAAATGTTTCCACTTGTGATTTCAAAAGAAGAGGGTATACGTAACTACACACAAAAATCGATCTAAGGACATCTAAATGTCGAGAAATGTCAAAATTTTCAGTTAGACTTATTAATTATGTATAAAATAAAATAAAATGAAATTAAATTAAATATAACAAGAAATAGTAAAATAAAATAAAATTAAAAAAAAAAAAATTTAAATAAAATATAGCAATATAAAAAACACACAAAATTAATTTAAATAAAATCAAATGAAATTAAATAATATAAAATAAAATAAAATAAAATAAAATAAAATAAAATAAAATAAAATAAAATAAAATAAAATAAATTAAACTAAAATAAAATAAAATAAATTAAACTAAAATAAAATAAAATAGAACAAAAAAAAAAATATTAAGTAAAATAAACGATACAGTAGAATAAAATAAAAGCTTAAAAGCTTGCAGGTTTTCGTGTTTTGTTAAAAAAGTTCTAAGTTGAATATTATTCTTAAAAATTGTAAAACTACCAATAAAATGTTGCATATATAATTAAATAGTTTGATTTCGAAATTATTTTGTTGTTAACGAGATTTTTAGTCGAAAACCAATTTTTACCAATTTTAGTAGAATTTCTTAAAAAAAATTATTTCTTATTATAAACAAATACAAATTGGATGAATCAAATTAATTTGAAGTCAATATCTTCTATTGTTCACGAGGTATCGAAAACCGAACATCAATTTTTACCAATTTTGCGTACTATTTTTTGTAGATTTTAATTTTTTATGAAAAAACTGACTGTTGGATTTTTATAAAATATGTACTAAATGTCGAAAACAATATTTTCTGTGAGATTAAATAAGTTTTAAACCAATAATTTTAATTTTTGAAAAGATATTTGAGTCGAAAATCAATTTTTAGGAGCTTTTATTAATGCCATTTTTAGGTTTTTTTTTTTTTTTTTTTAACTGTCAAATCAATTTTTTTTTTAATTTTACTAAATGTTGGCAACGATATTTTTTCAAAGATAAAATTCGTTTAAAGCATATAGCTTAAAGTCTTGAAAAAATATTTCAGTTGCAAGACAATTTTTACCAACTTTTAGTAATGTTTTTTTAGGTTTTTATTTTTGGGTAAAAAACTGTCAATTTGATTTTTCTCCAAATTTTACTGAATGTTGACAACAATATGTTTTAAAATATAAAATTAGCTAAAGGTCAATATCTTAAAGTTATGAAAAGATTTTTGAGTCGAAAATCAATTTTTACCAACTTTGAGAAATGTTTTTTATTGGTTTTTATTTTTTATAAAAAACTGTTTATTCGATTTTTCTCAAAATTTTACCAGATGTTAAAAAGATTATTATTCGTTGCACAAAATTGTTTTTGAGATAAAATCGTTTTTTGGTCGTAAGATTTTCGAGGTGACAACATTTTTTTTTCTGTTGTTTTGATATATAAAAAAAACCGTTAATTGGAATTGTTTTCCAAAAATATATTTATTTGGTATCACGTTACAATATATACTATAAATTTTAATTCAAGTCTCTAGCGTTTTTGGTTCGTGAGATATTTAGGGTTAACCAAAATTTTCACTTTGTTTTCTAAACTGCTATGGTAAAAAAAACCACCCACGCAATTTTCTTAAGAGCCCTTTCTGCATCTTTCTGCCTTATTATCTGTATAACAAAATTTATTTGAAGTCGCTATCTTTTCTGGGTCTTGAGCTATGGACAACGAAAAAAACGTCGATAACGTACGTACACATGCACGCACAGACATCTTTCTAAAAATCTTTTATTTCGACTCTAGGGACTTTGAAACGTCGAGAAATGTCAAAATTTTCAATTCGAAAAATCGGACCCATTACAATAACTTCCTATGGAAAGTTAATAAAATAAAATAAAATAAAATAAAATGAAATAAAATAAAATATAAAATATTAACTTAAATAAACGATAAAGTAAAATAAAAATACAATAAAATTAAATAGCGAAATGAAGCAAAATTAAATACATTAAAATTAAATAAAAAACAAAATGAGATTAAATTAAATGAAATACAAGAAAAAATGTTAAAACTGATCCTTCAACTTTTAAAATATTATTTTTGTTGGACATCGTGTCGCTAGAAACATTTAAAAATGTACAAAAAACATAAACTTGAATTCTCCCCAAATGTTTACAAAAATTAAATAAAAGATAATAAAATAAAATATAATGAAAATTCAAAAATAGAATGAAATAAAATAAAACAGTACAAAATATACTAAAATAAAAATCAAGAGAAAATATTAAATAAATCAAAATTAGATAAACTTAAAAATAAATATTAAAATACAATTAAATCAAATACTAAAACAAAATTAAATTAAATAATGCAGACTAAAATAAATTAGACTAAAAACTATATAGAATAAAACATAATTCAATGAACAAACAAATATTAAACAAGATAAAACGGAACAGTTTAAAAAAAATATTACAAAACTGTTAAAAAACATATCTTTCAGCTTTTTTGTTGGACATCGTGTCGCTGGGATATGTATAGAAACACAGAAAAAATGGAATCCTTCTCTTCAAACAGTGTTCAATATTATTTCAAGATTCAACTTATTTTTGAAATATTGCTTATTAACGAGAACACGTTGTTTTGTTGTATGAAGTTTAATTTAAGTCAAATAAACTGTAAAATTTTAGCTCAAAACATTGTTTAGGATTGCTTAATCTTTTCTATAAAAATGCCGTTAAAATGTAAGTATCCTCTTAATATACTTAAATATTATTTTTGAGGTAAATTAGAAAGTGGCCAAGCCCATAACTATTTCAAGCCCATAACTATTTAGTTTTTGTACACAAAAGACAAAATTTAATAATCACTTTGAAGCTTTGAACATCATTTTCAAATTAAATTCCTTACATTAAATATCAAATATAAGACAATTAAAAAAAACACAATTTATCTTTTTTTTGAAAAATAAATTAATCCAAAAATGGGCTCACTTAGTATTAGTATTTGAAATATCTGTTTTAGCTTCAAATACATTTTAACGTGGAGGCGCTTTTATTTACGAAATTTTAAAATGTTTAATTTTTAACTGTTCAACGCTCCTTGTAAAAGAAAAACTCATGCAAGTTGTTATATTTTTGAAAGCATTGAAATTAAGAATTTAAAAATATTTATGTATGTTGTCTAATTGTACAAAAAATAAATATAGTATATGAAGAAATTTAGTGGGACTGTAGCTCGTGAAGAACCGGGTTACTTTTTTTTGACAAGAATTACTTTTGAAGACTTTTTCAATTCCTTACAAGAAGCAGTACCCGTGAAAAGAATTTAATTTAAAAGTAACTAAAAGGAAAGAACTGAACTCAGACATATAGCATGACAAACTTACACACTTACCATTTTATGACACTGGAACTATACTCACATTTTTAAATAACAAATAACTCTATATGCACTTAAAGTACTCGTACTTCTTTAAAATCTCATTCAAAACATTATAACTCACATTTTTTGAACAAACAACATTCAATGACCTCTTGACGAATTCATCAACCATATGTCATTCCCTTCAAATATGCATATCTACATAAACTTATACCTACAATGCATGTATTTATTAAAAAAAAAAACACAATGGAAATTAAGCTCAACCACATATTTGCTTATCGCCATCATGCTGATAAACCCCTTTTTACAGATTTTATACTTAAAAAACAAAAAAAAATACTAAATGTCCCCATTTTGTCACAGCAGTAAAACTACAAACAGGACAAATAAAATCAAAAAATGAAAAACACAAAAGTTTCCACATTCAGAATAATCGTACAACTCTTTCCATAACCTCTCCCATGAACTGCCATTGTGAGTCTTAATGCCAAAACAATAGGCAACCGATTTATCGCATAAAAAGATTTTCAATAAATTGTCATCCGAATATTATTTCTTGATTGAGAAATCAAATCCCCATCTACTGCCATCAGCTCTCACTCCCCCTACACCACAATTCATATTTCTACTCTGGGAAAATCCCTTAACCACAACAAAAAAGGATAATAACCATTATCCTTACAAACAAACACAAACACATACGAACTAACACTTGAGCAAACGCGAAGAGCTGATGGGAAACGTATTAAAAGTCATTTTTCATCATTTATCTCAATTGGATTTTAATCGCATAAAATTATATCCTTTTTGTTTGTTTATGTCTTTCTTTCCGCGCGGCATGATCAGGGAGGTGGTGTGATGGCGTAGTGGAGGGCGTTAAAAAATGTGATTTTCCGGTCCAAAAGAAAAGAGTCGAATTAAAAAAAAACCAAAAACAAAAAAGAATTAACGAAACTGACAAAATCGATATAACTGTACATATGACACACCAGCAGCAGCAGCGGGAGCAGCAGCAGCAGTCAGCAGCCAGGATTAATCCCGAAGGATATTTCCATACAAACATGTGCAGTGCATAACTGCAACCTATATATATGTCTGTACATAAAAGGACATTGATTCATAACATGTCACACAATATACCGTTAGTGTGAATATCTTTGCTCAGTGTGTTTATGTGTGTGTGTGTTGTACAGAGTGAGTTTTGCATATTCATATATTATATCCTGTCGATAATAATTCTTTTTTTTCTCTCTCTCTCTCTTGGCGAGAATTGATGATTTTTTGGTGAATTTCCATGAAATTAATCACAATTTCGACGAAATATTGATATTTAATAACCTGCACTTCAGAACCAGCAGCACCAAACGCCAGCACCAACACCAGCGCCACCGCCATCGCCAGGTGCAGAAGTTCAACCAACTATTTTGACATAGCATCCAACAGCTGACACTCTTATTTCTTTTTTGTTTTAATTTTTATTTTAACTTTATACTTTTTGTCTTCTTGTTTAAATTTATATTTCAATCAGCTTTGTGATTTTGTGTTTATTTTATAAGGGTTGATGGGGGGGGCTGGATTGGTGTAAATATGTTGTGACATAATTCCAATTTTAGTGGGCAATTTAATGAATGACGACAACGCACGGGCTTAGGGCTTGAAGAAAAAATGTATATTGTTTTTGTGAGCGGCAGTTGGATTTATTAAACAAATATTTTTTTTCTTCAGTATCTAACTTTTAGGTGTTGGAATTATATTCCAAAAAAATATTTGTTTTCTGCGAAACTGATTAGCAATAAAAATATATTAAATAATTTTTTCAGTAGTTTATTTCAGAGTTAAAAAAATTAGTTTTATCTATTTGTTAAGTTTTTAGGGAGAATGGGTTGAGACTGCACCTAGGTACAAAGTTAGCAGTTGGTATCCCAAATGGAACTAAAAAAACAGCAGAAATGTAATTCCTGATCGTTAATTTTTTGTGGAAAACAAATAAAATTGTACTACTAGATCGGACAAAATTGCTCCTGTATCCAAAAACTCTGTTTTCAAATATTACAAATATTTTAAAACTTTAACCTATGAAATAATGTTGTCTTCAAAAATTTAAAGAAATTTAGTTAATCAAAAAACTTTGATTTAATAATTATTTTATAACGGGTTATCCATCTTGTGGTTTCAAAAGTATAGGGCTGAAATTTGAAGAGACTGGATTGGTTACCTTTATTGTAAGGCCTGTGTTTCATCGTTTTGCTCGTACCACTGAAAATATTGCTGCTGCAAGTAAAAGTGTTGACGAAGACACGAATGTGTCGATTATTCGTCATTCTCAGAAATTAGGGCTGTCTTAAGGCACATTAGGACATATTTTACATTTATATCTACACCTACATTCATATAAAGTCCAGCTCACACAACAACTGAAGCCAGCTAACCATTCACAACGTCATAGATACGCCTAATGAGTGTTTGAAGTTTGAACAACTGGCGGTGGACGGCGATTTTCGAACAAAAGTTCACTGTTTGGTATGCTCTTTGGTCCGGAGGTGTGATTGGACCTTACTTCTTCGAAAACGACGATGAAACGACTGTCACACTCAATTCAGAGCATTATGTTCACATGATAACGGACTTTTTGTACCTGCTATTGAAGAATACGACTTGGAGAATATGTGGTTTCAACAAGACGGTGTCATATGCCACACAAGCGAATATGGCTTTATTGCAAGAGACATTTCCTGCCCGCATAATTTCTCGTCGCGTAGTGGCAATATCAACTGGCCACCAAAATCATGAAATTTAACACTGCTGGACTTGTTTTTGTGGGCTTACGCTAAAGACTGTGTTTATGCAAATAAACCATTAACTATTGAACACTTAAAAACCTATTTCGTCAAGTTATGACGGAGATACCTCAAAAGAATCGATGCTAGCAACAATTCACGTGGTGGTCATTTGAATGGTATAGTATTTCAAACATAATGTCAACATTCAAACTTTATATTAAAAAAGAAATATTATGAAACTTTTGGATAACTCTGTATATAATTTGTTTCAATATTAGTTAAAAAAAAATTTTAGTATGCAGTTATAAAGGTCTTACGTTTGATTTTCGTATTAAATCATGACCCGTTTACCGAGACATTTATTTCAAACCAAAAACAAATTATGTTTTAATCACAAAATATTATTAAGAAATTACAAGAGCTTGTTCAGAAAAAAAAATATTGAAATCGGTTCATTAGTTCTTAGAAAAATTTAAAAACGAAATAACAGTTCTTGGGGGGGTACCCTTCGGAAGCAATACAAAAACATTTTTTTATTGAAAGAAGCCAAGTTAAAAAATAAAATTAGAGAACATTTTATAGAAATCTATGGGTTCGTTTTTGAGAAAATTTGAATTTTTGGTTTAAGGCGAATCTGCTTAAAACCTTAATTTCCAAGTTTTATCTCAATCGATATAATGGTTTAAGCTGTAGGGGCGAGGACAGACAGACAGACGAACGGAATCGAGGGACACACTTTTTTCGACCACCCTATCATCGTAATATCATGTTTGATTAAAATTTCGAGTTCAAAATTTCTTACGAATGTAATACTTGCCAAATAGTTCCTATATGTCGCAAGTAAAAATACTAAACTTTTGTATATTGGTGACAAAAAAAAAAACAAATACAATTTTTAAAAAATGTGGTGTAACAATATTACGTGAAAAGTTCTAAATAATAAATCGGCATAATTTCAGGGAAAAATACCTAGAATATTCTATGTTTTTTTGACAAAAGTGTAAATTGGTGTGAGACAATTCGAAATTGAATACAATTTTTTTTCAGACATTAAAATTGGTCAGGAAATATACTATACAAAATTTTGTAACATTTAAATGACAATTTTTGCCCCTCAGGGACATTTATTTAAATTTTTTTTATTTTCTGGAAGACAAATTATTTGACATTTACTTTTTTATTTTTTTAAAAACTGTTTTTAAAATTTTTCTAAAAACTAAACCAGTTGTTTTGACATCGTTTCGTAAAATTATTCTGGAGGAAATATCATTTTTTGTTCATAAAATTTTCCAGTTGAAAAATATTTGTCTTACAGTTTGTTTGATCAATAAAAAAACAGTTTGATTTCCGGATACGAACGTTCGCAACGGCATATTTCTCAAAACAAAGGATTTCGGTTCTATAGATTTTAAAATGTCAAAAAATGAAATTAAATTAATAAGAGATGAAAAACAATGTAATTTTTGGTTTTGTAATCATCCTTGTAGGATTAATTTACACCTTAATAACAACTTTTACCAAAAACGTTTCAAAATCAAATAAAATTATCACATTCCTTAAACTTTTATTTTGGAATATTATATTTGTTAAGTAAGATAATGTTAACAATTTCTAAAAATAAAACAAATTATTATTTAAAGACAATTATTTATGTGAAATGTTTCATCATATTATAGGGTCCGACAAATAACTTCTTTTTTTTTTTGAAAATGCTATAAAAACATCGAGTGTAGCTTCGGCTGTGTGGCACGTATCACCGTCCTGTTGAAAACAAATTTTGCCAATATCCTCGTCCTCCTTTTTTGAACAAAAATTCGTTCAAAATGGCCCGATAACCATAGCCATTGACTGTAACGGCCACTCCTTGCTCATTTTCGAAGAAAAATTACCCAATTATGCCTCTGGACCAAAATCCGCACCAAACAGTGATTCGTTTTGCGTGTATCGGCTTTTCAATGTATGCGTGCGGGTTTTCTGTGCTCCAAATGCATCAATTTTGCTTGTTTATATACCCGCCAAGATCAAAATGAGCTTCATCTGAAAAGATGATTTTTTTGGCAAAATCGGCATCTTCTCTAGGCGTTGTTCCCAACGTTGTTCAAGCGTATACATCACCATATTCGTTCAGCGGAAGGATAAAACTAATTTATCTGTCAAATCAGACGTGAACTAAGTGTAACCATTCACGAAATAAGCACTAGGTGGCTATATAATGGAATTAAAATGGGGTGCACAATTTATTTTTATTTTTCAAATAGTTACCTTACACTTTTCTTAATAAATTATTCATACTTGGTTTCTTATAAGAAATTTGATTTTAGAAATTATTTAAACAATCTGATAAATATTTTCTCAAGATGGCAACAAACATAAAAAGATAAAATATCATCGTCAGTGACGATTTGATATTTTGGGGAGAAATTATTATAAGTCTATAAAAATATCTGCCTCAAAAACTGTATGCATACATTTTTCATTATATGCCACTGTCCTATGTGATATTTGAATCAAAACTGCTTGTTACCCAAAAACATATAGAAAACCTACGATAACATAAAACATTGTGTCAAAAATTTGTAATAAAATTTGTTTTTGAAGTATGGCTAAGTCAAAATTTGTCGTATGTTCAAGCTGATTAACATTTCAATATTTCTTGACCTAAGTCTATACAAAAATATTTACCAAATTTTGAATGAACTGGTTGTAGAATGATAAGAATTTGGTTGCACAGCAAACAAAATTAAATATATTTAAATCCCAAAAACTAATTTCATCATATTATTTTGTAGAAACTTTTTAAAAGTTGAATAACCAAAATAATTGCAATTTCTCAAAATTAAATTATTTTAAAAGCAACATTTGAATTTTGTTAATTTGTGTGAAAAAATAATAAGGGACGATTTCAATGAAAAACTATTTGTAGTTTTTACTTGCGACATATAGGAACTACATATATGGCAAGTTTTGCATTCGTGCAAAATTTCGAACTCGAGATTTTAATCAAACATGATATTACGATGGTAGAGAAGTCGAAAAAAGTGGGTCCCGAGATTCCGTCCGGTCAATTTTGTCTGTCTGTCCACGCTCCTACAGCCTAAACCATTGGGTCGATTGAGTTCAAACTTGGAAGTTAAGGTTTTGAGCAGATTTGCGTTAGGCGTTTTTTTCATTTTTTTTTAAAGATCAAAACTAACAGTGGCCCCCATACAATTTTTTTGGTCAAAAAATGAAAATTCGAATTTTCTCAAAAACAAAGCGATAGATTTTTTTAAAATTTTCTCTAAAATTTTATTTTTTAACTTGGCTTCTTTTAATAAGAAAAACATATTTTTGTATTGCTCAGGAAAGGTACCGCTTATAGAACCGTTTTTTTGTTTTTTAATTTTCTCAGCAACTTTTGAACCGATTTCAATAATTTTTCTGAACGAGCTCTTATATTGCCTTAACAATATTTGATTATCAAAAGTGCAATTTTTTATTGTTTGGATTTTTAAAAAAATATTGAAATTTTTTTTTTTCAAAATTCTATATCTCAAAAACGGGTGAACATTTTTTTACGAAATTCAAATATAGAGCGTATATTTACAATCACTAAACAACTGCATACCAAAAATATTTTTAGAACAAAATTGAAAAATTTTATATATAAAAAATTAATTTAAAAACAAAAACCGCTCTAACGATTTTCAAAAAAAAAATTTGAAAAATCAAGGGTTTTTTTATTTATAAAAAAGCATTTAAATTTTTGAAGACAAACTTATTTTTCAGGTAAAATTTTGAATCTTAAATTAGTTTTTTTTAAAATTATTTTAACTGTATTAAATGTAACCCCCTACCAAAAAATTGAAAAATGGAGGTTTTTTCGACAAATCAAATGGCATATATATCTTTGAAGACAAACTTATTTTACAGGTATATTTTTAAATATCATATAGGTAGATGCTTTTTTAAACAGACTCTTTGCATACAGGAGCAAGTTCGTGCGACCCAGTCGTGCACTTTATTTGGATTTACAAAGGTACATATGTTTTAAAAATTAAATTCGAATCGACTGTTGCGCCACCCAAATTATTTATTTTATTTTTTAATTCCTTTTCCAAGTTAACTTAAAACTCACATATATTGAAAGCCTCACTGACTATTTTATAAATATTGAATCTACATAACGTACTCAACGCTTAAATTTGGAAATGCTCCTATAAGTGAACGCACTCCACCCAGGCTCCATAAAGAAATATGCCACATCCAAAATTTAAAAGAAGAAAAATGGATTTAGGATAAATTCAAAACCTCCATTCCTAATAACCAAAACTAACTTGCCAAAAATTACAACATCCCCATAAAACAACTTGTCAATTTATCACATTCATTTTGCCCCCAATCTACCTTTAAAACAACTCAATTTAAAGCACTACACAAAATTCTTGCCATCCCCAAACTTACATCGAGTAGCCAAAGCACGTAGCGGGTACATTTGTAAATTCCAACTATTTACCATCATTTTTTATTTGTGTGTGTGTGTGTGTTGTTTTTGTGCCATCCAACATTTTTAAGTTCACATACGTATTGCAAAATAAAAACCAAAAAAATCGCAACAAACAAATAATAGTTTTTACTATAAAACACACATTTATCGCTCAAAAAGGACGAAATTCTTTTCCTAGCCAAATGTTAAAAATAAAACTGTCTATACAGGCGACCAAAAGCAACAAAACATCAACCAAAAAAATATCTATATACAAAATAACTCACTTGGGCAAATATTGCCCAGATTGCCGGACAAACATTAAACAGATACAAAATACAAATGGATGTATCCTTCAGCGGAAACAGTGGAAATGGCGGCGGCAATGGCAACGGTAACGGTGGTGGCAGTGGCGGCGACCGAAAATTGTGTAATAAAAAAAAGGAAACACTCGATTGGAATCCTTTCTCATGCAGCTTACAATTTTGTTTGCTAGGTTAGGTTTTTACAAATTTATTTGTAAATGTGTAGGTACATACATATATCCTTGAAATATGTGCATTTTATTGTTTCCTTATGTTAGATATGTAGGCTGGAATGTGTGATGCATAGTTCATTTCATTTTGTTTTAATTTTTTTTTATTATATTTGATTTGATTTTCTATCTATTTTGTATTTTATTTTATTATATTTTTTAAAATTTGTTTTGAGAGAGAGAGAGTTGTGTGAAGTGAAACTATTCAAGCATATTGCCAATGGTTTTTTAAACTAACGTAATTCTTCTGTCATTTCTATTTTTATTTTTGTATTTTGTTCTAAGGACATGAGATTTGATTTTTAATTAAGATTAATTAGTGGTGTTTCTATCATCGACGGGTTTCAAGTTATGCTAGGAAAAATAATTTAATTTATCAAAAACACAATAAATATTAAATTTTAGGTGGATGCAGAACAATTTTTTTTTTAAACGATATTCAAATTAAAAATTGGCATAAAGCTCTAATCAATATTAAAAATAATTAACAATTTCTTATTGATACTAAAATAATTGTTATTTTTATATCTAAACACATAAAAATAAGAATGATAAACTTAGAAACCGTACCAGGGGGGAAGGTCGTAGGGGTCATGACTCCCTCTGTGAGATATTTTTTTTTTAATTTTCGTAAGAAATCCATTGAATTCAAAACTTATCGTATTGTGTTAATGGATATGACCAGCTTATATTTTTAATATAATTTATTTTTCATATATGAAAATAAAATTGGTATTTTACTGCTTTAAAATTTGTTGCTAAAAGTACTACTTTTAACTGAGGACCAAGAACATAATAATATGAATCGAAAATCGGGCCACAAAGCTTTTTTGAAAAAGAAATATTTGACTGTAAACAGTCAATAGTTTTTTTCCTTGAACACTGTTATTTTTAATAAAAATGATTTAAGTAATGAAAATTATGAAAAATTTATGCGAAACGCATAAATGAACACTTGCTGGTTTACATTTATTTTTCATGATTTTCATGATTTAAATCATTTTTATTAAAAATAACAGTGTCCAAGGAAAAAAACTATTGACTGCTTACAGTCAAATATTTCTTTTTCAAAGAAGCCTATAGCACGGCAATAAACATAGCTACAATTTATCTTCTCTGAAGACTTGTAGCAACCATATAATTCGCAGTTGCTTTATGTAGCTCGGATTATATGGTATCTCGATTAATTCGGGAATTATGCGTCAAGACAAGGTGTGATGGTCATCTTCTGATGAGCCCAACCATCAAACCGGGTCGAAACGCATAAATGAACACTTGCTGGTTTACATTTATTTTTCATGATTTTCATGATTTAACTCATTTTTATTATAAACTAGCCGACCCGTGCTCGCGTTGCTTCGCAAATTGTAACCACGAACATTTTTTGAATATTAGTATTAATTCTTTGTCTATTTTCTTCTTTTCTTTCTTTGATTCATACCTAGAAACGTTTTTTTGCAACCGAAAAATATAGTTTAAGGTAAAAAAAAAAACAAATTTGTGTTTTTAATGTTCTCATACATCTATAGATATGCGTGTGTAAATATCCATAGACACATTTTTTTATTCATCTGCTCATGTTCAGTTTATTATATATTATAATCTATTCACTTCCTCGAACCAGAAAAATAAAAAAGATCTAATTTTTCTTTAGATAAATCGGCATTTCATGTGCACGGCACTGTAGTTAATTTAATGTCCATAGTAACTTAAAAAAAAGAGCCCACACTGCTCAGCTATGTGACGATAGAATTAGAGAAACAAAAAAATAATGTGTGTGTTTAGGTTAGTTGATGAACTATACAATACAGAAAAATTGAATATGTAGCATGTAGGTAGGTAGGTAAGAGAAAAAACGTAACTATTAAATGGAACACATATTAAGAGAGAAAGAGCATGGGAAGAAAAGAAAATTAAAAATTTTGGAATGATAATGAAATGAAACAAAGCAGCGACCTCGCGATTGTGATGGAATCTAATTTCCTGGATAAAATAAATTCAAAAAGTTTATAATTTTATAATTTGTTTTTATTTATTTCTGAGGTTGTATGTTTAACTTAGAAGTGATTTTAGGCTTAAAATTTGCGCAACAATATTGACTTTATGAAGCAATGCTAATCTTTGTCGATTATTCTATAGGTTTTAAGATATGAGTGGTTGTATAAGTCAACTAATGAAAAAAAATGGACAAAAAATGTAAAATTAATAAT
Source organism: Eupeodes luniger (assembly GCA_951509635.1). Lineage (NCBI taxonomy): Eukaryota > Metazoa > Arthropoda > Insecta > Diptera > Syrphidae > Eupeodes > Eupeodes luniger. The sequence continues at coordinate 6,524,209 of OX608073.1, forward strand.
ATTTAAGTTTGACAAATAATTAATGAAAAAAAAATTAATGCCATAAACACTCTCATAACAATATAGAAAATAATAAAATATATTTCAAATAAATCGGTTGACTACTTTCTGAGATCGTGCGTTACAAACTTTAAAATGGTTTTGCTTCTATATAATAGTATAGATATAAAAACACAAAGCTTATACATTCAACTTGTATAAGCAAATATTCCATCTAAAGTTTTGTTTTTTAACGATATTCACCAAAAAGCGGTTTGCTGCCAAAAACAAATAAAATCTTTTTTTTAAAGAATTTAGAATTTGGAAAATATTTAGTAATGCTTTTAATTATGTTCATACGATCTTTTTTGAGCAAAAGAGAACATATTCTGGCTCTTAAGAAGAAACCTTGAATAAGAGATCACCAATTTGTATTAAGTTGCCTTTAAATTCCTGACACTCGTCTTCAATTCCATCTTATTACTTGCGACCTATAGGAACCATTTGGCAAGTTTTGCATTCGTAAAAAAATTCGAACTCGAGATTTGAATCAAACATGACATTACCATATTAGAAAAGTCGAAAAAGTCAAGTTTGGAAATTAGTGTTTTGAGCCGATTCTCGTAAAGTATTTTTTTTTTCATTATTTAAGACTAAAAATAACAGTACATAATTTTGTTTGTCAAAAATCGAAAATTCAAATTTTCGCTAAAAATTTGTTTCTTAATTTGGCTACTTTCAATGTAAAACAAATATTTTTGTTTTGCTCCAGAAGGGTACCCGCGTCTCCTAGAACGAATATTTTGTTTTTAAGTTTTCTCAAGAACTACTGAACCGATTACAATTATTATTTCTGCATTAGCTCTTTTACGGTCTCAATAATATTTGATGATCACAAATTTCATTAAAATACACCTTCTTATACATATTTCTTTTAGAAATGTGATATCTTTAAAATGGGTCATCATTTTTTTACGAAATTGAAATGTAAAACGTGTAAAATTTTTTAAAACTAAAATTGAAACATTTAAATAAAGGAAATTAATTTAAAAAAAACCCTCTTACGATTTTCATACACAAATTTTGAGAAATCGAAGGGCGTTTAAATTTTAGAAAACTTACTTTCTTGCAAGTATATTTTTAAATCTTAAAATACAGGAAATATTTTTAAACAGACTCTTTGCATACAATGAGCAAGTTCGTACGAACTAGTCGTGCATTTAATTTTTTTTTTGACGCTCATAAATTGTATAAGGCTTTCTTAAAGTGTTTTTAACTTTCAAAATTAATTTTCTATTAAAGATAAGAACTTTTAAGAACTCAAAAAATTAAAGAAATCTTCTTTTTGAAGTAAAATTGCTTTGGATGCTCTAAAACTGAGATTAAAACGCGAATTGTAGGAAAATAAATATAAAAAGACTTTTACCTTAAATTAAAATTTTTGGTTGAATACTTTTTTTAAAATTCTTTAAATAAAACTATTTTTACAAAAAATATCATTTGAAAATTTTAAGCGGGCGCTTTTCATGTTCCTTTTTTCATGTTTTTTGTTTTAAACAAATACTAAAACACATTCTGTAATCTCTTAATTATGCAGAAAATTGTGTCTTTTTATATTTTTATCAACCTTAAATTCTCAAAATTGTTTAAAAAAAAAAAACATTTTTTGTAAAATCTCTATCTGTTTAAATATTACATAATTTAGATTTTTAATATTTTTGAAAAACCATACAACTTTTTTAACCATCTTTGAACAAAAATAGAGGTTATTTTTTTTTTTAATTTTCAAAGCCAGTTACTGTTTCCATAGGACAATCAAAGCCTTCAAATTTACATTTGGATAAACTCTTAAGCAACAATGTCACCCTATTTTCGATGTTGCAATTTTACAAACTTTTTATACCTGATAAAATAAGTGTGTTCGATTTCAGAGCGAGCACTTGAAAAACCCCTGACACATAAATCCTAGAAAATATTCGCCACTTTAAAAGAAAACCTCTTAAAATCTTAAAAGTTTCCATTTGAAAAAGGTCCAATCCCGTTATACATCCATACTTTACAAATAGAAACAAAAATGTGTATTTATTCTCCTTGATAGTCTAATTTAAATAAAATATTCTCAATATCCCCGCTTTATTTACAAAAAAAAACCATTTGTTCCACTAAGTAAGCAAATTCCCGGCAAAGTTCTCTTTGTTTAGCTCCTCGATAGTCGATACACACACCTCAAGCCTCCAGGACCTTCTTTGCCTTCGCCTTCGCCATCGCCATAGTCTTCGTCTTGATCCTTTTCGTTTCAAGTTTCAAGTTTCGAGGAAAAACCAAACGCAATCGAAATTCAATAAAACATGTTCGCATTGCAAATTAAAACAATAAACACGCCCCAAAGAGTCATAACGACCAACGCGCCACTTTATATGCGACAAATACTTCTCTGCCACACTATGCACGAGACAAACGAAAGGACAAAGTCGTCGGAGGAAAAAGCCAATTTATGAGGCACTACGGCCATAAGGATACTGGAAGGATACCTTCTGCTCTGTACCGCTTCCGTTCGGCTTGCCGCCACCATCCTTGTCGATATCTTCTTTTCTACATGGTGCGGCGCGGCGCTTCATCCCCAACAAACAAAGACACCCAACAACCATTGTTGCCACTTGGCTTTGCAATGAGCTTTATTGGTTGCAAATTTACGTAAACAATATTCATGGGTGTCCTTCCTCCCTCTGAGATATCTTCCTGGGGTGGTTGCGACTTGCGGAGATTGAGAAGAAGCAGTGGAATCCTTTTCGCGAGCGGATCGAAAGGATTTCCGCCTCATTGATGCCTTCTGAGCAGCAACAATGAGCAACGACAAGTGACGACGATGACGATGCGATACGGCGAAAGATGCGGTGGCAGCGTGGGTGGGTGTCCTTTATCCCATCACCGTCACCATCATCAGCTATGGCGCATATCGATGAATTGGTTTGTTGTCGTCTTGCACATTATCGTAAAAATATTTTTAAAACGTATTTCCATAGTCGATGGGAAAATTCCGTATGAAGGAAACCGGAAATAGGCCTCAATTTGTGCATTTGGGCCAAATGTCCTTTGTGTCGTAATCTGTTGTCGTTGTCGCTGTCGTTCTCGTCGTCGTCGGTCGTCCTTTTGAATCTGCAATTTGACTTTTGATTCAAAAACCTCCTTTTCGTCGCTCGGTGTGTGGGCTGTTGGGGGCAATGATGGGAGGCAGAGGGTTTTTTAGAATCCTAATGACGATCATCATCGAAGTTCGAAGGACGAATTGTTGTTAGGGTCCCTCGTAGTATGATGTTGATGGTGATGGCGTTGGTAATGTTGGTGGTGTGTTTTCGGTGAATTTTAGTTTGGTAAACTTTTGCCATTTTGCCATCATATTTATTTATGGTAATTTTATTATCGGTCTGTGTTCATCGGCCCGCGGTATTTTGTCCTTTCCCGTTTCCCGTTCCGCGGTTGACTTCAATGGGCGCAAAGATATATCCTTATGTTCGTTTTATAGCTTCCGAAACGGTTTAGTATGATTGTCCTGTAGACGTAGAGCAAAGCAAGAAGTCACATAATAACACTAACACAAATATCTACGTATGTCCTTGTTCCTATACACTATTATACGAATGGAAGGAACGGAACCGCACTGCTTGTATTATGTTTATATGGAAAGTCAAATTAATATATGAGAAATAGAAAAACACATTTTCTCAAGTCAAGGATACGAAGGAAGTGTATTTATTTATACTTTATCCAGAAACAAGGGAAATTATACAAGCAACTGCAATGTCTCTGCAGTTTTGTCTTTATTTGTTTATTTGTATTTCAATTTATCATTTATGTATGTGTGTGAATGCGAGTGTGTCCTTAAGTTTAATGCTTACTGCCCTCTTGAACAGGAATATTTGTCCGCTTTTAGCGATATTCGAAAAGGACAAATATATAAACAACAAACAAACAAACTGTGTGTTTGCAACACGATGAGACATTGCAAATAGGTTTTGAAAAATATTTGCATAATATAAGCGGATGTTCTTTGCGAATTATAAGAGAAAAGTTTTCGGTTTCGAGGATTGTAGAATGTAGATAAAGAATATTTTCGTTGGGGGAGGGATTTTTTTTTCGAAATTTAATTTTTCTGTTTTGCATTTTATATTCAAAGTCGTATGCTTCTGGTTTAAATTAAAACCAAATGTTAACAGTTTTGTTTTTCAATTAAAACGCTTATGTTATTTTGGACGTATTAATTGCATACTTCATAACTTTTGTGGTATCGACAATATAAGCTTTTGTCATACGGGAACTATTTTGTCATAAGGGAACTGCTTTTTAAATTAAGCTAAGTTTGTCCTTAAAACATATTTGTAACCAAAAGACAAATTAAATTTGTAAGCCATTTTCAAAAACCTTTGACTAAAAATGACATTTAAAGATCATTTATAAAAATTAGATGAAATTTATAAACACATTTTAAAGAGGTTGCATACAAGAATTAAGGATCAAAGTTATGTTTATGCTTGAAGAAAATATAGGGCGTTTTTTTAGCTGCATGAGAATTTTCGATGGCTGTTGTTTTATGTTTGATAGTTTAGAATATCAAAGTGTCTTAAAATTTCTGTTGAGTAAGGTTTAATTAAATAAATAAAAAATAAATTGGGTGGCGCAACAGTCCGTTGAGAACTAGGGCCTAGTGACTTTCAACTCCCAACCATTCCTGTGTGCGAGTACTGTTGTCAGGGATGGAGGGGACCTACAGTTTCAAGCCGAATCCAAACGTTTAATTTGAGAAAGCACTTTTCATGACAAGAATTACTCTTAGAGAATTTGTCAATTCCTCGCAAGAGGCAGTACCCATGAAAAAAACTTTAGATGGCATAGGCAGGGATCGAACCCAAGACCTCTGGCATGAAAATCCAACACACTTTTTTTTTTTTAATTTTTTCTTTAATTCTAAGATTTATTTTACTTCAATCAAATTTTATTTATTTTTGTATTTATTAGAAAATTAGAAAAAAACTAATATCAATATGCTTTTTTTTTTCCCATCCAATCTAACGCACTAAAATCATGCCACGGGTTTAACTATTCATTATGCAATTTTTAACGCCAGAAGATATCTTCCAAATTATGGAAATCTACTTGCAATGAAATAAATCTATTCGTCAAATTCGTAGAGTACTTCGTTCAAGGGTTGTGTTAAAGCTTATTTTTGGATTAGTCAATAAGTAAAATTGAGTATGTGAAGAGAAGGCAATATTCCATCCTTTAGAAGAATTACTAAAATTCATCATTGATCCTTAGATCATTAAAAATTAGAAAGGAGCTGCCGTTGCAATTAATGGCTTCTTCAAGCGACGTCACGCCTCTTGATTACTTTTAGAAGAATTATGGTTAGTCTTTGGTTTATACCGACAAAAAAGCAACTCTTGAGGGATTGGATGCCAATACTCAAGCAACCACTGACAAAATTTATTGGAAAAAGGAAAGCAAAATTGTACTGATTGAAAAAAATTTTGTAACTAGTAGCCGTAGAGGATATGTTTTGGAAATCATAATTTAAAAACAAATGCCATGACCTTATATAACAGAATAATACAAAATTAAGTCCAACAAATATTTTTGTCTTGCTTTTTTAAGATACTAAGAAAAACTCCCGCTACAACTCAGTTCGAATACATTTTTATAGATCCATAAGTAATTCTTTTTCCATGTTCATTGTAAAAAAGAAACATATGTCATCCATAAATAAAGGGTGATATTTTAGCTATTATCTTTTTGGAAACACTGGTTTAAACAGCTGACGCACGTTTCGTGTTTTATTTCACTGTCAAACATCTTTAATTTGGTCTATAATGTAACCATGAATCGTCTTACGAACGAACAACGCTTGCAAATTATTGAATTTTATTATCAAAATTCGTGCTCTGTTAAGAAAGTTCATCCCACGCTTCTTCCATTTTATGGTCAGTTTAATCAACCCACTGAAGCGGCTATTTGGGCTTTTGTGACTAAATTTCGCACCAAATTTACATTGTTGGACATTAAACCACCAATACGCTTACGTAGAGTGCGAACTGAAGAAAATATCGCAGCTGTATCGGCCAGTGTTAATGATGACCATTAATTATCGATTCGTCGCCGTTCACATCAATTGGGCCCCTGTTACTCACCAACGTGGAAAATTTTGAGGAAGGATTTAGGTGTGATGCCTTCCAAAATACAGCTGGTGCAAGAATTGAAGCCGAACGATAAAATTTTTGTTGAATGGGCTCTTGGAAAGTTGGCCGAAGATCCACTTTTTTACCGAGAAATTGTGTTCAGCGATGAAGCTAATTTTTGGCTCAATATGTAAATAAGCAGAATTGTCGCTTTTGGAGTTAATATCAGCCAGAAGCATTGCAAGAGCTACCAATGCATCCAAAAAAGTCACAGTTTGGTGCGGTTTATGGGCTGGTGGCATCATTGGACCGTACTTCTTCAAAGATGATGCGAATCGTAACGTAACTGTGAATGGTGAGCGCTACCGTGAGATGATATCCAACTTTGTTTTGCCCAAAATGCAAGAGCTTGACTCTCATGACATGTGGTTTCAACAAGACGGTGCCACATGCCACACAGCACGCGCAACAATGGACCTATTGAGAGGCGAGTTCGGTGAACATTTTATTTCACGTTCGGGACCGGTAAATTGGCCGAATAGATCATGCTATTTAACGCCTTTAGACTATTTTTTGTGGGGCTATGTTAAAGCTCATCTCTATACAGACAAGCCCGCTTCAATTGACGCATTGGAAGACAACATTGAAGCATTTATTCGTGAGATACCGGCCGAAATGTTGGAAAGAGTATGCCAAAATTGAACTAAGCAGATGGACCATTTGAGGCGCAGTCAAGGTCAATATTTGCATAAAATAATCTTTAAAAATTAAATTATATGGACCGTACTATCGATTCAAATAAAGATTTCATGCATTTTACTGAATTGCATGTGTTTTTTTTTTTTGAAAAACTTTCCTATAGCTTTTAAGAAATCACCACTTTTACATTGAAATAATAAACTACAAATATAATGCGCTAAATACATCCTTGCAAACAAAATATTATAAAAATAGTAAGTATACGCCGTAGTGAACAATTCCATTTTTATCTTTTTAAAAGAAAACTTAATTGGTGAATTATTTATTTTTGATGGAATATCTATCGATATAAAATTTCTTAAATTCAAGGAAAACTTGTGTAGAAATGTTGATCATTATTAGGTTAAAAATCAATTTCTTTTCACTGAAAATATTAAAATAAATTGTACATATGCACGTAGGCTAAAACCTAAACAATTAACGTATGAATAATTATTTCAAATAGAATTGGTCACAATTTTAGTTAACTTCAAACAAGGCTTTTTAATACAGTCGCTGATATATTAAAGACTAGCGGCCCGTCTTGGCTTCGCACGGGTAGACATAAATACGTACAGATATTTAAGTTATAAAGCATGCTAATTAAAACGACCATGAATCACTAAATTAGAAAAAAATTGTATGCTTATCTTAAAGCCTCCCTGTACACTACGGTGGCTGTGGTATTTGTTGGTAGTAACAAAACTTATTGATTTTCAGGAGATCCTACTCGAGAAAGTGCTACATACAATTGCCCGTGGGAAAAGCCCTCTTTCCTTAAGTCGATACCAACTATGAAAAAAGTTTGTCCCTGGGACTTATTTATTGTTAGGGCGAAGGATATTTTTAAAGGGAACTGTAACCTTTTAAAAGATATGGGCAAATGAGTTGGTATCATCGAGATCCGCGGAACATGTGTGAGCTGACCGGCCGCGGGACCTGTAATGATAGTTGCTACAATCACATTATCTCTTAATTTTTTGATCAATAGTCTTGTACCATTACACTTATTGGGAGGGCTTAAATTTCTTAAAAGCATAATAGGCGTACTTATTATTAATTTTAGTTCATGAGGTGGCAAGCCAGCAGGATTGAGGGAATTTAAAAATTCCTGTGGGTAGTGCACTGTATCTTCGATGTTGCACACGGTGTCAACAGATTTGTAACATTTAAAATCACCTGATACTTTTTCATTAATAATTTTGTTTTTCTCATGTACTTAGTCGTTTCTGGGTGATAATATCGCTCTCGAAAAGAGCCAATGCAAATTCCTTACTGTAAGATTGTATTCTATAATGTTTTGTCGAACATTTTTTTGTCCTATCATTAATACTCTTCGCAGCGTATGCGATGAAAGACATTCACCTTCGGTTTGTTTTAATAGGAATTTCTAAAGATTTCTATAGTAATCTAGTACTAAATATAGCCTATGTTACTCAGTGATAATGTAGCTTTCTAATGAAAAAAGAATTATTAAAATCGGTCCAGTACTTTTTGAGTTTATTCGTTACATACAAAAATACAAATCTTTCCTGTTTATAATATTGGTGTAGATAATTCATATCCAATATTGACCAGATCAGAAAACAATACAGAAAGTTTTAAAATAAGTTTTGCCTTGATAACTTTATAAAAATGTACAATAAAAAAGAAGAAATCAAAATAGGTACAAATTTCACCGACACATTTATATTTAGTTTTGATGTTTTAAAAACATAATATAATTTTTGTAAGTAATTAAACTATGAACTATTCTGTTTTATAAATATTTAAAAAAAGCATAAAAGCCATAATTATATTTTTCTTAAAGGATTTTAGTTTAAACTACAATTTTTTTGAATGTGATCCAAAATGTTTGAATAAAATTATTCCATTTTGAAATTACTGAAGAATTCAGATGATATAAGATTTGCTATGTTATAATAACTTATTAACTTATAATTGATTCTACTTAAATCTATAAAATCACCGACAAAATATAAAGAATACAAAGAATTTAAAATCAACATCTGTAATATTTTAAATTTTGAAGAAAAAAGCAGTGTCTGGAATATTGTTGTAAAATGTTCCTAATATTCCTAATAGCCCCAATCTTATTAATTGAAGATGAAAAATTAGGACTTGTGACAATTTAATTTTGGAAAAAAGGAAAAACCTCATAAGTACTTTACTTTACTATTTTTAACTTCCCATAGGAAGTTATTTTAATGGGTCCGATTTGTCAAATTGAAAATTTTGACATTTCTCGACGTTTCAAGGTCCCTAGAGTCGAAATAAAAGATTTTTAGAAAGATGTCTGTGCGTGCGTGTGTACGTACGTTCGTACGTCCGTACGTCCGTTCGTTCGCGACGTTTTTTTCGTCGTCCATATCTCAAAAACCAGAAGAGATATCGATTTCAAATAAATTTTGTTACACAGATAATAAGGCAAAAAGATGAAGAAAGGGCTCTCAAGAAAATTGCGCAATTGGTTTTTTTACCATAGCAGTTTAAAAAAAAGGTGAAAATTTTGGTTAAACCTAAATATCTCATGAACCAATGACACTAGAGACTTGAATTAAATTTTATATTATATATTGTAACTTCATACAAAACAAGTACATATATTTTTGGAAAAAAATAAAATTAAAGATTTTTTTTATAAATCAAAAAAAATGAAAAAAAAATTGTCACCTCTAAAATTTTACGACTAAAATATGATTTCATCTCCAAAACAATTTTGTGCAACGAAGAATAATGTTTTTGGCATATGATAAAATTTTGAGAAAAATCGAATTGACAGTTCTTTTAAAATAAATAAAAATAAATTAGGTGGCGCAACAGTCCGTAGAGAACCAGGGCCTAGTGACTTACAACTCTCAACCATTCCTGTGTGCGAGTACTGTTGTCAGGTATGGAGGGGACCTACAGTTTAATGCCGAATCCGAACGGCTAATTTGAGAAAGCACTTTTTCATGACAAGCATTACTCTTGGAGAATTTGTCAATTCCTCGCAAGAGGCAGTACCCGTTTTTTTTTTTTTTTTTTTTTTTTTTTGTCAGTTCTTTTACAAAAAATAAAAAAATTAAGAAAAGTTGGTAAAAATTCATTTTCGACTCAAATATCTCTTCAAAAATTTGAGATAATGGCTTCTAACTAATTTTAACTTATATGAAATATTGTTTTCAACATTAGGAAAAATTTTGAGAAAAATCGAATTGACAGTTTTCTTACAAAAAATAAAAACCTAAAAAAATTTATAAAAGGTGGTAAAAATTGATTTTCGACTCAAATATCTTTTCAAAACTTGGAGATAATGGCTTCTAACTAATTTATAAGAAATATTGTTTTCAACATTAGGAAAAATTTTGAAAAAATCGAATTGACAGCTTTTTTACAAAAAATTAAAAACCTAAAAAAAATGTAACAAAAGTTGGTAAAAATTAATTTTCGACTTAAATAGCTTTTCAAAAATTAAAAATATTGGCTTCAGACTTATTTTATTTCACAGAAAATATTGTTTTCGATATTCATATATCATTCGATATAAAAATCCAACAGTCCATTTTTTCATAAAAAATAAAATCTACAAAAAATAGTACGCAAATTTGGTGAAAATTGATACATATAGACAAACTTTTAAGCAAGACAAATCGACAGAAGGGATGGGAAGTTATCAGTGTGGGTCGCATCTCATCCTCTTTTTTATTCTTCTTATTTACTTATGCCATGATTAAAAATATAATCAATACGCACATAAGTGGACATATGTTTTTTTTCAGAACTGTTTTATACATTTTTTAAGAATATAAGTCAACATGAGTCTTTTTATTTGTAATTTGTACTTTTATGGGATAGTACTCAAGACCAGAAAAATAAGCCGATCTTATCGAGAACAATTTACAAAATAGCACAAGAAGCACAAAGTTATTGTACCAAAACCACAAACATTTAAGACTTTTTATAACTCATATATACCTAAAACCTTTTTCAAACATCAGTTTCCTTTTCACTTTTTAGAGAAGTATCAATTTTTTTTGTAAAAATTCTACAAAATCAAAGTCTTAACAAAAATGCCTAGTAAACTGGTAGCGATAAATTCTTAAAAATAAATTTGAAAAGAAATTCAAAAATCTCATTTATCAATTTACATTTTATCATAAAATATTATTTGAAAAACAGAATTGAAAGAATTTAATTCTCATTTTCATATATACATATGTATATACAAATTTATTTTATTTATTTTTAAAACTCTCAGTAAAGAAAAAGGGACAAAACTTGAATATTGACAAAGGTTTGAATTGCAGATTGATTATTATTGATTAATAATTGAATGATTGTAAATGAGAGTTGTAAACATTGAATTCAAAAAAAAAAATAAGGAGTACAAATATTTTTCCAAGATATTGATAAGTTCTTTACTGGAGGTGAAGTAATTTACAAAAGTATTTTAACAAATAGTTATCTTTACTAAATTGTATAAATATAAACTAAAATTGATATAAACATAATCTTAACGGCACCTCAAAGTATTTAACACAAGACTAAAACCCATTTATTGAAAGAAAATTTTAAAATTTTAGAACACACTATTTGAATTTTTTCGAGCAAACGGATGTTGTATTAAATTTGTCGTTTATCAATTGAAGTAACAAATTTTGTTCAGTTAACTTAGTAGTTTTTCAAAATGGTCTCTGTCTTCGGAATTTTTTTACTTAGAATATTTATTGAATATCAATTAAAAAACAGAGTTTTGAACATGTTTTGGAGGATTCAATAGAAACATTTTCTAAGATGTTATTTCCAATACTTCCAACCATATCTCGTTTAAAACAAATTCTGGAACATTGAAAATTAAATATCAAACTTTCCAAAACTATTTGAACTACAATTGAATATAAATTACAGGTTTTCAGGATAAATATTTCAAATTTTCTTGAAGACATATGTATAATTTATTGAAGTTCAATGCTTGGATTTTAAATCACCTAGGTATATCAATAGATTCTTAGTTAATAGTTTTCTTTTATAGAAGACCTTTTTCCATATTAAATTAAGCTTATATATAATAGATATGTGTAAGTTCAAATTGTTAATACTAATAGGTTGAACTTTCTATAAGTAGTGAATATTGTATTTTGGAATTAAATTGTCTTTAGATTAATTAAGTTGGCTTCCTTTTGCACCCAAGACAATACAAGACATCAGATCTATCAAAATGATGAAATCTGCAGCAACACAAAAGTATATGAATAAACTTTGAGATGAACTCGTCGTATACTGTATGATAAAGGACTTATAACTATTTGCAATGTGTCTCAAACTGAAACAGTTGTTGTGTCTTCTTGAAAATCTATATATATATAAATTAGGTAGAGTTATTTCCCCCTTGACCCTATTCTAATATCTCTTTCACATATGGAAATATCAATATTAAATTAACTTTCCCCAAAATTTTCAATACATATGAACTTGGTTTTGAACAATCTGTCAGAAAATATTCAATAGATTTCATATTCCAACAAAACCAACCAAATACCAACCAACTAAATAACCAACCAACCAACTAACTACCAGCTCCTTTTCAATCTCTTTAAAATATTGGTACTCTGTCTGTACCGTCTGTCTCCACCTCAACTCAACTTAACTCACTTCACCAAAAACCCTACCTTGAATATCCATATAAATGCTTCTTCTCATATTCAATACAATTCCCATGAGAGTTGTGCTAACTCCCATTGAACTAACAATATAAATCCTTTCTATTGCATCTACATAATATAACTTATAACCAAAAAGTGGGGTTATGAATGATGTGTGCTGCAGATTTTCCGCCTGATCTATTCATTTCAAATGTTTGCATTTCTCTGCTGTTGCAGCAGTACCTAGCTCCTGAATCCTTCTACGGCTGCTTCTACTGTTGTTACTGCAGCATTCAATCAGAAATTCTCAATTCATCTAATGATGCAGAATATGTTGAGCATTTTTATTCAAAAAAGGATTCTACTCTATACCGTACAAGGCAAAGAAAACCATGTGTGTGTTTATGTTTTGTATGCATTTATTTACTCACCAAAGTTCCACGGTGCATTCCTGAAGGATAACAGCAACAGCTGAATCGCGCGGAAAACTCGCAAACTCGTCTCGTACTCTCGTCGTCGTCGTCTTCGTTCGAAGGATATTCGGTTGGTTTTTTGGTTGGTTTCTTACTCTCTCAATAATAAAAAACACACACTTTTTGCCGCACAGAAATATACACACAAGAGCACACAAAAACCAAACAAAAATACAATACTGAAATACTAGACACAAAAATGTGAGGGAGGATTTTGGTCCTCGCAAGCAGCACGCTACGTCTTTCCTCTTAAGAAGTGAAGTCCTTTTTGCTGCTGTTTGCGTTTGCCTTCGTCATCTGTACTCTCGCTTGGTTCTTGCAGAGCAGAGCACGTGGTTCAAGGATTCTCAAAGAATGGCAACTTAACTTTTCTCCAAATGCAACAAGGACAAGTTTTTTATTTTTATTTTTGTATTTCTTATTTTTGTTCCTTATTTCTTTTGCTTAAATCTTAAAATATGAGGAATTATTGTCGAAGGAAGGAAGATACAGGAATAGCAAGAAGAATAAGAAGAAGAAAGTAAAAAACAGTGTTTTCTAGCTTCTATAGGTAGAAAGTAGAATAATGATTATCAGGATATCGCTTACAATATTTCTCACGGTTCGCTGAGTACGAGCCAAAGTTCTGGATGACAGTCACGATTGTTCATTCAATCGAAAATATTCTCCATCATCTACACAAAACGAGGAGGAATATTTTTGTTTTTTTTCTTTTCTTCTGAATGTCCTGGATTTGTATATTTTCTATCTTTAAGTATCGATAGCTTAGTAATACTATATGTGTTCACAACCGTAGCACTTTAAGCGAGCGACAACAATACATTACATATAGAAATATAGACAGAGATAGAAGACTAAAAAATCAAAACGAAACACTACTTTATAGATCAAGGATATTCTTAGGAAAAATATTCATATTATTTTGTTGTTGAAATTTATATATACACATAAATCAAAAGGATATTTTTGTTAAATTTATATTTTTACATTGAAGTCAGCTCCGACATAAATCAGTAAAACAGCACAAGAACGGAGAAATTTTAATATGTCTCAAAAAAAAACCGCCGCGAACTTTCAAAAATTTCGTCCTTTTGAACTCAAATTTAAATTTGAATGCACTTAGGCAGAATTTTATTCGTTTCAAGAAGTAAATCTTTCTATACAACAGAATCCCATTGCATCCTTTCGCAGCCGTTATTCACGCTCAACTGTGTTTGAAATTTTAAAAATAAATACAAACGCGAAGGACGACAAAAATTTTTGCACTCAAGAATGAAAATATTTAATTCGCGCCCCGACAACACAAGAAAAATCACAACACAACACTCACTGTGATTGTGCGATGGAAAATGCAAAAATTGTTGTAAAAGGGATATCGAGTATCTACTGTGACCGAAGGATGTCGGTGATACACTAACGTTGGCTTATTACAACTATCCAAGCTGCTATCTGGTGGCTACAAAATAGTCGACGATGAAAATGAATCGTTCGTGTTGGGTCGTTTGGTCGGCGAGGGGGCCATAGCCATATCGTGGCGGCGTTGTGAAGTTGAATCCTCAATCCTCAGCCTCAGCCATCCTTCGTTCGGCAGCAATAGTAGCAAATTTGTCCAAGTAGGAGCAGCAACCAGCAAACAGAAAACAGAAACGACAACGGTAACGGTAACGACAACGACAACACCAAGTGCAGTGTGTTTATGTCGATGTCGATGTCGAAGGATGTAAGAGAGGTGCCCTTTTACTCGAGGTTCGATTGGATCCTATACCTATAATCTACTACACAGCACCTACTTTCCTACAGGATCCCTTCTCGACTCACAAAAACCTGCAAAACATACATTTTACCATCATCATCGTTTGCTGGCACTGGCATCCGAAACATGTTCGAAAGGACAAAAACCTGCGAATTCGCCGTCGTCGACACCGTGCTCTGTGCATATCAAGGATATGCCGAAAATAATAGAACTTTTTGTGATGGTATGTCCTTGATGTGGACTGCACTAGCACTCTCATCAAAGAATCCAAACCAAAACCTACCACAGGGCAAAATAACTGTCGCAGGACATGGAACCGTCGTTTTATCGTTTTGTGTGCGATGTGTTTTGTTCGGGCCAAAATATTGAGGTCATGGTATAGAGTGGCAGGCTCTGGCAGGAAGTTTTCGCTGCAAAGAAGTTGCTAGGGCAAACAGACTTGTACGATGGAGACGATTTTCGTGGGAAAGCTAAGGATTCGAATGGAGCTTTTTGTAAAGTGGTGGTGTTATTTTGACTGGGGAGCTTTTTGTTGGCAGCCAATTTGTTCGACATGCAAAGCTTTAAGGAACACTGTAAGAATTTTAAGATTCAAGTTTAATGGTTGGTCCTACAGAATTTTTATAGTATGATTTAGATGCAAATATTTGTCAAAAAAGCTATTTTTAAGTTCTTAGGTGAATTTTGAACATATATTTTTTATTTAGAAAAAAGGTTGTTTGCCAATCTTTCGGTTGCTCAATTTGCAAAGAAAACTTTTGGAATTCTCGATATTTACATGAATGACTTAAAATTCTTCGAAGTACTGTGATTTCAAAAATTGAATTAAAATAAGTCAGAAATATGGGTTAACACGATTTTAAATATAAATTTAAAGTCGTAGTTGTATCAAAAAATAATGTAATGAGTAATGAGTTTCTAACAATGGCTTATCAACAATTATTTCACTATCATTCTTGATTGCGAGTTGTCAAAAATCATTATTTCGTTGTTTTGTTTTCGTACTTATTATTCCTTTTAAATATTTCACTTGAAAATAACACAATTTAATAACAGATTATAGTAAAAATGATGAATTCATTGAATTTTTACCTTTTTCCAAGCTACATCAATTATTTTTAAAAGTTTTCATGTTGTAAAAAAAAATGTTGGCAACCCTTAAAAAAAGAAGTATTCAATAATTGACTCTTAAATACGGGAACAAAAAAAAAGACACCCTTTGAATCAACAATTAGTTTTGAAATCGTCCAGACGAAAATCAATAAAATTTAACTTTTTGCCAATATTTCCACGAAAATTTTGGCAAAATATTGGGAAATTGCCATATTACACCAAATCGTATGCTAATATTTTATAATTCATTAAAAAATGTAAATTCTGAAAAAGAAACTGTGGACACCCTTTAGGGCCCTTTCACACCAAACGAATCCGAATCAATCAGAATCACTCCGAATCAAGTTGAATCTGATTGACCAAGATTCGGCTTCGAGCGCTCCGTTTAAATGTGAAGGGATTCTTTTCCCGCCTTCAGACCAGACGAATCTGGTTCAATCAGGTTTGATTCGAGGTCGCTCTTGATTCAACCTGTCAGATTCCTCGTCCGATGATTCTTAAATCAACAACCATACGAGATGGAGGTGGAGTTATTAATTTTAAAAGTTAAAGAAAATAAGTGCGATTTATGATTCAGGTTGATTCAGCTGGTGTGAAAGAGTGGAGATGACGAATCAGATTCAACTTGATTCGGAGTGATTCTGATTGATTCGGATTCGTGAAAGGGCCCTTAACAAACAAGTTTTCTTTCCAAAATCTTGAACTTTCTCAAGAACAAGAACATAAAAAACTTACTATCAATTATTTTCTACACAGAAGAATAAAACATTTATATTTCTTTTTCTACATTTTTTTCAAGCTCATTTAAATCTTCTGAAAAATTTCAAGAACCTATTTGGTCATAGGTCAAATATTTTATTTGAAAAAAATTTTAAGAGTAAATTAATTTAAAAAATTTTCTCAGAGGATATTTAAGAAACTGTCACTTTGGTCTCCTTTGGAAGGTGGGTACCTTCTTGAGTAGTTGTCTGTTTGTGCTATAAATGTTAATTTTCAATGCCCCCCCCCTCTATACTTCCTTTGTTTAAATTAAATCCAATAACTTTACTTACACTACGCCACTGTCTCTTTATCAGCCCCAATAACCCCATCCAACATACCCCCATTCGCAGCATTACTCCACCCTGCAATGCAAACAAACCAGCAAAACTTTCGTAACTTTTACCCCACACCTTCGTTCGTCGGCAAATCAACCCTAGCCGAAGCTATTAGGCTCCAAAAAGCCATTAACATGCGCATTAACTTCTATCGCCAGCCACAGCCAATCATTTGCTCCCAAAAAGCCACAACTCCCGCCTCCATCAACCAATCCGCACGTTGTATAACTCCAGGCCGGAAGTGTATTTGGAAGCTCCAGGGACGTTCCTAAGGAGCTTTCGCTCATTAAATTCATAAACTCGTCAGTTTGACAGGTTTATTGCATGCGCACGGAATGCATTTTTGTTGCAGCATGTGCTGTCGGCTGTCGGAGAGACGCCCCCACGCCTACATATATCTATGATGCGCAGTGAAGTAACATCACAACAACTGTGACGAGAACGAGAACGACCAGGACGAAAGTGAGGACTATACGACGAGGCAGATGTAGCACGGCACTCACACACCTTACTGCATGGATGTCTGGTGTGTGGTCGTGTGAAGGTGACAAATCTCTTGGCCCACAGGGTCTGGGTTTTCGATTCTGTTTCCTTTTATGGTGCATCGTACCGGAGTAGTATACTAACCCTTTTTTGTCTATGTCGTCCTTTGGAGCCTTTTCTGTTTTTTTTTTCTATTTTTTGTTGCATTTCTTTACTTTACTTTGTTTTTTGTTTTAGTTTTAGTTTTGTTTTGTTTTTTTCTTTCGTTGCAACGCGCCCACTTTTTGGTGTCTCCAAACACACATCACAGGACGACAGACCCTAGGTGTATACCAAACACTATATGCACATTGCACTGCCATATGTGATGGAGGTTAGCAGAATAGAGAAGGGAGAGCCGTGCAACCTCAAAGATTCTGATTGAAAGGACATTGTGGGTTTCTGTGTAGATATGTCCTGCATTTTTGTTTGTCCTTTTTTTATATTTTTGCTCCTATTTTTAGCCCCCTGCGCTGGCTGTGCCCTGAATGACGCTATGTTTGCAATTCGAGAGTATGGCTGACATATCTAGGTGTCCATTTGTTTGAACATACTTTAAGTCCACACACAATTCAGGACACCATGTGAGCTGAGCTGAGTTGAGCAGTGAGCCTGAGCATATCAGGACGAGGTTGAATTTTTATCTATACAAACATTGCCGGCTTGTGTTTGGTTCGTATTTTTAAACAACCTACATGAGTCCATGACACCTTTTCCAAGAGTATAAGAGTGTTGTACTTTTTGACAAGCGAGTACTTGTAGATACAACACAACTGTGAATTGGGTTTTCTGTTATTTATTTAGTGTTGAAAAATATGAAGAATCCCTTAAAAATATCTCTATACCATTCATCTAGTACACATAGCTACAGCTAGCTTCATCCATAGTACCATAACGGAAATATAAACATCTATTTTTTGAGGGGGAGCAAATTTTAATTTAATACGCTGCCAAATAATGAGGTTTTGAAATGGGATTTTGGGCTGAATAACTGAGTATAAAGTCGTTCGTATATACATGTAGATGAACTAGAGCGGGGCGCTGCTGCTAAGGAGAGTGAGACTTTATTATTTCAAATTTGAATTTTGAAATTAATTTTTCTGGGGGAATTAGCTCAACATCAGAAAGGGAGAGCTTAGCTGAACTGATGTGGAGGATTTAATGAAAGAAAATGAAGTGTTATTAATTAGTTGGGTGCTTAGGTTTTGGTGTTTTTTTTTTTTGAGATTTTTGAGATTGACAAACCAAATTGGATGTTATTTTACTGTAGATAATTATTTTTGGAGAAAAGAACCGTTTTCGGAAATGTTTTTTCTTTTTACCTTATGTTAAATTGTTTTGATTAAATTAAAACGGAAGTTCTGTGGGGTAATTTTGGCTACTCGTTATAAGTGATACATTTCAAGATAAAAGTAGGTTCCTTGGAACTTTGAATATGCGGTTAAAGTTTGTATTTAGAACATGAAATGGGCCTAAGAGTGAAAGTTAAGCTTTTCGAGAACTGTATAGTTTTATTATGTTAATATTTTGTATGAATTTGTTTACTCAAATCGGTTTTTTAGCAAAAGTTGTATAACTTATAAGATTGTTGCCATCTTCTTCACTGCAATTCTTAATTAGTTTTTTGAAACTTTTAATGCATAAGTTATTTTTTTTTAGTCTTAACTTTTATTAACATTCCATTGTAAGTTATTGCAAAATTTTGATCCTTGTCGACGTTTTCAGATCCTACAAATTTAAAGCTATTGTTTAAAAAAAAAATGTTTGTCTATGCGTTTTAGAAATTCAATCTTACCAAAAATGCCACTCTAAAATAGCTTAACATAAATAAATTAGGTGATTGTTGATAAATGACAGTCAAAATAATCAAATTCGATCTTAATAAGGTGATAGTCAAATTGATACCTAAAAAGCTGTCTCAACAAAAATGTGATAGTCATTTTCTTACCAATATGTCGTTTCTGAATAGAGACCCTTACAAAAAAACAAATTGAAAATTTGTTCAAATACCTTTTTTAGGTACAAAAACACATCCTTGTGACCGAAAAAGCTTACGTAATTCGAAAAAAAAACACAGGAAAATTAAGAATGTTATTTAAACACAGCCAATTTGATACTTTTATTTAGATATTTTATAGGAATCATTTCAAAATGTCACCATAGCAACAATGAATTGGGATAATTATAATCTGAAATTGTTCAATCGAATTGAATTGAGTTGAATCATCATTAACATTCTGAGGAATATGACACGGAATATGCCTCCATCAACATTCAAGCTACCTGTAATGCAAGGGAATGTTGTTTGTGAATGGCCAGGTCGAAGGATTTGGAAAAACAGAACCAATTATGAGAAATAAGACTGATACCATTTTACTGGCAAACAAGGGATATGGGATTACACTGTGGTTGATGACTTCATTTAAGAACCCAACATGAAAAAATTATACAACAGGTTGCATGGTTATTATATACATATGTATATTTACATATAGTATCGGGTTATCCATTAAGCGGTTTCAAAAGTATAGGGCTGAAATTGGACATCTTTCAAACTAAGTTGTTAAACCAATTTTTTTCATAAAAGTTTAATTATCGCACAACGCATGCAAATTGTTAGAACCTACTACAAAAATGCTGATTCTGCCTCATTCATATATCGTGCTATAAGAGGAGATTATGGTTTACATAATCGTCCAACTAATCAAGCAATTGCCAAAATTGTGAAGAAATTTGAAGCGAATGGATTGGTTACAGATATTGTAAGGCGTGTGCATCATCGTTTTGCTCGCACCACTGAAAATATCGCTGTTGTAAGTGAAAGTGTTGCCGAAGACCCGAATGTGTCGATTCCTCGTCGTTCTCAGGAATAAGGATTGTCTTGCGGCACATTATGGCGTATTTTGCATTTGGACCTTCACCTACATCTATATAAAGTCCAGCTTACTTAACATCTGAAGCCAGCTGACCATTCACAGCGTGCGTCGTAGATACGTCGAAAGGAAATTTTATTCAGCGACGAAGCACATTTCTCACTCGGTGGGTATGTTAATAAACAAAACTGGCGTATTCAAGTAGTTTATGAGAGGCCATTATATCACAAAAAAAAAGTCACTGTTTGGTGCGCTCTTTGGTCCGGAGATGTGATTGGACCTTACATCTTCGAAAACGACTGACGATGGAACGACTGTCACCGTCAATTCAGAGCGTTAGGGTCATATGATAACCTTTTTTTTTTTGCCTGCTATTGAAGAATACAGCTTGGAAAATGTGCGGTTTCAACAAGACGGTGTCGCATGATACACAATTCGAGAATGGCTCTATTGCAATAGACATTTCCTGGTAGCGTAATTTCTCGTCGCGTCGTAGCGATGTCAACTGGCCACCAAGATCATGCGATTTGACACCGCTTGGCCTTTTTTGTGAGGCTACGTGAAAGACCGTGTTTATGCAGATAAACTTTTAACTCTTGAGCACTAAGAACCAACATTCGTCATTATGGCTGAGATACCACCCAATATGTGTCAAAAAGTGATTGAAAATTACCCCAAAAGAATCGATACTTGCAACGATTGAGTGTTTCACACATAATTGCAACGTTCAAACTTTATAATAAAAAAGAAATATCATGAAAAGAAAAATTGTGTATGTGTTTTATTTACGTTTGCTTTTGAAACCTCAAAATGGATAAACCTTCATATATTGTCGACTTTTTATGAATTTCTAGTGTTAACTTGGATTAATCCCATATTAACTACTAGTATAAAGTTACAATATGTACTTTTCATATGCATACCAAATCTTCCTTTACTAAATGAATAATGTTAACCTGGCCTTTTACTACTAGTACCAGTATTTAGTTTTACATTCTACTAGTATTAAGTACTTCAGTCTTATACAATACCCACATTCTTGAAAACTAACTGTATAGCTTTTTCATGACATTTTTAAAATAAAGAAATTTTATTACTACAGGAAAAGAAACTCCCACATTGACTTTATTTTCTTATTATATTCATACGTAAAATTGAATCACCTTTTAAGTCATAAAAGTCTCACTTAAAAGTAACTTTAAGTTCAAATATACAAAATCCAAATCAACTTTACTGAAACCATAAGAGCAATAAATATACGCTCTCCTACATTACCCCATTAGTGAATTTAATATTTAATTAATTTCGTTGGTTAAATATAAATTAAAAATTTCATAAATATTTTAAACGAAGTTAAATACCCATTGACTGGATAATATAAAACAAAATTAAAATATACTTATTTATATAGGCCAATTTGATGAGCTAATTAAATTTTATAAATGAAAATCATAAAATCTGCAATGAAAAAAATATACATAACACAAAATAAAAATTATTCTGTATCCAATTAGTGGCATAATAGTGGTTTCGTTCCTTCGAAAGAACAGACCAAAAATTAAAAGCGTATAAAAAGTCATAATTTATTCAATTTAAAAAAGAATTGAAAAGTTTTTATTTTTGTTTTTGGTTTATTTTTGGTTTTTAAATAAATTATGGATGAACTTTGTGTATGAAAGTTTAGATGATAAATTTGAATTTATTTTTTTAAATTTCCTTAAATCTCGCTTCTGGAAATACGAAATACTTTAGTTAATACAATTTTGCGTTAAAGAAGGTTTAAATTGTCAGCTTTTAGAATATTTTAGTTTCATTTCTTTACTTCAATCTTAATCAAAAATTCATAAAGTTTTGAAATATACGATAAATCATAAAAATAAAATCGCAAGATTTAAATCTAATTCTTTTTTACCTAAGAGAATGTGAGGAAATAATTTAAACAAATTTTATTAAAAAAAAATAAAGATCACGTTTTGAAGTTACTTCATTTATTTATGTTTTTTTAGGATTGTTCCCATTTAATTTTCTGTTTTTACATATTTTCTCTAATTCCGTTTAACTTCAAGTTCTAACACTCCATTAAACACTTCTTCCTCCACACCATCTGCCTTTATGATCAAAGTAGTTTCCGAGCGATAGACTCCATCCAACATAAATGGCGGAACACTGTTCTTATCAATCTTCATATTTTTCAAAAAATAATGACCCTAAAATTTAAATTGTAAAAATACAATAACAAATATTTACCAAATTCCATCATGCATATTAAAATAGTAGTTAACAAAAATATATATATAACAACCTGGTAGACTGGGCACTCAGCTGGAAAATTACCAAATTTCTTCAAATTCTTATACCAAACTCTAGCAATAGCTTGACTCATAAAACCATCCCACAGCCTGCATACGTCAAAATCATACTCGAAAACCTTATCGAAATCATTTTTCATCGAATTATAAAGATGAACCCCAATGCGAGCAAATAAATTATTTGTGATGTTTCTTATGAGGACGGCATCGATGGAAAAGGCCTGACCCTTGAATTCGGGAGGTATGGTAGTTTCACATGACTTCAGAAATGTTGGCTTGAAAGTTGAATTGAAGCTGTTGAACTGCACAATGGATGCCTTTATATGGAAAATTGTTTTGTAATTATTATTAGAATGTTATTGATTAAGAATTTTTGAATATAAATTTGCCTTCTTCTTGCAATTTACAGCCATCAAAACTGCTAGAATGATGATGGCGAACCTTATTTGGAGGGCAATCATCGATCTTTGCTTGATTCAAAATGAATACTAAAAACAATAATATTTGAAAATCTGTTATTAAATCAATTTTTAGGGAGTTAAATATGAATTTTATAATTTTTTCGGTTGCGTGTTAGAGGATTGATATCAAGATCTAAATACAAAAAATGTTCGTGAATATTGAAAACATGATCACTTAAAAATATGATATTTGATTGCCAACAATTATGCAATTATGTAGTACCTGAATATGAATGGTAAACATTTCTTTCACAGAACATTCAAGGCCGATTAAATCAATTATTGTTTCGGGTTTTTATGGGCATTGAGATTAAAAATCGGTATCAGATCAGTCACGATCGTTCTGCAAATTTACTTGACACGTGTTTCTTAGAGGAATTATACATGAAGTAGGTTTAGTATTAAACGTGCTTCAGAACAACACAGTATTGATGGTACATGTCTTGCTACATTAGAAACACCGAGAAAATGGTTTACCTATGTATTATATTTGGGGGACAGATGTTTTTACAGAATTAAAAGTTATGCTTATTTCCTGGAAAAAAGCTAGTTTTGTACCTATTGTTCGCTTTCTGGAGGCCTTAAAAGTCTTTAACGTCAGATTTGATTGTAAAATATTTCAGTTTGAAGATTTTCGAACACATTTTTAAATTAGAATTAATGTAATCTGTCAGATTTGTTGGATTGAAGATGTTGACATTTTTCATCGATTCAAGCTCATTACACAGTTTTTAGAAAAATATCACCTCAAAAAGCAATGGTCAAAAGATTATTTTTTTTCAGCTGTTAGGGGTGCGTTTTAAGAGGTATAAAACTTTAAGTTGACAAGTCTATTTTAACTGGCAGAGATTTTTTCATCTGTCATATGATTTATTTTTAGTTAAGTGTTCGACATTTCAACATGAATGTTGACTTTTAGTTGAATGGATTCGTCAATAAATACAACTGCAGTATTTGAATTGATGATAGTCCTTACCCTTATGTTGAGATACATTTACATTATAAAACAAAACTGACTGTTAGGTGTGATTTATGGGTTAGTGGTATATGGTCCGTACATCTTTCAAAACGATGCTGCCCAGAA
Organism: Eupeodes luniger; assembly: GCA_951509635.1. NCBI lineage: Eukaryota > Metazoa > Arthropoda > Insecta > Diptera > Syrphidae > Eupeodes > Eupeodes luniger. Next base: position 6,548,405 of record OX608073.1, read on the forward strand.
TGTTACAGTCAATGGTGACAACTATAGGGCCATGATTTCTGACATTTTAGTTCACCAATCGCATAGACCGTAATATGCAGAAATGCCAGAAATTATATTTAAATTATTATGCCAGGAAAATTTCTTATAAATAAAGTAAATTTTATGATTATTTTAAAAAATCATCTTTCTATACCTCTTAAAAAACTTGTACAGGAAAATTATGTAAATAAAATGCACAACCGGGTTACTTCAACTTTCTCCTGCATCTAAAGACTCTGTTTTTAGAAAAAGTACCTATATTTTAAGATCTAAAAATATACCTGCAAAACAAGGTTTTATTCAAAAATCAGAGGTGAAAGTAGCGCTCTTAAAAAATTGTTAACAATATATTTCAATTTATTGTCAATATTTATAAATACATAAATAAATTCAATCGACCCAATGCTTTAGGCTGAAGGAACGACAACAAACAGGCAGAAAGACAGACAGGTTTAATTGTTAGACCTAAATACTTTTTTCGACTTCTGCACAAGCGCAATGTAATGATTGATTCAAATCTGGAATTTAATTCTTTTACAATACTTGCCATAATGTACATTTATGTCTCAAGTAGAAAACTATTCCATGAATTAACATGGTTTTAAAAAGCCTTAAATTATATTTTACTTTATTTATTTAAAAAGTTGATATCACAAACACTGACGTGATGGAGTGGTACTCAAGCTGTATTCGAACTTAGGTGATAAAAAGAAATAGAGCACATATTTATTATGTGATTAACAGTTTCAAAAGCTTGTTCATAAGTTTCAATACCAGACAGTAAACCCCCCGGGGCCCGGGATTTTCTAGGGGCCCGTAAAATTGAAAGCAATGAGAATATACTGTATTTATCATCAACATACCTATTTCCAATTATTTTTAGAGGCTCGAAAATTTAAAAATCATTCATGCTTTCGCAATCGGGCCCCTGTTTGCATGTTATCTACCAATCTTTCAGTCACAAGCTTGTCGATCTGGGCCCCTGATTATTATTTGCGTACATTTTTGTTTATATTTAATATAAAATTGAGGCAACTCTGAACTATTGAAAGAAAGTTATAATAAATTGTTTCGCTTTTCTTACTTAATTTAACGTAAATTTCAAATTTGTTTTATTTAGAAAATTTTTAAAATAAAAATAAGGGGCCTGGCAACTTAAAACAAAACACAAATATTTATTTCGGTTTCTGTTTTTATAAAGTTTCTTTTCTTTTATTTTTGTTTCTGCTGGGAACGAAATTTTTGATTCGGTTTCGGGGGAGCGGAAAATCCCACGCAAACGTTTTTCAATTGTGGTTTCCGTAATATTAATTAATTAATATTTTGAATAAATTGTTTACTGAAGATTTGAAGGATATCAAGTCTCTTCAAAGTGTGTATATTAAACCAGCCATACAAAAATAGCAAGGAATTCTATAGAATATTGGACACCATTTTCTTCCTTGGCGAAAGGGGACTAGGACTACGAGGCGATAGCAATCTTATTGGAGAGCGAAATAATGGTAATTTTTTGGGAATTTTGGAATTAATTAGTCATTATGACCCCTTACTTCAGGAGCTTTTGGAAAAAGTAAGAATTTCAAAACAAGAACACAAACGTTTGCAAGTCTACTAATTTTCCGTTGAGATTCAAATTAAGTTCATTAAAATTTGTGCCCAACATGTGAATTCAGCAACACCCGATTCAAGTTATGTGGAACAAAACACATTTATTTTGCCATATCTGCGCATGGAAGAAAATGTGTTCACCAATCAAGAACGGTTTTTGTGAATTTGTCGATTGCAACAAAAAAAACTGGCACCGCAATAGCTGATTTGATCTGCGAAACATTGGCAAAGAACGAAATCCCTTTAGAAGACTGTTGTGCACAAGGCTATGAAAATGGAAGCAATATGAAAGGACAGTATAATGGTGCACAAAGTCATATTTTGAACAAAACTCCGAATGCCGTGTTTTCACCATGTGCAGCTCACAGCCTTAACTTGTGTGGTGTCGATTCAGCGAAATGTTGTACTGCCGCAATCACATTTTTTGGTGTTGTTCAAAAGTGTTTCAACTTGTTTAGCAGCAGTGCTCAACATTGGGAAATTCTTAAGAAAAATGTGCCCGGATCCCTTCACAAACTTTCCGATACAATATGGTCAGCTAGAATTGAGGCAGTGAAACCATCTGCAAAACTTTAGAACATCATTAGAAGCCGTAAGTGATATTAATTTAACTGCTGAAGCTCAAAGAGATGTACAGTATTCCCCGCTTAATTGCACTGACCATTTTGTCAGATTTTTCGGTCAATTATCCGGGTGGTTCAATTAGCGAAAATCCGCTTAATTGACATATCTGTTCAATTAAGCGAAACCCGTATAATTGTACGCGTAGGTCAACTAAAAAATAAAATATTCATCCCAGAAATTTACTTTATAAACATTTCAGTGTCAACTTAATTTCGGAGTTCTGTTAGTTCGCCATAACATGATATGTTATGTCATCACATGCCAAATAAGCATTGAAATCTGCATTGTCCTCCCTCAAGAACATTATCTATGACCACGAGATCATTTTCCGGCTGCTCTTCTTCTTGGATGAAGCCTGCCTTTAAAAAAAGAACTTGCAAATCTAGGTTTAGTAGTAAAATATTTCCAATATTACCTTTTTAAAACAATTTCTTATAGTAGAAGGTGTTATAAGCCACAAACAATGTTTGCTTATGTGCATTGCTTGCAAAGATGTGATCGACTTCGAATATTCTTCGATAGTCTTGCCACGTTCGGTGGCTGCAATTTGTTTCCTTATTATATTTTGCTGATAGTAAGCTTTGAAACAATGAATAATGCCTTGGTCAAGGGGCTGAATGATGGACGTTGTATATTATAACTTTTTGATGACAGGCAGCATTGTCGACAAAAATAATTATTTGTCTGTTCTGCATTATCATTTCTTCGCCAAATTTATATAAAATTTGGACCCATAAATGTTGGGTCATCCATGCCTTTTTGTTGGAGAAATATTGCAAAGGTACAACCTTATTTTTAGAACACCTTTTCCAATCACAATCATTTTTTGTCCGATCAATTATCCGAAAAATGTCCATGTATTTAGTTTTTCTGCTGCACATTTTTAAGATCAATTAAGCGAGTAATTCAACTAAGCGGGGTTCAATTAACCGTCTAAAAAGCTTTGCTACTAATACGGGAAATTTTCGAAGCCTATTTTTTCGATCAATTAAGCGGGATGTTCAATTAAGCGAGGTGCAACTAAGCGGGGATTATTGTAAATGGCGTTTTAAAATATGTGCGCAAATTTGAATGCGTCCTGATGTCTTCGATTTGGTGCAAGGTTCTTAGCGTTATAAATGAAAGAAGTATCATTCTTCAAGCCAGAAACATGCCTATTGACGTTGAAATTCGAAATCTTGACAACTTGATCTCCGATTTGAACTTTATTCGAAACGGATGGGATTAAATTTATGTGAATGCAAAGCAGTTGCTACTAAATTTTAGGATTTTCCAGAATCGTTCCCATCGAACCGAAAAAGGCAATTAAAGAGACATTTTGGAGAAAATCGAGGAGCCGGAGAGCAAATTGAAACAGACGAAGAAATAAATTTCAAGAAAAACACCTTTTACGTCATAGTTGATTCAATTATAACTGGAATGCTACATTTTCATTTTTATGGCAATTTTCAACAATGCTCGAAATTGAGATTAAAAACTCCGCTACAAGGTTCATCCAAAAGTATAACTCGCATGTGTGTCTCAAGAGTTGAAAGAAGAAATAATTCATCTGAAACACACTTATGAAGCCAATTTTGAAGCAGAACTTCCGCCATTGAGTTTGCTCAATATACTATTTATTCCCAGAACTTGGAGACATTTGAGTTGCTCTCCGTGTGTGTTCCACCATACTTGTAACCGTAGCTAGTGCCGAACGTTCATTTAGCGTCCTTGCCAGAACAAAGAAGTTTCATCGTTCGTGCTCATCACAAGATCGTGTTTCTGGACTTGCTACACTATGCATCGAAGCACCTTTGGCAATGAAATTGAATTTCGATGTAATTATAAGTTGTTTTGCTGCTCAGAAAGCTAGGAAAGCTCGCTTGCAAAAAGAAATATTTCATTGAATGCACACTAACTCTTATAAAAACATTGTGATAATATTTTAATATAAAGAAAAACAATAAAGAGTTTTTAATGTAAACCTTTTGAAATACATAGTTTTTTTTAAAGACAAATTTCAAATACTTTTAATTCGCTCTATTGTATTTTCATAGTAGGTAATAGATCTTCATGCTAATTTTTTTTTATTAGTTAATCGACCGTATTATCAGTTACTAACATGTCGTTGGCAATATCGAATTGAATGTATGATTCAGTTCGGAATCTGATCTACTCGCATGTAGAATTATTTTCTATCCATCCTCCATTTCAACTAAACTAGACGATACCCGTAAGATTGATTTGATGATTAACACTTTTTTCGGTTCATTTTGCAAACAAAAAATGTAATTGAAATTACAACGTACCATATCAGTAGGCATGAAGTTTAAAAAAAATGGTAAATATGGGGGGAGGCCGAGATTTTTCCGTCCCGGGCCCGGAATTCCTCTCGACAGCCCTGCACACAGGAATGGTAAATAGTTGTAAGTCACTAGGCCCTAGTCCTTAAAGAATTGGTGCGTAATTTATTTAGTTAGTTTTCAACCGCTTAGGCTGTGATGTGCCATGAATGCTAGAAATCATATTTTTAAATTACAATTCCAGCAAATTATCTTGGACATAAAGTAAATTTAATTTTAATACAAAAATCATCTTCGTTTTAATCCATTTCAAAGTTCTATACCTCTTAAATCAAACTTGTACATAAATAAATGCACGACTGCGTCGCTCGAACTTTCTTCTGCTTCTAAGGATTCTGTTTAAAAATAGGACCTATATATTAAGATCTAAAAAATATACCTGCAAAACAAGTTTATGTTCAAAACTTTAATCGCCATTTAATTTCTCAAAAAACCTTAAGAAATTAAATTTTGTTTTCGAAAATCTTTACAGCAGTTTTTTTTAAATAATTGTTTGTATATAAAATGCTTCAATATTTTTGCTTAAAGGTGGACTTGGCACCTAAGTTATTTTTAAATCAAACAGAAGTTCCATTTTCTTACAAATAAATTGATGTGTTTGTCAGTTTTTGAGGTTATTATTTTATTTTGAGACAGTTTTTTGATTTTTTATGCATCCTCACACAAATTTTTTAACCAAACCAAATTTCTACTTGAAAAAAAGAGTCAAAAACTTTGTCCTTAAAAGTGTCTCTTTCAAGGTACATATTAACATTAGTTGAATAAATTCCAGTGGGAATGAATGGTGGAACACTATCCTTTGCAGCCTGCATCCTTTTCAAATAATAGTGACCCTATTTTAAAAATTTGAAAATTTATTAAGTGTATATTACTATTTTTGTAAACACATTTGACTTACCTTTGATATTGGACATTTTAGTGGAAAATTTCCATATCTCTTGACATTACTAAACCATGTCCTTGCTATTGCTTGACTCATAAATCCATCCCATACACGACAAAAATCAAAACTATATGCAAACGCCGATTTGTATGAATTTGTTTTCGAATCCTTGGTCAACATTTCAACATTTAAATAGAATTTCTTGGTTATATCGGTGGTTAGATTCCAGGTTAGATCAAATGAACGACCATTTGTATCGGGAGTTACGGAAAATTCAAAAAATGATGATATTTCCGGATTGAAGTTTGATGTGATGTTTATAAATTTCACTCGAGTCGTTTTCTATGAGAAGGGGAAGAGGATATTTTAATTTTTGAAATACAAACAAAATTGATAACTTGCCTTTTTAGCACTGTCTACCGATATAAGTTCTCCAAAGAAAATCAAATGAGCGAGTAGTATAAGTGACATGAATCTAATTTTTCTCATAATTTAATTTTAGTTTAAACAAAACTATTGAGAACGACATTTCAATAGCTAATAATTTTAGTTATGTTCATAGATCTTGAACGGAAAAAAACCCAATTTCAAATGTTGGTTTATGGTGTACAGACCCGTCCACAGAATTTTTAAATGAGGGGGAGTAGGATGATTGGATTGGTATATAAAAAGAGGTATTTGATTAATGAAATAATTTTCAGTAGTTTTATCCAAATTTATATAATTTACTACGCACTTAAGGTATGTTTGAAAAATGTTTATTTAAAAAAACACATTTATAAAAATGATTTAAAATTCATTCTACAGAGATCATCAAACCACTTGAACCCATTTTTAGCATACGCACCTGATTGCGTGCACTCATTAAAGATAAATGGTTTGTTGACGCTATGTTTTACACTTTGCAGTTCATAAATTACCTCATAATTGCTCTTGTTATAATTTGAAAGCCCTCAATTAACCCAGAAATGAAGAGTATTTAAAAATTGTGGATATCTGATTTTTTTTTAAAATGAATTTAAAATAGTTTTTGGATGATTTTAAGATGGTAAACGAAAGTCACTTTTAGAATTGAATTTGATATAAGAACAGTTTTTTTTTACTTTTGAATTTAAAAAACTTGAAGGTACATTTTGGTATAGTTAACATTTATTTGATAGTTTTTGATTTCTGTTAGATCGAGTAGAAAATTATAAGAGTTATGACTTATGAGATATGACTACTAAAAGTTATAATTTAAGGGATACTAACGGCTAATTTCTTGACAAAGTTCTAGTCTCTGATTTAAACCTCAGTTTGAGATAGAGTTCGATTTATTAGACTCTCAAATTTTTGAATCTAGGATATTAGAACTCGGTTTAGCAATGTTTTTACTTCTTCGAAAGGTTTAACTTGTAGATTCATTCCGGTTTTGGATTTAATTTCAGACCACAAGGATTTGTATGTGCAATAATAAAATAGATTTTTAGAAAATACATAAACATGAACGGTTTTCCAAAAATTCATAATGTGAACGCTGATTCAAAAAGTGTAAAATTTACATAAGTATTTAAACCCATTAAACTTTTTACTTTTAGTGTGACTTATTTTAGTTTTACATATTTTTAAAATCAAAGCGTGGGAGGACATTACACTTTTATAATGACCACAACTATTGAGTCTGCACAAATCAATGTAAATATTATTGCACATGTTTTCTCAGTCCGATTCTAGCGTTGTTGGTAGGTGTTTCTTTATTTAATTGTTGTTCTTTATTTCTTCGTGATTTAACGTGATTACAATGCCCGGTTTTAGACGCCATTTGGATACTGATACCGCAGTTAGAACGGTAAATATGCTGGAGCAAGGAGTGTCACAAAGGGATGTTGCAAATCGAATCGGTGTGTCGCGGTGAGCTATCTGAAATGTGTGGGAACGCGTCCAGGAAACCGTGAGTGTAGCAAAGAGACCAGGAACAGGAAGAATTCGGGCCACAACTCAGCAAGAATACCAGTACATTCGAATAACTGCCGGTCGGAAGCGTACCCTAACCGCCCGGACTTTACAAGCTCCACTGCGGCAGTCAACTAGCACTCAAGTCAGTGATCAAACCATTCGCAATCGACTCCACTAAGATATTCAACATTCCAGAGCGTGTGTTATTCAGCCCAAAGTTACACTGGCCTATCGGGTCGGGCAGCGCGATTAAGGTACGCCCGTGAGAAATTAAATTGAACCTTGGACAACTAGAGGTCTGTACTCTTTACAGACGAATGCAAAATCAAATTTTTGAGTAATAATAAGCGAGTATGAGTGTGGAGAAGGGCAGGTGAACGTTTTAGTGACCCTTGGCATTTACGGAAGTGACCGATTTGGGGGCCCCGGTATTATCGTATGGGCTGGAATAAGTTTGATAAGCAGAACAGAGCTGATTATTCTGGATGAGATCACCATTACCGCCGCCAGTTACATTGAAATGGTAATTTGACCTGTTGGAATCTAATTTTCACAAACAGTTGGCGATGGGTTTGTTTTTATTCAAGACAATGCTCGCCCGCATATGACCCGTAACACGCAAGAGCTCTTTCTGACGCCAATACTACACTTTTGACATTTCCAACTTAGAGCCCAGACCTCAATCCGATCGAGCATTGATGGGACCAGTTAAAAACAAGCATCAAAGAAAGCCACAGCACTACAGCAATGTCAAAACTGCACAGGAGCTCATAAACGAGTTAAAAGCCTATGGGAGCGTATACCCGAACAAAATGTAAGGCATCTGATTGAAAGCGTACCAGATAGGCTAATACAGTGTATACAGAGTAAAGGAGGCCCTACTTGCCCTACTAATCAAAAGAAATAAACCAGAAATCACAACAAAAAATAGTGTTATGTAAAGTTTTTTTTTTTGTAAATTTTCCTATAAAAATGTTTTTTCAGTGTTAAAAGTGTGTACACTATTATTTAATACGTAACTGAAACATAACAACCAAAAACAAAAATTTAAACACTAATATTTTTCAGACGAAAGCCAAAAAACTTTGTGGGTCCTATTTGGTTTTGAGTAGTTTATTTATCAGAAAAGAATAAATAACAAATCTTAAAAGAAATCCAATAAGACATGAAAACCCTTAAATTAATGTCCGCTCCAACGAAAACTGACAGATTTGTTTTAAATTTGTTTTTAAATGTTAGAATTTTGAGTCAGAACTATCATCGGGGTGCTACAAAAATAGCAAAAAACACGTCAGAACTCAGTTCGATTCATTCGAAATTTAAAATTCTAAAAACTCAAAAATGATTTTAAACCGAGTTCTACAGATATGATTAGATGTGAAGAAATGCACGAATTCGAAATATTTTAAAAATAAATTTCCATGGATAAAATGTAAATAACTAACTTTTTGTTTTATTTTAGAACTTCGTCAAGAAATCGACCGTAAAAGAAACAAATCATCAATTTTAAAAGCTAAATATTCACCTTTATTGGTAGTGTATTTTTATTGAGGGCAGAAGTGGATTAAGTCTAGAATTTTAAACATAAATTCAAATAAAGTGAAATAATGAAATGAAAAACTAAAATAGTTATTTGTTTCATTTTAAAACCTTTTAATCTTATTTCGATGAAAAAATGTTATATCAGTTATTTCTGTTCGTAACTGTTACGTTATCCGAAATTGAAAAATGAGGATTACTTTACTCCTGCTCTCAAGGCATCAATTGAATGGCGGAACAGTCCGTACAGTCCGTAGAGACTTACAACTCTCAACCATTCTTGTGCCTGAGTCATTTCAGGGATGGAGGGGACCTACAGTTTATATGCTGAGTGTGAACGTCTAATATGAGAAAGCACTTTTCATGACAAAATTGCTTTGAATGATTTGTCAATTCCTCGCACATGCAGGGATTAAACCCAAGACCTCTAGTTTGACAGTCCTGCGCATTGACAATCACGGAATGCGTTTTACGGCATCAAATGATAGTTGGGAAAAATTTAAATAGTCTGAAAATTATAAGAATCAAGTAAAAGTTATTTAATAACGTCCCATACTTTGGTAGACACTTTCATCTCACTATCTCAAAAATTGTAGCTATAATTAAAAGCTAGCTCGCATTGTTTTTGAATAATTAAATTTTCAGCTAAAATAGTTCTAATGTTAGTTTACAAAATATTAATTAGTGAACAAAATTTTATTTGGTCAGCATCTAAATTTGTAGCTTTTTAAATGCCTTGAAGTTGCATTAATTTTGTTTTGGAGCTACAACCGTAAGCTAGTTATTTAAAACTCTGCTTAAATAGGCAGAAGTTGGCATCGAAACATAATTACTTGTTTCTAGGAATTTCAAAAGTCTTCTTTGACTAGTTAGCTGAAGAAAGCGGAGATACAATTTAAATATGAGCTTTATGAAAATTGTAGCCTTATAGAAAAGAATTTGGTTTGGGAATATTTTTTGGGAATTTGTTACCTCCAAAATAATTTTATGCAACGAAGAATGAAGTTTTTGACATCTGCTAAAATTTTGGGAAAAATCGAATTGACATTTTTTTTTATAAAAACTAAATACCTATAAAAAACATTACTCAAAGTTGGTAAAAATTGATTTTCGACTTAAATATCTTTTCATAAATTTAAGATTATGGCTTCCAACAAATTTTATCTTATAAGAAATATCATTTTGAACATTCCGTAAAATTTTGATAAAAATCGAATTGACAGTTTTTTTTACAAAAAATAAAAACCTAAAAAAACTTTTAATAAAAGCTTTTAAAAATTCATTTTTGAGTCAAATATCTTTTCAAAAATTCGAGATATTGGCCTTAAACTAATTTTATGTTTTAAAAAATATTGTTGTCAATATTCGGTAAAATGTTGAGAAAAATCGAATTCACAGTTTTTTACCCAAAATTAAAAACCTAAAATAACATTACTAAAAGTTCGTAAAAAATGACTTTCAACTCAAATATCTTTTCAAGACTTTAAGATATTGGCTTTAAACTAATTTTTTTTTTATAAGCAATATTGTTTTCAATATTCGGTAAAATTTTGAGAAAATTCGAATTGACAGTTTTTTTACAATAAATAAAAACCTAAAAAAAACCAATACTAAAAATTAGTAAAAATTTACTTTCGTTTCAAATATCTTTTCAAAAATTAAAAATATTGGCTTCAAACTTATTTTATCTCACATAAAATATTGTTTTCGAGGTTCAGTACATCCTTTATTAAAGTCCAACAGTCTGTTTTTTCGTAAAAAAAATAAAATCTACAAAAAATAGTACGCAAAATTGGTAAAAGTTGATGTCTTATGTCGATATCTCGTGAACAATAGAAGAAATTGACTTCAAATTAATTTTATTCATCCAATTTGTATTTCTTTACATAGGAAATAATTTGTTTAAAGAAATGCTAGTAAAATTGGTTTTCGACTAAAAATCTCGTTAACAAAAAAATAATTTCAAAATCAAACTATTTCATTATATGCAAAATATTATTGATAGTTTTTAAATTTTTGAGAACTTTTTTAACAAAACACGAAAACCTACAAACTTTTAAGCAAGACCAATCGACGGAGAGGATGGGAAGTTAGCAGTGTGGGTCGCATCCCAGCCTCTTTTTTGTTATTAGAAATAAAAACTTTCAAAAATTCTGCTAAAATTGATAAAAATCGGTTTTCAACAATGTCCGATATTGAAATCAAACTTATTTTTGCAAAACATTGTTGCCAACTTTTCGTTACTTTTTTTACATCGCATGAATACTTACAAAAACAACAAAAAACTGATAAGACATAATTTTCGAAACAAAGAAAGATATTGACTTCAAATATTGTTAATCTTAATATTTGTATAGTATTGTTATTAATATTTTGTTTAAGTTTTAGAAAGATCGGCAGACAGGAACGGATAGGAAGTTATCAGTGTGGGTCATACCACAGCCTCTTATATTTTTTTTGGTAAAACAAAACATTCAAATCACTTTTAAGGCAGATTTTTTTTTTTTTTTTTTCAAATAAACCAAAAGACTAAGATTTGAAGGAATTTCCTTATTATTCAAAATTATCATCGTAATTTATTTTAACAAATTAAAGAAGACAACATTTTTGTCTGGCTAAATTTTTTTTGATCAAGTCTTTGCTTTTAATCCAAACTAAAATAAAGGCAATCTCAAGGTACCATATATTTTAGGAATGTAATTTTTTTTGTCAAATTGCACATAACTAGGTATTATATTATGATCTAAGAAGTTTCTTATTTAGGGTTTCAAAAACATTTATCAGCTTCTTAAATGTTCATTGTATGTGTTTTCTATGAAACAAATGGCACTTAAGCAATAAAAAAGGGCCTAATGAAAACTTCTATAAGTTCCTCAAGTTTATTAACAACGGCACTGTTCTATAAGGATGTATGTCTCTCTTCTCTTTTTAGAATACTCAATTATAAATTAAAAAATTTGATTCTTCCTTTTCTATAATATTTATTTTATCCTTTTACTATTACGACATCTAATTCAGCATTGAATATTGTGTCTTTCATTGAGTCTCTATTTATATACATTAACACTTTAGCAAAAAATTGTCCACCTTGTAACAACGGTGGGATGCTTCCCTTCTCCATATGCATTCTGTTAAGAAAATAATATCCCTATGCATAGAAACATGTATTAAAATGTATATAAAAAACATACTATTTTTCAAAAAAAGAAAAACAAAATCATATACCTTTGAAATAGGACACGTAGTTGGAAATTTTCCATATCTTTTTAAATTCTTAAACCACATTCTGGCAAATGTTTGACTCATAAATCCATCCCAAATTCGACAGAAATCAAATTCATATGGAAATATTAAATTACGTGAATTTCCTTGTCCCACAAAAACATCAATTTTCATCATCACTTTACTTGGAATATCCACCGAAACATTCCATTGTATGTCGAATTTTCGATTATTTGTATCAGGTGCTACAGCAAAATTGAAATAGTAAGAATTTTTCGGATTAAAAGTTGAGGTTATATTAAGAAATTTCACTTCAGCTGCTCTGTTCTTAAAGAGAAAAATATAACTTTGATAAATGTTCACATGAAATCACTGCGTTTCAAAAAATTGTACTAACTTTGGGTTTGGCCTGAGTTGAACTAAATAGTACCAACAAGACCATCAATAAAACCATCACCAATATTTTCATCTAGATGTTTAAATTTACCGCACCTATTTTTAATGCTAATGTATATTGTTGGATATTGGTTATGAACTTAGCTGTACCATCATTAACTCAAAACCTAATGTTTAATGTGATTTTCAAGCCTTAATGAGATTTCGATTGAAACAGAGATTCTGTGGCACAAGTTCGCAGTCATTAAGCTAAATTGTAGATGAACAAACTACTCTATTGATGACTTATTTGTCAACAATAATTTTGCATAATGTTCAGGAAATATAGTCATTAAAATATTAATATGGGAAAAAGGGATAAGATCAAAAAGCGCTGTTAACTTAGTTCTACATTTTTGATATTTGATTTTCTCAAAAACTAACTTCTTCTGCATCCAATAGATTTTTCCCAAAAATTTCCAGAAATTGTGCAATATTTTCTTTTTTAAGTTTTGTATAGTTTTCACGTCTGGTAAGTAGTTCTTTGCCTAAGCATGTGAGGTATGAAGATCAAAGGTATTTTTTCTGATCTACCTTTTCGAATTGAAGATGTCATGAAAATCATATTCCTTTAATTGATAGTTTAATTTCTAATTTTCTGCAGTATTTTCTGTTCTCAGAAATGTTATGATTTATTCTGGTTGATATCACCTGCCTATGTTATTATCATCCAGTTTCGATTTCGATATGAAGCAGGTGTTGATGAAGGCAGAGCCAAAACCCTCTTCACAAAGAATTGAAGTAATTTTTCAATGTCTTCAAATCAATTCTAGCCCCACACCTGTACACAGGAAAACATAAAAGATTTTGCAACAACTTGAAACAGTTTGTATTTGAACGAATTAAGAATAGATTTGTTTGTAATGCAGTTTTTCCATGAAACTTACAATGCAACCTTGAAAATCATTTTTTCAAACACAGTTTACTTAACTGGTTAGTACCCGTGGGGATATGGTTATGGTTAGTGCGTTGGACTGTCATGCCAGAAGTCTTGGGTTCAAACCCTGCCTGTGTTTTTTACGGGTACTGCCTCTTGCGAGGAATTGACAAATCCTCCAAGAGTAATTCTTGTCATAAAAAGTGCCTTCTCAAATTAGCCGTTCGAATTCAGCTTAAAACTGTAGGTCCCCTCCATCCCTGGCAACATTACTCACACACAGGAATGGTTGAGAGTTGTAAGTCACTAGACCTTAGTTCTCAGCGGACTGTTGCTCCACCTAATTTATTTATTTATTTTAGTTTACTTTTTACGGCCTCCAGGTACTTCATTTTCCTAACCACTTTTACTTCTATTTCTCAAAGATCATTACTTTTGAGTTATTAAGTTTAACTGATATATTTAAAGTACAACTTCTCACTCTTGTATAAGCTCGAGACTAGAAAAAGCATATTTTATATAGCTGTGGATAAATAAGCTGAAATCTTCAGCAAGGTTTTCTCCATCCTAGATAGCTATAGAACCTTTTGCATAAAGAGCTCATGGAATGTTGATAATTTTAGTGGCTATAATAATATTTAACAATTTAAAAAATAGTGCCTTTTTCCACACTATCAAAGGCTGCCTTATAGGACCAATAAAAAAGGAGTAAGCCAAGTTGTAAATACATCAAAATTCATAGCTGAAAACGACTTCATAGACTTATTCAAAAACGAAATACCACGGTGGTTCTCTGAGACAAATTAACCTTCGTCTTTTAAATATTTGATAAATAATTGAAGACGATAAACTAAATTCTCCAGAGAACATTTTTGGAATCTTGAATAGCATATTTAAGAAAGGCAATTGGAATTCCCATATATGTAAGTGGGGACTGCATTATGAGTTTTGAAAAGTAAAGTTGCACTTTATTAAGTGAAACTAATCCTTACGTTTATTTAATTGGGCTCAAAATTGAAAATGTTAGTTGAAATCAATGTCTCATTGAAAAATGTTCGGTAGTAGATAAGTTGTCAATGTTTATTCCGGTGTGTTCTCTTTTTTTTTGTAAGACTTGCTAAACGAGAAAGTAATTCAAAGAATTCAATAAAAACATCTGTCAACAATTCTACTAGGGTCGGTATTTCGGTAATAAGAAATGTCTATCCTGTATTTCTAAATAGACCCCAGGATAATTTAAAAAATCATCAAAAACGTAAAAAGGTTTTTATATACAATTTTGGCACGTGCTTCTTACATTAAACTACTTTTTTTAATTTTACGCTAAAGAATAACGGTTCTTTTCACACAACTTTATAGTCGTTGTTTTCGAAAAGCTTTTTAAATACTGTGATATAATTTTATTTGTAGCCTACATTTTGTCAGAATTTAATTTTCAAAAACCTTTTCTATTTAATCTTTTTTCTGGCACAGACTTTTTTTTCTTATTTTGTATCCACTTTTAGGGTTCAAAAAAATGTGTGCATTTCCCTTTCCAATCCAAAATATTTTGTTCTGAAATTTCATTAGAACAACATTTGGATTGGGAAGCTTAATTCAAGAGCTTAGATCTAATTTTAAGAAAGTTTAAAAAAGCTCACCAAAAATAGTGTTGAAGATCAAAGAAATTAAAATAATCTTACTAGTCCTTTTTTCTGCGACCATGAATTTCAAATTTTCCAGTTCTGACGATGTTTCTCTCTCTGCTTAGTATTAATTATTCTTTTATTAATTTAAAAAATCAAAACAAAACAAACTTCATTTCAAAATCACGACATTTTAATGTGCAATATAAAAATAATTTCGCAAATCTTATCTCTAAATGAATCACTGCGTTTCATATACATAAACGATTTACTCATATATTTTCCATTGGGAACGAGCTGAGGAATACTTCCTTTATCGATTTTCATCTTATTCAAAAAATAATATCCCTTAAAATAAAATTGAAAAATTAATAGATAAAATTAATAATGTGAACACCTTTAAATCAATACTGAATTTATAAATACCTTTGAAACCGGACACTTCACTGGAAAATTTCCAAACTTTTTCAAATTTTTAAACCACATCCTTGCAATAGTCTGACTCATGAATCCATCCCATAAACGACAAATATCAAAATCATAAGAAAATATTGATTTGTATAAATTATCCTTTGAGTCGAAAATTCTCAAATCAATGTCAAAATGCAGTTCCTTTTGAATGTCAATTGAAGAATTCCATTTCAAGTCAAATGAGCGGCCATTTGAATTTGGTGATATGACTACAGTGAATATTTCGACGTTTTTGGGATTGATAGTAACTGTGATGTTCTCGAAAACAACAATATTAAATTTCTTAAAAAAAAAAATGTTATATTAAATCAAATTGAATCTTGAATTGCATTCAAACTTACCTTCCGCGCACAATAAGTCGGCCTAATCAGCACCCATGTGAAAAGTATCAAGACTGGAAACACTATTCTAATCATAATGGTTAATGGCCATAAATGGTATTTTCGAAAAGCTTAAAACAAATGTTTCTCATTTAAACAAATTTATATTTTAATTGTGGTATTGTGAAGCTTTATCATTTTGATAAGGCCTATTGTAGAGGGTGGGTCGTTATATAGTTTCTGGCTCATTAGCTTAGGAGTTTGTAAGCTAGCTTGCGGTTATTAAACATTTTACGTAAAACAATGTAACCTACCAATAAGCTGATGTAAAAATAATTATTAACTAATGACTAAAGTAACAATTCATCAAAAACAAAAATCATCATCATTTAGGCGAAAAAAACTACTTAGTGATTTACATTTTTACAAGTTAAATGTGTTATTACAAACTGCTTACGTCTTCAACACATTTTTCTGCATTCTGAAATTGTTTGTGATATTTGAGAAGTACGGCTAAAACAAATGAATGTGATTTATTGGGAAATATTACAGTCGTGGTTCATTAAATTCTTGGTTGGAATATCAAAAACTCAAAACAACACTTTTAATTTTTTAATAAAATGATTAATGAATATTTTTTAATGAAAATTGAGCAAATTTAGAGAAAATGTTCTTACACACTGTTAAAGTTTTGAACTTTAAAAGTTTAGTAAAGTTAAATACAAGTATCAAACCAAGATTTTAACCAGTTTTATAACTACCATCAAAACTGTCAAATGTCAGAATGATCAAAATTCTGAATGATTCGCTGGAATTGTTCAGTGTGGAATGTGTCTCCGTCTTGCTGAAACCACATATTCTTAAAGTCGTTATTCTTCAATAGCAGGAAAAAAAGTGGGTTATTATATGACCATAACGCTCCGAATTGACGGTGAAAAACGTTCCATCGTCGTCTTGGAAGAAGTAAGGTGCAATCAAACCTCCTCCGGACCAAAGAGCGGACCAAACAGTCACTTTTTGTGGGTGTATAGGCCTCTCTTCAATTACTTGAGAATTCTCAGAACCCCAAATACGACAATTTTGTTTATTAACATACTCACCGATTGAGAAATGTGCTTCGTCGCTGAAGAAAATTTTGTTCGAAAAATTGCCATCCACCGCCTGTTCTTCTAGCACTCATTCGACGTACAGACATGGTAAAAAGTATTGGCACACCTGTATTTTTAAAAAGTAACTTGTTTTTATTAAAAAATATTGAGTATTTTTTTTTTTAAATTAGTTTATAATAATTTATTTAAATTAATTTTATTAAGTATGTATGTGACAAAAAAAAATAACAATTATATTTTTAAATTAAACAAAAACAACAATATCATAGTTCAACTACAGTTATTTGAAGGAAAAAAGTATTGGCACAGATTAAGAAATTTCAAGCAAAATGCATTTAGTTTAATAAAGAAACAAAATTAATAGAGAGTTGGCATACTCGTTTTCCCAAATTGTTCGGAAATATCTGCCGCTAATTCAGACTAACGTGATTTTTGGATTTTTTTATAGAATTAACGACAGACCATTTTTCTTTCCTTGTTAACTTCCTGGGTCGGCAGCTTCTTTTGTTATTTTCTAAGCTGTTTGCACCTTTAAACCGGTTTACAATGCTGCGAACCGTATAACGGCTTCTGATGACAATACCCCTGATCATCAAAATCATTTTCTTTTCGAGTACAGATCTAAAAAAATGAGGCTGGGATGCGACCCACACTGATAAATTCCCATCCCGTCTGTCGATTTGTCTTGCTTAAAAGTTTGTCTATGTGTATCAATTTTTACTAAATTTGCGTACTATTTTTTTGTAGATTTTATTTTTTTATGAAAAACAATCGAAAACAATATTTTCTGTGAAATAAAAAAAGTTTGAAGCCAATATTTTTAATTTTTGAAAAGCTATTTGTCGAATGTATAAGTTTTAGTATTGTTTTTTTTTTAGGTTTTTATTTTTTGTTAAAAAAAACTGCCAATTCGATTTTTCTCAAAATTTTATAGAATCTTGAAAACAGTATTTCTTATAAGATAAAATTAGATTGAAGCCAATGTCTCAAATTTTTGAAAAGATATTTACGTCGAAAAACAATTTTTACCAACTTTTGTTAAATTTTTTTAGGTTTTTAATTTTTTGTACAAAAACAGTCAATTCGATTTTGTTCAAAATTTTACTTAATATTGACAACAATATTTTTTGAAAGATAAAAGTAGTTTAAAGCCAATATCTCGAAGTTTTGAAAAGATATTTGAGTCGAAAATCAATTTTTACCAACTTTTATTAATTTTTTTTTAGGGTTTTTATTTTTTGTAAAAAAAAACTGTCAATTCTATATAATTTTATCAAAAAGACTATCAATTAACAATCAAAGCTTAATTAGATGTCCTAAAAACCATTCCCTCAAAGCCTAAGAAGAGAACCAGTGCATTTTCAAAAGTAGATACCTACCTACATTTCTCGACTTGAACAATCCCAACACATAAACCCTACCACCAAAAATAATATTACCACAACATTAATATCTTTCAAACTCAAAAACAGGGATCTCAAATTCACTTAATGTAATTGGCTCTTAATGTTAACCAAAAACCTAAATAGTCAACAGAAATACAAAAATAAAAAAACAGTTCCCACTCTAACTTGAGAAATGAACTGCATTCCTAAAAGAAAACCCTGCAGTTTTGCAGTAAATACTTTTTCCAATGTCATCATCATCGACATCCTTTCTTCTACAAGGATACAAAATGCAATAACAACAACAACAACACAAATATTGGGTACTAAACAAAAAAAGAAACTGCAACCAAACTTTTTCGGTTTCCTTCGAATGAATTTGTAAAATTGTTTCCCATTTTAACTTTACTCAAAAAAATCAAAAAAAAAGAAGATCTAAAAAACACACAACAAACTCAAAAAATAAACCTAAAAGCATTCTAGTATATTCGAAATGTATCCCTTTTATTGTCAAGGATAAGGAAACAGAACCAAACAGTTTTTCCTATGTATTTATCCTTTTCGTCCTTGCAGTGGTATGAAGGTTTGTGATGCCAAAAGACGACGAACAAGACGGAAAAAGTTTGTATTTTTCTTCGACAACAGCAAAGAATAAAAAAAGAACAGGATAAAATAAAGAATGCCCAAACCACCATCATACCAAAACCGTTAAGCTCTTGACAATTTCTTTAAAGATTACTCGAAGGATGCGCGCCAATCGGCTAAGGATTCAAAAGTTTATTCTTTTGCTTTCTTTTTCGTTGAGTTGTTTCTTTTGCGATTCATGGAAAAGTTTGCTTTTCTATTTCGATTTTCAAAGTGAAAACAGAAGGCGCAGGAGGAGATCTTCAAAAAAATCAAAAAACACCCGGATACGCAGTGTACAAAAGACATGCCGAGGCGTTTCACATTATTTCGTGCTTGTTTAACATGTTCCGAGTGAAACATATGGCGCGCGAGTATCAGCAGAGAGTTTTGAAAAGGAGATGAGTAAAAGATTTTATTTCAATGCAAGAAAAACAAAAAACACAAAAATAGTATTGAAATGAATTTTCACTCATTTTCTGTTTTAAACGGGACTGGATTTTGAAAAGCATTTGACTTTTTTCATATGCGGTCTTAAAATTTGCTTTCTCATTTGAACTCCTGAAGATACTGTTAATGAGGGACCTTAACTAGAAATTTAAGTTTTTCAATGTGAATATTCCGTTGCCGCTTAGTTAAAACTCCCTAAGTTCACTTTTCAAAAAACTGACATAAATTCACAATTTTTAGTGACATTTTTCTTAATATCCACTATCAAGGTCCGCAACTCCTACGTGGCTCATTTTCAAAATAACACAGAGTTAAAACTTGTTGACGTGTATTTGAGAACAAAATTATGTTTTCTACTTCTGCCTCAATATAACATCATCTTGCATAGAAAGTTTTTAGCGAAGTCTAGATTTCAAAGAAATTAATTTCTCAAGGCATCTGATTAATTATTATCTCAACAAATATCTAGAAAACTTTCTTATGACAATGATGGAAGTACGGTTTTAGCAATAGGTGTCCACTAGTGATCTAATGATTTATCTAAAGTAGCAGAGGAACAAATCCTCAAACAGTTTTGGAGAAAGTAAGATTATTGGGCTTGATGCTTTGAAACCATTTGATAGAGTTTGGCAACAGGCTCTCCCATCTAAAATGTTGGATTAAAAATTACCTTTTGGACCTTTCACTACAGGTAAAAATAGATGGGTTTACGTCTGAAAACCATAAAATAAACACAGGTGTGTCTTAGGGTTCTGTTCTGTCTCCGACACTGTTTCTCGTTTGTATTAATATTCTTCTTTCTGAAACTTCTAATCCACTCACCCGCTTAGATGACGACAGTATTCTCAGCTTTTCATATTCGTTTCTAGATTCACAACTCCACTCGCTTTGGCAGTGAATCTTATAAGTCAATGTATGCCTACTATCTAATCCATGAGTTGCACTTGCATCTCGGAAACTAAAAATCTTGAAATTTTTGGTAAGTGTATCTCCAACCACCTGCTGTGCTTAAACTGATACAAGATGTTTCGGTTTCCAGAGGTGATGTAAGAAGTTCTTCTACTTCTCTGATCTGGCTGTTATGTGTTTCTTTAGAGGCATTGAACTTAATATTGGCAACCCTATTTTAAATTACAGCCATTTTGTCAGCTTTTATGTTATTTTTTTTAGTTCGGTTTGGCATATGGACATTAAAGGAGAACATTCGCAGCAACATTGAAGACACACAGATGTTAAAAAAGACATCGAAAATTGGTCTACGTTTTTGGCAATATACCATAAATCACTTTTAAATTTTATGTCAATTTATAATCTTTTTTTGTTCCATTTCAAAGTTCTACACCTCTGATAAAACACTTACTTAATTTAGTTGGTGCTACAGCGCACTTTGCCCCTGGGCTTCAAGTAATAGATCCCTCCAGCTTACTGGATTTCTAGCTTGCTGTCTCTAGTTTCGAATAACAAGCCGGCTTGCATAGGCCTTAACTTGATCACTTCACCGGAGACAAGGTCTGGTTCCCTCAGGCTTAGAGTTTAATACCCTACGGGCTGGAGCTTCGTTGTTCATTCGCTCTACATGCCCTAGCCATCTTAATTGTTGAACACGTAGATTTTTGAACAGTGGCAAGTCCCTGTACGCCAGATATTATTTTGCCTGTCGACACAAACCGGTCCCTATATCGTACGTAGAACCTTCCTTTTTAAAATATCAAGGGCTCTTTTATACAAGAAACAGAAAAAAGAGTCATTGCGTCTGCACCATACAGTAAGACTGGCATGATCTAGGTTTTGTACAGTGTCTCCTTGGTACTTAGCGATAGCGACTTATTCCTCAATTGCTTACTTAGGCCAACAAAACAGCGATTAGCAAGAGTAATTCTACGTTTGATTTCAGCGCTTATGTCATTTGCAGATTTGACAGCACTACCCAGATAGACACATTCATTTACCACCTTGAAGTTATACCTATCAATGGTGACGTTCTGACCGAGTCTACGATAGGAATCGATTCTATTCGATGATAGTAAATACTTTTTTTATGCTCAATTGCATATCCAAGGTATTGTGTGGATTTTTGAAAGATAGTACCATTAGTGTTAACGTTAGTGTTTTGCACTACTCTCTCAAGAACAATATTGAAGCAGCTAAATGACAGCTCATTGCCTTGTCGAAGTCCTATGGTGGTTTCAAAGGTTTCGGTTGAGTATCTACCCATTTTGACGCAGCAACGCGAATTTACATGATCGATTTGGTTGCAGGTTCGATCATCGGGGGAACGCCAAGTGTCTTTGTGGATATCCGGACGAGGGAATATAGTGCTACTCAGCATCATGTTCTTTTTGGCTAGGAAGTCGAGTCCGTTTCCAGAGGAAATATTGTGCACGCTATTTCTTCCGATTGACCTACCAAAGATGATTGCTTTCCCAATCTTGGCATTTAAGTCTCCCAAGAGAATTTTTACGTCATTCTTGGGGCATTGCTCATAGATTTTGGCGAGGAGCTCATAAAATTCTTCTTTCTTAGTGTCATCCTTCTCTTCCGTTGGGGCATTCTCGTTGATAAGGCTCAGGTGATATAATTTCGCCTTAATGCGTACTGTTTTCACTCTTTCGCTAACATCTCGAAAGCTTCCTACTAACCATTTTATCGCATTTCCTGAAGTGCTGTCACATCACCTTTGATTTCTGCGAGGGCATCGACAAGCTGCTCTGCTTTGCTTGGCCGATTGAGTGTACGCACATTTTATGTACAGAAAACACTCTTTCCGAATATATCCCTCTCTCGAATATTGAGAACGTGAATGATGCTCAAAAGGTAACAGAATTTCCATCAAAATTAAACTGCATTAAATTTTTGTCCAGGAAAATGTATTCCCTGGGGGATTCACGATTGTCGACAAAATTACGTTAGAAGAAAATATTCCAGGAGAAACAAAATTTCCAGGTTTATTCACTATAAGCATAATCGTTGCATAATTTACGATAGCTTCAAAACATTCCTAAAGTTTTTACCCTTAATACCTTTTTTGCCGTTATATTAAAAGATTATACAATTCTGTCGTTAAAAAATTCAGCCGAAATACTGCGCTCCCAGGAATGCTCATTGATATTCCCATGCGCCAAACTTCAGTCGTACTGTCAAGAACAGATATTCGTTCTTTAGCCGTACTATGCGAATGTAGAATGCCTTAGCACAATCTTTTTTCCCAATCATTGTGCCCATTAAATAAAATAAATTGGGTGGCGCAACAGTCCGTTGAGAACTAGGGCCTAGTGACTTACAACTCTCAACCATTCCTGTGTGCGAGTATTGTTGTCAGGGATGGAGAGGACCTACAGTTTTACGCCGAATCCGAACGGCTAATTTGAGAAAGCACTTTTCATGACAAGAATTACTCTTGGAGAATTTGTCAATTCCTCGCAAGAGGCAGTACCCGTGAAAAAAAAACTTTAGATGACATAGGTAGGGATCGAACCCAAGACCTCTGTCATGACAGTCCAACGCACTAACCATCATGCTACGGGTACCACTGTGCCCATTATATTCCAAAAAAAACTGTTTCGCTCCTGTATTCATCAAATTGTAGCTTTGTTATCAAGTCTTTCTGCTTAGACAAACCCTTTTGTCTCGAAAAAATAGCAATGATGGTCTATGAAAATAGTTATTCCGATTTTTTTTCAGTTCCTCAAGCTGCAGCTGAATGATGGTGGGAGCGAAAAACTAAATAAGTTTTTGATGCGAAGCTATAACTTTTTCGTTCGCATTTCTATATACGTTTCAATTCATTCATTTTCCTTTTTGGGCTTCTATTTTTCTGTCGATTTTTTCAGCGATTTATTCCTCCTACCCTCGCGTCGCGTCGCGTTGTCAGTGCCCCACTTCTTCGTTCGGCGCTCAGATAATTCAGAAAAATTGTTTAGATACGGATGGTTGCTTAAACTTTTCCAAAGAGCCAGCCAGCCAGCCCGCCATCGCCATACCTTCCGCGCCCGTGTCCGCCATTGCAATGCCATTTACCATTCCCAAAGCTCTCTCTTCTGCTTCTTTTGAATTCTACAGCAACAAAAATAGCAACTTTTACCAAGCTGAAACTCTACTGGGCTGTGTGTGATTTTTAATGTTGGGCAATATCAAGAAATTTTTGTTTTCTTTTCGCTTTTCCAAAGAGCAGATCAAAAGTTTCTGATGCATTCTCTGTCGAAGGAGGGAAAAAGGGAACTGGTTCAAATCATCCAACCCCAAAGACAATTTTCTTTTCCTAGACAAGGGAAATAAATCATTTTCAACCCCCTACCTTCATTCCCAGGCTACCATTTATTTCTCTTCTTTTTTTTTGAGGAACTTTGTGCCTCCATTTATTCAGCGTAACTCGCTGAAACATAAATTGATACGTTATTTCGCATTTAATTTCTGTAAGCGTGTAATATTTTCATTTTATTACCGAAAATTGTTACAGAGAGAGGGGTTGATAGGAGTATTAGGAAAAGTGGAATAGGGGTTTAAGACGCAGTTGATGAAATTACTTTCATTCTCAAAATTGCACACATATTCCTATCGTATCACACCTCCCCGGCCCCCCTCCGTTTGCTCAGCTAAGTTCAGTTTCAAATTAAATGGGAAATACCTGAGAAAATTAAACACACCGACAACTACCGACCGACGACGCGACGACTGACGAGGACGACGCGACATAAAGGAGGATTAAACAGTGTATAAGGAGTAGTCCTTGGTCCTTGCGCTGACAAAACTGTCATTCATATGACAAAGACACAGGAAAGACGTGGATCCTGAAACCATCATAAGAACCAGAAAAAGAGCGAGAAGGAAAATGGGATTTTCAAAGCAGCCACTGCGAAACCGTCATACTCGAATATAGCGTCATATCGTCTTCGTAGTTCTCGTCGTCGTCGTTGTCCTTGGGATTTGCGATAAATTTTATTTAATAATATTATCCAACCCCACACCTCAGTCAGTGCCACACCACGCACCACTACAGCATCGAGTATTAAGGTAAAAGTGTAACCCACTTGTGTCTGTTGAACGGGTAGTTGAAGTAGTTATCTATCCTTAAGATCTGCGTTTCTAACGTTACCAATGCGATGGCGATGGAGATAGGGTGACGAAGGAAGATGCTGTATGCAGTACCATCAACAAGGGCAGTCAAGAGTAAAAAGGGTTTCAAAAACCAGCCGGGCCGGGTCGCGGCTTAGCACAGACAGAGATGCCGCAAGATTGGATATTTTATGGATTTCGGATACGCGTCGGAAGCAGATGTCTGAAGTTGAACTATTGAAACCTTTTTTAATTTTTCTATTTTCAAATACGAAGACTACACCTGTGGAATGATTTGTATCTGTGGGGTGGGAATGACTATTATGTAGTTAATATATAGGGTAACTCATAGAAACGTCTAGCCTCAGCCGGAGCTATATCGGTTGTAATAATTGAAGATGTGGTAATTGGACGGAAAATATCACTTAATTGGTGGTTCAGTCTTATATTTGTGAGGAATGTGAGTTTGTACCTATTGGGTATTATTAAAATGGAACGCAGACATCTTCAGGAAATCAATGTCAAAAATATAGATATTTTGATCAAACTTTCAACTACACTGTAATATGTATTTGGGTTTTGTTTTAAGGTCTTTTTAAAGTTAATGCGTTCGTACATATGTTTAACGGGGGCATTGACAATTAATACAATTCAGACTTTAAGATTGAGTGGAGCTTCCTTAGAATTCCATATTATTTTTACCAAATTATAAGTACATTTCAATTCAGTATTGGCAATTAAATACACACAGAATTAAAGGTTTACTTTATTAAAAATTATGTTATACTTTCTCCCCACGACCAAGAAAGCTCTAAATAACTTTAAATATTGAGCTATCAACAAATACTTATAGTTAGAATGGAATCAAAAACATTTAGGAATGCTGGAAACACTGCAATCAAAATTACAAACATACAGAAACGTAGGGCTTTTTTTGTTCTGAAATAGTGCCTTGATCCCGGCTTAGCATAACAATCCTTTAGGGCTGGCAACAATAAGAAACTAGTATCGGTCTTTTGAAACTTTCGTCGGTTTTGGATCTTTTCCTTTAAGAATCATTCAACAATGTTTGTAATGTGGGTATTAGATTGTTTTATTTTCGAACTCTGAATTAAATTATTCAGATCATAAAAATAGACATAGGAGAGACGAGATGAGACTATTCTATAAATACTAAATGAAACAACTGACGAACTGACTGAAACGAGACCGAAACGTGAGTGGAATTTTTCGATTTTGACGAGACAGAGACAAAACTATCAAAAGTATCTTAGCCAGTTCCAGCTCCCTCAAAAAAAATTGTAACCTATGATTTGAACTTGCAAATTTAGTCCTGGAGACTTCCTGTAATCAACCAAGTTTTAAGTCGGTAAGGCAGGAAAAGGAAGGGTTTCGGATACTACAACAAGGACTTGATTGTCAATACCAACTGGCTGGAATTACATATGGTTTACGAACTTCGGAAAGTATTTGCATATAAAGGTGGGATAGGGCTCAAAATAATTAAAATGTAGTTAGCTTGAAATCACAAAATGTACTTATGGTCGGCAATACCTGACAAAAACACTAACAAATTTTGCGGTTTTATCGATTTTTGGTTGGTTGTTGCGTTATTAAGACCAACGTCATAAGCACCTTGACAAAAAATTGGATCTACAGGATTTAGGAAAACGGCTCTTTATGTCCAGAGAAAAGGCTACTCAACTGAAAAACGTATACTAAATAAATTGTTTCCAATTTTTTCAAAAGCGAAAATACATTTTCAGATTTAACTTTTTGGTGTTTTATCAATATTTTTTTTAAAAAAAGTTGCTAGTTGAATTTTTCTAAAAGATTAACTAAAAATTAACAAGAATATTTTACATATGATGAAATAGTTTGATTTCAAAATCTGTTGTTGTTTCCGAGGTCTTTAGTCAAAAACAATTTTTACCAATATTAAGTTTTTGAAAGTTTTTATTTCTTATATAAAAAGATACAGATTGGATTTTTTACGTTAACAACAAAATTAAGCACAGAATCAAATCATTTCAAAGTCAATATCTTTATTTATTGACGAGAAATCGAGAATCGAACACCAATTTTTACTAATTTTGCGTACTTTTTATGTAGATTTTAATTTTTATATAAAAAAAAACGATTGTTGGATTTTCATAAAAATTTTATCGAATGTCGAAAACAATATTTTAGTTTGAAGCCAATATTTTTAATTTTAGAAAAATTTAGGGCGAAAAATGTTATTAATGTTTTTTTATACATTTTTATTTCTTGTAAAAAAACTGTGAATTCGATCTTTCCCCAAATTTTACTTATTGTTCAAAACTATAATCTTAAATTTTTAAAAAGATATTAAAGTCAAAAATTAATTTTTACCAACTTTTAGTAATGTATTTTAAGGTTTTTATTTTTCGTAAAGAAAACTGTCAATTCGATGTTTCTCAAAATTTTACCAGATGTCAAAAACGTTTTTCGTGGCATAAAATTATTTTGAAGATAAAATCATTTTCGTTTTTGTAAAATATTCGAGGTGATAATTATTTTGTATCAGTTTCTTTTGTTTTTAAACTATTATTTAATTGTCCTTTCTGTATTTTTCTGCATCATTATCTGTACAACAGTGATACCGCTACTGGTTCTTGAAATATGGACGACTAAAAAAGCTTCTCTCTCCAAATCTTTTATTTAAATTCTAGTGGCCTGGATGCGTCAAAATTTTCAATTCAACAAATCGGATCGATTACAATAACTTCCTATATAAAGACACCTATAGAATGTAACGTTTGTAAAATTATATTAAACTAGCTGACCCGGCAGATTTCGTACTGCCTCAATCGATAAATAAAAGACCTAAACTTTTGTATAAATTAATTTCAAAACAAACAAAACGTATTGAATAAAAAAGCGTTTTTTTAATGAAGCATGAAGTTTTATTATTATTTTCGACACATCATGTTGCTTAATTAAAAAACAGAGGTTTCCTGAAATACTGGCTATTTATAAGGTCTAAATTTTTATTAACATAGGTACACACAGTGTTATGATACAGTTTGTTAATCAATTTAAAGCTTTTTCATAAACTATATTTTTTGTTTTGTTTTGTGGTGCGTAAATAAACAAAGAAGACGGTTCTGCGACGCGCGAACACTCGACGTATAATTGTCCATGCGCGAAACAGGCAAACTTCTAAAGACTGTCCTTGCGATTTATTTATTGTCATCGCAAAGGCCAGACGTACTGGAAATTGTAAGCGTTTAAAATCGAATGGTAAATCCGTTGGAATCATCGGTATTCGCGGGATCAAGACATCCTCTCCTTTGTATTTTCCTTTTATGATTGTTGCCTCAAAGACGTTATTCATCAGCTTTTTCACAGCCAGTCTTGTTCCATTGCATTGTTGAGGTTGATTAATGTTACGCAGCATGATGACAACTGATCCTACTTTTAACTGCAAATTGTGAGGTGGTAATCCAGGCAATTCCAGTGAATTTAAAAACTCCGTGGGATAGTTGACTACGTCATCCTGGTTCATAACGGTGTCGACTGATTTGAAGGAAACCAATTGTCCTGGAAGAAAATTCTGAATGGTCGCATTGAGATCCTCGACATCTTTATTTTTCGCTGCCAATATTGCTCGTTCACCCAGCCAATTATGGTTATTGAACTTTTGGGCTATATCTGGGAAAACACGCTGAATAAGCTCCTCTTTTGAATCTGTGATGTGACAGAAATCTGTGGGTAATGTGATGAATCCGGTCCGAATAGCAATAAAGTTCAAATTGACTCTAGAAAACGTTTGTATGAGAAATAGAAAAGAGCTGTTTTTAGGGTTTTCCCGGAAATTATTCGATTTTTTCTCGCCTTTTAAACCTTCCCTAGACCTTCACGTACATTTCAAGACTAAGATAAGATAAATCCGTTCAGCCGTTCTCTAGTTTTAGTGAGACTAACGAACAGCAATTCATTTTTATATATATAGAAGATTTCTATTTATTCCCACACAAACAGTAACAATAAAAAAAATGTATACTATATGCGTGCCCATTTTTAGCTCCTCTGACTCCTCTACCCCCTATCAAATGACGTTTACAGACCCGTCAAATTAATATGGGTAGTGGTCTGAAGAGTTGTCCAAAAGCGTCGATAACTATTTAGGCCTTATAGGTTACCATGCTTAGCTCGCCGAGGTTGGGGTGGGATCTTGTTATCCGCTGGTGGACTTGTTACGTTTATTAAAGACCTGCGTCGGAGATGGTATTTGACTGTAAATAATATCCTCTTTTTAAAGAGTGGGACCCGAATCTTTATTCCCGATTTTGGTTTGCGCACACGTAAAGGAGGACATAGGTGTTCGTGTCCTCGAGCATTTTCTTAACCCGCCCTAATAAAGCATAACCGAAACAAACGTCTCAGAAACGCTCCTACGCTATTACGGCATGCCCTAAATATAGTAATAGCCCTTTTTGGAAAAGGGAGATAAAATCCCCCTTTAATTAAAATCAGGAACGTCACTTCATACTACCTCCTTCACTTCCCAAAAAAAAATCAACTTAAACTTTCATCTTTAAAATTTCTTTTAACTCACTTAAAAAAAATATCCCCACAGTTGGTAACCATGGATCTACTTTCAAGTCAAAGTATCAAAAAAAAAATCTAATCGTCTCTCTTCAAATTCATCAAAATAAAAAAAAAGTTCATCCAAAGTTTTAGTTTTAATTTGATTCGTAATCGATTTTATTATTTCACTCACTATCTCATAGAATAATCGCACATAATCTTAATATACTCTTCATACCCATGTATCGTTTCCAAAGAACAATTAACATGTCAAAAAAAATTATTACAAAACAAAAAAAAAACAGGCGAATGCCATCAAGGTCGCTCTAACATTAGTTAATTAGAGTGTCTTTATCGTTAGCTTTAACTTTCTTTTAGCCTACTCTTTTCTTTGTTTTGTTTTGATCATTCTTAAGTTACTTTTGGTTAATCTTTCGTTTCTTTCACGTTTTATTCTTTCTGTTCACATTTATCCTTTCTTGTTGCATTTTTACTTCTTTTTTTATTTTTAAAATTTATTCATTTCTTCTTTGATCTTAATTTTCGTTTTGTTTTTTTTTTGATGAAATTCAAAATAAATATGCGTTTTTAATAAAATAAAGACAATCTATAACAAAGAAAAATTAATGCACTTACCCCAGCTCCAACATGTTGTGCACAGCATCTTGTAGCGCCGAAGGTTGCTAAACGTTGATTGAAGAAAAGGAAACATATGCCTATATATACTGCATGAAATTTGTAGACCGATAAAAGTTGTTTTTTTTTAAAGATTATTCTTTTCTTTTGACTTATATTATTAACTTTCGGATTCTAATTTTTTTTTTTTTGATTTTGATTTTAACTCAGTACTGTTTTTTTTTCTTTTTATTTAAATGCTATTTAGAAAGCAACACAAAATTAATTTCTTTTTTTAAAATGACTTTCTTTTTGTTTACCTTTTTTTCAAATTTAATCTTTCTATGACTATCTCTTTTCTTTTTTAGTATAACTAACTCTTTTTTTTGTTAATTTTCTTTCCTCTTTCTTTTTTTAATTTTTACTTTAAACACTGATTTGTATCTTTTTTTAATTTTAAACTATTTTTCTGTTTTTACCACTTTTTTTGTAGTGATTTTTACTTCTTGCTTCACTTGAAATGTTGTTTTCGCCTGTGACCGGCCACTTGACGGCCTGTAGAGCAAACGAGAAGGGCTTCCCCTTCCTCGCAATTTCTCTAGCTTGTTTCTTCCCTTATTTGATGTAATAGGTAATAGGACTTTAACGTGATTAGTGTTACTACTAAAAACAAAGTCCGCTCTATAATGTAACCCTAAATAAATAAATAATTTCCCATGTTAATTTTCATTTTTATGCTCTTTTTTTTTTATATTACCTTTATAAAATCGGTTTTTTTGGGGTTTTCAATTCTTTTTCGACGTTAAATTTTCTGGACCTTGCTTAGGTAAAGAGGATGACGACGATGAGTGGACAAGAAACTTGGGATGACCAACCGAAAGATTGAGAGGTCGAGGGAATGGCTTCAAAATTCCTTTAAATTACCTTGTCAGAATAAAAATGTAAGGTAAAGAAAATGTCTATGAAATCGACTTGAGTTGATTTCTTTAATTTTCTTACCTAAAGATTTTTGCTTGGTTAGTAGAGTTCTCCTTCGCGAATTCTTTTGGGCGAAGGTGACTTGACTGGCTGACGTCTTGTGAGAAAAGAAAGATATCGAGCGGATATTGCAATCTAGCCACACGGTGTTTCGGCTTGAATGATCTGAAATGGAACGAAGCGGAAATGTGCCGCTTTTGGGTACGTGGCCACGTAAAAAAAAACAAGTTTAGTCTGCATTATCGACGTAACTTTATTCTGGTAACAGAATGATGCTTACGCGTAAGCAACAATAACTTTTGTTTTTTTCTTTTTTTTTTTGTTTAACTTAAAGAAAACAAGATTTGTAGGTTTTGGAAGAGTTTGGTGACTTTTGATTCGTATCCCGGATTTTTTTTTTTGAAGATTCTTATGAATCTTTTCATAAGCATTCCAAAGTTTGAAAATCGTTTCCTACAAGAAGATGGAATGCCATGAAGGAACTTCTCGTCTTTGAAAGGAAAATCCTACTGTCACTAGACTTTGCTTCAACTACCAGAAGCAGAGATACTTCAGCAACAAAAGAGTCTACGACGAAGCCAAAATAATTCCTTTGGACAAGTATCTGTTCCAAACAGCCAGGAAGATCACGGGAGGATTGAACAACGACCAAAACGAGCTAATCAGAAGGATGAACTCCCTGCAACATCACCCTGAACCTAGATATCTATGTGCTATGGATAAACTGAACGAGGAACTTGAGCCCACCATCGAAGAAGGAGATCTTCAATTTTACGCTTACACGGATTCAGCTTACCACTGCGGCTAACAACCTAACAGACAACCGGGCCTGAACACCCCGAGGATTTATTAATTTGTCATTGAATCTCACAACAATAATAGTTTAGTTTATTCTTTAATTTCTCAAAACACACAATGTATAGAGTTAGGCCCCCTAAGTGCCAACAAAAATCTTTTATCATTAAATATTTAATTATAAGTTTAATTTAAGACAATTGTAATATGTGGAAAGTTCAATAATTCGATTTCTCTAAAAATTTAGAAAATGGAATGGCGTACGAAATTTTTAAATACATCACCCGTATTTCTGGTACATCTCCAAAAATTGAATGACAATATTTATTTGAACTCTATTGTACCGAAATCTTTTAAACGGTCAAGATTACAGACCCCATACACAAAAAAGGCGCATTGGAGAGAGCCGAAAACTATCTAAGCATTTCATTTGTGAATACCATTGGTAAACTCTCTTGCGGACTCCTCGACGGTCGCTAGACTTGAAAAATTAAAAAATAGGTTGATGAAAAAAACACTATTACCAAACTACAGGCAGGATTTGAAAAAAACTACTCGACTATAGTTCACATATTTAGTCTAACAACAAAATCGAAAAGTTTTTAAGGCTGAAACAAAAAAGTGTACGAACTTTTTTTAGATTCTAAGGCGGCGGTTTATTAATAGAAACGCACTTCTGTACAAGCTATAGTAAATCGGACTCTCTGCTAAGTTCATTCGGATCATAAGGAAATGTATTGTGGAACTTATGCAGCTGTTTGAGATGGAAGAAATATCTCAAAGTGGTTTGAAACAGGGGTGTCCGCTTATAGTGCATTGTTGTTTGCTCTTATTATAAATGATGTTGTGACATAATAGACTGATGGAATTAGAACTACAGGTAAAGTTATTAATATTCAATTATACACTGGTATTTTCTAAAGCTCCCCAAAACCTACAATTGATAAAAAGCCATTTGATTTCATAGTGCGAGAACTGGGGACTTTTCAAAAACACAGATAAATCAAAGATAATGGTTGTCTCAAGAAGTAATCGGGGTAACCCAACACAAATCTATTTTTGGTTCCTCCAATATAACCGTCATGATGTCAAAAGACATCATACATACGTACTTAGGAAAAAAGCTAAATACAACACTTGATCTCAAGGCATATTTCGAAGAAAAAAAAAAAACTTGCCAGTAACTTATAAGCTCCAGTTGGAATTTTTTTCTGTTCAATGAACAGACCAAATGCGACGTTTTCAGTTGAAAGTCTGACATTTACGAAAAGGGATCGCTTAACTATTGCACAACGCATACAAATTGTTAAGACCTACTATAAAAATGGAGATTCTGATACACCAACATAATCGTCCAACTACGCAAGCAATTGGTAAAATTGTGAAGAAATTTGAAAAGACTGGAATGGTCACAGATATTGTAAGGACTGTGCATCATCGTTTCGCTCGTACTCCTGAAAATATCGCTGCTGTAAGTGAAAGTGTTGCCGAAGACCCGAATGATTTATCGTCGTTCTCAGAAAAAAGGACTGTCTTAGGGCACATTATGGCGTATTTTGCATTTGGACCTTTACCTACATCCATATAAAGTCCAGCTCATTTTTTTTTTTACCTGTGGCGTTGGGATTAATTGTAGATAGGTGTTGATTAGATAGTTTAGTGTTTACGAGTTTGAATAATTTTTACCTACGAGTTTTTATGAATGAATTTTTGCATCAGAGGGTATTAAAGTATTTAAACGATATTTGCTTTGGTTTTCAATTCAATTTAAAAAAAAACAACCAAGAGCTATACATCGAAATAGATTTACACGAAATTTTAATGGATCCATTCAGAAAAGGAAAACCTATTGGGAGCCAAGCGCGTAAGATAGTTGTTAAGATATAATGACAAACTGGAAGAAGCAAAGAATTCGTTTCTTGAAAATCCTGTGATCTACGCAACCCTGCAAACCGTGCAGTCAACAAATAAAAAAGTACACCACAAAGTGGAAAACTGGAATAGACGAACAACAACAAGTCTTGAACAACTTGGAGGAACCTTCAACTGAAAACAATATTCCGCATATTTGGGCAACTGTCAAGGCATAGAGTAGGCTCACGAAACACAATATTCCAGCTTTTGGATGTTAAAAAATCAGCAGAGGAAGAATTTTCAAAAATAACGGCTGAAGATTGGCGAAAAATGTGTGAAAAAGCCATAAGAGCTGAGGAAGACTACTTTTCTCACGACCTGATGTGAGACACAATTTCGAATTCAATTACAACTAATCTAGGTGACGATTCTGCAATAGAATATGAAAGCGACATTAGTTCTGAAAACTAAGTATTATGTAAATAACCATTTATTATTTAAGTTATGTTATTGTTATTTATATTATTTTTATTTTATTTTTTATATTTATTTATTTATTTTTTGTTATAACTAATAAGTTCGCTGAAATTAGTCAAATAAAAAAATTAAACTCATCTCATTTTAATTTTATAGAAAAACAAAGTTAAGTTAGGTACTGTAAGATTTAAGGAAAATGGTTGCCTGTAAAGTCGGTTTTACGGGCGAAGATTTTACGTGACAACGTCTTTTTCTAGGTAGAATATTTATTGTTAAACTAATAATTTACTTAACACTATCAACATTTATCAATAGTATGACATAACCTATAAACTCAGTTTCTCAACTTTTGTGTCAATCTAACAATTAATCAATCAATCATAGTTTACGATAATGAAATATCAGTGTACAATTATTTACCTTTATTGTTGTAGTTGTTGTAAATGACGAATCTAAGCACTCCACATTTTCACTACAGACACAGCTGACGATACTTTAACCACACGTGTGAACTTGTATTATGACGCTTTCTTGTTTTTCCAACGCCAAGAACGTTCGAGAAAGACAAAGACAGAGACACAAGCATGCGCCGATTCAATGCACCTAATTCTCTAGTGCTGCGCGCGCGGCAGACCGATCATAGTTGAGTGGGAGAGAGACGCAAGGCATTCGGCGGGCCTCTCTCTCGTTCGGAGGCATTCGGCGGGCCTCTCTCTCGTTCGGAGGCATTCGGCGGGCCTCTCTCTCGTTCGGTGACTCATCGTAACGTTACCGGGCGTTACACTTTTTCATAAGTGACTCCCTAATAAACCTAATTTAAGACGTTGTCACGTCAAAAATATTTACTCATTAAATATTTTGCGCACCATTTTTGTTCTCTAAAATCCTCTCTCTGCGCAACTGACCGTTGGCAAGCTATAATTGAAGAGAGGCCATTACATCCACTAAAAGCCACTGTTTGGTGCGCTCTTTGGTCCGGAGGTGTGATTGGACCTTACTTCTTCAAAAACGACGATATGGAATGACTGTCATCGTCAATTCGGAGAGTTATGGTCTTTTTCTGCCATCTGTTGAGGAATACGACTTGGAGAATATGTGGTTTCGACAAGACGGTGCCACACTCAACAATTCGGGCGAATATGGCTTTTTGCAAAAGAGACATTTCCTGGCTGCGTAATTTCTCGTCGCGTCGTGGCGATATCAACTGGCCACCAAGATCATGCGATTTGACACCGCCGGACTTTGTTCTGTGGGGCTACGTGAAAGACCATGTTTATGCAAATAAACCTTTAACTCTTAAACACTTAAAAACCAACATTCGTCAAGTTAGGGCTGAGATACCGCCCAATATGTGTCAAAAAGTAAATATAAATATTTTATATGTGTTTTCTCTACGTTTACTTTGGAAACCGCAAAATGGATAACCCTGTATATATGGTAATGACACAAAATATAATATGTAAATCCATAAAGATCTTAGAATGGAAACAGGTGAATCCTTGAAGTGAAAACAAAATTATAAATACTTTTAAGGGAGAACAGAGCTTTCGTTTATTGATGATGGCTGTTGACCTTTCTGGAAATGATTTTAATATATTATTCGTTTTTAACATTTCATTAAAAATTAATTTTATTCATTACCACTCAATCTAAAAAAAAACTCATCTTTCTAATAAATTAAAAATTCATTTAAAAAGAGAATATCCACTCAAGGTGATGGTTGATGGATAATTTCCTCTGACTCTGACCAATTTATTTATAACCTCCTGCAATGAATTAACCAAACCGTCTCATCTCCACCGTCCATCGCTCGTCGTCGTCGTGGCGTCTGTAAGTCTGTTCTTAGATCCCATCCTTACATCTCAACGTATACAAACCACCATAACAACTCAACAGTCCGTAAAGATTTAATTACCGCGCGTTCAGAGCCACAATATTAATATCCTTAACACGTTTTCTATTTTTCTAAATTTTTTAATAAATTTGTTGGTGTGATTAATATTCCTTCCCTCATTACATGATTTCCTTAAAGATCCCTTCGGGTGTAAAAATGATATATTTTTGTTCGCTCTTTTTTTATTAAACCATAACCAACTTAAAACTTAAAACAGGATTTGCATGAATATAAAATCAAAAATCCTCAACAGAATTAAAAAAAATTATAAAGAAAAAAGATACTTTCTCCAATTAAAGTTTGTATCCATATATAATTCTCATTAGGATTTCAAGTACATAAAGCCCGCAACAACCAAAAACCCATCCATCCTTTTATATATGGCCATAATCTCACTCTTGCACTCGCCTCCTGCCGCTACCGCTATATAGAGCTGCCTATGTCGCTGCGTCGTCTTCTTGGAGCATCGAGCGACCGAGCTATAGCGAGCGAGTTATTATCAATGGAAAACTTAAACAATTGAAATCCCAGCTTAGTAATATTTATCCTAATGAGATTAACGAACAGGGAGGAAGACAGTGGGTGGGGTGTGGTGTGGTTTGGTTTGGTAGAAAAAAAAACACCATATCCTAGGAAAAGGACAACGTGCCGCACTGAAAAAATATATTCCGTAAAAAAATGATAAATGAATAGAAGGATTCATGTGGAAAAGGGAGCAGGCTCTTCTCCGCGGACGTTTTTTTTTCTGATTTTTGTATTTTTATTTTTATTTCAGTTTAAGGATACGAGTGCGGGAAAGAAGCTTTTCGATGGAACGTCCTGCTTGGTATCTTAATTATAAATCTTAAACCATCCTTCGGTGACGGCACGGTGCTGCTACTATGCACGGATGCCAGTGGTTATGGAGATGGTGGATACCGGTGAAACAAAAACACAGCCTGGCGGTTCTGTTTAGCTTCAGCTTCAGCTTAATTTTTTGTACGTTCTACTTTTTTTTCCCACCTCCGCCGCCGCTCGGCCCTGGTTCTCTACAAATGAGCGTTGCAACTGTAAATGATGAAGCAGTTTTCAAAAGTTCGTTGGCAAAACGAAAGCAAAAAGAAAACGTAAAAAATGAAAGCCAAACAAAAAAATAGAGAGATTCCTTCACGCGCCCGCAGGCTGTCACATTTGCAGTGGCAGTAGTAGCTACTTTGGCTTCCTCTGCGAGTTCCGTTCGTTGAGGATGACATATTTTTTAAAAAATTCTCACAAAGCAAGACCAGGGTAGCCATAGAGTCGCTGTTGATGAAATTTAATTGTAGGAACACAGGAATCAGAATCCATTAAAACCGACGTAAAATCACTGTTAAGGAATAACACAAGAAGTTCTTCCTTTTCCTCTATTACCAGGCTCGTTGTCAATGACTCAACATTTATTAGATCTACAGAGAAATCATTTTACGGTAGGTGACAGTGTGGCAGACCGTGCTTACGCTGGAGAGATGGCGTAGACCGGTTCGTATGAAGCTTTGTAGGGTGCAGCTGGATGGCTCGCGCCGCCGGTTGGTTTGTGTTCGGGAAGAATGGAGAAACTTGGTGAAAGAGGCTAGCACCTGATCCCGGTTGTCGATTGGATGATGATGATGATAGAAATAGAACCAGTAAGTGAGATGGTATTACGACTCCTCTTCTACTGAAATTATTTACTGGGACCTTAAAGATCTCAAAACACACAAATCTGCTGGCACGGTTGGCATACAAGCTATACTTTTGAAGAGAGGGTCTTTAAAGAGGTGGGCTAAACCAGTATGTAAGCTTATAATTCTATTCTTCTCTTCAGTCCTCCTTCCGAGTAGATGCATAACATTATTTATCCAGTACATACCAAAAAATGCGAATCCTCCTCCGCCACTAATTATCGACTAATTTATGGCTTGCATCTTTTCCAACCAAGGTCATTAACATACTAAGCCCTTTCCGCCAATTTATTGTAAGCGCCAACATGAATTACCTGTATCGTAACCGCCGAATCAAAAGCTTACTGCCGGTTCTTGAAACAACTTATACCTTAAGTCAGTATTGGAAATTTTTAATGATGCTTAAACTAAGACATGGCAATAGCCTTAAAGGCTTCATGAGTTGCTAGCAAATTTTAATAATTAATTTTTTTTTTTATTGAAAATTTCGGAAATGGCGGAAAAAGCACGCTAATGTTTAATTATCACCTCAAGGAATATCTCAAAGATTGAAGGCCTCTTAATGACCTGATGTACGGCCTCGCAGCAATACTGATAGTAAACTCATATTTCATCTTACTGAGCAGAGGAACAAATCTTTAAACCGTTTTCGAGAAAGTAAGATTGTTGCGTTTGATATCAACACCATTTGATAGTTTTATATCAGGCTCACTTATCAAGAATACTTGCTTTTAGTTTCAATAAACCTATGCTTCCTTAGATTATAAATTACCTTTAGACCGTTCAATATTAAGTAATATTGGATGTGTTTTAAAGGCTTAAAACCACAAAATAAATGCTGGTGTGCCAAAGGGTTCTGTTCTGTCTCCGATACATTTTCTCACTTTTGTAAATATTCTCCTTTCTAAAACTTTCAATCCACTGACCTGTTTCAATGACGAAAGTTCTCTTAACTTTTATATTGGTTTCTAGATTCACAACCCTCCTTTTCGGATGTGGATCTTCAACGGCTTATCTATAAGCTTATTAAATTCTGACCTTGATATCATTGTCTAATGGGAATCAAGATCTGTTAAGAATTTAAAGCTTTAAATCTCAATGCAGTCTACTGTCGCAAAGTTGTAACATTCGCTCAATGCCACTATTAATGGACGGCACTTCGACTCGAAATTGTCGGTAACGTCATTACCAACTATCTTTTACTTATACAACACTTTCGTGAAATTAGTAAAAATGCCGATGTTTGGATTTCCTTAGGCGATTATAAGTAGAAGTTTTTCTCCCCCTCTCATCTGATTAAGACTTTTATACGTCCAAAACTTGAGAAGCTGATGCTCCTCCAACATATTAAGCCTCTTGTCCAGTATTGAACGTAGAGCATTCAAATATATTGGTAATGATAGCATCGTTGCATCATTTACGTCGCTTCAACAACGTCGTAAAGTTTCTAATCTCACCCTTTTTACCGTTATTTTTAACGGATTATGGCCTAAAGAAATAGCTATTTGCATTTCTACCATTAAGCTATTCAACCGTAATACTTGTGGTTCCTGAACTGCTCATCAGTATACCCTTGAGCCTAACTTCTTTAGTGCTGTCAAGTACAGAGACTTCGTTCTTTAGCCGTACTTCGCGAATGCATATATTCTATCTTTTTCAGTGATTGCAATATTAAGGAATTGGAAATCAATAAGCACCAATACCACCTTTGAAGTCATCTCTCCCTTTCC
Source organism: Eupeodes luniger (assembly GCA_951509635.1). Lineage (NCBI taxonomy): Eukaryota > Metazoa > Arthropoda > Insecta > Diptera > Syrphidae > Eupeodes > Eupeodes luniger. The sequence continues at coordinate 6,587,503 of OX608073.1, forward strand.
TAAAATTCACACTGATTCTTGGCATAATATGGGTAGCTATAAATATAAAAAGTTTATATAAGGTTTCGATGGTCACAAAAAAGTTACTTCAAGGCCAAAAAGACCTTTTATTAAACCCTTTCTGGGTATTTGCAAAAGTTTAAAACCAATATAGAGCAACTTATCTCTTATCAAAGTTTATGTGGGCTGTTAATTTTGCAAAATTGTAAACCAAAGATCTACGAATGGTGTTTTACTAGAATTCCTGAAAATCGTATTATAGATTATAGAAGCATTTGGGTAAAGATGGGTTTCAGAAACAAAGTGGATATGAAACTAATTTTTCTATTTAGAAGCTCAAATAAGGCTAAGGGTCAATTTCGGAGGAACTATAAAAAACTTCGAAGCAAGGACAAAGGCCAATATTTCTAAAATTTGGATAGTTGCATGTAAGTTCTTCTCAAATTTCAAATCTCAAATTGTCAGACGGCAACCCTATGCTTTTGAGACAAAGAAGAGAAAGTTATTATTTTGTTCGCTGTGATGTCTCTTATATACTTTTTATTTTCATTGTATTTTTCTCCTTGTTTCATTTTCAACCTCGTGCGATGCTAATTGCTGTGAGATTCTTATCGAGCTACGCGTCCAATTCGTTCTTAATTTGTGACAGGTGACCAGGGCAGCACGTCCAAGATTTAACGTGTGTTTCTGATTTATTTTCAAGTCCTGCTACCTCTGACTTTCTATCTCTCTTTCTCTCTCTCTCTCTTCCCATCTCTGGGTCTTCAAATAAAAATTCCGCCTTTAAACAAAAAATTAAACATCATCCAGAAGAACAAAAAATGCAGAACTTTCTGGGAAAACAGTTTAAGCAAAAAAAAAGTTGGTCTTCCGCCACATTGATCACTTACAAAAGGTCAGCCGTAATTTTGATTCACAATTGTTTGATTCTGTTGGGCCATTCTGCACCCGCAGCCAAACCACCCTTCCACAACCGCCCACCCATAACTTCTCACCAATTCATACCAATTCACCGATGATGCGGCCAACAATTAACAATTGAAATTCACTTAACTGTAAAACAAGAATTTATTTAATAATAATTTTTCTACCCTTACACTCAGCCCTCTACCCTCTACCCATGGCTGTATCCCACCCTCTGATGGTCTACACAAATGGGGAATGAATATTATGCATGTGGGGGCGGATGGTTATGGCGATGGTGAACTCGTTATAAAAATAAATTTCACGCGCTGCCAGGACGAGCACCGTATACAGTGGCATCAACAAAATATAAAGAAGGACATAACAAAAATAAAAACCGAAGCAGTGCACTCATGCATACCCAATAAGTGTAATCACTAAAACGTAATTGGCCAATCAATATTGTCATTGTTCTGGATGGTCGGGCGTATGCCTGAATCCTGACTTGGCAGCCCAACCCGACCGACCCAGCCCGATTCAGCACCACAATGCTCCCCGTCCTCGTGCCTCTGCAGACTCATTGTGTGGTGTTGTGTTGCAGCATCATCATAAAAGTAGCGTTAGCGTGCATTAAAATGATGACGTCCGTCCGTCGTCGGTCGATGGTGTTGGGGTGGATGGTTGGTGTTTTGAATATGCTTCCACAGCAGCATCATCACGGCATGCAAAGCAAAGCTAACCAAGCCGTAAGGATATTCAATATAAAAGACCCAAAGTTAGAATAAAATAATGGGTTGAGCCGGAGGATGAGAGGAGGTGCAGATATATGCTATGCATGTAATGTTTACGTGTGGCCAAGGCTGTGGTGATGCAGCAGCAAGCCCAAGTTAAGTCATTGTTTCTAAATTCTTTGCATGGATCGATGGAAATGGAGGATTTAGCTAAAGGGGTGGGAGGGGCAAGGAAAACGTTCGGGTGAAACAGTTTGGTGAAGAAGTATGACTTATAACCATACATTTTTAGAAATAAAAGCAGAATATTTACAAAGAAATTAACACTTTTACAAAAATCTGAGTATAGCAATAAGCTCTATAAAGCTTCTATAAGTGATCTCTATTTCTATAATCCTGAAAATGTAAAAGGGGAAAAATGTTTTTGAATTTGAAGTTTTTACTTAATTGAATAAAAATACAAAAAATGTTTCTACATTTATAATATTTTATTTCTTTGAAGAAAATGTCCAAATTACTCAATTTTAATGCAAGGTGCTAAAATGCATATGTTAATTTAAGTTATTTTACTATTTTTAACGTTGAATTAGTTTTCAACAAATTAAAAAGGGTGATTTTTTAGCTATTATCTATTTGGAAACACTGGTTTAAACAGCTGACGCACGTTTCGTGTTTTGTTTCACTGTCAAACATCTTCAGTTTGGTCTATAATTTAACCATGAATCGCTTTACCAACGAACAACGCTTGCAAATTATTGAATTTTATTATCAAAATGCGTGCTCTGTTAAGAAAGTTCATCCCACGCTTCTTCCATTTAATGGTCAGTTTAATCGACCCACTGAAGCGTCTATTCGGGCTATTGTGACTAAATTTCGCACCACATTTACATTGTTGGACATTAAACCACCAACACGCTTACGTAGAGAGCGAACTGAAGAAAATATCGCAGCTGTATCGGCCAGTGTTAATGATGACCATCAATTATCGATTCGTCGCCGTTCGCAACAATTGGGCCTCTGTTACTCAACAACGTGGAAAATTTTGAGGAAGGATTTAGGTGTGATGCCATTCAAAATACAGCTGGTGCAAGAATTGAAGCCGAACGACCTACTGCAACGTAAAATTTTTGTTGAATGGGCTCTTGGAAAGTTGGCCGATGATCCACTTTTTTACCGAAAAATTGTCTTCAGCGACGAAGCGCATTTTTGGCTCAATGGGTACGTAAATAAGCAGAATTGTCGATTTTGGAGTTAATATCAGCCAGAAGCATTGCAAGAGCTACCAATGCATCCAGAAAAAGTCACAGTTTGGTGCGGTTTATGGGCTGGTGGCATCATTGGACCGTACTTCTTCAACGATGATGCGAATCGTAACGTAACTGTGAATGGTGAGCGCTACCGTGAGATGATATCCAACTTTTTTTGCCCAAAATGCAAGAGCTTGACTTGCATGACATGTGGTTTCAACAAGACGGTGGCGGTGCCACATGCCACACAGCACGCACAACAATGGAATTATTGAGAGGCGAGTTCGGCGCACATTTTATTTCACGTTCGGGGCCGGTCAATTGACCGCCTAGATCTTGCAATTTAACGCCTTTTTTTGTGGGGCTATGTTAAAGTTCATGCCTTACAGACAAGCCCGCTTCAATTGAAGCATTGAAAGACAACATTGAAGCATTTATTCGTGAGATACTGGCCGAAATGTTGGAAAGAGTATGCCAAAATTGGTCTTAGCGAATGGACTATTTGAAGCGCAGTCAAGGTCAACATTTGCATAAAATAATCTTCAAACATTAAATTATATGGACCGTACTATCGATTCAAATAAAGATTTCATGAATTTTTCTGAATTTTATGTGTTTTTTTTTGAAAAAAAAAATCACCCTTTTTTGAAATGTTAAGACACGTAGTAATGCTATGATGCATAGTATCCATCAAATAACAAACATTAGGTCATTGATTTTTGTTCAAAACCGCCCCCAAAAAGGGTGTTCAAAAAACTTTTGTATCGGAGAGTTATTAAACATTCCATTATGTACAACTTTTTTTTAAACAACATTCCCTACAGCATTTGTATGAAATTTGAGGATTAAAGTGCCTATAGTAGGTTTTTTTAAAAGTCGGCGTGACAGTGGGTGGAAATTTTCTTTGATGGTACCTTAGGTAATCATCTTATCATCTCTGTAAATTTTATCCGAATCGTTTCATTGGTTAAGATCTTACAGACTTTTTCCGTTCCAATATACAAACCAAACCATTGTGTGGCCTTTACGTCTGAACTTTATACTTTTAAGTTCGCGCAAGGCATTCACAATACTTTTTAAAAATATAGGTTTGTATTTTTGGTTGATAAGAAATTTCTATAGTTTGACATTATTGTTGAGCAATCTATTTGGTGTCAACTTTACGAGTATGACTAGAAGTGGTTAGGTTTGGCATCCTCGATCATGCTACTTTACGATACTATGTTAAGTCATTGGCTTGAGCGGAAAAAGCAGCAACTCTTGAAATGTCTACCAGATTCTATTAACAAAAAATTAATTCAAACCATATTTCTCCTTAACTTACTTACTTAAGTTGGCGCTACAGTCCTCTGCGGACTAGGACCTAGGACCTCATCCATCAAACTTTTCCATCTAGCTCTGTCCCTAACTTGATGTCTCCGGATGCGCACTCCAAGCTGGGTAAGGTCAATTTTCACTTGTCCTATGGGCATGAATTTGAAGACTTTCAGGCCCTTTGTATTATTTATTATTCAAAGTTTTCAAGCAGTTTAAAAAAACACCCGATACGAAAAATTAAATGGTTATTTTTGTTTTGATAAATTTGAACAATATTTAATTCCTTAAAACCTCAAATTTTGAGCATATAAAAGGTACACAATTTGTTACAACTACAAACTAGATTTTTATAAAAACAGAACTTTTGTTGCAATTTAATTTTTAGAAGTATCCAATTAATAATTTTTTCAATCAAATATTACGAATCTACTTTTAAAAATTTAAGTGACAATTTTATCGTAAGATCTCCAATTTCTTTTGAACTAATGAAGGTTTTGACTCAAAACTTATTTCATCTAATGAAAAAAATAAAAAAAATTACTAACAAATAAAATACCACATTGAATAACTTAAACGTTCTAAACATTTCAATACTCAAATCTTAAACTTCTACTTTACTTTTCGAAGTTTCCTAGATCACAGATCGGCTTAGTTAAAAAAAACAAGCCTCATTTTGTCTCTTAATTCTGACAGTTGAAACAATGGACGTCGAATGAACTTAAAATGTCATTTTTATGTTTGTTCAAATTTCGAAAATGTATCGATCCGTTCAGTATTTTACTTAAACGGAGTTTTTGGGGACAAGAAAATTGCTTGAAAGATACGTAGAAAAAGTTATGATTATACTAATTTGAGTAAAATGTATTTATTGTTTCATATACATAAGTAAAAGTTTCATGTAAGCGGAAAAGACTGTGCCTGTGTTATGTTCCACCTTTAGGGCATATCGGTCGATTGGTATTTCCATAGACCTTGGACTTCAAGAAACCCCACAGGAAAAAGTCTAGCGGGGTCAAATCGCATCACTTTGGTGCTTGGTGGCCAATTCACATCATCCCTGCGAGATATAACCTTACCCTCAAACCGTTCATTGAAAATGTCAATCGTGGCGTTAGCTGTGTGGCACGTAGCGCCGTCCTGCTGGAACCACATGTTGTTTAGGTCCATATGGTTTAATTTGGGCCATAAGAAATTAGTTATCATCGTTATGGTAGCCCTCGCTTTTGACGGTGACCGCTTCACTTACGTCGTTTTCAAAAAAGTACGGACCAATTACACCGCCGGCCCAAAATACACACCAAACAGTAACTTTTTGAGGATGCATCATCAAATCGTGAGGTGAACCTCGCGTGTGTTGGTGTCGTCCCATATACGGCAATTTTGCTTGTTAACACAGCCATTCATCCAAAAATGCACCTCGTCACTAAAGATGATTTTTTGGCCAACATTGGGGTCCTCTTCCAAACGATTCGAAGCCCAATCAACGAACAAACGGCCGGCGTTGTCTTTGGTCATGAACTTTGGGCTTCTGGGTCAGTTGGATCTTGAACGGGTGTAGGCCCAAGTCCCGATGCAAAATTCGCCAAGTTGAAGTCTGCGAAAGGCCGAGTTCTTGTGCACGGCGAGGAATAGACTGCCTCGGGTTCTGCTGTACACTTTCACGGACCGTGGCGATGTTCTCGGCCGATCTTGCGTTTTTGAACCTACGGGTCTTGGCTGATTGTTTACTGAATCGGTCGTCTCAAATTTGGCCACCAAACGTTGAAGAGTCGACTGTGAAGGGCCACAACGTCTACCGTAAAATGGGCGCAATGCCCGCAACGTTTCCGTTAACAAACACTCATTTTGATAATAAAGTTTTATCATTTGAACGTGCTGTTCAATCGTGTAATTTGCCATGATGATTTGGCAAAGACAACTGAATAATAAATAAAAGGTTTGACAGATGTTACCAGAAAAAAATGGCCGCCACGGGACGCCAAAATCTACCCGCGCCAATTGAAAACCCCTTTATAAGCCAATTAATCAAGTTTCCACATCCAAAAATCAGAAAGGCTTGGCAAAATCTTTACCTATTCTGATTTAAAGAAAAAACCAAAAGTTCACATCTGTTATTTAACCCTTCTTAATAAAGCGTTAAGGTAACTACTATAAAGACTTTTATACGAGCATGTCATTAAACCTTTCTATGTAGCCATTCTTTCACATGCAACTGTAACACCGATATAATGCTACTTCCTCTGCTGTCCAGATGCCAAGTGTGCCGATGGATGGGCAATAATAACATTGATGCTATTGGGGGCCCTCTTTTGGATGGTGGTTGGTTGGTTATGGTAGCGGCACTGACCCATTACCGATATAAACCCATACACATTGTACCTCTCTATATGTTCCTATACTATGTGCTCTCATTTTATGGCGGCATTGTGCAATTCCAGCAATTAACTTTAAAGGACGAACAAGTAATCGTTTTGGACGTGGACACAATCATCCACACGTACCGAAGGTTTCAAGAGAGCTCAGTAGCCCCAACTCCTCCAGTTCCTGTTGTATGACTCTGATGTCGTCTGCTGATGTTGATAATGATGATGATGACGACGATGACGATGACGACAATTGCTATGTGTGTCCAGGTCCTGGCACATCCAGTCCAGTGCCATGCCAGGCAAGTGCTATTGGTGATGCTGGGCAATGCCTTTTCCTTCATTCATAGTCATTGAAGTCTCCTAGACTTAAAAGCCAACATCCAGGAAATGCCTGAAGGGGTTGATGCGGTTCAGTTTCAATACACACGTTTTTGTTACTGCAGGCACAACACAAGGACGGATGCGGATGTTAAAGTCCTTTAAAAGGACAAGTCCAAGGGAGTGTGTGTGTGTGAAGCTGTGTGTGTGCTCCAGTCAATGTAACGGCATATTAATCTCGTTAATGATGAACTGAATCAGCGTTTTAATCGACCGAACCCAATTCAAGGACCAAGTATCCAAAATAGATAGATGGATGCCATTCTCCTGTCTGATTGCCACCAAAGCCTCACCTCCTCCGACCCTTTTTCTACTCTCTTTCACATGCTTATTAGTTCAGTAGCCATTACTTTTTCGTCATCAAGAAGAGTGAGAGGACGAGAGTATTGTGTTCTTGACTTTAGTTTTAGAGGAAGGAAAACAAAGTCTCATGGTTGTAAGTTATAAGAAGTAAAACGGTTCCGTTATGCGTTCCAGTTCCAGTTATTCTATGTATCAAAATAAAAAACCACATTAACATTTAGCTTCAAACCTCAGAGAGCAGACCCCAGTCAGTGTGAGGGAGGTTGGTGGGATGAATGAAGATGTGGTATGGTTTGGGAAGTTGTAAGGGGTATGTGGATGGTGTGCAGCAAGAATGAAACTGATTACGGTGATATTGATGACTTTAATCCGATGGCATTAGTTAACACAAAATGATTGTGGTCTGTTGGTCCCAACCCGGGCGCCATTCTACCTGTCATTCTCGACACGACTTAATTAGATGGATGGGAATAGGTGACTAAGCACACAGAGATTATAAATGTCAATATGACTTTTCTCACGCTACACTGGAGACAACTATATATCCATATGAAAAATATAAGCTCATGACAGGGCCAGGGGGGTGGGTGGATGCTTTATATTAATTGTCAATTCGATTCAAGTTGACAGCGGCAATTTGAAAAGTTTTACCCATCACTCCATTTCTCTATTTTCTTTTATATTTTTCATGGCAAACTTTGACATATCTTCTTTTGTATGTGATATGGTTTTGAGTGTGTATAGATGATGAAGTTTTTGAAGCACATTCTAAGTCTGTGCGGTAGAAAATAATTACCACTGACTTGCATATACGCGCCGTCTGGTGGTGGAGTTCATTAAAATTCTCTACAACTAACAAAGACGCGACATCTCTTCGTGTCGTCGCGTGTGGTTTTTGCGGACTTGAAGAAAAGTTTATTTTTTCTTAGGTCTGTACGTATACATTGCACATTTTTGCCTATACATCAGAGCTGTCTCTTAGTTTTATCGTACTTTTCTTTTCTTTGAATTTTATTTTTGTTTTAAATTTTTTTTTTTTAACTTGTCTTGGGTTTTTGGATGAACGCGAAAAGATGAACCAAACTTATTTTTGTCATTTGTGCATATTTTATTCAAATGTGACGCCACATAGAACATTGGGTGGGGGATTGGGGTTGTTGGCTTCGGGTGGACTGGTAAAAGTTAAATTGAAAGTTTTTGGCATAAATTCTGCGCGAGGAGGACAAAAAGGAACATAATGGTGAACATATAATAGTAGTAGCCAGAATTTAACATTTTCTTGACGAAAGAATAATTAACTCACTCGCGTAACAACTGTTGGGATGGAAAATAATGGACTCGTTTTTGGGTTATGTTAAGCAACCTGACGTCCTCGGGGGGCGGTGGCGACAGTGTGACGGTCATTGTTGTATGAAAATATGGTGACTCAAGAAGTAAATTGAAACATTTTTTTGGAATTTATAAATATGGATCTGACTTCAAACTAATTTAATAAATGGATTTTTATGATATTAAGGCTTTTCAACTTATTATTCGAAACGAAGATATTAAAGAACTTCTTTCTTATAGTGACAACAAAAAATGCTCAAAAGTTCCAAGGACTTATTTCCTCTAAATTTTGTTTCGTTCACTATTAAAGTTATGTATATATTTTTGGACTATTACAGAAAGGTACTAAAAACATCAAGAGATTTTTGTATTCAAACTTAAAAAAGAAATTTAAGTCGATTTTAAAGCTGCTTTTAACACCGTGGATGCCTATTTTACAAGCTTCCTCAGATAGGAATGTCGCTTAAGTTCGGTACAGAATTGCAAAATTTATACAAAGCAGCAGTGTGGAATGACCAATGCTTATCAGAGTGGTTCCAAACGAAATCGGGAGTTATACAGGGCTGTGCACTCAGTCCAAGTTTGTTTGCACTCTTCATTTATGTCTTATGTCGAAGCACTACAGCTCTTTTTTTCACTGACGACATTGTCCTGCTCGCGTATACTCCGCAGTCCCTAGAGCTAATGATAAATAAGTTTGCTGAATATTGTAAAAGGTGGAACCTAGTGGTTAATTTAAATAAATTGGAGGAAGATCGTGTGCAAGTGAGTAATGGCACTATAATGGTAAGGGAATAGAGTTGGTGCAAAAATACAAATATTTGGGAGTCTGCTAACTAAGAACTTGAGCATAGAAAAACATCTCACTGATAAGGGTGTCGTATTGAATCCCCAAAAAAAAGAATCCCCAAGGGATAATATCCCCAAACAAATTTAATCCATTTTGATAATATCCCCAGAGACGTAAGACAAATGGACAAAGTCCCCGACTAAATAATTTATTTTGCCAAAATCCCCACGAAATCTCCAAATCCCCAGTATCCGTGCTTATCTTATGCATGCAGTTTTTAGAAAAACTCTCATGAAATTCTCTTATTGTGATATTAATAAATGATAATGATAAACAGTTTCCAAACAAAAAATCACTATAAGGGCCCCCGCAGACTGCAAAATTTTTATCGGCCGATAGTTTGGTCGGCTTCTTAGTCAGTACGGAGAGGAATGCATATGCACTACACTACAGCGATTCAGTATCGGCCGATAAAAAAGTTTGATGGGCTACCCGATTACATTCAAACTAATCTGTCGGCCAACTATCGGCCGACTGTTTATTTAGTATTGGTGCATACACGCCTGCGCATACATGACGATTGTTTAGTCGGCCGATAGTTCAGTTCGCTCTGTGATTTGGCGTCGTGTGCATGTATTTTGAATATGGCGTCGCCCAAATCACAATTGCTGATTGTAAAAGTCATTGTGCGACCGCTTCAACAGTCAGTTACAAACTAGTTTGAGAATAGTCGGCCGGCTATTAGATAGTCTGCGCCCTGTTCACCAACCAAACTGTTTAGTTGGCTCGGTGTGCGCACTTTCAGCCCAACCCGACTAAACTATCGGCCGATAAAAATTCTGCAATCTGCGGGGGCCCTAAAGGCATGCACTTCTCAGTCTGACTTTAATATTCATAGAGAATTATTGTATTTGTAGTGCTTGTTTAGTGCTGTCTAAGTGTTGTTTTTTAGTGAGGAGTATTCCTTTTGTTTTGGAATACAAATTTAAATGGATGATGTTATTGTTTCCAAATCTTTGGATTGCATTTCATGCAATATAAATGAAATTTAATATATTCCAAACAATTATGTTCAGGTAGTGAATCATACGATTAAATTTCGCGCGCAATTTAAAAATCTGCTCATATTTTACATAAAACGAATTTTCCACCTTCCTTCGAACACCAAACTACATAATCATGTTGGAAACAAGTTTATCGCCTTTAATTGGCTCTCGATATGCCAAATTATCGTCTTCCAAAGAAAGTAGTTCTTCAAACAATCCAATCCTGAAGTGGATGGTTTAAAGATTGGAAGGAACTAGCCGAACAAGTGGATGTTGAGCTGATCTTTAATAAACTTGCCTCATAGAAACCAAATTTAAATCGCTTGATAGCTCATCTGGATGAAGACTAAAGAGAACAATACACATAGAAAGCCAAAAGTTCACTACACCGTATGATTTATTGTAGACTGGATTACGATGTCCGGGAAAGAAACTACTTCCACGACAAAATATACTATCGAACAAATTTCGTCCATGTTCCGGTTAAGAGGAGAACTCCATAATCTAAGCTATATTCGTCACCGCGAGAACTTACCGATTTTATGCAACCTTTGCAACTTGAAAGACCGCGAGGATGTTTTTCATTTTGTTGTTGTTGTTGACTGCTGCTCTAGCTTTAAGTGCGCGACGAAGACCTACTTATATTTTTGCGAATATTTTTGCGGTCATCGAACAACATAGGTACTAAAATGTTTTCGCAGTGTCCAAAATATCCATTCCGTGAGAAAACACCATCTATACGATTCCTTTCAAATCATTTGGCAAATACCTTGTCAACTTTATAGATTTGAAAAAATATTTCGCACCATACACGAAAGAAGATTGGGATTTGATATCAAATCACATTACTGCGTACAATTTAGCAATATACTCAATTATTTGCTTCAATGGTTTATCCGAGGATTGTTTTGCAACATACACTCGAAGAATTCGGTTAGGAGCCGTAAGCCATCTCGAATGAATCATTGTTCCAGGTTTTTTCTCGTAAATTGAGCATTCTCGGACACCATCGTTTATGGTTTTGCATATTTCATAAAAATACTGTTGGTCCGAGCTCAGACAAGCCAACGGTATTTCCGGTAAATTTATTCGAACTGCTTGATACTGAACGACGCCTAAATTTTGACAGTTCTTTAAGTCCTTTCCAATTTCTCCAGAGCATACGCTTGGCGATTGGATATAGAGCGATGGATACACTTAAGAAAAAAAAAATAAAACAAACATTTTTTCTCACACTGCGCGACGAATTTAAAAAAAAAAAAAAAATTCCTAAATTTATTTTTTAAACATACGCAACTTTTCCAAAAATAAAAAAATCACTCCGCCCTTGCATATTTGCAAAAGTCCACTTAAATATAGATATCAAATTTTTAATGAAGAGTTTTAATCTTAATTTTAGTTGTCAATCAGGCAAACGGCAATGCCATGCATCATATTGATTGTATTAACCAAATTTATGTTAAAATTTATGTTTAAATAAAATAAACCTAATTTCGATGTAAAATTTTAAATCCGAAAAGTATACAATTTGGTTATTTAACCTATTTCTGTTGTCAGAAAGAAGAAGGACCTAACTAAATAGCATTGAAATGCCTACCAATTATCCATTCACAAACGATCTTCAATTCGATGTTATTAAAATCACTGGCAGACATCTTTAGCCAAACTAAACTGTCCATGTCCTGTCTATCAACCACACTCATAATGATATCCCAAATAATTTTCATTTCTCTCATAGTTGACTAATCCACATCCGAAATCCGATCTCATTATATCCAAATCAACCAAAATGTCCTAACTCATTCCTTAGAGCCAATCGTTCACCTCTCTGATGCAGTATCCTGTGTCGGTCTTCGGCTTTCTAAAGGCGCAAAATATGACTTGGCACTATATATCGTGTGAAACATATACAAATATACAAAATGGGATCAAAATTGGCGATAATAACGCAATTGACTTCTTGAATCGTCTTCGAAATCACAATTAGAAGATTCGTCCAATTAGGAACATCAATTGGACAGGACAGACACATTTCCAATCCAAACGGATGTCAAATTACCACCAAATTCGAGGAGTTAGGTTATACTCGTAGGTATATAATGTATATGTAGCTTAAAGGCCTCCCTGCGATTGGACCCATTTCTCATTCCCTTTGAACGTCCGTCATCGTCACAGCAGAATTATGTCAGAAATACAATTCGATGAATCGTAATTATCGCAGTGGGATTTCAGGCATCAGGATCAAGGTTTAGTGATTTCTTTTCACACACCATAAATACATATCTCATATGTTCGTTTACTTATATAAACAACCCCAACCCTAACTCCAACCCCAATTGAACCCAATCATGTCAAGTAAATATGTGACACATCACAATCTCATCCTTGCCCCAAGCGAAATAATAATAAACCAAAAGAGAAAGGTTGAAAGAAGATGGCAAATAAATAAATCGGCGGATATGATTATCGATGGAGAAATCATTCGGAACGGTACTTATATCCTTCTCTCTAAACTGTGATTGCAGGAAGTGTCAAGAACGTTAAACTCTAAGCTGCCGAGATCAATAGAATCCGGTAGTTTGCCTTTTGCCAACCCTCCACGTTCTGTCTCTGTTTTTGTCTTCTATATCTCATCCAGGATGAGCTGAGCATGAGATTGCCCAGCAGCGTTCTTCTCCCGGTTCACCGTTCACCATTCACCGGTTACAAGACGCATCCCGAACACGATACTGACACGGCACGACACAAAACGGTGCGCAACAATAATGGTGCCAATTTCCGTTTAAATACTTTTTCGATCTTCTTCTTGTTTCATCAGTCTCCATCTCCATCACCGTGTGTCTCTTCAAGGAATGAAGCTATACCAACAACGACAACGAGGAGGAGCCTGGGTGGCTAGGACCCGCATAACTGGGATAACGACCGAAATGTTCTGTCGTGTCTGTTTTTCTGTTTTGTATCCTTAAAGATATATCTGTCTATGCGTGTGGCATTGATGAGAAGAGAAAGTTTTTGAGAGGAGACAATCGTTTTGACGGATGGATAGATAGATTGGGATTGATATTGAGATAGCGGGATTGGTGGGGGCTCGAGCCGAACCAGAGCTCTACAGTTCTTCAATTTTCCAGCCCCTTTACCCACCCATCAGACATGCTGTGCGATAAAGTGTGAACTGATTGAAAAGTTTCGGTGTTGAGTGGATTTCCAATGGCGTTACAACCGAGATGGAATCATCATCATCATCAACATCATCCATCCGTCGTCTATCGATTTATCTGGCACCTCTATACCTTATCCTTATCCTTATCCGCCTTCGTCCTCGTCCTCGCTCTCAGTAAACCAACATGTCGATGTCTGTCTTTGGGTCTGGTTCTGTTCATTGTGTGATGACGATATTTAAGGGAGGGTAAACGGTTTTTAAAGGTGACAATTCCGGGTAAATTTAATGGAGAACGCAATTATTTGTATCTCCGCATCGTATAAGAGAGTCCTGTCGTCGTCGCTTCTTGTGTCGTTGTCGTTGTCGTTTTGTCATTGATTTCTATGCCGAGCCGATGCCGTGTGTTTCGATATCATCATGATGAAGATAAAAGTGATGGGAGAGTCAGTCGAGGCCTGATGGATTCCTTAAATAATTGCAATTTTATTTATTTCCTTCAGGTTCGATCTATTGTAGAGGTGTGTTTTGGAGAATGAACGAACGAAGACGTGTTCAATTTAGTGGAAATGAAATAAAGGACATTTTTCGATTCAATTGTGGGCTTCTTTATACATATACATATGTATATATATTTTTTGACGAATTTTTACTGTTTCGTTATCTTAGTAAGAACCAAAGAGAGATATTGGTCAGTTGTTGGATATTATTGGAGTGAGAATTTCCTATCTTTGACAGATTTAATGTAACTATCCAGATGAAACATTTTAATGAGCGTTACATGTGTACGAAGTGATCAAAAGGACAATTTTTATTATTTTCTCAAAGTCAGTACTAAATTATTATATAAAATAAAAAAGAGGCTGGGATGCGACCCACACTGATAACTTCCCATCCCGTCTGCCGATTTGTCTTGTTTAAAAGTTTGTAGGTTTTCGTGTTGTGTTAAAAAGTTGTCAGTTGAATTATTCTTAAAAATTTCAAAATTAGCAACAATATTTTTTATTTTTTGTAAAAAAAACTGTCATTAAGATTTTTCTCAAAATTTTACTGAATGTTGAAAACAATATTTTTTTAAAAATAAAAGTAGTTGGAAGCCAATATCTCAAAGTTTTGAAAAGATATTTTAGCCGAAAATCAATTTTTACCAACTTTTATTAATTTTTTTGTTTAGGTTTTTATTTTTTGTAAAAAAAACTTTCGATACGATTTGTCTTAAAATTTTACTGAATGTTGACAACAATATTTTTTAAAAGATAAAAGTAGTTGAAGGCCAATATATCAAAGTTTTGAAAAGATATTTGAGTCAAAAATTAATCTACCACCAAGTAACATTAATAAAGCTTTGTGAAGTTTTTGCTTTTTCTACAAGGTGCCTGCTATAATCCAGGGTTTGACTAAGTAAAACTGCCAAATACTTGTATTCTTTCCATACTTCTTAACGACTTTCATTAAGTACCTACTAAGGTGTTCCTAATTTCACTCCGATTAGAACGCAAAAAGACCATTACTTTAGTTTTGCTTGTGATGATGACTAGACCCCACTTGACACAATAGTCCGTAAGACGATTTGCCATTAATTGCAGGGTTTCTGCTGATTCAGATAACTAGGGAAGGTCATCGGCGTAGAGTGATACATTTATTACGATACCTGCAATTCGGAAACCTACTGAAATGTGCGCAGCTGTTGCTGCTTGCAATAAATTAACTTTGGTTGCTGCTAAACTCCCAAAACATCACCCTATAATGTTTTTAGTTTCTTTCGAGCACCAAACAGCAACTTCAATGTCAATGCCAAAAACAAATGTAGGCATGACCAACTAATGCACCTTTGCAAATCATCAGCACGCCTTCATCATCAACCGTTCCAGAATAGCTGTGGTTGTCAATCGCACTTGCCCTAGCACAGAAGTCATCATCTAATCGTAACACACAACTAGGCCAATGCCAAGGCCATCCATTGCACTTGCACTGTCTTTGCACCATCGATCGACATCGGTCGTTCCCAACTAGCGGTACCTGAAATACAAACCTCAGAAGTCAGAAGTCAACATCATCAACATCGGTCGCTCCCAAGTAACTGTTGTTGCGACCGAAAAATACAAATCTTGTATTACTCGTAACACCTGCACCATTGACTACAGATATGGAACATAAGCACAGAGCATCAACATCAACGGCATCGGCTGCCCTTGACACATATACCAAGTTTTATATCATCGATCGTCGCTCCCAAATAGCTGTAGTTGCGACCGACAACGATGACTTAGTGATGGAAATCGAAATAGAGTATAAAAGCCTATACTGTGTGGGCGTAGGAGACAGTCCATTATCATTTGTTATCGACACATCATCTCCGCATTAACTTGAATAAAGAATAAATTAAATTAAAATTGCAATTTTATCGCTTTTCATTTTCTTATCACGTTTTGGTTCATTCCGCATTTTTTACTCACTTTGTTTTTGGGAAATCTTTGCTTTAATATTCGGCTAAAAAGCTAGCCGTATTATAAAGGTCCTTCAAGCCGGATAGCAATCAATATCTTGTGATTAAATTCGCCCAATTTGCACTAAATTTATTTGCACTCGTGAACTCGTGTAAAATTGTGAACAATCGTGAATTGAACAATCGCTATTATGTCAACCGAAAACCAAAAAAAATCGGATGAGTCGTATGAAACGGAATTAAGGGCTCTCCAGTCTCAACGAGCTGTCATCCTTGGACAGCAAACTAAAGCTAAAAACTTTCTGGCCACTAATTTGAGTTATCTTAATCGCTTCCAGGTTGAAACCAAATTGCAGATGCTCGAGACTCAGAACATCAACTTCGAGAAGGTGCAATCCCAGATCAAACGTCTTGACGAAGAAGAACTTACAAGTGGTAAGAGAGATGCTTTCGAAGAGACGTATTTCATTCTACGTTCAGATATGCTCCAACATCTGGATACCTTTTTGGCACCAAATAGCACCATCGCACCCAACAACGTCACCATTTCGCATAAATCTCGTTTGAACTTGCAAAAGTTAGCACTTCCATTATTCTCGGGATCGTATACCAAATTAATGGATTTCTCAGACATGTTCAACTCGCTTATCCATAACAACAAGGAGCTCACCAACATCGAAAAGTTTCAGTATCCCCGGTCTTGTATCCATGGAGACGCAGACAGAGTAATTGAGTCTATAGAATGCACCAGCCAAAACTACGAAACTGCCATCGAACTTCTCAAATGCAGATATGATAACAAACGATTTTTATTCCAGGCACACATCCAATAAATCTTTCAACTGCACTCCATAGTTAAAACAACTGCAGAAACTATTCGTGGTATGGTTGACACTATCAATGTCAATCTCCGAGCGCTCAATTCAATAGGTACTACGGAATAAATTTCTGATGGATTCTTGCCGCATTTGATCTTGTCAAAGTTGTTATTATTTTTATTGTACTATTCGTACTAGAATGTCAGCTTGTTAGACTTGACCATTCCTTTTTAATTTTAATTGAATATTTTTGAACAACAACAACAACTTAAAGGTGCTACCACTCATTGTTTTTGGCTGGAGATATAGCTATTTCGTGCTTTGCCACTTTTGCACTCATCAGTCTCCTTTGTTTTGTGGTGCTGAGCTTTAATCCAATTTTATTTGAAAAACTTTATACACAACATAGGATTCGAACCCACGCATATCAGATTTGCTCAGTCTTAGAAGTCGTGTGCACTACGCACTCCACTACTTTAGACCACTGACGGCACAGGTCGAGATGTGCTAATTGTTTATCAAATGCATTTGAAGCATCAACATTTTTATAAGCTCCTTTAAGTATGCTGTTTTGTTCCGCCTCCAAGCTGACATTCTAGTACGAATAGTACAATAAAAATAATAACAATAATAACTAAATAGTCTGGTTCGTTACCGATCTTCCAACCTCTCCCCCTTTGATACGTACTACGAATTGTAAGTCTATCAAATAAGGTATGGAGAAAAATGGAGGCGGAACAAAACAGCATACTTAAAGGAGCTTATAAAAATGTTGATGCTTCAAATGCATTTGATAAACAATTAGCACATCTCGACCTGTGCCGTCAGTGGTCTAAAGTAGTGGAGTGCGTAGTGCACACGACTTCTAAGACTGAGCAAATCTGATATGCGTGGGTTCGAATCCTATGTTGTGTATAAAGCTTGTCAAAGTTTGACAACGAGTCT
Source organism: Eupeodes luniger (assembly GCA_951509635.1). Taxonomy (NCBI): domain Eukaryota; kingdom Metazoa; phylum Arthropoda; class Insecta; order Diptera; family Syrphidae; genus Eupeodes; species Eupeodes luniger. The sequence continues at coordinate 6,605,279 of OX608073.1, forward strand.
CAAGCTAAATGGGAAGATGAAATATCGGCCAGACAAGAGCAGAAGGCGCTTAGCAAACTAGCCCAAAACTTGGATTCCACAACCCTGACAAACAGTGACGCCTTTGAATTCCCATCCTTGAATGATCTCTGCACATTCATGGAGAGGCGTTGTAAAACTCTCAATTATCATTAATAAAAAAAGCAAATAGAAGAGCACTAAGTAGACATCCCTGCTTTACTCCAGTAAGTGATTTAAATGGTTTTGAATATGTTTTGCCATCCTAGACTGCAACTTCAGTATCTGTGTACAAACAATGGATTATTATTTGCATGAATTTTGTTGACACTCTAAGTTGGGAAAGTTTAAAAAATAAAGCATTTCAATTCACCAAATCAAATGCAGCTTTAAAATCGACAAACAATATGTAGGTATACTTTTTTGTTTCTGGCTTCTTTACTTTACATCAATAGTAAATTGATTTTAAAGTAAATATGTGGTCAACCGTCGAATAGTTCTTTCTTTAGCCTGCTTGAAGCTCTGTAAGAATGTTGTTGTTTACATCCACTCAATTTTCAAGCCTGTTAATGAGAACACCAAAAAATATCTGAAATATCATTTGAAATATTTTCTTCAATTTTTAAACCATAGAGACATTTTAGGAAATTTTTAAGCAGATGAACTCCCTAAAAATGGTGCAGTACTACACATTGTACCACTTTTGGTTAATGCTGGGACTCCAATCGCTACTTACCCTAGAGTTAAACCGCTCACAGTGCTTGATATTGCTATAAGTAGATATAAGCTCGTTAATTGGTGTCATAACACGCCAAATGGCTAGGCGTATTTTAAATTGACTTTTGCAGGAGCTGTATGGACGAATAAGAGGAAGAAAAAGTGCTTCACTTCCTCTGTAAGACCATCTAAACCATGTCAAACACCCTAACATAAATAGTCCTTCACGTTTCATTAATTACTATTGGTTTTATTGAGCTCCACAGAAGACCTCAACTGGACGAAGTGTGTTCTACTCTATCACCTACAGCCACTTCAACCTAACCGAACTGTCTAATTCAATATACTGTCTAGAGAATGAAACCGATCTTGAAAAATTTTGAGCAAATTTAATAAATCACCCTTGAATAGGATTATGGTTTATGAATAGGGATTTCGTATGTTCGCTTTTACTTAAGAGTAAACTTAATTCAATTGGAATCGGCCTTAAGTTTGAGTTTTCTCGATTAAAAAACATATATGGTTTTCTGTGTTTCCATTCCCAATCAAGCTTAAGCTTCTCATTGATATTATGCTACAGTAATTTAGTTAGAATTTCTTTAAATACATAGTCTCCACTTCTTTGTTTTGTAATTGAAATATTAAAATTGTCACGGCCTTGCAATTACTAATTCTAAAGTTGAGTTAAAAAGCATGTCCTTCAGTGTGCTTGTCTTAACATAGAGTTGAATTTTACACATGTACTCTCCATTAGCAAGGAATGGGGGAACACTCGAAGAATCTATATCCATATTTTTCAAATAATAGGTCCCCTAAAAATAAAGACAAATAATATCCAAGATTGTTTATTACTTCTTTAACAAAAAAAATGAACCTTATTTAATGGACACTTCAAAGCCAACGATGCATTTCCAAACTTCTTGATATTTCGAAACCATGTCCTCGCAATAGATTGACTCATAAATCCATCCCACACTCGGCAAATATCAAAGTCATATGAGTAAATGCTCATGAATTTCGAACTAATCTTAACCAAAGACTCCACACCCACAAACAGTCGATTCGGAATAGTTCTGGATAGCTTCCAATAAACATCAAAAGACTTCCCATTCGACTGAGGGGATACTCCTAAGCTAACTAGCTCAGAATTGTTTGCATTGAAGTCGGTGGTGATTTTTGTAAATCGGATAATTGATATTTTCTTTATGTGATGTAAAAAAGAAATTAATTAATCCGATGTATGAACGATGATGTAGACGAATCAATTATTACCTTTTTCGCACAATTAATCGAACTTAGAAACAAGTAGAGAATTATTAACTTTTCAATCAATGGTCTAGACATTGTGTTGTTGGATTTCACATCTCAATTCCGGCAAAAGGTACTTAAACTTCGGCATCCGATTGACCATTTAAAATTCGAATCGAATGGATCTCATTATGACCAATTTGTGAATAGTATCTGATGATTTTTCTCATTAGGGGCATTCATTGTTGTCATAGTCATTAGCTTTGAGGTTGACGCAATATTGAAGTCATTTAAAAACGATTTTATTATGTTGTTTATGCTAGTTTATTTCACTGTTATTTTTTGTTTGAGAACTGTTTTAGCAGATGTCAAATTTATTGGAACAACACGATACTTCAATCCAAAGTTTGTGTCAAATCTTTCAACGTCGATCGAAAGAGAACCGAATGGACTTAATGTCGATATAACTTTAATTCAACCAATTATTACCGACTTTTATGCCTTCGTTGATATTCAAATCAAGCTTAGAGATTCAAAACGTTACCAGAGTCTTTTCACAGAAGATTTTGATGTTTGCGAATTGGTGAATAATAGTTTGATAAATAATCTTATGAAAAGATGGTATCGGAACTTGTTGAATTATGGGAATTTCATGGAGACTTGTCCAGTACCAGAGGTGAATATATTTGACAGAATTTGATACCAAAATGTATATGTTTTTTTTTATCAGGGTTATTACTATTTGAGAGGATTGGTAGTGGAGCAGACTAGCTTAGCTATGTATCTAAGACCAGGAGATTATAGAATAATTGGACAAGGGTACTTTAAGAAGCCTGGATTACAAAATGAAACAGTTGTTAAAGTGACACTTGATGTAGCATGGACGAAGTAATTTCGGGAATAGCATTTCATATTTTATTTTAGAATATTGCCTTTGTATAATATTTGTAAAACGTAAAAATATTCAATAATAAACACTTTGAATGAGTTTTTAAAACTTGAAATAATTGTAATATCCGAAAATTTTCGACCTTTTTACGGAGTCAAAAGTGGTTCAATATTTCTGTAATGATTTACTTTTGCTCAGTGAAGAAAACAGTAACCTTCCACCAAAGCAGTGTGAACTGACGATAACGAAAGACACACAAATTGACTTAGAACGGTTAATACTTCACCAAACGATAACATTTATTTGTACTCTACTAAAAAAATTTTTTTTTAGAGGTAGGTATATAACTTTTAAGTGTTGAAATGGAATAAAACAAAAGTTTTTTTTTTAATTGACTTGATATTTAATTTATTCGAAAGATAATCTTCTGGCATTATAATTTATGTAAATATAATTTCTAGCATATGGCCGCGGCCCTGTCTCGGATGCATTCCAATCCGGAGGTAAAACTTTCGAGGAATTTTTCCAACATTATTAGTTAATCGTTTCGGGTCTAGTCTAGCCGTGTTAAATAGCACGACTACGGGTCCGTAACGTGAATCTTTCTTATGAAAATTGGGAGCAATGGAAATCTTGTTTTAGGCCCCTTCACCAAAACTTTACGCCTTGCTAGTTGTTTCTGTGGTTTCAATTCTTTAAATACCAATTCAAATTAAGAAAATCACTTTGCTGCTGACACTATGGTCTCCAGGTAAAATAGTGTTCTCAACTTTACTACTAAAAAAATACCCTTTAGAACAGACAGTAATGTTCATCAGAGTTTCCTCTAATCTATATAATAAGAAATCCAATCAAATATTTCCAACGAAGAAAGAGAAAGTACCGATTACAACTAAACAGACCTCAATTTTCCCTTTTTTTTTTGGTATCCTAACCGGTAACAGCGGTAACGGTCTCAATGGTGTTGGAGTCAAAATTCAGGCACCTCTTTAAAAGATAATCCTAGACAATGTTGGAAACTGGTTAACTATTAAAGAAAAAATCGGATGGCTTTTAAGTTAACTTCACTTACAATAAACATTCTCTAACTAAGGCAATCGATATCTGTAACACTTTTGGGGCCAATTTTCGAGAGTTATTTGTTAACAGCCCTGAAGTAGTTGATGAAGTATAGTTTTTGTAATTTTATAATTTTCATTCAATTTCGCAAACCAGATGCGGACCCTGTGCAACACAGTAAGGTCCTAAATCTTCTTTCTGCTTTGAATGATGACTGCTCTTTGCTCAGCCAGTCCCGATGTTATTCTCCCGATAGTATGAAAAAGGTGTAGAAATACTTTAGTTGAACCCTTTACTTTCATATTCAAACTTGCCCTGAGAAGAGCAAAATTTCCCGATACTATATCGAAAAAGTTATTTATCTTAAACCAATATTCAAGAAAGGTGACAAGCAGAAAAAACAAATTACAGACCCATTGAAAAACCACCTTCTTACATTCCTAAAATTTTGAGCAAGTTGTCTGTGATATTGTAACATTTTTTTCTTTGTAAAAAATTCATTTGCGAACAGCAACACGGATTCGTGAACACAAGATCAACCACTACAAATCTTCTCACATTCTCAAATTCATTTTCAAATGCTTTATCAACAAAAAAAAACGAAGTTGACTGCGTATACACTGACTTTTCTAAAACTTTTTAATAACTTAGTCACTCAATTATTGTATTCAAACGTTTCTCGGTTTTCCACCCTTTTTCTTAGCTTGGATCAAATCTTACCTTGAAAATAAATCTTGCCAATTAAAATTTAGTTTATTTTATTAATATTTGTGCGCGTCACCTGATCCGCGATATTCGTCTACAGCGTTGTTTTGTGGGTTGATTCGAAGACGTTGTTGTACAGCCCGTAGAATCACCTCCTATGGATACGGGACCGTAGATCACGCGAAGAATATTTCTCTCGAAACGACCCAAGTTGCTTTCATCCGCTTTTGTCATAGTCCATGCTTTAACACCGTATAGCAGGACGGGGATGATGAGGGTCTTGTATAGCGCCACTTTAGTCGCCGAGAGAGGGCTTTGCTCCTCAAACCAAAACAGCGGTTAGCAAGAGTTATTCTTCGATTGATCTTAGCGCTGGTGTTGTTTTCTGTGTTCATAGCGGAACCTATAAGCAGACAAAGTCCTTAATTAATGGGCTTTCCTGGTCTAAGACCACACTGCTTAGAACCTATGAGGTTGTTGATGATGGGCTTTAGACGGTTTTATATTACGGCAGAGAAGATTTTGTAAGCGATGTTAAATAGACTGATGCATTTATAGTTGGTGCAGTTTAGAGGGTCTCCTTTTTTAAGAATTGTTCAAATAATACTGATGTTTAATTTATCGGGCATTCTTATCTTACAGATAAATATGTGCATGCTCCTAACCAGATCTGCTCCAGCCAGCGTCTTTGTTAGACTTCAGCTTAGATATGGCAATCTTTACTTCGTCTAAGTCGGGAAGCCGGGTATGTTGGTTTTCGTCGTCTATGTTGAATGGATCATCCTGCCTGAAGAGGGAACTCGGTTCGTCGTCGCCATTATACAGTCTGCAGAATTGGTCATTCCATATCCTCAGGATTGACTGCGGTTCCACTATGATGTTTTCACTTTCATCTTTGCAGCCTTCGGTTCGAGGTTTATGTGCTTGTGAATTTCGTTTTACCTACTCATACAACTTCCGAACATCATTCCTGCATTTGAACCTCTCAACATCTTCGATCGCACGCTTCTCATGCCCTCTCTTTTTCCTTCTGAGAAGAGGGTGTTCCTCTCTCCTCTTCTGCTCTAAGAGCTCGTGAGCAGCTCTCGTCCTTCTTTGCACCAAAACTTCCTTTAACCCTTCAACTTTTACTAAAAAAAGGAATCGTAAATGTATTTGATATTTATTTTTTGCAGCAAAAACTCTGTCGCGTCTTCACTTTTAGGATTATTGATTCTAATTTCTGATCCAACATGGAATTTACTCATAACATTAATTTTAGTGATTTATCTTTTCAAATATATCTCGATAGAAAATAGCTTAAAATTAAAGTTTGCATTCCTTACTTGTGCAAAAGTAGAAAGAAAATAGATTCAAAGTAGCCTTAACTTTGAAAAATTCCGACTGGCGAGCTTCATTTATTCTGGAGTTGGGCCCTCTAATAACTAAGGCTTTTAAAAAATAATCTATCTCTGATTCTTAAAGATACCAAATATGCACAGAACATTTCATAAAAATCAATCAATACTTTCGGAATAGTTTGGCCCATAATATTGTGACACGAAAAAGTTATATATTAAACTAGCTGACCCGACAAACGTTGTGTTGTCATATAAATAATTTCTAGAGAATATTTTGCTGGAAATAAATAACTTATTGTAAGTGTGTAAGGATGTGATATATAAGTGGGAGAGGTATAGAGCACTGTAAAAGGTGATAAAATATTAAAATAAAAAATCACCAAACAATTTTTTTTAATTTATTAAAATTAATTCTTTAAAATTATATACATATCGCTAATTATGACAATACTACAAAAAAACAATATCAATTCTTTAATGCAACAGAGTGTACAATATTTTTTGTGATGCCATCTTTCGCCAATACAAACAAACTGGATGGTTTGCCCACTTGAGAGCACGCCACGTATAATTGTCCGTGTGAAAAACATGAAGTGCTCAAATGTAAGCCGCAGACAGACATCGTTTGGCCTTGAGACTTATTGATAGTTATTGCAAATGCCAATAATTGGAAATTGAAGGCGTTTGAATTGAATTCGCACATCTGTGGAATCGGAATCGCGTGCCGTTGCACAACCGTGGTGGGTTCAAATGGCAAAAAAATGACCGGAGATCCAACCTTCTGTCGTAAATTTTACGGTGGCATGCCTGTTAAATAATGAGTTCAAAAACTCAGCTAGATAATTTACAGCTTCGGTAGTATCACAAACTGTATCAATAGATTTGTATGATCCTAAGTCTCCTGGTAACAAATGTTGTATCTTGAGATTTAATTCGTTGACATCCACATTTTTTGCTGCTAAAATTGTTCTTTCTGCCGGTCACTCATGATTTATATATTTTCTCTGTACATCGGGAAATATCTGGTCAATGAGAACATCTTGTGAATCAATAATCTAGCAGAAATTGACCGGTAATTTTATGCATCCAGTTTCATCTGTAGTAACTTTTCCGTCGCCTATATCTTTCAACAGTTGTTTTGAGAACGTTTCAGCGGATGGATCTTGAAGCATTTGAACACGCAAATTCACTTTCAGTTGCGATGATTTTAAGCACGCGTTGATCTCATCAGCGTACGTTGAACGCGGAATAACGGGAAGTGTTTGTCACAAATCACCTGAAAGGAGTAACAGAGTGCCGCCAAATAGTCTGTCATTGTTTTGTATATCTTTCAATGTCCTGTTCAACGCCTTAAGCGAATGTTTGTGTGTCGTAGTGCATTCATCCCAGATGATAATTTTACACTTTTTTAGTAAGAATTAGCGAAAAAAGGAATGTTTTGCCAGTTCCACCTGGTACATAAAAAAAAAGAATCCATCTTGTCCTGCTGAAACTTCGAGCATGGTGTGGTCATAAATGGTTCTTTGTTCTGCATTCATTAGTGGGACATTGCGAGCAACAATCGCTGCCATTCCTTTTTTTTTTTTTTTGGTTGGTTAATGCATACCGAACTGACTGAGTGGTAAGTTGGCAATGATAATGCAAAGATCCTCAATAGCAATCAATGCTTCATTGTACATATAACGTCACTGAATACTATCGTAAGATCGTTGCACCGTGTACGATGTTGATGCAATTAAACCATAACAATTAGGAATATACAAATTAGATAAAAACCTATTCTCAGACCTGCCAAATATATATCCAATATTTCATTGAAATTGGTTAAGCCGTTTCAGAGGAGTATGGCAACTAACACTGTGACAGGAATATTTTATATATTAGATTGTACTGCTAACAGCTTGTTCTAAGATAATTTTGTGAAAAAATAAACTTCAATAACATAAACAATACACAAAAATTCCCTACTCAAAATCTATTAATTTGACGAAAAGTGACAAGCGTACATTTTTGTTTTTTGAGATTTGAACTCTTTAGTTTTTTCTTAAACAATTAACAGATGAGGTAAAAAGTGTAGGCCCTTACAACATTTTTTCAAAAAAAATCTATAGTTTTCTATAGTAATTTGCAAAAAAGCTCGATTTTAAGCCATTCCTCACGAAGAGCTCTGATACCGTCTCATTTGTATTTCCTTTCGCGTATATTCTCCTGACAAGAACTCCCCAAAGATTTTCAATAGGGTTTACATCGGGAGAGCATGCGGGCCAATTCATTACATCAATAGTATTTATTCCCAACCAATACATTGTTTCTCTGCTGGTATGGATTCTGGCAATATCCTACTGAAAAATCCAAGATCTCTCATGGTTATCTGCCAAAACAGGTACCAAACTGCGTCGAAGAACTTGAATATAATCTCTACTGTTCATTTTCGATGGAGTGAATTGCATTTCTAGACACACCTTTGATGAGAAAACTACCCACATCATCACTGAGCCGCCACCAAAATTTCGCCTATGGAAATATTTCGGTTCCTTCCGTAAGTTACGCCAATAAGAGTGCACACCATCAGGACCATCTAAATTTCATTTTTTCTCATCAGAAAAAATAACCTTTAAACAGCATAATGTAGGTTAATGAAAAAAAAAAAAACACTTTAATGAAGATTCAATAACAACTTTTGATTCAAATTATACAGATGTCCAATTAGTGTCCATATTATTCTTGGCGAACTCCAGCCTAGCGACCTTTTGACGATCTAAAAGACGTGGTGTCCGATTGATTTTAGACTCTCCAAACCGTTGTTTTTGACACTCTTGTCTGAATCAGCGCTGCTAATTTGGCGCAACTTACGGTTGAATTGTTGGCGGTGCGACCGATTATTCGCTCCTCGCGGTCACTGAGCTTTTTTTTTCTTCCTGATCGTGTCTGGATTTTTTAAAAAAATAGCAATAACCCGACGACTTCTGCTTATATTCTCCTCAAATTGCACTGATGGTAACATTGTCTTCATTTAGAGCCAAAATTGTACCTTTTTCGACACCAGATAGTACCTTACCGAGCCAAAACACTTTAATTTAAACACACTGAACTGGATGTTAATAGGGAGCATTTGTGAAGTGGTAGTAGTAGCTCAGTTCAAATATAACGAAATTCTCTTGAGAGAAAAATCAAGCAAGAAATTGCGGTACTATCGAACAATCGAAGACTACAAACGATTTCACTTGTAAATTTTCACTTTGTTATTTAGAGTTTTTGTCAATTTCATTGGAGGTTAAATCTAAAATCCTATGTTGTGCATAAATCTAAAATGGAAAAGTGGATTAAAATTATGAAACGCACTGTATTTTATTTGCATAATTCAAAGACCATATAAGAGTTTGCTTTCAGTACTGAACCGATTTGCATGTAATATTTCCTTACGCTTATGTCGATGTTAATTTAATTTGTATTTTAGAACTCTTAAGTCCATGTTACATCTCGCAGCAATTATTTCCATATACCTATTGTCCGTTCAATATACTATAGCATATAATTTGTTTTTAAAGAATAATACAAAAATACCAGACACGATTGAATCTAAGTTCTCGTAATTTTCGGATCAAAAGTCACCAAAGCAAACGAATTTCGAATTCAATGTTCAGTTCATTTCGAGCAGCTTAAAAACTTTAAGTTGCTTTTCTGTGTTTCTATATTTCTATCATGTCAACCATATCCTGCCTTCCAATATACAATTCTGCCCTCTGGTTTCTAGCACCGATAAACTCTTCTATGCCACACCAATTCCTCCCATCTCCATCGATGTTCTGGAATGACATTCTATGCCAGTAGTAAGTATATTTTGAAAACTCCCCAAAAATTTAGCATCAGCACACTTTGAATACCCATAAATAACCACAGACTTTGGGTCACCGCATACTTTGGTTCCACAGAAGACGCACTTCACTTCGTTTCGCAAGAAGGATTCGGAGAAGAGAAAGAGAGCAAAGGGACAGGAAAAGGAATAGGAACAGGAACAGGATCAGAGACAAGAAGGAGGAGCATACAACTCTCTTCTCTACATGCGGTGAACTATGACGTCTCTTAAAATAATTTTTGGTTTTGTTTTCAAAATCAACTGACACTCCCTGCTGGTTCTGCTTGCTGCTTCTTGTGATTCTGGCTCCTGAGGCTGCTCATACCATCACCATTTACCATATTACCAGCAGAATCAGAATGATGTGGTCAAACAGAGTGTTTGATACTCGTACTACACACCAGGAATTCGAAGGGTAGGGCGGTATGAATGGGCTTTGGAAACTTTTTGAATTGCCACTTGAAGATGGGTTCGATGGCCTAGTGTATGCGGCCAATCGAAGGCGATTCAGTATCTTTCCCAAGTCCCAAAGTCCAAAAGTGTCCTGAGTCTTTGAAAAACCCGTATACAAAATCCTTAAAGGATGGTTTTTGTGTGTTACAAGGAGAGACTCTACGTCTACATTGATGTACGTAGAATAAGTCGGTGCGGTGGCTGACTGTCTGGAGCTTTGGCTTGCATGCACATTTGTATGCAACGCAGACGATGACGACAACGACGACGACGACGGTATTAATGCAATCTCCTCCAAGCCAGACTGCATCCTGCAGCCATTCCGGCCAGGACCAAAAACCATCGTACCATCAGTAGCCTTTTATATACTATGTGTATGTTTATGAAGCTGGTTATAGCCCCATAATCATTAATTAATTACGATCGTTGCAAAATTTGACAATTTAATTCGATAATGAATTTGAGGCGAGGTCAGCAAAGTGTCGCACTGTGTTCGTGTGCTATAAATCCTGGCAAATATACACTCACATTCAGATTCGCTTGCCCGCCCAGCCATTGCAATTCAGGACGAAGTAGCGCCTCTCCGCCATCCAGCATCATCCACCATCATCCACCATCATCCGAGAGGTACTTTGCTATGCATAGAACTTTTTGACCAAAAATTAATTCCGCAGCTGTCAGATTTTGCGGCGGGAGAGTATTTTTCATTGCATATAGTTTTGGCGGAAGTGAAGTGGGTGCGGCGTTGGATGTTGAGAGAATGGGAGGTTGCGGACTCTGAATGCCATAGGAAATTGAAACTTTTTCGAAAGCCACGCACAAAATTGAAATTGGTTTCAAATTAAAAACATCTCTTTAGATTGCAAGCGGCAGGGGAGCCGAGCGTTGCATGATGGAAGAGGGTTAGGGTGAAGTTCTAAATCCTAAACCGGAACCAGAACCATGGAACCATAGAACCATCCCCACATTCCAACAATAATGAACTATCGAAGCATTGTCCACGATGATGACGTCATTCAAGGATGATGAAGTATTTTTTATTTATTTCGAAGGACTCTGTTTTCGTTTTTTGTTTAAATGTCCTTTTGATGTCGTGGATTTCCAATTTGGCATTCACTTGGCATTAAATTGCTTGATTGGAAACTGGTCTCTTCAGCATTCAGATTCAGATTCAGATGATCAAAAAAAAAGACTGAATGGATGTCAAAAGGGTGTTCATTTAAATTCAGATTGCAAAAATGGGGTTGGCTGAGAGAGGACGAGTGACGACGGATAAAGGACAAAAGAGGACGGAGGACGGAGGACTAGGCGAGAATCATCATCATTTCATGAGGAGGACGAACGCAATTGTTGGGGATATCCGAAGATAATAATTAACATCCGAGGCTCCACAAGAGTCTATAGATTTATGGAGCATATTGCAAATGGACAATGATACGTACTACAGCGTAGATTATGCAACGGGTCTGTTTACATTGTAACAAAAGCATTGGATGAGATGAGATGAGCTGAACCTTTGGCATAAGGGATGGGCAATGGGCTGGGAAATGGGTATCAGCATCGCATCAGTGCCATGAAGAAGCAACAAAAGCTTAAAGTTTTGTTTTTTAAGGATGAGGGAGGATATAAATATCTATAAATATATGTATGTGTGTAGGTTTATGGTATTTATGTACATATATTCGGATTAAATATTGACTCTGTGATGGCGAAGGATAAGCATTAATTTGCTGCATTGAAGGGAATATAAATATTAAAAGGTAAATATTAATATTTGCTTATTAATATGAATGAAAATATGAGGAGGAAGTGATGTTTATAAGATGCAAGATTTAGAGATATCAGAATTGATGTTGTTTTAAGCCTTATCTCATCGTCGTCGTCGTGCGTCGTAAGAGTATAAGGATATGGCAAAATTAATATTTGTTTAATATGCTCACCACATTCGCAGGCAATGATAATTGTTTAATTTTACTGCATCAGAAAACAAATAAGATGCATTTTTGCACCTCTCTTAATGCAATGGCTGCAATCCCAAAGGGGACCTAAAATGTGACATATGGTGTTAATTAAGTATTTAAAAATACACTTATAACTAAAGCAAATCAATTTTAATTTAAAGTTAACGAAAATTAGTGCCAAAAAATTATGGCAATATAGTTTTGAAAAAAGAGGGTGGGATGCGACCCACACTGATAACTTCCCATGCCGTCTGTCGATTTGTCTTGCTTAAAAGTTTGTAGGTTTTAGTGTTGTGTTAAAAAAGTTGTCAATTGAATTATTCTTAAAAATTTCAAAATTACCAATAATATTTTGCATATAATGAAATAGTTTTATTTCAAAATCTAGTTTTGTTAGCGAGATTTTTAGTCGAAAACCAATTTTACCATTAACATTTCTAAAAAGTTTTTATTTCTTATATAATCAAATACTAATTGGATGAATGAAATTAATTTGAAGTCAATATCAACCGAACATCAATTTTACTAAATTTGCGTACTATTTTTTGTAGATTTGATTTTTGATAATGACTGTTGGATTCTTATACAAAAATTATTAAATATCGAAACTAATATTTTTTTTTTTTGTGAGATAAAATAAGTTTGAAGCCAATATTTATTATTTTTGAAAAGCTGATTTTACCAAGTTTTAGTATTGTTTTTTTTTAGGTTTTTATTTTTTGTAAAAAAAACTGTCAATTCGTTTTTTTTTTTTAAATCTTACCAGATGTTGAAAACGTTAATTTTCGTTGAAAAAAATTGTTTTAGAGATAAAATCATTTTTTGTTCGTAAAATTTTCGAGGTGATAAACATTTTTTTTTCAGTATTTTTTTTATTTATAAAAAAACAGTTAATTGGAATCTTTTAAAAAAATATATTTGTTTGGTAACGCGTTACAATATATAATATAAAATTTATTTCAAGTCTCTAGCGTTAACCAAAATTTTCACCTTTTTTCAAATTGATATGGTAAAAAAACCACCCGCTCAATTTTTTTGAGAGCCCTTTCTGCATCTTTTTGCATTATTATCTGTATAACAAAATTTATTTGAAGTCTATATCTCTACTGGTTCTTGAGCTATGGACGACGAAAAAAACGTCGCGACGAATGTACGACATCTCTATAAATCTTTTATTTCGACTCTAGAGACGTTGAACCGTCGAGAAATGTTTAAATTTTCAATGCGACAAATCGGACAGATTACAATAACTTCCTATGGAAAGTTAACAAAATCAAAAAAATAACTAATAACAAAAAACAGTATTTTGAATATTGTAACTATGAAGCTAAATTTGAAATTAAAACATGGTCAGATATTTCGCAGAAAACTTTATATTGTTCTTTAAATTATATAATTGTATCAGAAATATTTATACGTATTTATTCATTCATCTATCGAGTTTTCTTTTACAGATTGCTTTAATTTAAACTATGTTTAATTGTTTACATTTTGAACTTATAGTAGTTTAAATACATTTCTTCAAGACTTATATCTTAATTAAATTTTAACTCATTAAATAATTGCATTCTTCTTAAAAATGGTTCATTTGAACCATAAATATATCTATGCAAAGGAATATAAAATAATTGTCTTCCTCGGAAGTTTTTCTTGGTACATAAATATTTAAAAGATTTAGTAAATCAAGACTTTTAATATGGTAGGACAATATATCATAAGCATATGATTTTCCATAAAATGTAAACCAATTAATATGGATCCCATAAAGCTGAAGCATATTCCAAATAAGGACGGATAATTAAAGTAAAGACTGCTTTTATTGTATAAGGATTAGAAAATTCTGAGCAATTGCCTTTAAGAAATCCTAGCATTGAATTTGCTTTTGCAAAAACAAATTTAACTTTTCATCAAACATTATACCGAGATCTTTTAGTTCAGAAAGTCTACAGTGCCTTGCATAAGTATAACGGCACCTGAAAATATGCGTTTTATAGAAAACTTAAAATAGGAGTGACTCCTTACTATTTTTTTAATGAGTTGCATCACTGATCAAGCAAATTGAGTAGAAAATAAAGTAAAGTTATTTCCTCTCCTGGTGTTTAAAAATTAAAAACAGATTTTGATGTATTACAAAAATATAAACGCATTTATTTTTTTTTTTTATTTTTTTTAAGTTAATTTTTAACAAAAAACTAATATGCAATTTCGTTGCTTCTATTTTTCACCACTCTAAAAATTCTCAGGAACACTAGCAAATTGCCTATTATGGGCATACATTTTGCGGGTTAAGATTCTTCAAAGATTTTCGATGGGGTTGCAATCTGGAGAACGTGACGGCCACTCCATCAAAATAATGTTGTTCGATCCGAACCAATCCAAACTTTGACGACTTACATGAATTGGGGCATTATCTTGCTGGAACACATGCTCAACTCGAGGAAATATTCTTAAATAAGGTACTAAATTCTCCTCAAGGACTGAAGTGTAGTCAGAACTATTCATTCTAGTACAAGTGAAGGCAAGTGCAACCTTACCACGCTCGCAGAAGGTCCCCCAAACCATGCAGCTGCCACCACCATAGTTCGTCTTGGAAACCAACTTTTTTCTTTCCTAAAATCGTATGCCAATATTCGCTTAAACCATCTGGTCCATCAAGATTAACCTTTTTTTCATCACTGAAAATAGCCTAATAAATATCGGTACTTTATTTTCTTCTCAATTTCCTCGATCAGTGATGCAACTCAATAAAAAAATAGTAGGAGTCACTCCTATTTTAAGTTTTCTATAAAACGCATTTTTTTCAGGTGCGGTTATATTTATGCAAGGCACTGTATCTAAAGTTTTATTTAAAATACTATATTCATGTAGAATAACAGCTTGAGATCGATGAAAAGAGAAGATATTACATTTCTTTTTTATTAAGTGAAAGAAAATTTTGCTTAAACCAATCAACTAATATATTAATATCATTTTGAGTTTTAAGACAATCATTCATGGTCTTAACTGTTATTTTTAAATCATCTGCAAATAATTAACCAGTTGTATTTTTCAATATCAATGGTAGTTCACTTACATATATTAAAAAAAATAATGGGCCAAGATGGATTGCTTGCGGAACACCAGATGGCAAAGATATAACTTTTGATGACTTACAGTTTTAAATGTTTAATATCTGTCTTCTATTCACCAAATAACTGGACATCCAACAACAAAACAACTTAATAAGTTTAGATTGAAATCCATATTTATTTAGTTTTTAAACAAGCAATTGTATGCAAATACTATCAAAA
Source organism: Eupeodes luniger (assembly GCA_951509635.1). NCBI lineage: Eukaryota > Metazoa > Arthropoda > Insecta > Diptera > Syrphidae > Eupeodes > Eupeodes luniger. The sequence continues at coordinate 6,620,794 of OX608073.1, forward strand.
GCTTTTTGAAAGTCTGTTAAATGACATCCACCTGAAACCCAGATTCTAAAGCATCAGACACATGTTTTGTAAAAAAGGACAAATTTGTAGTTGTAGACCTACCACTTACAAAGTCATGGTGATATGGAGAAACATATTCCTTTATCTACGCTATAATATTATAAAGAGAAAGATTTGTATTTTTATATGTAACGAATAAACTCAAAAAGTACTGGACCGATTTTAATAATTCTTTTTTCATTAGAAAGCTACATTATCACTGAGTAACATAAGCTATATTTAGTACTAGATTACTATAGAAATCTTTAGAAATTCCTATTAAAACCAACCGAAGGTGTACAAAAATTAGCAAGAAAATGTCTTTCATCGCATACGCTGCGAAGAGTATTAATGATAGGACAAACAAATGTTTTCTAATTTAGTGATTCATGGTCGTTTTAATTAGCATGCTTATAACTTAAATATCTGTACCTATTTATGTCTACCCGTGCGAAGCCGGGACGGGCCTCTAGTATAGAAATAGGTTGTCTCGTTAACAATAAGTTCTAAAAGTTTTGATAAATAGAAAAAAAAATTTGAGAAGTCGAAAAAAGGGTGCGTTCGCCGATTCCGTCCGTTTGACTGTCTGTCTGTTCTCACCTCTAGCCTAAGCTATTGGGTCAATTGAGTTCAAACTTGGAAGCTAAGGTTTTAAGCAGATGCGCGTAAGTCTTTTTTCATTTTTTTTTTTAAGATCAAAAATAACAAATTTTCCCCAAACAATTGTCAAAAAATGAGAATTAGAATTTGCTTAAAAACGAACCGATTTGATATTTATGAAATTTCTTCCAATTTGTTTTCACCAAAAGGAAGAGTACTCCCAAAGAAGCGTTATTTTGTTTCTTATTTTTCTCAGGAACTAATGAACCGATTTCAATATTTTTTTCTGCACGAGCTCTTATACTACCTTTAAAATATTAGGTGATCAAAAAAAAAGTAACAATAAAGTGAAGACAAAGTTATGAAACCCTCGTTTTTTACTTGCAACATAAAGTAACTATAGGCATGATAAGAATTGCAATAGTAAAAAAACACTCGTGATCTTAATCAAACATGACATTATTATTGTACACAATTGTGTGAGTTTTCATTTTTGAAAACGAAACAAAAATTGTTGAAACTCCGATTTTTTAGTATTTTGTAAATATACATGTCAGCCAGTAAATGATTTTTGTATTTATGTTTTTAGGGGTTATAGATGACTGTGGATAACGTTGGATAAAACCAAAACAAAATTAATTGAATATAGTTTTGAAAAAAAAGAGGCTGGGATACAACCCACACTGATAACTTCAGATCCCGTCTGTCGATTTGTCTTACTCAAAAGGTTTGTAGGTTTTCATATTTTCTTAAAAAAGTTGACAGTTGAATTATTCTAAAAGATTTAAAAATTACCACCAATATTTTGCATTTGATGAAATAGTTTGAGTCCAAATCTATTTTTGTAAACGAGATTTTTAGTCGAAAACAATTTTTACATTTTTTAGCATTTCTTAAAAGTTTTTATTTCTTATATAAACAAATACAAATTGGATCAATGAAATTAATTTGAAGTCAATATCTTCTATTGTTCACAAGATATTGAGAACCGAACATTAATTCTTACCAAATTGCGTACTATTTTTTGTAGATTTTATTTTTTTATGAAAAAACGGACTATTGGATTTTTATAAAAAAATTTACTAAATGTCGAAAACAAACTGTGAGATAAAATAAGTTTGAAGACAATGTCTCAAATTTTTTAAAAGATATTTCCGTCGAAAAACAATTGTTACCAACTTTTGTTAAATTTTTTGTTAGGTTTTTAATTTTTTGTAAAAAAAAAACTGTCAATTCGATTTTTTTCAAAATTTTACTGAATGTTGACAATAATATTTTTTTAAAGATTAAATAAGTTTGAAGCCTTAATCTCAAGTTTTTGAAAACATATTTGAGTCGAAATTCAATTTTTACCAACTTTGAGTATTTTTTTTTAGGTTTTTATTTTTTATAAAAAATAACTCTCAATTAGATTTTTCCAAAAATTTTATCAGATGTCAAAGCATTATTCTTCGTTGCACAAAATTGTTTTGGAGATGAAATCATATCTTAGTCATAACATTTTCGAGGTGACAAATTTTTGTTTAATTTTTTTTGATTTATAAAAATAACCGTTAATTGGATTTTTTCCAAAAATATACTTGTTTTGTAGCACGTTACAATATATAATATAAAATTTAATTCAAGCCTCTAGTGTTATTGGTTCATGAGTATTTTGGGTTAACCAAAATTTTCACTGCTATGCTAAAAAAACACCCACGCAATTTTCTTGAGAGCCCTTTCTGCATCTTTCTGCCTTATTATCTGTATAACAAAATTTATTTCAAGTCGATACCTCTTCTGGTTCTTGAGCTATATGGACAATGAAAAAAACGTCGCGAACGAACGGACGTACGAACGTACGTACACACGCACGCACAGACATCTTTCTAAAAATCTTTTATTTCGACTCTAGGGACCTTGAGAAATGTTAAAATTTTCAATTCGACAAATCAAACCCATTACAATAACTTCCTATATGGGAAGTTAAAAAACATCTTAAATCAAATCATTGCTTAAAACAAATAACTCGATATTTTCGAAACCTACGATAGTTTTCAAGTACCATACCATACTTCAACATCTTCTGGTTGAATTCAAATGTAATTAAAATGTTATGTTTTGTGCATTAAAATGTTGGTTCAACGAAAAGACATTTAATTTTTCAAGGAATTTGTATAGGCACACATTTTTAATGTTTTGATCAAATTCTTATCAGTTAAGTGCAAAAAAATAAAATTTAATAAATAAGAAAAGACTTACCAGTTTTGCAAACCTCTTATAAGTAATTTAATCAACTTTTTATCATTATTTTATTTGAGCGTAATAAAACTGTCTTTAAAAACTGAAAACTTTCAACATTCAAAGTTTTGCGGCAAAACTAGGTCTCTGGGAAAAAACTAAGGATTCAGCTTAGAAAAATTGACCCTTTCATTAAGGACATATGTACATACATATATATTGAGTCAAACAGGCAGAGGTGCAAGTCACTCGTTTTGTACGTCTCCATCTTAATTCATCCTTAAACTTCAAAAAATGTAAGAGTAGATAAAAACAATCCATTGCTTGATCTTCTTTATAAAACGATTACTCAAGAAAATTATACAAATTATACATTGTTATCTTAGCTCCAATTCTCAATTTCTCAACTGAATTACAAACTTCTTTCAAAACAATTAAAACCTCATGAATTTAAAGTCGCCAACATATTCAAAATACGAATACACAAAACCAAAAAAAAGTAAAAACTCTCCCAAAAAATCTGGATGTGAAATTCCATTTTATATATTTTCACACTGATTAGGACATTTCATTCGCATCAATTTGTTTTGTAAATTTTCTTTGTTTCGCTTTGGATGATGTTCCCTTATTCCAATAACAATATAGTCCTGGAGAGCTCGAAAAAAAAAAGAAATTCATAAAACAAGTTAACTTTGCTTAGGAGGGCTGAAGGGAGCATTCCCCCTCCCTTACCAGCAAATCCAAACGAACAACAACAACAACGACGAACAAAAATAAATACCTCTTCAAGTGGAGTTTTTCCAACAATTTTTCGTGTTATTTCTCGCGGAAAAAAAACTTTTACAATTTTCCTAGGCAGGTGAAATGATGGTTGAAAATAGCTGAAATAGCACTGAAGACATATCTCTATACATGGAAGAGATGGAGGTGGAGATGGAGATCTTTGTATGTTGGCGGCGCGGCAGCACTGGAATTCTTTTCAGCTAGCGCTGTTCAATTTAAACTTTATTTTCGGTTTATTGAGTTTTTGGGAGCTGTAAATGGGTTCTGGGATTTTTATTTCTATTTTTGTGTGTGTCCCTCTTGTTACTTTGAGAGTGAGAGAGAAAGAGCGAGAATGAATATACAGAAGTATATTAAATTGTTTAACTTTTTCTAGGACTTTCCGAGGAGTACAAAACAAAAAAGTGCAAACGGAATGTATAAATGGAATTTTTCGGAGGGGGTGTAAATTTTGAAGGGATAAAGGTAGACAAAGTTGGTTAAGGTACACACTTCCCTCTATAGGACTTTCGAGAAGCGCATGTAATTTTGTTTGTAAAGTTGTTCAGGAAAAAAACTTCTAATTGAGCTGCTTTGGAGTTTATTCTTAGTTTAGTTTTTCTTTTTGCTTTTTGTTTTTGAATTTCGAGTTTTGATTGTTAAATGTGGTGGTGGTTACGGCTGATGCTGTCCGGAACTCTTCTATTTGGGAATTCAAAAATAAATGGTAGAGATATAGACCTTCATAGGACTAAAAAATTTGGTAAAAATCAAGAGAAATTGAACTTTGATGCTTCGCATTGGGCGCCATTCGATTTTTGTTTTGTTCAATTTATTCAAATCATTGATATTAAATTACAGAAAATGTACTTTCTTACTGTATACCCGAAAATCTGGTAAAGATTTAAAAAAAGAACTTAAATGTTTCACATTGGGCGCCATTTAATTCTGTTTTTTAATTTCCTTTAAATTCCAATATTTAATTACACAAAATGAACTTTCTCAACCTTAGATAATACATTTTCAATCTCACCTCTCATTGACCCTTTAATTATATGTTATACCTACATTCAGGAGGGGCCCATCCTTCAAAACACACATCTCTCGTAAATACAACACCGAAACAAAGCTAATTGTCCCCAGGGAGAAGGTCATGTGTGTGAACTGTGCGAACGTGCTTGCCTTTTGGAAAACTTTAAATTTAAATAATTATTGCCCGCCGACATAAAATGACAGCACCATCTCAGTGCCAAGGAGCGTCGTCGTCGTCGTACACGTACAATGGACGCACAAACACAGACAAATTACTTCCTGCACGTATACACGCTCTGTACTGAATCATTTTCTCATAATTTCAAAAATATCCTGGAATCCCAACCTGTGAAGAATGGGAAAATAAAATATACTTGGGTTGTTCTAGTCCTATACAAACCGATCCAGAGCAGAGCAGAACTGGCAATCTATACGACTAAAACTGGAGAAACGGCGCGTTGACGCCAGCGTTTGCTTCCAGCATAGGTCTCTGTCTCGCTTCGCCTCTGGGGAGTGAATTAACGTTCGTTAAGCTTGTGGCCCTGAAGCCACAAAACGAACGGACTACGACGTTAGACCTCGAACTTGAGCAAATAATTTTCGAAATTTATTCCCGCTACATACACAGCCAGCTATATCGCTTATGTGACCTTATCATTAGAAGGTTATTTGAAAGCTTGTATGTGACTATGTGACGCCTGATTGTCTGATGCTTTGCAATCGGAGAAGAAATACGTAGGTACAGCAAGAGCAGGTGGATGACGATGGCGTAGTATGGCGGGTGCGGCGCAGTTGGTGGATAGCAAGGAGGCAGGCAAAAGCAATCCTTTTGGGAAATTGGATGTTAGTTAGCCTTTTGCACCGGGAAAAGTGTTAATGATGATTAGAATCAATTTAAGGGATCATTAGAGATGGAGATGCAAGAGTCACATTGGCAGTGGGTATGTAGGTAGGTTGGTACGAGGATGTGTGTGCGGTTAGAAGACTGAAATTTCAATGATGACGATGGACGATAAAACAATGACAATACAGCGAAGTAGACGATATGGACTATCCATCGTCGTCGTCGTGGCGTTCGTTGTCGTAATTTTATTGAAGACTGAGGTAAATTCTTAGGCAATCAACCTTTGGTCACATGGGTTGGTGCAACTCATTAATCTGCAATTGCTTGCGCAGAGCGATGGACATCCAGGATGATTGTATTAAGAATGTGAATAATGCTAGTTTTCTACACTGAAAAAAATGTAATTGAAATTTGCAGTATTTGACATTTCTTAAAACGCATACAGCCTTTTTAGAGCGGTTTTCTTTACTCTTTTTCAACTTGTCTCAAAATGTGCAACAAAACTGCAACGTCTAGGTTTCAAAAACACGTTAATCACGTTTAAAACATTGCCTAAAAGTAAGTATTTGCTGCGCCTTAACGGCATACGTAAAAATCGGGGTCTTTTTTGAAAATTCCAGAGAAGAGTCGAAAAATGTAAACAGTGAAAATTATGAGCATATGATCACAGATTATATTATTTGTTACTCCATTTAAGACCACATCCATGTTACTTGTCAAACACATGGTTTCAATAAATTGGACCATCTCATCATACCGCTAGAACCACAATGACCTTCCCAGAAAAGCTGATCTGTAGCTGTAGAAACCTCCTGTGGCCATCGAGGTCTTCAGATTTAACACCGCGTTAAGTAAATAACGATAATCCGCAAATCGAGATAAATCCAAATTAAAATGTCAGCTGTGAAACTAATGAAATTCAGCCAAGTCTGCTACAGTACGTAGTCGCATGATATACGATGAACCGCTTTCAACAGAGTATACTATCGGGTTTTTCAATAAGAGCGCTACAAAAGTTTTTTTTTAAATAAAATAAAAACGGTTCTGGATATCAATGAAATTCTTTATTCCTGTGAAAGTAAGTTTGATGCCATTATGTATGGAACTCGAATTTTTTTGCATGGCCACCACGGGCACGCTTGCAGAAGTCCAGACGCTGAACCCAATTTTCGACGGTTTTCAATTATAAATCGGCCGATACTGCTGCAATTTCACGTTCGATATTCAAACGAAGTTCATCAATCGTCGTTGGCTCTTTGGCATAGACCATAGAATTGACGTAGCCCCACAGGAAATAGTCTAACGGCGTCAACTCGCACGACAGAGGTGGACAAGCGACTGGACCATTTCGTGAGATAACACGTTCTCCAAACTTGGTTTCCAATAAAATGATTGTGACATTTGCTGTGTGGCTTGTGGCGCCGTTCTGTTGAAACCACATGTCATCCAAGTCCCGATGATGACGCGCGCCGCCGCACAGTGGTTCCTCCCATAGGTCAAAAGTCAAAATTGCAAGGTTAATCAAATTGTTTATTTTTAATGCAGAATTTATCTATGAGAACGGAAAAGTTAAGTGACAGTAAGATTTCTCATTAATAATCAGTTGTTGGTTCTCAGTCGCGTCACGAAGTTGAGTGTTTTTCGCAGTTTGGAAAAAAATCTAATCTGAAAAAACGACTTCGCATAAATCAATTTTTGTAAATTGTTTAAAGTTAATTTTCGAAAAAAGGTGATTTTAATATTAAAACAATATATTATGACGGCATTTAAATAGTTTTCTGAATATTTTTTTTTTAATTTTTTTTTTTAACATTCATTAGAATTGATGCATGATTTGTGTTTTCTTATTTTTCTGAAGAAAAAAACCATCAAATGCCGCTAAATGCGGGTCATAACCTATACATCAAAATTTAGTGCTATTTTTCTTCTTTCAGAATATATATGACTTATTGAGCGCAGATTGGCGAAAATCAAAAATTTTGAACAGCAATAAAACACTGATTTCCACTTTTTTTTAGATTCAAGCAATATGATAAAGAGAATCGATATTTTTAATATTTGGCATTCGGCTAAGAAATTTGGCAGTGCTTCAAGAGCCAACGAAACTTGGACAATTTTTAAACAAATTTATAAAATTGATGATTTGGAAGCAAAAAAGAAGATAATTAATCTTTGTAAATGCTTTCAAAGAAGGTGGGAGGCTTGTTCAAAGAAGAAAAACGTATACTTTTGTCTTAAAACAGTGCTTGGCTTGATTTCGAAGAAGATTTTAATTCTGTACAAGACCAATCAGATGAGAATATCTCACAAAAACCTCAAGGCAGACCAAAAAAGTCATTTTTGGAAAGCTCGTCTAGAACAAAGAGGAGACGTCTTGCAGAGATCGTTGACGTGGTCGATAAAAATATCGCTTGTGCCTTAAAAAAATGTCAGTCGAAAAAAAGTGTTCAAGTTAAGCAACTTGATACGAATGATGCTTTGAAGCTTTTGGTTGAGACAAAATTGTCAAAACATCAATACCAAATCATCAGGAACTTGGTTAACAAAAAAACTGAAGTCGATGTTTTTCCAAGCTATGTAAAAGTTCTTAAAGCTAAACAAGAATGTTACCCAGCACTTCAAACGATACAAATATCGGATTCATTAGCTGAAGTTTCGCTTCAAGGGTTTCTTAATCATACAGCTGAACGCATCGTAGAATCCCAACGGGAAATTTTTGAAAATTTGGAGAATGATTTCGCTAATACAAAAAATTAAAAAACAAAGTTTTGTGATATGTTGTAAAACTTGTCCCTTCATTTTTTAGCTGTGTTAATAGAAAAAGTGTTTCGTGTTTGTTGCAACCGATAACTTCAGTTGCCAATATAATAGTGTCACTCGTCTGAATAAAACCACATGAGGTAGAATAATTTGTGTTCGTCTTTTTAAAAATATGATTTCATTATGGCTAAATGAATTCTTGATTTAGGTTCTCTTACTCTAATCGGCAAATGGGGCTTTGATGGAAGCAGTGGACAGTCCGAATACAAGCAAAATACATCTGGCGAATTCAGCAATTCGGACATGTTTATAACTTCATATTATTTTCCAATACAACTTTTTTCTCAAATGGGTTCTGAGTCTGAGAAGAAAATTGTATGGCAAAATCCTTGGCCAGGATCAACTCGATACTGCCGACCCATACGTTTTCAATTAAAAAGAGAAACGGCAGACTTTATCCGAGCTGAGCAAGAGTATATACAGAGCCAAATAAATGAACTGAATGAAACAATTATAAAGGTATCGAACCGTTTTATCAGCGTAAAGCATATATACTAAAACTGACAATGGTTTATGGTAAGGTATGCAACGCCTTGTCTCATACCGCTTCACAACAAGTTTGCTATATTTGTGGAGCAAAACCTACAAATATGAACGACATTGAAAGCTCCTTAGAAAGAACGATAAATGAAAATTTCCTAGATTTCGACATATCTCCCATGCACTGCATGCATGGATAAGGTTATTCTAATTCTTCATTCACTTAGCCTATAGGTTGGACTTTAAAAAATGGCGTACGGGAAGTAGTGAGAAACATTTTATGGAAGCACAAAAAAAAACGTATCCAAGGAGAATTTAGGCAGATTGGGTTGATAGTCGACAAGCCGAAACAAGGTGGAGGCAATTCAAACGATGGAAATACTGCCCGCAGATTTTTCGCAAACCCATCTGTATCCTCACAAATAACTGGAATAAAACAGTCGGTTATAGAATGATGTGCTGTCATTTTTAAAACTTTGGCTAGTTGTTTCACAATAAATGCCGAAAACCACACATAAACACACCAAACCGTAATTTTTTCGGGATGCAATGATGACTCATGGAGTACGTGTGTATTGTTGCCTGACCAATACTGCATATTTCGTTTATTGACGAAGCCATTCAGCCAGAAATGAAAATGAGCCTCATCGCTGAAGGTGATGAAAATTCGAATCATTTTCAAGTTGTTGCTAAGCCCAATTCACGAACAGACGACGCTTCTGGTGGTCAAGTGGCATCAGTTCTTGAATCAATTTAATCTTGTTAGGATGTAGGCCGAGATCTTTTCAAAAAATTTGCCACGACGATTATGACGACCATAAATTGAACGTAGCGTTGTTAAGCTATAAGAATTACATATTTAAATGATGAATTGGAGATTGAATTACTTAATTATTCATTTGCATTTAGATATCTGCTTTGTAAAACTGTAATGACGCATTACAAATCTACAACGAAAACACTAACAAATTACATGCGTTCTGTCACTACACCGAGCATTGAGTTCACACTCAGTTCAACTTGGCCAAAACTCGGTGACAGTAATTTACAAAGGTTATTTTGTCGTTCGAAAGGATATGATTCACACTAGGTTGTTACCAAAAGGTTGCCTAGTAGAACCAAACAAGCCCAACAATGTACAGTTGAAAAGAGTGAACCAGACAGCAGAAACCAGTTGGGTTTCGATCGCCGCTAAGCAAGGATCAGTGGTAAGTAAGTTGGATATTAACAGAGGCTTCCCCCCACCAGAGGTAAGGGGCTTCTTGTGAAATATCCAAGTTTAATTGATTGCCAGCTTCGGCTGTGATTTACAAGTTTCGGCTGTGTTTTACCAGTTTCGGCTGTGTGTTACCAGTTTCGGCTGTGTGTTACCAGTTTCGGCTGTGTGTTACCGGTTTCAGCCGTGTGTTACCAGTTTCGGCTGTGTGTTACCAGTTTCGGCTGTGATTTACTAGTTACGGCAGTGTTTTACACACGATAAGAGGCGACTCACCCGCGTAACGGCGATTACCCCAGTCCGAACCGAATTGACGGAAGAGACGAACTCCGCGCCGCGCCGCCTGCTGACCGACACCTATCGTGTAGACAACTTCGGACCAGTGATACAAGCCGTGATCCAGATGAGAAGAACTATTACCAAAAATCAGAATTAGACAAGAAAAAGGAATGTTAACCGACTATATGAAATAAATTCAAAATAATATAAAGTTAATTACAAATAAAGACAAAGACCTATCGATGTTAAATTTCGGTGTTTTATTTAACTAACTCTGGACACCGTGAGCATACCCCAGCTGGGAAATTTAAAACACCCTCACAAAACAAAAGAGCTGGTTAGCGAACTTTATTATATTTATTCTCTATTCTAACGCGATTTACATCTCTTTTTAAAAACATTGTAAATTGATGATTTTGTTAACAACTCAAGCTAACCAAATTGATTACCTACACCATGTCTGCAGTAGTTAAAAAAATTACGTTAATGACATTTTTCCAATTGCAATTTCATAACGTTCTTTTTTATATCCCAAAAACGTCTCCTTTGAACAAACTGAAAATTTTATCAGAGAAGAAATGTGAATGCCCCACAATGTATCAACATAAATTTTGTAGCGAAATTTCTCACAGTGCATTAGAAGTACTTAGATTAAAGCCAAATTAGCATGTTCCAAGAATAGCAATGCAGTCCAAAGCATACCTGAGAGCTGTATTATCCTCATGATGGCTAAAGTGATTACTAAAAACAAAAACCCTACTCTACCATCCCTTAGTACTCTACACCACATCAATGCACATAGTATGTAAAATAATTCTAAGCACACACACAGCTCTATCTATACCTCTATATTGTATATATTAGCTATAGTTACCCTTGGCCAAAAGTGGTCTTCGATTATTATCCTCGTTGAAGGAAAGTATAAGGCGAGATGAGAGCAAAACTGGAGGACGGACGTGACCATTATGTGTTACTGTGTGTGGTGTGCGTGTGTAAGTGTGTTTTAACTGTGTGACCTCTTTTGGCATAAATTTTCTCCCTTACATCCTTTTGGCTCGTTAAATAAATTTTGCACCCCATCACCTCGAAGCTCTGTCACCTGAAGCGTGTTGCCTTCTAATTCCAGTTCTAATTCAAGTCCTGTCCCTCCAGCTCCAGCTCCAGCTCCAGCTCTAGCTCCCCATCAGCCTAACCCCAGAGCCGAGTGACAACAGTTTTAACAAATAAACTGGAGAGAGCAATAATGCAGAAGGTAATGGTGGTGGCTGATGACGATGATGATGATGATGGTGGTGGTATAGAGCAGAGCGTATATGGAGGTCGTATAAACAGGCGGAAGGAAATTTGCCTGATTTCGCATCATGTGAGTTTTGAGAATGGGTATTTCCTGGGCTACATATATTTATATGGCCAAGGGCTATGGCCAGGATCTGGTATAAAGGACTCAGGTTCAGGTTAGTTTAGGTCACTCAAGGGAACACACAACTTTGTCCGGAATTTACTTGTCTTTTTTCTATATATGGGTACAAAGAGGCAGACAAAATGCGTCGCTTCGCTCGTCGTCGTACCGACCGGTCTGTCAGTGTGCTGTGTATGGTGGCGTATATCCTCTAATCAAATCAGAACCTAATCATAGAGGGCGTTGTTTGTTCATCTCCTCGAATATAAAAGAGTGCCGGTAATTTCATCTCTTAAGTAGGATTAAACTATAAAGGCGGCCCCGACCCGACTATGGCTTGCACATTCCACACCAACACAATTAGTAACAATATCCTGTTTGTGTAAAATAAATAATCATTTCGTCCTTTATGGGTTCATGGTTTTTTTTATTTTACTCTTTTTCATTTTTACTTTTTAAACTTTACCGTCATCAAAATTTTGTGCATTTAATTTGCCTATTAACCAAAACGATGTAACAAAATGCCCTCATATATATCCTCCCCCTGTTTTTGCGTTGCATGCTGCTGCTCTGATGGTTAGCTATAGTCTTGTTTACTGGCTGGCCCCGAAGGCAGCCTGTTTGAGAGGCATCATCACACATCCCCCATATTGCCATCGTTCTCTTGTGGTTCTCAATGTTTTGGCCAGAACCGAAAACACATTGTGCACACTCGAGCGTAAAATTAATTGCTGACGAAGCTTAAATCGTTGCCGCATTTTGCTGTGTCGTATAAATTTCTGGGCAGTGAATAATATTGTAGGCCGATGATGATGGTAAATGGTTATGGTTATGGTGAGGCGATGGGCTGGTACTGAAAGTCAGTTCAAGCACCAAGCTTGACTATACCAATCAATCAAAATGTTGTTTTATACAAAACGCTTGGTCCTTAATTACTTGAGTGAGTAAGAGAGAGAGATGTGTATGTGCCGGGGAGGTTAGAAGAGGAGATGATATGAAGTGATGACGCTGAAGCCAAGCATTCAAGTCCTTGTTGATCACAACTTAATGTCTCCACTGGTGCTCGGTACTGGTGATGCTGCGAGCGCAGTGAAGGCCAACGCTAATGGCTTCAATTCGGCGTAACACTTAATCATAATCAAAATTTTTTGCATAGCAAGGGTTTTTTTTGTGGTAAATGCGGAATTTTTGATTTTTTTTTGATGCGATAAACGGTTACGATGGCTAATTAATTGAATTATTAATTGGAACGCAGCAGAGGGTTGATATTTGGAATGAGTGTGTGGGGTTTTGAGGGATATGGTAATAATTGGAATGGAATGGAGAGCTATTATATACGCATCTAAAATATATGTTATATTTTCACACTGTTTTGCTATTTTATTGTGAAGAGGGAACACCGATTCAAAGGTACGATTATGATGCCCGTCTGTGAGAATTGATTGTAAATTTTGAAAGTGGAGAATAGAAAGACTAGAGTAAGGGATAAGGCAAAGAAAACACAATTTTTGTCACAAAGGTACATGAATTCTATGCTCAACAATTATTTTCGGGATTGTTTTCATCAAAAATTATTCCTAGTTTTTTAAAGTAAACTAAAAAAAAAGGCTGAGAATGCGATTTACTATAATAACATACCATTGGTGAAAGCTTAAATTGAAAGTGAAAGCTTACATTGAAAGATTATGTGATCACAAATTTAAGTATTCGCTGTTTTCTGTTGGGAGGCATATATTCGAGAAAATAAATCATTATACTAGCACCACAAATTCATCAACTTTTGATTTAAGTTATATAAGTAAAGATTTCGTCTAAAGATTTGTTAGTAATTTAACGATATTCACCAAAAAGGGGTTTGCTGTTGCGGTTCACACAATTTAGAATTTCGGAAAACTTAATTAATGTTTTAAATCATTTTCATAAGATCTTTTGTGAGAGAAAGATCAAATATTAAGATTTTAAGAAGAAACCTTTAGAAAACTGTTGGAATTTTGGAATGTTTTTTAGGGAACCGTCCAAATTAAATAGTTAGACCATACATTACTAGTGTTCCGTGTTCTAAAATAATCTTATAAAAATACTAACAGAGTTAGCAGGTTATTAGCAAGTTCTTGATGACCAAATTATGTCACCAGAACGTGACAAGAAAACTCTTATTTAAAGTATTTTGTGGCTTATTGTCCTATATATATTTTCCAAGTCTCAATAACCTGCCACAAAAATTTATCAATATCTTTAAACACAGAAAAATCGGTAAATTCGGATCAACAGCAACACTTGCACTTTCTGCGTTGATATTTAATTCAAGCTTGAAAATTAAGGTTTTAAATAGATTTACGTTGAGTTGTTTATTTCATCTTTTAGATCGAACATTTTTATCTTCTCTAAAACGGCCTGATAGATTTCGATAATATTTATATCTTTATTTGGCTTCTTCTATCCCCTAAAGAACCGTTATTGTAATCGGTCCGATTTGTCGAATTGAAAATTTTGACATTTCTCGACGTTTCAAGGTGCCTAGAGTCGAAATAAAAGATTTTTAGAAAGATGTCTGTGCGTGCGTGTGTACGTACGTTCGTATGTCCGTGCGTTCAAGCTCAAGAACCAGAAGAGATATCGACTTCAAATAAATTTTGTTATACAGATAATAAAGCAGAAAGATGCAGAAAGGACTCTGAAGATAATTGCGTGGGTGGTTTTTTTTACCATAGCAGTTTAAAAAAAAGGTGAAAATGTTGGTTAACCCTAAATATCTCACGAACCAATAACGCTAAAGACTTGAATTAAATTCTATATTATATATTGTAACGTGATACCAAACAAATATATTTTTAAAAGAAATCCAATTAATGGTTTTTTTTATAAATCGAAAAAGCTGAAAAAAAATATTATTTACCTAGAAAAATTTACGAACAAAAAACGATTTCATCTCCAAAACAATTTTATGCAACGAAGAAAAATCTTTTCAAAACTTTGAGATATTGGCATTAAACTAATTTTATATTTTAAAAATTTTGTTGTAAAATTTTAAGAAAAGTCGAATTGACAGTTTTTTTTTACAAAAAATAGAAACCTAAAAAAAAAAAGCCTAAAACTTAGTAAAAACTTACTTTCGACTCAAATATCTTTTCAAAAAATAAAAATATTGGCTTCAAACTTATTTTATCTCACAGAAAATATTTTTTTCGACTTTCAGTAGATTTTCCAACAGTCAGTTTTATAATAAAAAATTAAAATCTTCAAAAAATATAGTACGCAAAATTGGTAAAAATTGATATTCGGTTTTTGATATCTCGTGAACAATAGAAGATATTGACTTCAAATTAATTTCATTCATACAATTTGTATTTCTTTACATAAGAAATAATTTTTTTTAAGAAATGCTACTAAAATTGGTAAAAATTGGTTTTCGACAAAAATCTCGTTAACAAAAATAAATTTTGAAATCAAACTATTTCATTATATGCAAAATATTATTGGTAGTTTTTAAATTTTTAAGAATAATTCAACTGAGAACTTTTTTAACAAAACACGAAAACCTACAAACTTTTAAGCAAGATAAATCGACAGACAGGATGGGAAGTTATCAGTGTGGGTCGCATCCCAGCCTCTTTTTATTCTTTCAAAATTGGATCTTTGTTTATTGTTTGTTTCTATTAATTTTTAGAAGTTTTTTTTTGACTTTTTAATTATCACGATTTTATATTCGAGGGATATTTATCAAAAAAAATATTTTATTTCACATGCTACATAAATCTTAAATAATCATAGTCCGCAAATTTGTAAGTTATTTAAGCTCATAAAAAGCGACCATTTTTTGTGAATATCCCACTGACCATTTGGGTACTGAGAATCACTAATATCATTTAAAACATTAAACCAATGATCCTGAAAATCCGAATTATTTTAAGTTTCCAAAATTCTGATTTTCGATATTGACACATTTTAATAAATTGTTTGCTTTTTACGAATATCTCATTGAATGAGGTATTGAAAATATGTTTTTTTATCTTTGATAAAAGTTGATTACAAATTATTTCTGTATATTAAATAAAATCAAGTAAACATTTTCAAAGTTGACATATTTACGAATATCCCAAAAACAGTTTCATTAAGTTTATTGTAAGCCGCCGAATTCATTTTTGTTTATTTAAGTACAATTTTCAAGTAAGACGAAGGTCAAAAATCTTATAAACCAAAATATTTGAGGGACGACATAATAGTTTTTGTTCACAGTATTGGGATTAAAAGAAAAATTTAACTTAATATCCTCTCTCTTTTCAGACCCATACAAAACTATAAACTGAATAATTATGACGGAACTTCAGGGGTTCTTTCCTTAGAAACCATAAGAGTATTTCCCCATTGAAGACCTAATTACATGTCAACATCAGCTTTTTATATACCGGTACCAAGTAGTAGTACCGCCAGACTTTACTATACACACAAAATAAGAAATAAATTGAGAAAAAAGAAAAATGAAAACTCGTATCATTGTAATCAACCTTTTTTTACACAAAACTGCATCCGGAAATTGATTTCTCGCACAAACTCACCTTCACATAATAAACGAAGAAAGGAATTGCCTTTCCGTGCTTTGGAGAGGAAAATTTGCATCAGAAAAGAATCCAGACCTTCCTGTTTCCCACTCACTCTTTCCAGCCCAAACTTCGTATAGCTAGCTACAACATAGGTTCTAGAATCTAAAGTACAGCGACGTTCTCTCGAAGAAAAAAAAGGACATCTTTGCGGAAATAATTTTCTTCTATCCTCCTCAAAGTCCCCCATTCCTTCAAAAGAAGGTACAGCTATTGACCAAACTTAGAAGATAAATTTCAACAGAAGCATAAGATGAAGCAATATAGAAAAATCACTGCGAAATTATCGATTCTGGAATATCTGAAGAGCACTCAGGCCCATCAGAGAGATTCCCAACATCACAAGAAACACGGCAACACTATACTTTACCACCCATCATCAGAACAAACATAGATAAGCCGATAGATAGAATATTCCGCATGGCTTCTCAAGGCGTAGAACATAAATAAAATCTCTATACATCCTTCGTATAGATATTAATAATCCCAAACACGTACCATAATCAAGTTACGTGTTCTCGAATTCAATTGGCATTGTAAAAATTAATTAAATCTTCCTAAACTCTGCATTGAACCGCAGAAGCGCAATACTGAAACTCAATACTGGACTCGACCGATTCTATTATAAGGACCTCCCCAAACCCTAATCATACATATATGTATGTAGACCGATAAGTCTCCAATTTGATTGACAATCAAAATGTCGATATGGTAGGGGATAAGGATGCCGGCCGGAAGTGAGTCAGGAAAAGCCAGAAAACTATTGAACGCTCGCAGATTGGGAAATTTTCGAAGGTGATAAGGATGCTATGAGGTATATGAATGAATAGGACGCAATGTTAAACGGGTCAAGCCGGATGAAGATTGGACAACAAAAAGAGAAGAAAAAAAGAATAAGGCTGGCGTACATAAAAAGCCCTGATGATTAGACGTGCTCTATGTGTTGTGAATTTTTAACACCCCGAGACTTTTGTATTAGGATTCAACACCAATATTTTTTATTGAAAAAAAATCTGAGTAAACTTGGGGGTCGATTAAAAGACCAAAGCAATAGCTCCTATCTTCTGGTTCCTGGCTGATGGTTCATAAAACGCCGCCGCCATCATTGACGTCGTCGTCGTCGTCGCTTCGGGGAGAATCGTTCAGTTCGATTTTATAATACCTATGTGTGTGACTGTGATGTGCAGACAGATGAATGGAGACATAAATCCTTGTTAAATATACTGCAAGGATTCTCGTACATCACATAATATTTAAAATTGAACTCAATGTTAAATATATTTGTGTCGGTAGTGGAGTGAAAGGTGGTGGTGGTGGAGGAGAGGATAACTTTGCATCTATCCATCTATTCATAGGATTTTGCCTTTGAAGTCCTTGCATATAGAATTGGGAATTGGGACGTTTTTGCACCATATTTTTACATATATATATGTTTACTCCCGCCAATTCCTTTCGTCGCTCGTCGTTGTAGTCCGCCACTCGTTCTGCCACTTCCTCAATGAAGATAAAAGAGGAGCATCATCATTTTTCTCTTGTGTGTGGATTTACGAGTAAATGTACTTTTTTGGGAATAAACTTACACATAAACTCACAGGTTTTCTATTTTCTACTTTTCTTTTTTGAGTATAAAATAAAAGAGAAATTCCCGCATTTTATAAGTTCAAAGGACGAAATAATGCCACCGCCTGGCATCTATTTCTACACTCGTCTCCCCTGCAACACATCATCATCATCATCGTCACCGACATCGCATATTGGCAGGAAGGAAGCATTACGGAATTGGAAAAGTGATTTTTTATCATTTAAAATATCAAATATATTGGAAATTTTTTGTTTTTTGTTCGAAGGACGAAGGATGATGAGCGAGGAAAGAGGAAAAAGGAAGAAAAAGAAATGAACGCAGATTCAAACACGCAGAAAGGAAGATTGAAGTTAAATAAACAAGAGATTGTTTAGAGACGTTGTGTTCATCGTCGTATATAGCCGTGTATGTATAGGGTAGTTAAGGAATAAGGACCCAAATCGATATGGAAGGCTAAATTATTGAAAAGGATCTTGGGTGACAATGTTTTTGTATTTGTTTACAATGTGATTGATATTCAAAAGCAAGATTATTTTTTCGTATATGTATTTAAATTAGGGGCAAAATATACATTTATGCGGGAAATCAATTATATACAATAAGCTGCTTGGAAGTTCGATTGGAGGCAATCAAGCTAAATATTTAATTTTAAGGCTTTATGAGGATTTTTTTTTCAGAAATACTACAAAATAAATCGGCATTAAGGAAACGGGATTTAAGAAACATATCAGTGACTGCTTACAATAATTTTAAGGATGTACAGCGTATTTGCGATGAGACGTCTCCTTTCTATGATAATTTCTATGCATTATAACTGCTACCTATAGAAATACGTACAATTTTTAAGGTAGGTATATTGATTTTTGACCAAATTTTGTGCAAAATAAATGTATGTCCAAAAATTTCAATGTCATTAAATTTCTGGAAAAACCATAGTTTATTACTTTTTTTGTTTGTTAATTTTGTGTATGTACAGTTTTTCAATTCTTTATAAAGTTCAGTAACTATACGTCAGACCGTTCCATAAATTCGGTAGTTCTGATTTCTTGGTGACTTGTTTATGATGTTGACCTAATTAGTAATTCATGTGTCTGATTAATCGCTTATTGCTATTTTTAATGCTGAAGGAGAATTTTGTTTAATACGATCATGTTCTACGATCTTAAGGCAAATAAATGAACTATACAATTTAAGGTGCGTCTGTATATGGAACGGTTTTCAGAATACAGTTGTTCAAAAATTAGAGAAAATAATTTTTTTTACCAAAAATCGACAAAGATTGTATTTTGCAAAGTACTAGGTGTATAGAGACGGGATTGAGCACAAAATGAAGACAATTCAGTTAGCTTGAAATCGTAGAGTGTATTTATGGTGAAGAAACTATCCCATAAGGGTTTCAATCGACAATACCTGCCTTTTTGTTGCTTTAAACAACACTGACGCAACATTTTGTAAAAAGTTTCTGCTAGAGTGGATTCGTAACTTTGAGAAAAGTTATGTCACAATAATTTAATTGTTGACGTTGATTTCCAATCTTTTATTTTGTATGTTAACTCACTTTTCTGAAAAATTGCCCCTCCCTTCCAAGGGAAATTAGACCCCCATTTCATACTATTTTTTTCTTCTTTACGCAAAATCTTCTCACTCCAGCGTTATGGTATTCCTTGTGGCAAATAGTCCATTTTTGTTATTTAGTATTAATTAGTCGATTTTTGGTAAAAAATTATTTTATCTAATTTTTGAATAAGTGTATTTTATTTTATTTTAATTTTTGAATAACTCTTTTTGAAAACCGTTACATCGACAGACACAACTTAAGGCTCAAATTGTAGTTAATTTATTTGTATAAAAATCGTCAGGTGGAAAATACCAATGAGCGATAAAAAATCGAAATTTTTGAGGTTTTTCAGATTTTTTGACATGTTGCGTTCAGGACTCGATTTCGTAAGCTTGGATTATGAATAATACCAACATCATTAACAAGAGTAACCAAAATATCTGATATATCGTTTTTTTTTTTAAATTCAAATGGCAATGTTACTGGACGGTTATAAATATTGTTGGTATGCAATTAAGTGAAAAAAAATGTGTAAATGTTTTTAAAAATCCAAAATATACTCGTATTATGCATTTTTGGTCATTAAATATTATATAGATACAAAACTAACTTGTTCCAAAAATAAAAAAGAGGCTGGGATGCGAATAAAGCGACCCACACTGATAACTTCCCATCCCGTCTGTCGATTTGACTTGCTAAAAGTTTGTCTATATGTATCAATGTTTACCAAATTTGCGTACTATTTTTTGTAGATTTTATTTTATTGAATATCGAAAACAATAATTTCTGTGAAATAAAATAAGTTCGAAACCAATATTTTAAATTTTTGAAAAGCTATTTGAGTCGAAAGTAAATTTTTACCAAGTTTCAATATTGTTTTTTTATTGTCAATTCGATTTTTCTCAAAATTTTTCTGAATATTGAATACAATATTTTTTATAAAATAAGTTGAAAGCCATAATCTCAAATTTTTGAAAAGATATTTACTTTGAAAAACAATTTTTACCAACTTTTGTTTAATTTATTTTAGGTTTTAAATTTTTTGTACAAAAACTGTTAATTCGATTTTTTTCAAAATTTTACTGAATGTTGACAACAATATTTTTGAAAAGATAAAAGTAGTTTAAAGCCAATATCTCAAAGTTTTGAAAAGATATTTGAGCCAAAAATCAATTTTTACCAACTTTTATTAATTTTTTTGTAGGTTTTTATTTTTTGTAAAAAAAACTGTCAATTCGATTTTTTTTAACATTTTTCAGAATGTTGAAAACAATATTTCTTATAAGATAAAATAAGTTTGAAGTATTAATCTCAAATTTTTGAAGAGATATTTGAGTCAAAATTCAATTTTTACCAACTTTGAGTAATGTTTTTTTAGGTTTTTATTTTTTATAAAAAAAACAGTCAATTTGATTTTTCTCAAAATTTTACCAGATGTTAAAAACATTAGTCTTCGTTGCACAAAATTGTTTTGGAGATAAAATCGTTTTTTGTTCGTAAATTTTACGAGGTAAATAACATTTTTTTAAAAGGAATGGTCAATTCTAACAAGCTGACATTCTAGTACGAATAGTACAATAAAAAATAATAACAATTTTTTCAGTTTTTTTTTTATTTATAAAAAAAACCGTTAATCGAAATTTTTTTCCAAAAATACATTTGTTTGGTATCACGTTACAATATATAATATAAAATTTAATTCAAGTCTCTGGGGTTATTGTATCGTGAGATATTTAGGGTTAACCAAAATGTTCACCTTTTTTTAAACTGCTATGGTAAAAAAAACCACCCACGCAATTTTCTTGAGAGCCCTTTATGCATCTTTCTGCCCTATTATCTGTATAACAAAATTTATTTGAAGTCGATATCTCTTCTGGTTCTTGAGTTATGGACGAGGAAAAAAAACGTCGCATACGGACGTACGGACGTACGAACGCACACACATCTTTCTAAAAATCTTTTATTTCGACTCTAGGGACCTTGAAACGTCGAGAAATGTCAAAATTTTCAATTCGCAAATAGGACCCATTACAATAACTTAATATGGGAAGTTAAAAAAGAATAATTATAGTGTTCCACAAATAAAAGATTACTAAATTCAAGTTTTTTAGAGTGGGATTAAACATTTGCTAAAGCTGGGATTTTCCCAAATTAACTAATTTTGTATTGCTCATTAAGATTACCTATTTTCTGTGTCAATATCACGTCGCAATGATTCTTTAAATAGTACTTTCAGTGTCAATGTCCACTAAATGAATTTCTTTGGTTCTTGAATCTAGTATAGAACTAAATACGTGAAATTTGGTCATTTAACTGAACCCTTCAAAATATTGTTTTACACAATAGTAAATGACGAAAATTAAAGAAAGTTTCCAAATTTTTGGTGAACGCTGTTTGTACCCGTGGCTTGATGGTTAGTGCGTTGGACTGTCATGCCAGAGGTGTTGGGTTCGATCCCTGCCTATACCACCTAAAGTTTTTTTCACGGGTACTGCGAATAATTGACAAATTCTCCAAGAGTAATTCTTGTCATGAAAAGTGCTTTCTCAAATAAGCCGTTCGGATTCGGCTTAAAACTGTAGGTTCCTTCCATCCTTGATAACAGTACTCGCACACAGGAATGGTTGCAAGTCACTAGGCCCAAGTTGTCAACGGACTGTTGCGCCACCCAATTTATTAACTTCCCATATTAAGTTATTGTAATGGGTCCGATTTGTCAAATTGAAAAATTTGACATTTCTCGACGTTTCAAGGTCCCTAGAGTCAAAATAAAAGATTTTTAGAAAGAGATGTGTGCGTTCGTACGTCCGTATGCCCGTACGTTAGCGACGTTTTTTTTCCTCGTCCATAACTCAAGAACCAGAAGAGATATCGACTTTAAATAAATTTTGTTATACAGATAATAGGGCAAAAGGATACAGAAAGGGCTCTCAAGAAAATTGCGTGGGTGGTTTTTTTACCATAGCAGTTTAAAAAAAAGGTGACAATTTTGGTTAACCCTAAATATCTCATGAACCAATGACGCTAGAGACTTGAATTAAATTTTATATTATATATTGTAACGTGATACAAAACAGTTATATTTTTTGAAAAAAATCCAATAAACGGTTTTTTTTATAAATCAAAAAAACTGAAAAAAAAATTTGTCACTTCGAAAATTTTACGACCAATATATGATTTCATCTCCAAAACAATTTTGGGCAACGAAGAATAATGTTTTTGACATCTGATAAAATTTTGAGAAAAATCGAATTGACAGTTTTTTTACAAAAAATAAAAACCAAAACAAAAAAATTAATAAAAGTTGGTAAAAATTGATTTTTGACTCAAATATCTTTTCAAGACTTTGAGATATTGGCTTTAAACTTCTTTTATCTTTCAAAAAAATATTGTTTTCAACACTCAGTAACATTTTGAAAAAATAGAATTGACGGTTTTTTTACAAAAAATTAAAAACAGCAAAAAAAATTTACAAAAGTTGGTAAAAATTGGTTTTCGACTCAAATATCTTCTCAAAAATTTGAGATTATGGCTTCTAACTAATTTTAGCTTATAAGAAATATTGTTTTCAACTATAGGAAAAATTTTGAGAAAAATCGAATTGACAGTTTTTTTACAAAAAATAAAAACCTAAACAAAAAAATTAATAAAACTTGGTAAAAATTGATTTTCGGCTCAAATATCTTTTCAAAACTTTGAGATATTGGCTTCAAACTAATTTTGTCTTATAAATAATATTGTTTTTAACATTCGGTAAAATTTTGAGAAATGTTGGATAGACAGTTTTTTTTTACAAAAAATAAAAACCTAAAAAAAAACAATACTAAAACTAAAACTAGTAAAAATTTACTTTCGACTCAAATAGCTTTTCAAAAATTTAAAATATTGGCTTCAAACTTATTTTATTTCACAGAAAATATTGTTTTTGATAATCAGTAATTTTTTTATAAAAATACAACAGTCCGTTTTTTCATAAAAAAATAAAATCTCCAAAAAATAGAAAGCAAATTTGGTAAGAATTGATACATTTAGACAAACTTTTAAGCAAGACAAATCGATAGACGGGATGGGAAGTTATCAGTGTGGGTCGCATCCCAGCCTCTTTTTTGTTTTTGTATTTAAATTTAAAAATCTCAGCAAAGAATTGTTGTACCGAAGACTGAAGCTGAATATACCGAGTATTAACTATTCGGTTCTTATCATCGCTTAATTGAAAACATTATTTTCAAGACGGTGGAGTTATAATCGAAAAGTGTACACATTTGTTCTCACTTTACTGACTTAAACTGCTTAAAGCGGCCATAAGCCAGTAACCCTACCCTATTTAAATATATAAAATCAAAGATTTTTAGAAAGGGATTAAGCGTTTTCTAAAGCTGGCGAATTTCCAAATTCGACATTTTTTGTATTGCCCATTAATATTCCCTATTCTTTTAGTGAATATCCCATCATATTGTCTGAATATCCCACATAATGAATTTTATGGTTTTTGAGTCTAGTAGAAAACTAAAAAAGCATAATTTAACAGTTTTAATAAAACTTTGAATATTTTTGTTTTATTCAAATTAATATAGAATCTAATATTTGTACACTACATTGCATAGCAAAATTATAAGACTCTCAGAATTTTAGTGATTTTTCAAAATGTTGTATCTCAGGAAAAATCTGGAGTTAAATATCTCACAGAAAAAATTGTTTCACAGCGAAGGTTGAAGCTGAATAGAAATTTGAAGCTTATTTTTTTTATAATAAGCGCACACTCAAGTGAATATTACTACCCTTATTATGCAGCAACACAGTGTGAGCACTAGGAAGAGGAGAGAGGGTTTGAAAGGAGATGTCTGTGCACATTGGTTTTTAATTCCTGAATATTGCAATGACTTGGAAAAACAGAGTGTGGTAAGTCATTCCACATTCGAGTAGTACGGCTAAAAAACGAATTCCTGTATTTGACAGTACGGCCGAAGTTGGGCTCGAGGGTATACTGATGAGCATTCTTAGATGGGCAAATGCCATCCATGAATAATGGCAAAGAGGATATATCTCGCTTTAACGATGCTATAGACAGCATTGGGTTTTCGAAGCATTAAATTCCAGTAAGTTTTTTATTCCCCATTGTAAAATGCTATTTAGGTCGGAATTTAATGAGCTTATCATATTTTGTCGTTGCAGTTCCACATCCGAAGAAGCAGAATGTGAGTCTGAAAACGAATATGAAAACCTAAGAGTACTATCGTCAGCGAAACAATGTATTGGATAAGAAGTTGCAGACAGGAGATCATTAATAAAAACGATAAAGAGTGTTGGAGATAGAACCGAGCCCTAGGGAACACCAGCATTTATTTTGAGGTTTTCAGACTTGAATCCATCCAATACTACTTGTATTGAACGATTCAAAAGATAATTACTAATCCAATGAACTAGGGATTCATGAAAACCGAAAGCACACATTTTCGATAAGAGAGCCTGATGCCAAACCATATCAAATGCTTTTGATCAAGTGCAATAATCTTACTTTCTCCAAAACGATGTAAAGATTTGCTCCACTGTTAAGTGAGATGAACCATGAGATCACCAGTGGACCTATTGCTACGAAAGCCGTATTGTCGGTTATTACGAAGCTTTCGATCGTCGAGATATTTCTTGAGCTGATAATTAATTAGCGTTTCCATGACCTTGGAAAGAAGGGACGTAAGTGCTATCGGTCGGTAATTAGCGGGTGAGGAAGATTCACCTTTTTGGGGGATGGACTGGACAAATGCAGTTTTCCATCCGCTCGGAACGAGACCTGAGGAGTAGGACAGATGAAAAAGCTTACGCAGTGGTTTTGCCAGCGTTGAAGAACACCTTTTCAGAACAATAGCGGGGATACCATCCGGACCAGCGGATTTATGAATGTTGAGATCTTTAAAAAATCTTGCAACAGTATGAGTGCGAAAAAATATTGGTCCTATAGAATCACTAACTCGCTCAAGTACAGGCGGAGTCATAACACTCACTGGCAGCATAGAATTAATGTTAAAAGAATGTACAAATCTTTTTTCATCTCAAAAGGTCTCAAAACTAGCAACTCACAGCTTCTCCATTCGAAAAATGTTTACTGATATTTCCGAAAATTGTTTTCACTTAATGTTTACACTAAAAACTAGCAAACCCTCTCCTGCTTCGCTAGATTATAAAAATGCATTAATTTTGTCGAAAAATGTATAAAACACAGCTACGCAATAATTGATAGACATAAAAAGTACGAAATAATCAAAAGAAATATTAAAATTTTTGTTAAAATTCCAGTGTAATTTAAAAGTCTTGAAATTTCACTTTCCAACTTACGTTTTTAATCATTCAAAGTAAATAAACTTATTCCAAGATAATTTATCATCATTCTCATTATAAGACACTTACCTGTGTTATATGCTGTTAAATTTAAACCTCCTTAAAGTTTCGCATAAAATTTACTACGTCATCAATTATTTTTGAAATTTCCTTTCTCCCCTCCTCATTTTATTTTCGTAATGTATAAATGTAAATATACGCAACAAGAAAATATGTCTATTACTGTCTTCAGGAATTAATTTCGCCACTTGTACAGTAATTTTAATCAAGACCAAACATATACGCCCCTATCGATGTGACAACAAGGACAAAACAAATCGACTGTATAATTTTCCCCCCTTTAATGCTCTTGTTCTATTCTATACGTAGTAGGTTTACTTAAACACCACTCATTTCCGGTGTCATCCTTGTGAATGTTCGCGTTTATCTTATTCGCACGGTAATAAACAATCCGTACACTGAAATGCGAACGAAAAGCGAAAATCGAGGACCCACCCCACACCATACCTCCGCATCAGGATCATCTAGACAGACAAAGGATAATAATGTGCGCTTTATTAAGTTTATATACGCGCGATGCGACATATTACTTTTCCTTTACCTCTCGAGTATAGGTATAAAGTCTCACTTCGCAAACCATCCTCCGACAAAAACATTTTCATATATCCTTCTATAAGGATTCCATCAGGTGATGGGGAGTTGGAGGGTTAAGGGAGAATCTAAACCAAATGAAATAATTTCCATTGTTAAATGATAACCGTAAATCAAGTGGCAGCGAGCGTTGCGTTACGTTAAGTAGGAAAAACCAACCGAATACAACAAAATAACTGTCTAAGGCAATTGTTGGTATAAAATTGCCTAACGAAACGATGAACTTTATACTACCTCTATTTTAGTCTCTATATAAATGTTATCCTGGATCCTGAAAACAATGCAATATTGTTTGTTTGTTTGTTTGTTTGTGTGGTTGGTTGTCCTTGATGTTTATTAACGGTTAAGAGAGGGTGCAAAGCAAAAAGAGGGTGGCAGTGTTGCTTATGCTCCTTGTCCTTGTTCGGCGTGTCGGAAAATTCTAACAGAATTAATGTGTTAATATTTCGGTTGCGATTGTAGCGCCAAAGAATACTTCTTTTACCGTTATACATGCATACAAGAGTAGATATAGACAATGTTTAGACAATAATAACGAAGTTTTACTACTATCGCTCTCGAATGCCATCAGAAGAACAACAAAAACAAGCACTACAATATCCTTCTGAGGACGACGACGACGAATTGGTTGGATTATCTATGGTATTTGACATTGGGTAAGAACAACAATTTACAATGATTTAAAGTGTGAGGAATAAGACAACTATTCAAGACAGTGGTGAATAAGAGTTTGAAGCTTTACTTTGACTTTTCCAAATGAAATTGTAGGCAAATTTCTGCTTTTTATCAAATTTTCTTCGAAGGTGTTTTTAAAGTGGAAAAAGAAGTCTTGAAGTCAGACGGAAAAGGAAATCATTGTAAAGATACAAAGTATTGAAATAAAATGTAAACAACATTTAAAACAGTTTTCTTCACTCTTTTTTAACTTATATCAAACTTCAAGTTGAGGATATCTGCGTAGCTTACAACTGAGTAACTATAGTAAGTATATTTTTGAAAGTTGGTCCTATCACAGTTCAGAATGTTACCGTTCAAGCCCATACGAGCTCTGATTTCCACAAGACGGTGGCGGCGGCGCGCACTAAAGTGGACTTTTGAAAAATTGTGAGCATTTAATTTCGGTGCCGTGACATAAGGCCAAGTGTCATAAGACCAAATTTTGAAATTTGGCCTTATGACACTTTTCGAAAGCGTCATAAGACCAAATTCCAACGTTTGGCCTTATGTCGCTTTCAGAAAGTGTCATAAGGCCAAATTTTTTTGCGACTTAAGACCAAATTTGTTTTGATGTTTTCTTCAATAACAAAAACCGGTCTTTACTGTTAGAATTATGAAAGAAGTTGTTAATATAGGCACCTGCCTGGCGACTTTACATACCTTAAGCGGAGCAACGGAGTTGCGTGAGCGGGTGTGACCCCGAAAAAGGGAGTCAAAATCCTGAGAACCCGCGAAGCGGGCCACCCACAGGTGCTTTTATTGAAAGAAGTTGTATGTAAAGTCGTCAGGCAGGCGCCTATATCAACAACTTCTTTCAATAAAAGCACCTGTGGGTGGCCCGCTTCGCGGGTTCTCAGGATTTTAACTCCCTTTTTCAGGGTCACACCCGCTCACGCAACTCCGTTCCTCCGCTTAGGGTATGTAAAGTCGTCAGGCAGGCGCCAATATCAACAGCTTTTTTGAATAAAAGCATCATCTCAGGTGATGAAGATAAAGTGTGAAAGTGACATAAGACCAAATTGGCCTTAAGTCACTTTGGAAAGTGTCATAAGGCCAACCGTTGAAATTTGGCCTTATGACGCTTTCGAAAAGTGACATAAGGCCAAATTCTAAAATTTGGTCTTATGTCACTTGCCCTTATGTCACGGCACCTTTAATTTCATGTTTTTCCAATAATCAAACCTTTGGGCCATTTTCGAGGGGTATGTGTAATGTCTATGGTCTTCAGAAACAATCCAACTGTAATTGACGCTTTGCCAATATTACTCGTGTTGTTCATGAGATATCAGTCGCTATGCTTTATAATTGGATCTTCTGAATGGACCACCTCAAACGTAGTCGTGGGTAACATTAACATTATATCATTTTTTAAAAGTATATCGTGAATTATTTTTTTAAAATATGATACAAATTGTAAAGTCATATTCATATTTCAAAATTTGATTGTGGTGTTTTCAGATTTAAGGGCCTTAAATCAAAAGTCACATAGAATCCCCATAAACTTGCCTCAATACAACTTTCTTATTAAAAATTTAATGCAATGAACAAAAATATAGGCTTACGTTCACATGACTTGTTAGCATGAGTAACTGAATCCAATTTTTCTTGTAGACCTAGGAAAAACAAATACTCTCTTTCTCTCTTTCTGATAAAGCGTCATAACGAATTAGGATAGGATGTTGAGATTTGGATGTCCCATACTTTGGTGAAGATTTTGTGAGGGACTTGAGAAATGTAATCTCAGAAATTGTAACTTTTTAAAAGTGTTAATTATTGCGCAAACCAAATTTGTAATTCGCATGGCTTTTGAGTAGTTGAATTTTTCGCTCAAATAACTCTTAAGTTAGCGGACAAGGTTTTGAATAATGTAAAAGTTATTTTAAGTCGGTATCCAAATTTGAAGAATTTGAAATGTTTTTAAATTGTAAAATGTTTGCTTTAAAGATTGATACAAATTATCTGCATTCCCCGAAATGCTTTAAACAGAAAAACAATGTCATCTATGAAATTTAGGCTTACCTTTTCCTGATACGCGGTTATTCTCCAGTTTTAATCGCATAATTTTGAGTCCGACTCCAGGAAAAGTTAGAACAATATTAATTATAATTATAAAGTAAGCTAAATAGCTTTAGTAGCCTACCATAGGTCTACCTTAAGTATGTAGGTAGTTTAGAATTTAGAACTGTAGTTTAAGTGCTTGAAGATTTTGCTTCTTTTCTTTTCAGGAGCTTCTTTAATATGGTATGCCTATTTTCGACGCTGTGATGTTGTTTATTCTATTAGGCCCATGTTTGGCTTGCCAGTCTTCAATGTACAGTTCATTGGTTAAAGTGTTTGATTTATAATAAAAAAACTTCGGCTGAAAACTCGAGTCTGGGGTAAGTTCTATCTCCTGGCTTTGGATTGTGGCTTTGTACCTGTTCTTGCAGGTAACATTTAGTATTGTTCTTCGATTTTTCCTGGACCTTCGACTACTGGTTATCGACGTCTTTCGGTAGATATCAACAGCGTTCTCTTTCTCTTAACACTATTTACCGACTAAGGTATTTGCTTAATGAATCCTTT
Source organism: Eupeodes luniger (assembly GCA_951509635.1). Classification (NCBI taxonomy): domain Eukaryota; kingdom Metazoa; phylum Arthropoda; class Insecta; order Diptera; family Syrphidae; genus Eupeodes; species Eupeodes luniger. The sequence continues at coordinate 6,650,489 of OX608073.1, forward strand.
CCCACTTGGTTGAGCGTGGAGGTAGTGTATGAATAATTGTATTTTGTTTCTCTTCTGCAAAGATATGATTTAATCTGCTGTAAGCTGTTATATAAAAAGAATCGACGCTTCAAAAATATATTCAGCTCTACATTTCTCATCAACCTTTAAAATGACTTCCTACAACATTTAATGGGTAGATGGGTAAATTGAAATTTATTTGAAACTTCTCAGCAAGATCTTGCAACTCTCGTTACCAACTATTTTGATCTTGTATCGATTTTATGGTCACTCTTTTCACGACTCGTGAATCATTCATTTTAAAAACGTTAAGCAAGAATTCCGCTTGTAACTTCAATGTTTTTATAAACAGAGGAGAGAGACCCGTTTACAATATGATGACGTCTTTTTATTTTGTACTTGAATTGTACTTTTTACATCCTAATACTTGCAATCCATACAAAAAAGTATGCTCTCAGCTTCTGCTTCGAAGACTTTAAACTTGCTGCTATGCGCTATAAACTTATTTATAAAGCATTGTTTCCATGTCATTTTAATAGCAGTTTTCGCTTTAACCAATTTCTCCTTCAAGTGTTTAAATTATTTGTAACAATTATGTCACGTAGTACCCGTGGCTGGTTAGTGCGTTGGACTGTCATGCCAGAGGTCTTGGGTTCAATCCTTGCCTGTGCCATCTAAAGTTTTTTTATCACGGGTACTGCGAGGAATTGACAAATTCTCCAAGAGTAATTCTTATCATGAAAAGTGCTTTCTCAAATTAGCCGTTCGGACTCGGCTTAGAACTGTAGGTCCCTTCCATTCCTGACAACAGTGCTCGTACACAGGAATGGTTAAGAGTTGTAAGTCACTAGGCCCTAGTTCTCAACGGATTGTTGCGCCACCCAATTTATTTATTTATTTAATGTCACGCACACATTAAATATTTTCGCGATTAAAGCTCCATTTTTCATTTGATGCATTAGGTCCACCAACACTTTTAATAATTCTTAACCTTTGATTTATCGATATTAACTATTAAATTCCATACTTGGCAATACTGGTAAACCCTGTTAGTCAGAGTTTTCGGAGAATGCCCAAACATGACTTGACTATATCGTCTGCTAACAGCAGTGCCTTAATCCGCATCCCTGCAAAATCCATTCCACCGGAAGGCAGTTTAAAGGGTTGTCTATGAATACTGTAAGCAAAGTAGGGTTTAATGAACAACCTTGTCGCACTCCCGATGAGGTTACGAACCAGTCAGAACGTTCTTCGCTTCTCCATACTGCCGCCTTGGATCCTCTAAATAGGTTTTCAAGAATGCGACCAAACTTCAATGATAACCCAAGACTATATAGCATATAAAATAGTGCACCTCGATCGGATGTATCAAAAGCTGCTTTAAAATCGATAACAAATACACACATCTTTTTACTTGTTTCAAGAAATTCTCTGCCAAGCTCCTGAATATAAAAATGTTATCTATTGCTAAATATCCAGGTCTAAAACAAGATGCTAATCGGACTGCTTATGCTTTTCAGTATATATTTTTCTTAGTTTTACATATGTAGCTCTTTAAAGATCTTATAGGCCTCTATTCAAGGACCCTTAAATAATCCTTGGGTACCCGAGTCGAAATTTTGGCCCTATTCTGATCCTTAAAAGGATCTTTTCTCCTCATTTTCTCCTACATACAGACAAATGAACCTCATAACATCCTTAACGATTTTTCATCGTCTTCATTTCATCCTACATGAATCTTAAGGATTCTTTCCGTTTTCTACGCATATTTTGTGAACCTCATTTCGTCCTAAATGAAAGTTTATTAATCAACGTTAACGATGGAGCTGGTAAAGTTGACAACACCAACGACGAGGACAACAACGACAACAGCCAGTTTACATTATTTTCAACGTCCATTATTATGTATATTGGATCACATGACCTTTTGATTCGTTTAATAATTTTCTTCATTTAGCTTAATAAAGGCTACAACACTAAAACGTTTTCTAAACTTGCGTTACAAGACTTTTCAACATCACTGTCAATCGCAATGCCACAACATTAATGGCGCATTCACTATTGTTTTCAATTCATTTAATTTTCACAAAAACAATGCACCATTAGTCAGTTTTTCTTTTTACAACCCTTCATTTTAACAATATCCGTGTCGCATCCTCACATCTTCCTTCTTCCCTTAAACAAAAAAGCCTCCAATCTCTAAAAATATCCTTATATCTCTTCTATCTCGAGTATAATAACGTAACAAGAACACAACCCAAATGATTCCCACATGAAAGTGAAAAACTTTATTTTTGTTGCAAGTAATTAAACGCTAAACAATGAAAATAGCAAAGCACACCTTTTATATTCTTTATTACTTCTTTATAACACAGAAGACAGAAAAAGAATCCTTTTTGGTGAGTTAAGGTTAGAGATGGTGTCCTGGTGCGGGTTCTGGGTGTTGAAGCTGATGCTGAGCACTGAGGTTGGGGTTTTGCGTATTATACTCGTATTTTTTGGGAAACATTGATTCTGTCAAGATGGCAGAAAATAAATGTTTTCAAATCCTTACAACTACGCCAACTATGCATATACACCAAAGCGAACTCCTCTTTCCATCACAAAAATAAAACGGCAGTATTGTGTGTCCTTATTATAAGACAAGAAGATAACTGCTTTTCGAAAATGTTCATTTCACAACATCAGAGCCGGAGTCGGAGTCGAAAACTACGGAAACTTCTTCACAGCTCCATAAAATATATCTATACACCATCACCAGCAACGAAATACCCTAAAGTTGGTAATTAAATTGTACAGAGAGCGGTGTTAATAGTTTAAAATGGCTTTGCAAAAGACGACAAAGCATCAGCAACAGCAACAGCAAGAACAAGAAGCCCCTCTGTTGTTAGCCCGTTACTAGAAAATTTAATTATACTTAGAACAAGGGTTGCCATGTATAGGAATACGGCTACCACAGCCACAGAGCACCATAACCGTTCCATCGCGATTAGACGTCTCAATTCCAATTTGTAACGGTAGACTAACGTGCCAAGGAATATTTATCTGAGCTTGCTCCTTATGGTGTACTACTGCAGCCATATACCGCTATACAGACTACCACCACCATATCGCAACGCCCGCCAGTGATAGAGCGAGGCGAGTGCCTATGACGCTGATTTACGCTGATGTGCGATACTGACACTATCTTTGCTTAGGAAAAGAGGGCGGAAAAAATGGTCACACTTTATGCCAGACTTGTGATGACGACCGACGGGGACGACGACGACGACGATGTCATCATTGTCACCTTCACATGGCTCGAGGGGGTTCCTCAAAGGGTTCATGCAGGTTTATATATATACAGAACCAGAGAGAACACCTTTTCATCTAGCAAAATAAATATCACCCTGCCTGGCTTGACTTCGATGGAGTGGAACGTATGCAATTTTTCCAAGCTTAATGGAGACGGAAAATGGTTTGGGGCCCAACGAGGCAGGCAGGACGAACGGTTTAGAATAATGATGGCTAAAAGAGTACCCACAATGGTGGTGTCTCTTTGTCTTTATATCTTTCTTTTTCTATTTCCAGTTCGCCTATATGGTGATGTAGTGATGGAACGATGTACGTTCATTAGGACCGGTGAAGTACCGGAAAGTTAGCCATCCATTCAGTGGAAATATATAGGTATAAGGTAACGTAAGGTAAAGTAGACACACACGGTAGTTACGCCATCAACTGTGTCGAATGGAGAAAGGACACCATAAGGAGGAAACAGTGTTAAGGACGATATACTCGTACCATAGGTATAAAAGAATGGTAGTGGGTTGGTAACTCGTTTGCTGGGCTAAATGGAAAAAAAATATAAATTTGGTTACTATTATGCTCGGGCAATGTAAAGTCTCTAAGGACTTTTTTAAAGGTATTTTGTTGATCAGAATGGAATATCTACACATGGAAGAAATGTGTTCATTATTTACTTCTCGAACGTGCTCATCAGAAAATGAAACGTTAGCAATAATGAGGGTTATTAGACATTTTGTTCACTAAACATTCTAAATCCTTAAATTCAGAAAACCCAAAGTCCGGAAAAACAAAATTGAAGAAAATCAAAAATTCTGAAAACTTTAAAATCCAAACCATTTTTCAAAAATTTGACTTTGCTGTTCTTTACCTAAAACACAAAGATAATCTGAAAACCCGGGTAAATTCAATAACAAAAAATTATCCAAGACCCAAATTACAAAATTTTACAAAAAAAGGTCCCCAAATCAAATTAATTAAGCTTATGGAATTTCTCTTGGGGATTTTTTTCTGAATTTTATTTGGAATTATAAACCTTAATACATTTTTTTCAATTTTTGAAGGGTAATTGAGTTTTTGGGGTTTTTATTTTTATCATCGACTCTTTGATATTTTTTATTTGTGGGAATCACACTTCCTAAAAATGTATCCAAATAGTTTTGCACTTTGGATTCATGGGATTTTGAGTTTTTTGGCCTTACAGGGTTTACACATACCAATCCCGTAAAGCCAAAAATATTGGTTTCCGAATTTTGGGATTCTCGCTTGGATATTTTTGGTATGATTTTGTCGTTTAGATACACATTTTCAACAACGAAAAATTTGTCAGATATAGTGAAGTTTATTGACAATTTTTAATTTCCCATAGGAAGTTATTGTAATGGGTCCGATTTATCAAATTGAAAATTTTGACATTTCTCGACGTTTCAAGGTCCCTAGAGTTGAAATAAAAGATCTTTAGAAAGGGTTCGTACGTCCGTACGTTTTTTTCGTAGTCCATAGCTCAAGAACCAGAAGAGATATCGACTTCAAATAAATTTTGTTATACAGATAATAAGGCAGAAAGGGCTCTCAAGAAAATTTCGTGGGTGGTTTTTTTACCATAGCAGTTTAAAAAAAAGGTGAAAATTTTGGTTAAACATAAATATCTCATGAACCAATGACGCTAGGGACTTGAATTAAATTAAATATTATACTCGTATGTTGTAACGTGATCAAAAACAATTATATTTTTGGAAAAAAATCAAATTAACGTTTTTTTTATAAATAAAAAAACTGAAGAAAAAAAATTGTCACCTCGAAAATTTTAGGACTAAAATATGATTTCATCTTCAAAACAATTTTGTGCAACGAAGAATAATTGACTAATTGATTTTTTTTTTATAAAAAATAAAATCCTAAAAAAAACATTACTCATAGTTGGTTAAAATTGAATTTCGACTCAAATATCTTTTCAAAAACTTAAGATTAAGGCTTCAAACTTTTTTTATTTTATAAGAAATATTGTTTTCAACATTCTGAAAAATGTTGAGAAAAATCGAGTTGACAGTTAAAAAAATAAAATAAAAACCTAAAAAAAAATTAAATTGTAGAAATTGTTTTCAACTCAAATATCTTTTCAAAAATTTGAAATAATGGCTTCTTACTAATTTTAACTTATAAGAAATATTGTTTTCAACATTCGATACAATTTTGAGAAAAATCAAATTGACAGTTTTTTTTACAAAAAATAAAAACCTAAAAAAAAAACAATACTAAAACTTGGTAAAAATTTACTTTCGACGCAAATATCTTTTCAAAAATTAAAAATATTGACTTCAAACTTATTTTATTTCACAGAAAATATTGTTTTCGCTATTCAGTAATTTGGTTTAAAAAAAAAAAAAAAAAAAAAAAAATTTCACTATTGATTAAAATCTCGAGTTCAAAATTTTGAACGAATGCAAAATTTGTTAAATAGTTTATTCATTATGTCCTAAATGAAAAAAATAAATACCCATAGATTAAAGCTATTTTTGTTGATGATAGCCTTTATTTAAGTATTGTAAATAAATAAATAGGGTAAAAGTCAGACCCGGACAGTCACAATCAAAAAATCCCGAAAACGCAAGTTCCAGAGAATACACAATTTCTATTACTCAAAATTCCAAAAATTCAAAACCTCAACCCTTATTAATTTCCTTTTTTTATCTTCAACCAAACAAAGTAATCCAAAACATTCCCAAAAATTCAAACCCCATGGGCAAATAAAGTAAAGATTAAATCCCCAAGAAAAAGTCCCCTAAAAGAAAATGAAAACATAAGAAATGCAAGTAGTCAAACAACAAAATAAATATTTGAAATTTGTTCTTGGGGATTTTATCTCTTGGGGTCTTATCTTTAATCTGTTTACATATTTTTGTATTGTCTACAGGGCAAACATGACATGCCCTGAAAAACTTGGGCAACATCTTTAGGATTTTGGGTTTAAAATTTGGGTGTCTTCTCAAACATCATTGTTTTTTTTCAGGATTATGTGTTTTTTGAGTATATAGATTTTACGTTCTGATCTCTCGGTATTTTGCTCTTGTATTTTAATTTTTTAGATCTTCGGGATTTGAGGTTTCCTGATTTTGAATGAAACCTATGAGAAACTACTTTAAAGAGAAGGATGTTGAAATTTTTCAATGGCAAGCATACCTTAACAATGTATGAGAACTTTATGTAAGTACGTCAAAGAATTAGAGTGCTCGCACTGACCTTATGTTATAAGTTACGTCAGAACAGACAAATTGCAACGAAAAAATATTCTTGCTGCCTTGATTTCCTGTATTTAACACACAATATGTTAATACAAGCTGCTCCACGTGTCATTACTCAAATGCTTTATTTTAAAACAAATTTTGTTAGCATAAAAAAGGTTATAGTGAGCAAACTTTAAAAGATAGACACATGCTTCCGCGGACTTTTTTTTAGAACCATTAAAGGAGACCAAATCTGTCATACATAATTTTAGCAACACTTTTACCGTTTCCGCAGTGCATGTAGTGGAAACTCTCAAATGTGAAAAAATCCCCGATTCTATTAGTCTTAGCGTAATATTTTATAGCCTAAAGCCCTCCTTAAAAAATGGGCTATTTAACACTAAAAGAAGCTTTTAAATCAAGCGTTCAAACAAATGCTCCAACTTTATTATATTAGAGTATAGATTTTACCACCAATAAAAGTTAAACAATAAAATAAAGCCATTTTTTCGGAACTTTTAGTCAGCTCAAACCTCAATTTTCTTCTTATATTGACTTTTTTCTAATTGTTTTACTCTAACATAGTAAAGCTCATCTAACACTTAAAACTCTTATTTCATACCACACAAACCTTAAAATACTGCCCCCTCTCATATATCAAAACAAGAGCTCACTATATTGTAGCTTGCACAAGTACCTATGTATATAGGAACATCTTTACGCCTGATGCCACACACCACACATTGCTTTTTAAAAAATGACAATCACGGGATCGTTTTTTACGTTTTCCAGCCTTGTTGTTTTTTCCTTTTTATTCGATTTGGTTATCTCCTTTTACCTCAGTTTCCTAGACAAAAAAAAACACCCTGTCCATATACACATAGATTCCAGGTTAAAATTGGTTATCCACCACCGATATTTGTAGCCCCTATTTGCAGCAGAAATAAAAAAGGAAGCACATGCAAAGGTCCATGGGATCTCGGTGCAGAAATAAAAAATTTCAAAAATTGGCGATTCATGATGATACCCCAGAGAGCACGGTTGGTTAAAATAACATATCATAGGTTAAGGCATCAAATCACAAAGGAACATCAGAAGATTTATGTATTGCAACCTGCGACCTGCGATACAGGCGAGAAAGAGATGCAAGAAGTGTAAGAAGAAGAACGCAAAATAATATTTAAAAGCTAGCAAAAGGACTACTAAAAAATTCACATTAAGGATTTCCAATAAAGGTGAGTGCGAGTGGAGTAAGTGCCCTCGGGAAGTGTAAACACGAAAAATTGCTGCTTGAAAAACTACTTAGCCTTATGAGAGAAGAGAAGAGTAGAGTAGGGAGCGTGGAACAGACAGAGAGGAATGAAAGATAACAATGGAGAATGGACCATCATCGTCTTGATGGGAAGTTATAACATCAGCCAATTTCATTAAAAGCTATTGCCCTCGATATGTTTTTCCGCTGACATCCTCATTTTCTGCCATCAGCAATATGAAAAAGTAGAATTTTTTCTAAGGATATGTACAAGGATATGTACATGGAGCTAACAGCTAATTTTAAATCCAATTCATACAGTAATTGCTTCTGGGCACTTACCGCAGGTGCACATGGTCTGGAATCTGAAGTTATAAAGCTAAAGCTAAAGCTAAAGCCATATCCTGGCTCATCCTGTTTCTGGTCCTGGATCCTGAGTCCTGTTCCTATAGTCATACAACAACTTTATGATCCGTGTACGCTTTGGAAATAATTGCTCCTTCACCATAAAAGGAGTATCCCTTCCCTTCTATACTTTGATACCGACTGCAAATGCAGCAGCAGCAGCGGTATACTGCAGTGTAATTGGATTTCGCAATCTATTGCCGGACATAACACGTTCCGCCATTATACGTTTCATATAATCATAACGTTTCGCATCTAATATCATCCAATACTTTTCAATACTGGGCGAAATGAAACAATTCCTGGAAAAGTAATTTTTGATGTAAGAAAAAAGAGGAAAAAAAAACAAATCAAACATTTTGAGGAACATTTTCCTAATTTTAAACCCTTGTATCTACGAAAATTGAATTATTTCTTCTCAAGACCCCAAGACTCCGAGCAAGACGAAAGTTAGAAAAGAATATAAAAAAATCATACTCGTATCAAACAGAGCCACTTATGTCGTTCGTATATTCAAAATTGAATTTTTGGTCCTGCTGGCGCTTTATTTAGAATATTTATTTCCTCTCTTAGTCGCCTTTGCCTTTTGTACATCCCGGATGCATATTTAACAAGAGAACAGGAAATATACTCGAACTCCGCATATTGTGATGTGCAATATTTTCGCTCCGTCCTCGTCCTCGTTCTCGTTCTCGTCCTCGAAAACCATCAGGTCCTTGTTAATTTCATAGTTGAATGGATATATATAAAGTGAGATGTATATTTTTGGGTGATGTGTGTTTTGTTCATTCAGAGAGAGAGAGCTTGTGCCGGTCGCGTCCCGGTCCCAGTCCCAGTTTCGGTCCGTGTCCGGGGTGAATTCTCATGTTGGAAACTTATGAACTGTTCGAGCAAATATACCGGCTTGAATCTCCCTTTTTCTTTATTTAGGTCCTTTATCCATGTTTGGTTACTTTTTTGAAAGGGTGAGTGAATTTCTGCTGGCCACACTCCAGAAACCCAGGAGTTACTTCTTCACTTTTATATACTCGTACTTTCGAATAACCATTCAATTTGAATTTGCCAGAAGAAGAAAAATAAAATTACGTATAAATAGAAAGTCCTTTGGCCACTTCAGGAATATGTATTTTGGGGGAAAATTTAGAGAGAGTTGGAGAGTCCTGTGAATAAAATAAATGAATTGGCTTATTCGTTATTTTGTGTTCGATGTCTTTTTTGTATTTATTTATTTTCTTATTTTTTGAATGATGGAAGAAATTATTTGAATGAATTGGACCGAATGTGGGGTTCAAAATTCGAGTATGTTTTTTCAAGAATATTGGCGTAGAATGAGTCTGATTTTTTAGGATACTCTTTTGGTAGAAAAATATTTGAATACTGTAAATATCTTGCTTTGAATGGATGTGAATTTGTAGTGTTTGTCGATGTGTATTGGGATAGGGTGACATTTTGAATTAAGTTACGTGTCCATCTTCCTTTCTATTGAAGACTTCTTATTTAGTTTAAAATAAGGAATTTGAACTGTATTACAAAACTAATAAATTAGAGCCGAGAGGTATCTTGATTATAGACATTGAAGATTCTATCGCTGAACGGGAAAATGAAACCTAATTGCATTGTTAAATTATATAAGGTCCTGTCAAACGCAGCTGTCATTTGAAGTGCCATTATATTATTTGAATGTTTGCAAAGAAAATTTTACAGGGTTATCCATTTTGCGGTTTAAAAAGTAAACGTACATAAAACACATATAAAACATTTTTTTTTCATGATTTTTCTTTTTTATTATAAATGTTGAACGTTGGCATTATGTGTAAAATACTACATTATTTAAATGACCACCACGCGGATTGTTGAAAGCTGCAATTCTTTTGAGGTAATTTTCGACCACTTTTTCACACATATTGGGCGGTATCTCAGTCATAACTTACCGAATGTTGGTTTTTGAGTGCTCAAGAGTTAGTGGTTTATTTGCATAAATACCTACGGTCTTATAACCGAAAGACCACAAAAAAAGTCAAGCGCTGCCAAATCGCACTATCTTGGTGGCCAGTTGATATCACCACGACGAGAAATTACGCGGCCAGGAAATGTCTCTTGCAATAAAGCCGCATATTCGCTCGAGTTGTTGAGTGTGGCATGTGGCACCGTCTTGTTGAAAAAACATATTTTCCAAGTCGTATTCTCTAATAGCAGGCACAAAAAAGTCTGTTATCATATGACCATAACGCTCCGAATTGACGGTGACAGTCTTTCCATCGTCATTTTCGAAGACGAAAACAACCGAAGGAAGGTATTTTAAAGTCTTTGCGAACTCGAATTCCTGACGTTGCAGATCAATCCATCAACACCCTTAAGTTGTTTTTTACCTCTGAACCTAATAAATACACAATCAGTGTATTGCAGCCTCTAGACACACCAGAACATTGTATCGTATCTGCAAATTTCTCATGTCAAAAAAACCCAGCTAAAGAAAAAACTCCTAAGAGAACCGTTTGGCAAATATGAGAAAACAAACTGGGACGGTCTCAATGAATTCTTCAGGAACTTTAACTGGTCCCTATGCTTCCTCGATAGTGACGTTGATTCCAGCGCAGATATGGTTACAAATTTAATTCTTTGTGGAATGAGACATTTTATTCCGAATAGGGTAAAATCTATCAAATCCAAGGAAAACTCATGGTTTGATTCGAGCTGTAAAGAGGTTATTAGGATCATAGATGTAAGTTTCCGGATTAATAAAGCCAACAAGTTCAAACGAGCTAGAAAGACCTGCAACGGTCATATTCGACGAATCAAATTTTTGCATGAACAGAAATTAAAGTAGTAAAAATTTCTATCGTCATTTGTAAAAAACGTACGAAACACCACGTCATCCTCGGTTCCAACGCTCGTCCACAATGACACTCCCTATGTAAGCTCGATTGATAAAGCCAATTTGCTTGCAGCACAGTTTGCTTTTAATTCGACGCTACCGGAGAGTGTCATGAGTCCTCCTGTTCTTGAGAGCGTAAATGATTTTATGGGACGAATCTTCTTCCGGACTCGTGCAGTTGCAAGAGTACTAAAAGACCTTGACATACACAAATCCGCTAGCCCATATAGCATCCGCTCTATTGTTTTGCAGCGGTGTTCTTCAACGCTGGCAAAACCACTGCGTAAACTTTTCCATCTTTCCTACTCTACAGGTCTCTTTCCGAGCGGATGGAAAACAGCATTTGTACAGCCTGTCCCTAAAAAAGGCGAATCATCCTCCCCCACTTACTATCGTCCAATAGCACTCACGTCCCTTCTTTCCAAGGTCATGGAAACGCTGATCAATTATCAGCTTAAGAAATATCTCGAAGAACGGAAGCTTCTTAATGACCGGCAATACGGCTTTCGTAGCAATAGGTCCACTGGTGATCTCATAGTTTATCTCACCGAACAGTGGTGGAACAAATCTTTACATCGTTTTGGAGAAAGTAAGATTATTGCACTTGATATTTCAAAAGCATTAGGTAGAGTATAGCATCAAGCTCTCTTATCGAAAATGCGTGCTTTTGGTATTGAAGAATCTCTTCTTCGTTGGGTTAGAAATTACCTTTCTAAACGGTTCAATACAAGTTGTATTAGATGATTTCAAATCTGACACTCATAAAATAAATGCTGGTATCCCCCATGTCTCCGTTTTGTCTCCGACTCTCTTTCTTATATTCATAAACGATCTCTTATCTGCCATTTCTAATCTATTAAACTGTTTCGCTGACGACATTACCCTTTTCATATTGGTTTCTAGATTCCCATCCTTGTCCTTCGGATGTGGAACTTCAATAGCAGTGTATGATAAGCTCATTAAATTCTGATCTCGACAGCATTGTACAATGGAAAAACTAATTTACTTTCAGTACTCGGTATGTGTATCACAGATCATCTCTTATGGAATGATCACATATTCGATATCGCCAAAAACGCTACAAGGCACTTAGGACTTCTCCGACGGTGCAAGAAATGTTTCACCCCATCTAATCTGGCTATAATTTACAAAGCCTTCATTCGTCCAAAACTTGAATACAACTCACATATTTGGGCAGGTGCCCCTTAAACAAGTTTAAGTCTTTTAGATCCAAAAAAGAGCTTTGAAAATGATAGGCGATAGAAGTATAACCGAAACATTTACATCACTCGAACATCACCGCAATTTTTCATGCCTTTCGTTGTTTTACAGATAGTTTTACAAACATTTTTACAGGAAAGCTCATCAGTTTATCCTCGAGCTCAATTTCGGACGTACTTTTTTAACCACTCATCGAGAATGTGGAATTCTTTACCCAACTCCGTTTTTTCCCCCCATTTCAATATTCAAATATTTTCTTAACACTCGCTCTGTGTTTAAACGTAAAATTTTCGTTATTCCTACTTAACATAATAAAACACTTAATTATGCTAAATATTTAAAATTTCAATTTATTTCGTTTAAAATTTGGACACAACTTAAATGTTTACCAATTTTTTGACATGAAAAACAAATATTTGTTGCACTGCTATTAAATTCTAAAAAATTTCCAAAACCCATAAACCTTTTCTGCAGATTCATTTAAAAAAAATAGCTCAATTTTATATTTCAGTAGTCTGAAAAGTTTGAAAGAAGTGAATAAAACTTTCAATAACTTTCGTGCTTAAGCAATGTGACTAAAAATTCTGGAAGATAATGCGTAGTGCCTACCTACAAAATAATAGAGACGCAATAACATATGCATCTTTTGAATGATTAGTAACAAAAACAACAACGAACTTCTTCAAAAACATTATTTCATCAAAATTTTATTCATTCGATCCTACAAAACTCTTGAAAACTTACCATTGAAAAAGAAAAATTCAAAACTAATGACCAAACTGTGAATAATGCCCTCAAGGATAATATCATTACAGAAATAATGTTCGTATAACGATTTGCAAAAGTTCTAACAATCCCCAAAAATGCTATACGAGTTGAACGGTACCTTTAGCTCTATAGCAACTTTAGCATCACCCTTGCCTTTCTGCTCTATTGGATGGATGGTTGCCGCCTGAAGGCTTAATTAAGTTGTATACACAAGGACACTTCGAGAAACACAGCACAACACATACAGAACACAAAATACAGTACAGTTCATCAGCGTCTGGAATCCTGATGGATATACGAGTGGAACGATATGCTGCACAAAGCTAAGCTATAACGCCTTGGCTTGGCTGCTTCTACTGCTACTGCTGATGCTAGTAATTGGTGAAGTTTTTAACAAGCTTAATCGATATTTATTGCGAATTCGTGAGAGAATCCTTTTTAATCCTTGTTAAGTCAATCACATTCGATTAAAGGAGGAAATAAATTTGCACTTCTTTTTTTTCTCACTTTTTGGATAAAGGGGTTTGCTTAGGTAAGGTTGGTTTACACCCTTATCTATTGGAGAGGGCAATGAATACCACTCTTATAGCCTCTTTGGTATACTAATAAGGATTTATATTTATATGCGTTTGAAAGTTTTCCAATTTTTGTACTTGTTTTTCTTTTAAAGCCTGTCGACCCGTTTAATTTGTTAATTATTTGTGGTAAAGTCCAGTATACTCGTTCTTTGTGGTGGCAACTGGTAAAGTATTGCTGCTGCATGCCGGTTGAAAGAACTTTTGATGGGAAACGTGTTAAGGAGTTGATTCAACTAAATGAAGTTAACTATAAAAAGAAAAGAACAAATCCAAGGGAAATAAATATAGACGAGCTAATTTTTGTTCTTCTTATTCTTATTTCGTAAGTGAGTTCAACCGAAACAAAGTCAATTATGGTTTTTTACTTTTGCAGCACAGAGAGAAAAATTTTTAGATTTTTGGGAGGAATAATTTAATAAATGAAAAGTTTTTTTTTCTGAAAAAATAAGAAAATTCATTATTAAAGAGGAAAACTTCCATTTCTGTCAAAAGTCTCAAAACATTTTATGAAAACAAAATACTGAACATTTGTTAGTTAATAATTCTTGTATCGGGTTTTCAATAAGAGCGCTACAAGCGGGCGAGAGTCTGGACTAATTCGTGAGATAACACGTTCTCCAAACTTGGTTTCCAATAAATTGATTGTGATATTCGCTGTGTGGCTTCTGGCACCGGCCGTCCTGTTGGAACCACATGTCCTCCATTTCATTCGATTCGGGCCAAAAATATTCGGTTATCATTGAACGGCTATCACAGTAACGTGCCGGTCTTGATCTTCACGGAAGAACTACGACCCAATGACGCCGCCGGCCCATAAACCACACCAAACTCTCATTTTTTTGGGATGCAATGATGACTCATGGAGTACGTGTGGTTTGCTGCCTGACCAATACCGCATATTTTGTTTATTGACGAAGCCATTCAGCCAGAAATGAGCCTCACCGCTGAAGATGATTTTTAAATGGAAATCCGAAACATTTTCAAGTTTTTGGTCAGCCCAATTCAAGAACATACGACGCTTCTGGTGATCGAGCGGCATCAGTTCTTGAGTCAAGTTAATCTTGTAAGGATGTAGGCCAAGATCTTTTCGCAAAATTCGCCACAACGACGTTACAGAGATGCCCTACGCTTGAGAACGACTTGTGAGAGACGCATTTGGGCTTTCTGCAACTTAAGCCTCAGCGGCAGCAATATTCTCGGCACTACGGGCACTTCTTTGTCTCACTGGCACGGGTACATTTTGTACTGTGTCTGTGGATTCAAATGTGTCCACTAGACGCCAATTTTTGGAATGCATACAAATAAAGTTAATGTTTAATGTGTATTCGGGGCTGGAGGAAAATGATGCTGGCCAGACCATCACTGTTAACGGTAAGTCCGGTATTACACAGCGCATGTTTTATCTTGCATTAATGAAGTGCGAAAGAGAAAGGAATAAATAAAAAATGAAATAGAAATAAATCTGTCTCGACATGCACGTACAAGCTATTCCTTGCATTTGCTTCACTTTATGTTCGTGTTTAGTAGTGATAATACTACAACTACAATATGGGAATTCAATTGGACGATAGGTATACCTACGGTTACCACTGCTGGAAATAAAGTTTGTGTCCAAATTTGAAAATAAACATGACCACTTGTAAGTAAAAATTACCAACATAATTCAAGTCCGAAAAATTTGTAAACACAGATTAATGAATTCATCACATTTTGTTTAACATATTTTCCATATTATGCAGATCAGATTTATTTTTAATTACGTAAAAATAAACTCACAAAATCCCTAACAAACTTAATTAAATTAGATAAACCCACATATATATTATGACGAAATATAAAAACAAAGCGTTTTAACATGAGATCACAGTATATAAGATCTTACATTAATTTTATTAAAAGTAGTAAGGTTCGACTTTGAGAATTTGTACGGCTTGTGTAATGCGTAGATAATTCTCTCTGTTCCCTAAGTCCAATTCAGATTAAGAGTTTATATTTTTAATAAAGTTACTATTTACACAAAGTTTCTGAAATGAGTTTAACCGTTGTTTCTGTTTAGCCAAGTGAGTATGTTAAAAGAACGTTTTCGTTACTCAAATTGTCGAACATCTTTTTTCGTTTCCGAAAAATATGACAAAATGGAATTCAAAATTAAATTTGGTCACAAATGACCAATGTGGCAACCGTGAGTTGGGTACACCGAACCGAGCGAGCAACGAAAGTAGAAATAAAAGATATCTGTCAAAAGAATGCACAGACTTAAAAATCCAAAAAGTCTTTGTGTAATAACGCGCGCATCACCGAATGACACTTCAAAACAAAATAGCCGATTAATGCGCATTAAATACATGCTCTGTGTAATACCGGACTAAGCGTTATAGGTCAATGATCATCAACGTCTTGCAGCCTAAATTGGATGATAAGGACACCGAAGACTTATCGTATTTAACAAAAAATGTCATTGATAGGGCTTTTAAATACCAATAAATCCTTATAAAAGGGTGATTTTTTAAAAGCTATATGAAAGCTTTAAAAAAAAAATAGGTACACATACAATTAATAAAAATGCATGAAATCTTTATTTAAATCGATAGTACGGTCTATATAATTTAATGTTTGAAGATGCAAATGTTGACCTTGACTGCGCCTCAAATGGTCCATCCGCTTAGTCCAATTTTGGCATACTATTTCCAACATTTCGGCCGGTATCTCGCGAATAAATGCTTCAATGTTGTCTTAATCCAATGCGTCATGTCTGTATAGACATGAGCCTTAACATAGCCCCACAAAAAATAGTCTAAAGGCGTTAAATCGCACGATCTATCCGGCCAATTTACCGGCCCCGAACGTGAAAAAAAATGTTCACCGAATTCGCCTATCAATAGGTCCATTTTTGCGCGTGCTGTGTGGCACCGTCTTGTTGACACCACATGTCATGCAATCCAAGCTCTTGCATTTTGGGCAAACAAAAGTTGGATATCATCTCACGGTAGCGCTCACTATTCACAGTTACGTCACGATTCGCATCATCTTTGACTTTTTCTGGATGTATTGGTACCTCTTGCAATGCTTCTGGCTGATATTCACTCCAAAATCGACAATTCTGCTTATTTACTTACCCATTGAGCCAAAAATGAGCTTCGTCGCTGAACACAATTTTTCGGTAAAAAAGTTGATCTTCGGCCAACTTTCCAAGAGCCCATTCACCAAAAATTTTACGTTGCAGTAGGTCGTTTGGCTTCAATTCTTGCACCAGCTTTTACGTCAGGCTTTTATATCCGGTAGTTCTGTGTGTAGCTTTATAGCAGCAACGTCAATATTAAAAATGGCAAAAACAAAAGTTGAAAAGCGAAACAAATCGGCAAATCGGTTGTTACCCACGAATGCACCATTCACTTGTCCAAGCGGGTGCACAATATGGGATTCAAGAAACGCGCTCCTCGTGCCATCAAGGAAATCCGCAAATTCGCCGAGAAGGAAATGGGTACCAATGACGTGAGGATCGACACCCGCATGAACAAGCACATCTGGTCCAAGGGTATCAGGAGTACACCTTTCCGTGTACGCGTCCGACTTGCCCGTCGCCGCAACGACGATGAAGACTCACCCAACAAATTGTTCACATTGGTCACCTACGTGCCAGTTGCTGCATTCAAGGGGTTGCAGACAGAAAATGTTGAATCCAGCGACGATTAGTTAGTTAAAGATTAGCTGTATTTTGAAAGGCATCACACCTAAATCCTTCCTTAAAATTTTCCACGTTGTTGAGTAACAGAGGCCCAATTGCTGCGAACGGCGACGAATCGATAATTGATGGTCATCATTAAACCTGGCCGATACAGCTGCGATATTTTCTTCAGTTCGCACTCTACTTAAGCGTGTTGGTGGTTTAACGTCCAACAATGTAAATTTGGTGCGAAATTTAGTCACAATAGCCAAAATAGCTGCTTCAGTGGGTCGATTAAACTGACCATAAAATGGAAGAAGTGCGCAATGAATTTTCTTAACAGAGCACGCATTTTGATAATAACATTCAATAATTTGCAAGCGTTGTTCGTTTGTAAAATGATTCATGGTTAAATTATAGACCAAACTGAAGATGTTTGACAGTGAAACAAAGTTTTTTAAATAATATTCTTGTCTTTACATAATGATTTCCCAAAGTAAACAAAAAGCAAGTCAAACAGGCACTTTAAAAAACAGTCGTTGTTGACTAAATCCCAAAACAAATTTTATTCGGACACTGGAATAATTATTTTTTAGGAATATTGCATTCATTTAAATCAATATGGCCGCTTGTCAGTTGTTCTAGACGACCTGAAGGCAATGAAATTTAAAAGAGAAGATCTCTGTTGATTTGTCCTGAAAACGGAGTCCAGCCCTTTCAAGCTCATAATTTCCATGATTTTTATTTTTAAGCTGCTAGGTCTTGTCTTCGATATCCTGAAACTTTCTTTGAAAGGATTTAGAATACCCTGCCGATTCATTTTGTTTGCAGGATTAGTTTTAATACAAATTTTAATTTGAAATAAAACACTATGTCAACAACAGAATTGAATTGAAAAATTGCAGAATCTTCAAATTTAAAGATGAAAGTCTCTTTCTTCAATATTCCCAGAAGAGGTTTCTCTGCAAATTGAACCTTTATATTCGCTTTCGCTTGCCTTATTCATTCATTATCATCATCATCATAATAAATTGAAAACCTGATGCAGTATACCGCATAAATATATGGTATCTGTGAATGTCTCCAATTCATTTATTTCTTCCGCAGGAGTCAAATCCAATTTTAAGGATACCGTAAATTCTATTTGATGACATCCTTTGGACCGCAAATAAATCGTAATCGTTGTACTTTCTTATTTCAATACTCTTACTCTCTCACTCGGCATCTTTGTTGTCAAATAGACAACTAATGAGTATCAATTCCATCAGCCCACATCTTCTTCTTCTTCCTATGAGAGTCCTTATTCCATCAGCAGGTTCGCAAGCAAAAAATAAAGAAACGGACGAAACAAGGACCCCAACCCAAAATATAATACAAGTTGACAGAAATTTCATGCTCTTTTGAGTTCACAACTGAATCGAATGCTGCGCGCCGCAGCGGCAGGATTCTAACATGAAACGCTTTTCACATTGAATTTAACTAACACACAAAACGGGCCACAATTTTTGGGAATTCTGTAAGGACTTTTGGGGAAAGTGTGGAGGTTTGATCGCATTTGAAGTAGACACAAATGCCGAACACACTTAGGTACGGTCGTGCATTATGGTCCAGCGAACATGAAAGGTACAAATACCGATTTTAAGGGTGAAGCAGCTTCTTATGCTTTTACTTCGTCATCTTGTTTTTTGGGGGGCTTCCATCTTCTTGGCTCTCGTTCACATTTTGTCAAAAAGGAAATGCGATTTTGCAGCAGTGTTGTCGTGTCGAAGTTGGGCTCCCCAAACCAGCAACATTCCGTCTTAATCTTGACATTTATTCCATGAATGAGTTTCCATTCAATTCGCATGAATTCCTTTTGTGACGATTTTATTGTCATTATAAATCGGATCAAGCGGTTTAGTTTGAGATTATTTTGTCAGGTTGTTTTTTTTTTCTTTCTTGGAGTCCTTATTCACCCCAAAGATTCATTGAATAGAACTCTTAGTGTGGAAAGGTACTTGAAGAATTCACTAAAAATGTGGCACAGAAATTCGAATGAATTGAAAACCATCATCGCAGGTGCGGAATTTTGCCTTTGAGAAACTGAGATTCCTTTTTTTTTCTTCTTCCCGTTTCTTGTTTTTGAGGTTGAGCGAAAAGCTTTACGTGTATTGTGGATGTAGGGATTTTGTGAAGAGGTTTGATGAAATTACTTTACAAATTGGGTAATGTAAATGCATTCATTTCTGTGAATTTTTCTTTTCTTTCTGGGTCAGGAAAGGGATTGAAGCGGCTCAAAGAGCTGTATAGCTGCATAGAAAAAGCACTCTGTGAGTTTTAAGGAGCACAAATAGAACAGTAATTATTTTCAGGGAATTCTAAGGAAGTGTCACATGCTTTGAAAATTCCATTGAATTTACCTCGATTAATTATCGAAAAAAATAGAAAAATCCTGTTTATCAGACTTAATTACATAAGGCAAACAATGAAAAGGTCTTACAAGTTACTAATCTTAAAAATCAGCAATTCATAGAATCGCACCTTTGAAACTCTATAAAACTAGAGACCAAAAGAGAACCTGGGATACGACCCACATTGATAACTTCACATTTATGATAGCATTTATAGCCTGATTTTCAATAAGGGTACTTTGACTAATTGAAGTAAGAGGTTTTCAATTAAAGTCGAGTCGATTTTAAAAATAAAAAGAGGCTGGGATGCGACCCACACTGATAACTTCCCATCGCGTCTGTCGATTTGTCTTGCTTAAAAGTTTGTCTAAATGTATCAATTCTTACCAAATTTGCGTTCTATTTTTTGGAGATTTTATTTTTTTATGAAAAAACAGATTGTTTTATTTTTATAAAAAAATTACTGAATATCAAAAATAATATTTTCTGTGAAATAGAAGTTTTAGTATTGTTTTTTTTTAGGTTTTTATTTTTTGTAAAAAAAAAACTGTCAGTCCAACATTTCTCAAAATTTTACCGAATGTTGAAAACAATATTATTTATAAGATAAAATTAGTTTGAAGCCAATATCTCAAAGTTTTGAAAAGATATTTGAGTCGAAAATCAATTTTTACCAACTTTTATTAATTTTTTTGTTTAGGTTTTTATTTTTTGTAAAAAAACTGTCAATTCGATTTTTCTCAAAATTTTTCCTAAAGTTAAAAACAATATTTCTTATAAGTTAAATTAGTTGGAAGCCATAATCTCAAATTTTTGAAAAGATATTTGAGTCGAAAACCAATTTTTACCAACTTTTGTTAAATTTTTTTTTCAGTTTTTAATTTTTTGTAAAAAAACTGTCAATTCGATTTTTCTCAAAATTTTACTGAATGTTGACAACAATATTTTTTGAAAGATAAAAGTAGTCTAAAGCCAATATCTCAAAGTTTTGAAAAGATATCTGAGTCAAAAATCAATTTTTACCAACTTTTATTAATTTTTTTTTTAGGTTTTTATTTTTTGTAAAAAAAACTGTCAATTCGATTTTTATCAGATGTCAAAAACATTATTCTTCGTTGCACAAAATTGTTTTGGAGATGAAATCATATTTAAGTCGTAAAATTTTCAAAGTGACAAATATTTTTTTTCAGTTTTTTTGATTTATAAAAAAAACCGTTAATTGGATTTTTTTCCAAAAATATAATTGTTTTGTATCACGTTACAATATATAATATAGAATTTAATTCAAGTCTCGAGCATTATTGGTTCGTGAGATATTTAGGGTTAACCAACATTTTCACCTTTTTTTTAAACTGCTATGGTAAAAAAAACACCCACGCAATTATCTTCAAAGTCCTTTCTGCATCTTTCTGCCTTATTATCTGTATAACAAAATGTATTTGAAGTCGATATCTCTTCTGGTTCTTGAGCTATGGACGACGTAAAAAACGTCGCGAACGTACGGACGTACGGACGTACGGACGTACGGACATACGAACGTACGTACACACGCACGCACAGACATCTTTCTTAAAATCTTTTATTTCGACTCTAGGGACCTTGAAACGTCGAGAAATGTCTAAATTTTCAATTTAACAAATCGGACCCATTACAATAACTTCCTATGGGAAGTTAAAAAGAGGCTGGATGCGACCCACATACTGATAACTTCCCATCCCGTCTGTCGATTTGCCTTACGTAAAAGGATTGAAGATTATCGAGTTTTGTTAAAAAAGTTGTTAGTTGAATTATTCTAAGCAAATTTAAAATTATCAACAATATTTTACATACATATGTTAAAACAACTTGATTTCAAAATCTATTTTTGTTTATTTACCAATTTTAGTAGCATTTTTTAAAAGTTTTTATTTCTTATAAAAGGTGATTTTTTAGCTATATTATCTTTTTGGCAACACTGGTTTAAACAGCTGACGCACGTTTCGTGTTTTGTTTCACTGTCAAACATCTTCAGTTTGGTCTATAAATTAACCATGAATAGTCTTACAAACAAACAACGCTTGCAAATTATTGAATTTTATTATCAAAATGCGTGCTCTGTTAAGAAAGTCCATAGCACGCTTCTTCCATTTTATGGTCAGTTTAATCGACCCACTGAATTTACATTGTTGGACATTAAACCACCAACACGCTTACGTAGAGTGCGATCTGAAGAAAATATCGCAGCTGTATCGGCCAGGATTAATGATGACCATCAATTATCGATTCGTTGCCGTTCGCAGCAATTGGGCCTCTGTTACTCAACAACGTGGTAAATTTTGCGGAAGGATTTAGGTGTGATGCCTTTCAAAATACAGCTGGTGCAAGAATTGAAGCCGAACGACCTACTGCAACGTAAAGTTTTTGGTGAATGGGCTCTTGGAAAGTTGGCCGAAGATCCACTTTTTTACGGAAAAATTGTGTTCAGCGACGAAGCTCATTTTTGGCTCAATGGGTAAGTAAATAAGCAGAATTGTCGATTTTGGAGTTAATATCAGCCAGAAGCATTGCAAGATCTACCAATACAGCCAGAAAAAGTCAGAATTTGGTGCGGTTTATGGGCTGGTGGCATCATTGGACCGTACTTCTTCAAAGATGATGCGAATCGAAAAGTAACTGTGAATGCTGAAAGCTACCGTGTTCAAAATGCAAGAACTTGACTTGCATGACATGTGGTTTCAACAAGACGGTGCCACATGCCACACAGCACGCGCAGCAATGGACTTATTGAGGGGCGAGTTCGGTGAACATTTTTTTCACGTTCGGGACCGGTCAACTGGATCGTGCGATTTAACGCCTTTAGACTATTTTTTGTGGGGCTATGTTAAAGCTCAGGTCTTTACAAAGAGTATGCCAAAATTGGACTTAGCGGATGGACCATTTAAGGCGCAGTCAAGGTCAACATTTGCATGAAATAATCTTCACACATTAAATTATATTATATGGACCGAATCGATAGATTCAAATAAAGATTTCTTGCATTTTTCTGAATTGTATGTGTTTTTTTTTTTTGAAAAACTTTCCTATAGCTTTTAAAAAATCACCCTTTATAAACAAATACAAATTGGATAATTGAAATTAATTTGAGCTCAATATCTTTTATTATTCACGAGATATCAAGAAACGAACATCAATTTTTACCAATGTTACTATTTTTTGTAGATTTTAATTTTGTATACAAAAATTGACTGTTGGATTTTTATAACAAATTTACGGAATGTCGAAAACAATATTTTCTATGAGATAAAATTAGTTTGAAGGTAATATTTTTAATTCTTGATAAGATATTTGAGTCGAAAGTAAATTTTTACCAAGTTTTAGAATTGTTGTTTTTAGGTTTTTATTTTTTGTAAAAAAAACTGCCAATTTGATTTTTCTCAAAATTTTACTGAATGTTGGAATAAATACTTTTTAAAAGATAAAATTAGTTTACGTCGAAAATCAATTTTTACCAACTTTTGTTAATTTTTTTTAGGTTTTTAATTTTTTGTAAAAAAACTATCAATTGGATTTTTCTCAAAGTTTTACAGAGTGTTGAAAACAGTATTTCTTAGGAGAAAAAATTAGTTTAAAAACATAATCTCAAATTTTGGAAAAGATATTTGAGTCGAAAATCAATTTTTACCAACTTTTAATAATTTTGTTTGTAGCTTTATTAATTTTTTGTAAAGAAAACTGTCATTTCGATTTTTCTCAAAATTTTTCCTAATATCGAAAATGTTATTTCTCTTTGCATAAAATTATTTTGGAGATAAAATTGAGGCGACAAATATTACAAATTACACGATCCTGGTGGCCAATTTAGGTCGTTGTTGTCTTCGGTATCAATATCATCCAATTCAGCCCACAAGAATTTGGTTGGCTGATTTTTCACTGAGCTGCGGTACTGGCTACCAAGCATTGGATAGTTGACTTGGAAGGACGACCATGTACCCCATAAAAAGCACACAACGCACGCATAGTTGCTACTTGAGAACACCCATTTTGATAATAAAGTTTTATCATCTACTCGTGTTGCTCGATGCTGTTACTTGCCATGATGATTTGTCTTTAATAACTTATTAAAAGAATAAGTTAATTTGACAGAAAGTAAAAGAAACAATATGGACGCCATGAGCTGTTAAAATCAAGGTGTCCCTATTGGAAAACCTTTTACTTTACAATGTAAAATTATACCGAATTGAAATCCTAAAAACCCTTTCTAGGAATATTTCCTCAAAGTTTAACTTATTCTTAATTATTACTTTAAGAAAAGAAAGCTTTTCCACAATCATTGCACCATTTTCCTCCTTTGTGAACTCAACTTTTAAATCAGAAGCAAAGATATCTTTGCATTTACATCATCTACATAAATATATTGAAAATTTCAAAATTAAATTTTATCCTCATTTAAACAACCAACATACTTTCGTTCATATCGCCTCAAATTGAATACAACTCAAACTCGAATGCCTCTTACCGCAAGGACTCTTTACTTCAAAAATGAATATACAAAAATTGCTCTTCTTTTCATCATAAATCTCACAGCAATTAAATGAAATATGTTAACAGAATCGTTTAAGTTCTGCACCAACCAAAGCGTTCATGTGTGTAACATCGAATTCTGATGGTTGTAAAATACCAACAACAAAAAAGGACGAAAAAAAGAAAAACTAAAAATAAAAGGATATTTTTTTGCAAAAATTCATCTCATTCAAGTGATTCCAACTCAAAATTGAATACAGGCACTTCACCTCCTTCTGCTTCCATAAATGACATCAAAACCGTTTGCTACAATGATGATGATGATGATGATGATGGTAATGGAAAGGGAGAGGGGTGCTCAAGCCCATGCCGATGCCCAACCCAAACCAACTCCTTCTCGGTCGTGTCGTAGCCGCAATGAAATTCATTTTAACTCGACGAGAAGCGAGATATGAAATCCAGGATGCACTGACTGGAAAACACTTTGAACTGTTAAATTTTTAATGAATCGAAATGTTGTCGACAACGAATGGGAACGCCATGCCATGCCTTGCCATGCCATCCAAAGGGCGCATATCACAGAAGCAAGAGATGATATCCTTTTTGCCAGGAACACAGGATGCACGAACGAAAACATGAAAAGTGTAAGAGGACGTAAAAAAACTCTCACAAATAAAACCATTTCCAATCACCCCCTTTTGTAAGGAGCTGATGGTAATGGTGATGGTGATGGTATGTTGTCACTTGTTGGTTGGTGGAGTATCAATTTCACCACTTTAGTGATGAGCAAAAAAAAAAACGATATCCTTTACTCGTAATCCGGTGAAAATGAGTAGAATCCTGGCAAATGTGAAAAGAAAAATGTGTTTGAAAACGAAAAACAAAAATAGCTCCTTCCCAGGGCTGAGAAGGAATGCTCTTGGGAATAATTGAAGTGTTTAACACGTCCAATTCCTCGCCTTGATCGTAATCGGGTTGTAAGTTGAAAATGGCTAAGGATATGGAAGCGTAAGGGCCACCTTCTTATTCTTCTTCTTCTTGTTTTTTTTGCAGCACTCAATCCCGAACTCACAATCGGAATCTAATGCATGCCTGCGAATTGTCGCACCTGAATGGCTGAGACAATGCGGATGGTTTCTGGGAGACGGAGGTGGTGGATGTTGGCGGAGCATCTGCTGGAGTCGAAGATGTTTCACATACGCCATGGTGTCCCGTCTAATTTACATTCGTTGCTTCTGATGCAGGAAGTTTCTTTCTTTAAGGAACTCCAACTCACAACTCACGTGTCGGTAGTGTGTGGTCCTTTTTCAAGAAACCCCATGAACCAAGTCGAAGTTGAAGTCGGAGACGAACAAAAACACGACTATATACGGTGCGACGACGGTGAGGTAAAGGTAGTCATCAGACAAAGACAAGGAGCATTCTTGCTGTGCGGTTTCGCCAGTGTGAACATTAAATTTTGCTCCTGTGGTTGTCATCCGAAGTAACCAAGAGACGTTAGAGCTTAGAGATGCTTAAAACATCTAGGAACTTGGCATTGGTGGTCTCCCTCGAATGGCAGGGAAAAATATAATTTTCTCCATATTTGCACCCGCAAAACATACCCGGAAAAGTGTGATCCTGATGATGATGATGCTCTTTCATATTTAATTAATTTTTGGGTCTGGGTCGAGAAAATTTGTGTGTTTTGTATATTTTGGGTGTGATGTGGTTAACCGTGGTGATGATGCGGTCGTGGTCGGGACTAGGGACAATTAAAAATTCATTTGGAGTTGGCTGTGAAGTGAATGTAGAAGATATTTCTATGCACTGTGCACAGTGCAGTACATGGAACATATCATGAACGGGGGATATGTGATGAAAAGCGTGAGAAATTGTTATGCTTTTTGTTTTGTAGGTGGAATGGACTCTTTGAAATGTAGAAGTTTGAATGAGACTTATGGAAGTTGTTATAGAAATGAACTGTTGTAACGTGGTTAGGTCATCAGGTAGTTGCTTTTAAGAGTGGAAATATTCTTGGAAACTAAAGCCATACAAACAGAAGTTCTAAGAAATTTACGACGACTTTCAATTGATATTATACCCACCTTCAAGTTTGAGTCTTGTGGTTTTGCAACTAATAGGATTTTATAGTAGATTAGGCAAAATGTTCAAAAGGCTTAATTGTTTTTTAATGCAACAGCAACTTTTTTGATTTGAAAGAAAGGGTTGGGGTCAAAATACTGTATGTGTGATCATAATATTGCATCTTCGAAAAACTGTATGTTAAAGTACTGTTTTACAAAATACTGTATGTTAAAGTTCTGCATTTAAAAATTCTGTAAATAGGATGAAAAATAAAAATCGTAAATGATTTAAATACAAAGTCATGCAAACACTTTTTAAGGGAACAGTACTTTGAGGTTAAGAATTTGTATGCATTGTGATCTACAGTGTTTTGCATACACAGAATTCTGATACCAATTAATCTAAATATACAGTAAAACAAATCTAAACACTTGATATTTCAAAGCATTTAATAGAGTTTGGCACTAAGTTGTATTGTCAAAAACGATTACTTTAGGAATTGATAAATCTCTTCTTTATTAGACTAGAAACTACCTTTCTAACCTTTCTTTTAGGTCAGAATTTCAAAAAATATATGCTTTTTGTCTCCGACTTTCTCCTTATAAGCGATCTTTTGTCTGCAACTTCAAAGTTATAAAGCTGTTTAGCCAATGATAATAACATGTGGAACTTTAACGGCAAAAAACAAGTGAATCTTCAAAAATTTAAATTTAGTTTCCAATAAAAATTTATTAGATATTGTCTTTTGAAAAGATTTTGCATAAATACAAATTTTAACTTTGTATAGAAATTAATAAACTTTTAAGGTTTCAATTTTGTTCAAAAATGTTGACCCGTTTTTAATATAATGGACATTTTTGTTATCATCATTTATTAGCAAGACAATTTAGATGGTTCCTTCCTAATTCCTATGGAAATTTTGAAACAAAATAACTCTTTTATATGAATTAGGATTTTGGAGCAATTCAAAAATATATTTTTTTAAATTGAAAAAAGCCAAGTTAAGAAAAAATGTTTAGAGAAAATTTTATACATCTGACTTATAAATCTAATTGCCATTTTTGGGAAGCTTCGAATTTTGTATTAGGACTATTTTGGCAATGACGATGTTTTCAACAGTTCGACACATACATTCGACGTTACAAGGTTTTATAAACAATTTAATGTGTTTAACTTTAAAGAAAATCTATTGAATAGGTTTTCTTCTGCTGATTGTTCTGACATTTTTTTTTTAGAAAGTTTTCATGGAAATAGGTTTTTCCTTGAGACGACATCTTTTTTTAAAGTCTATAAAGTTATTCAACGTTTAAGTAATTCTTGTCAATTTTCGATATTACTTCGTACAGGATGGCTTTACAATTCGATGTGTTGTCGATGTTTAAAGTAAAATTGAGATAACAACTTTCCGCTGGACTTGACTATTCTCTGCAAAAGCCTTTCCTCATTTTGGATAGCTTTAAGAACCCCCTCCCAAACCAAACCCTGGCTCGGGCATCTTGATTAAATTTTTTTTTTTTTTTTTATTCATTATTCTCTTTTACATAATAAACTAACGTATATACATAGTTACAAAATCTTACTTTTTACAATTGAGAATAGCTAGTGACATTTTGTATTTTGCTTATAAAAGCTATAATAGTGTTAGATGTCACTTTAAAAAAGACAAAATTAATCAAAGTGGGGTAATTATTGTTTTTTTTTTCTTTGTTTTTTTTTTTTTCAAAATTAACAATTAAATTTACAAAATATAATTAAAATTCAAAAAGATTTTAAAGTAATATTTATGCAACATAGGTGAGCAAATCTTCTATCTCATCGTGATCAAAATCAAGAAGCCATGATTTAACATTTTTTTAAAAAATTACTTTGGGTTTTTATAACTCTTATTTCATGAGGAAGATTATTAAAAAGTTTACAGGACACAACTGGGTAGGAGTTCCTATAGTGAGTAGTGCGGAAAGCTGGAGTTTCGACAACATGACGGGTAATGCTACGTAAGTTAGGTGAATCAAATATTGGACTTTGCATACAGCCACCTCTCATATAAAATGTTTTAGAGACCGTAAAATAAAATAAATGCCTAACTGGAAGAATTCTCAAGGATCTAAACAATGACATAGAGTGAGCAAGGCGATGAGCGTTACTAATTTTTCTTATGGCGCACTTTTGTAAGATGACGATTGGACTTAGATTGAACATGTAGGCACCTCCCCAAACACTAATCCCATATTGCAGTTGTCATGATTTTTAGTACACTAAGGAACAAAAAGAGATACAGAAAAAACACACGCACCCTTAAATGGTTTTATTCACCATACCCTAATAACTACAAATTTACCATTTCCTTCGACAAAATCTTTCTTTTCCAACTCAGCAGCTTCCAAAGAAAGACGTAAAAGATCGTGGAGTAGATTTTTCATTATAAAATTTAAAGTTAAAATTTTCAATTTTTAAAAGCTACAAGCTTTATTTCATTTTTATTTTTGTCTTGAGTTTAAAATACTAAGGTAAATTCAGTATAATTTTCGAGTATACAGTAAAGAAAACCAAACGTTTAAGATTCACCCTTACTTATTATCATCACACACGTGGTATCAGAATTTTTGCTTTAAAGGAAAAAAATAGATCTTAATAAAACCCAAGCCCACGTAAGTCTTATTTATAAAATTAAATAATTCATTCTTGTATGAAAGCATCATATTCCATCTTCAGTTGCATCGAATATTAAAGCACGAGTGTGGCTTGGTTGGATTTTCCCAGATTTAACCTAGCCTATGAAAATTGACGTATTAAAAACAACAAAAAAAAAAAGCCCTACGAAAGCGGTCTGTGTTAACTTGGCTTCCCCAAAACCTACGCACATTAAGAGATCTGGATTGGGGATAAGCTGACGACGCCATCATCCACGCTACTATAGAAAAGCTCCAAATAGTTCCCTCCAACCTTAAAGCAAATATAGGCAATCAGTGCAGAACTAGAAGCGCAAAGCTTGACTACAAACAACCCGAAAATTAATTTTTTTAAAATATTCTTTTATTTAATCAACCAAACAAAAGAGTTTATTGTCGAATTCGTTTTAAAATTTACATTTAAGGTATTAATTTTCATTGCTAAGATAAATTAAATATATATATACTATTTTGTGAAGTGAAAAAGAAAAAAAAACACACAAATAAATTCTATGCTAAAATAATTACATATATAAAACTATATAAAAAGTACAAAAACAAAAAAAAACAGTGGATCGAGATCAACATCGGCTATGTGCGCACATTGTTGGATGGACCATCAAAATCATATTTGTTTTCATGTGAGTAATCTAAAATTACATTAATTTAAATTGTATATCAAAAATTAATCATACTATACATAGAATTCATTTTGTTGTTCTTTTTTTCTCACTAAAATACCTATAATCATCTTTAATTAACTTAAATTAATTGTTTTTGCGATAAATATTTTAGTTTTTGAGCGTAAACTAAGTTAATCAATTACATTTCTATTAACGTTACGTCATATCTATGAAAGATCATAATTGAGTGAAAATCAAAATTGGCAGGGTATTAGAGTGACGTACATAAAGGTGTCCTCTCAAATTCTAGTAGTTATTCTTTATTTTTTTTTAATTTATAACTCGACTCATTTTAAGCTTTGAGTTAACATACAGTGTTAATAACAGTTATTGATTTGGTATGATCATTTACATTGCACAATTTATTGAGAACTCTGAGAGCACCAACACGAGTGTCAAAATTGTCATGTGTATTAAACTGAATTTTGCAGAAATCTGTACCGTACTCGATTTAAGGTTAATGAACTCTATATTTGGATAGGTTAGTTACATGATGCTTTGATTTTATATGGATTTGAGTAAAAATAAATTTATATGAATTTGTATGAAGTAAATTTGAAATATGTTTTAAATTAAATATGAAGATGGAATAAGTAATATTTTGGGGAAGGTGAAGGTGGAACGGTGAGATTGGAAAATTAATGAACGGATAAATTTTACAATAGCTAAGGGGCTGCACAACAATCATAGGCAAGTGTAGTATGGAGGTGGTTTTGAACCCACTATTGGATAAGGGATGCCTTATAGCCGTATGGCTAACACTATTACCACCAATGTGTTTGCGGACAGTAACGATGTTGACAAAAGTAGATTTTTTGTGTGTGTTTAGATTTTTTTTTATTGGCACGAAATTTTATTAATTGTATGGTATATGCAGCAAGATCCCCCCCATCCGGCGAGTAATAGCCGTGCGTCGACAAGCGTGCCACTAGCTGCTTATGAAGGGATTTACCACCATTTCTCCCAGCCATTACACAGTTTTGAATGGAAGATTCCATGGTAAACAGTATTGAGTGTTCTATTAGAACAACACTTTCCGTTAACCGATATAAACACCTAATAGAAGAGCGCAAGTACTGTTTCAAACTAGAAATGTGTTGCATCCAACTCATGTTTTGATCGGTCGTAGTACCAAGATATTTAAAGTTCCTGACCACTTCAATTTGAAAACAGTTCGAGCTGCAGGCCTCATTTTCATTAAAGGTAGCTTCAGACACAGATGTACAAACACAACCATCTAAACTGAAACGCTAACAGTCAAACGAGTGGAACTTGACTTCGACATATGGTGGCTCAAGTGAACCTAATCTGAAAAATATTAATTTGGTTTTTCCACTTACAATTAACTTATGTGAAGCAAACCATAATCCCAATAAGTGAATATCGTAGTTTAGATCAGCTGTCAGATTCAATGGGCTCGTTGAGCCATATGCGATTCCAAGATCATCTGCAAAAGCCGTAACTCTATATGCAAACGGTAGGGAAAACAGAGAGTTAATGAAAATCAAAAACAGAACCGGTCCTAAGACTGACCCTTGGGGGACACCTAAGCTTAGCATCTGGGGGCTACTTAAGAAATCTCCTCTTCATTCGAGGCATTTCCACCTCTTAATTTTTTAAAAACCATAACTTTGGACTTTTGTGTGTTAAAAGTTAAGTTCCATAAACTGCAGTCATGAGTTGCAAAGTTTCTGGGAAATAGGCAAATATAACTACATGATCAGCAAATAATGAAGCTTTGATACAAACTAGTTGCGAAATCGACGCCACCAGGAAGTTTGTCAATGAGGTCGTTGATGAAAAGTGAAAACAAGGTCGATCTCAACGTACAACCCTGTCTCACTCCTGTTGTTATTGCGAACCAGTCAGAAAGTTCCGTACCATTCCACACAGAAAACTGAGTTTCTTTGCCCAACTCATCGAGAACACGATCGAATTTAAGTGATACTCCTGAGCCATACAACTTATAAAATAAAGCTCAACGGTTAATTGTGTCGAAATCTGCTTTGAAGTCGGAGTAAAATACTTACTGTTTTTTATTTTGCGTGCTAAAGCTCTCCGCTACACTTCTAAGAATGAAAATATTACCAATGGTGCAGTAACCTGATCTAAGGCCAGCTTGGAATTCTTTAAAACCTCTCTTAAAGTTAACTTAAAGTCTCAAACTTCACTGGTGAATTGAGGTAACGCATAATAACAAATTTTTGGTGATGTGATAGGATTAAGTAAATCCTTGAAGTGGGTGTGTAGCAGCGTTGCATCCAGATTTTTGGGTACAGCAAATCTCTTGCTATTCAATTCCCAGTTTCCGAAATTCTGTTAAATTTTTGCAATTTGCCAGTTTATGAGGCTTGACGATCCTCATATTTTCTTTTGAGAAGATCTTCGGAAGTTCCTCAACCATGCAAACGAGGATTATTTATCAAACCAAAGCTCGTTAACTGTTTTATTACTGCTTAGACTCCCTCTTTTGATGAGGATAGTATACTTTTACAATATTTTTCAAAAGGATAAAGTCTGCATTTTGGTTTTCCTAAAGATTGTTGTCTAGTCGCTGCCTATAAGCCGAAGCTTTTGTAGGTTTCCAATAAAGTCTTGGCAATAATGATAAGTAGTTTATCATTTGTCATCCATCATTTTCAAATTAAAATCGACTGGTTTTGCTGATGACATAGCTTGTGCCATACTTTTAGATTTGATTTCGGGTATCAATTGTGACTTGAAGTTATTCAGACATTGGTTTGGGATTCATAAGCTTGATATTATTGAAAAAACAAGAGTTATTATTGTTATTATTTTTATTGTACTATTCGTACTAGAATGTCAGCTTGTTAGACTTGACCATTCCTTTTTAATTTCATTGAATGTTTTTGAACAACAACAACAACTTAAAGGTGCTACCACTCATTGTTTTTGGCTGGAGATATAGCTATTTCGTGCTTTGCCACTTTTGCACTCATCAGTCTCCTTTTTTGTGGTGCTGAGCTTTAATCCAATTTTATTTGAAAAACTTTATGCACAACATAGGATTCGAACCCACGCATATCAGATTTGCTCAGTCTTAGAAGTCGTGTGCACTACGCACTCCACTACTTTTGACCACTGACGGCACAGGTCGAGATGTGCTAATTGTTTATCAAATGCATTTGAAGCATCAACATTTTTATAAGCTCCTTTAAGTATGCTGTTTTGTTCCGCCTCCATTTTTCTCCATACCTTATTTGATAGACTTACAATTCGTAGTACGTATCAAAGGGGGAGAGGTTGGAAGATCGGTAACGAACCAGACTATTAAGTTATTATTGTTATTATTTTTATTGTACTATTCGTACTAGAATGTCAGCTTGTTAGACTTGACCATTCCTTTTTAATTTCATTGAATGTTTTTGAACAACAACAACAACTTAAAGGTGCTACCACTCATTGTTTTTGGCTGGAGATATAGCTATTTCGTGCTTTGCCACTTTTGCACTCATCAGTCTCCTTTTTTGTGGTGCTGAGCTTTAATCCAATTTTATTTGAAAAACTTTATGCACAACATAGGATTCGAACCCACGCATATCAGATTTGCTCAGTCTTAGAAGTCGTGTGCACTACGCACTCCACTACTTTTGACCACTGACGGCACAGGTCGAGATGTGCTAATTGTTTATCAAATGCATTTGAAGCATCAACATTTTTATAAGCTCCTTTAAGTATGCTGTTTTGTTCCGCCTCCATTTTTCTCCATACCTTATTTGATAGACTTACAATTCGTAGTACGTATCAAAGGGGGAGAGGTTGGAAGATCGGTAACGAACCAGACTATTAAGTTATTATTGTTATTATTTTTATTGTACTATTCGTACTAGAATGTCAGCTTGTTAGACTTGACCATTCCTTTTTAATTTCATTGAATGTTTTTGAACAACAACAACAACTTAAAGGTGCTACCACTCATTGTTTTTGGCTGGAGATATAGCTATTTCGTGCTTTGCCACTTTTGCACTCATCAGTCTCCTTTTTTGTGGTGCTGAGCTTTAATCCAATTTTATTTGAAAAACTTTATGCACAACATAGGATTCGAACCCACGCATATCAGATTTGCTCAGTCTTAGAAGTCGTGTGCACTACGCACTCCACTACTTTTGACCACTGACGGCACAGGTCGAGATGTGCTAATTGTTTATCAAATGCATTTGAAGCATCAACATTTTTATAAGCTCCTTTAAGTATGCTGAGCTTATAAAAATGTTGATGCTTCAAATGCATTTGATAAACAATTAGCACATCTCGACCTGTGCCGTCAGTGGTCAAAAGTAGTGGAGTGCGTAGTGCACACGACTTCTAAGACTGAGCAAATCTGATATGCGTGGGTTCGAATCCTATGTTGTGCATAAAGTTTTTCAAATAAAATTGGATTAAAGCTCAGCACCACAAAAAAGGAGACTGATGAGTGCAAAAGTGGCAAAGCACGAAATAGCTATATCTCCAGCCAAAAACAATGAGTGGTAGCACCTTTAAGTTGTTGTTGTTGTTCAAAAACATTCAAACAAGAGTTATGTTTTTCAATTTCTTCACTTTAGATTTTAGTCATCTATTACTTATTAATTTCCCACAAGAAGCTATTGTTATCGGTCCGATTTGTCGAATTGAAAATGTTGACATTTCTCGACGTTTCAAGCTCTCAAAAATCTTAATCAAAGATTTTTAGAGTGAACAAAAATAGATATTTAAATCCAACTTGTTTTATCATATGCAAAATATTTGCTATAACTTTTATTTATTGTTCTTAGAAAAAATCAATTAACAACTTTTTTTCCAAAACGCGGAAACCCACAAAAACTACAAAAATTGGTTTTCGATTCAAGTATCATGAATACCAAGAAAAATATGAACTTCAAATTTGTACATCTCACTCAAAATATTGTTACTATTATTTTGTTAAAGTTTTAGAAACATCGACAGACGTGCACGGATGGAAAGTTATCAGTGTGGTTCGTATCCCAGCCTCATTTTCAACATAGCTTCGATTGCAGAAAATTTTTGATAACTAACTTATTTTGTTGTAAATTACCAAACAATTTTGTAGACGTTTTCCTAAGAGTTTTTGTATGGAACTAGAAGCTAAATATATATATATCTTGGCCTAACAATTAATAACGAAATTAACTGGAAAATTCACATCTTAGCATTGAAAAAATATCTATTGTTAAATTCTACCAAAGTATTAACTTCCTATAAATAGTAACTTGAAACACACCATTTTTAATTTCTTAATAGCTTTTTGGATTACTTTTTATCTCAAAAATCCCCTTGAGAAAGATTAAATTTTAACTTTTAAAAACTGATCCATTGAATCTTCATTTAAGCAAATTTAAGTCTGTTTAGTTCTGTAATCGACCACGAAGCCATAAAACTTTTCCAATATCAGCTTAATTAACTATAAACCCTTATAACCTTTACCTGGTCCTGAAACTAACATCATTCTTAAAATTAACGATTTCTCGGTTAAAGACATCAAATTCACTCCTGGATGACAGTTAATTTAAAGTACTGACTGCAATTTAACACCTTAATCCCTACAACTTTATATTATACAAAACCCATACCGCCCTCTTCTCCCTGCAATTTCTCTCCCACATCACTAACCAAAGCTAACCCATTAGCTTAAATTTGCATTCGCCAGAGCCGCCGCCACCGCCACCACCGATGCCGCAATTAGTAGCACTGATGGTGCTATGGATGGTGTTCGTCCATTTTGCTTTTTGGTTCAAGTCCATTATGCTTCCGCATCCGCATCCAAGGTGACAGTTAATTTCTCGACCAGAGAATTGCCTTCGAGCAATTAATCGAAATTTCATTTCAGCAAAATGGAACAAAAACAAAGAAACAAAAATTTCAAAAAAGAAATATCCTTAAGTACCACAAAAAGTGCGGATTGCTTTTAAATCCCATTTTTCGCAAGACGCGCTACTTCATTCAGGATAATAATATTCAACTGTGCTTCTGCGACATTTCTAGCGTGATTTGCAATTGTTTCTAGCAGCTCACACCGAACACCTTCACTCCTGTTGCTGACGACGACCGACGCGACGATGGCGAACACCCCAAAACTTACGTCTGGTCTGCTGCTGCTGTTGTTGCTGCCACTGCCACTGCCACTGCTAGTGCCACAGACAAGGTAAGTTCAACTCGTTCCAGTGTCTACTCCCGTCCTCGTTGCATCTGCGAAATTACCTTTCATTTTCTCATCAAAAAGCCACTTGAAGTATTAGGGAGTATCTCAAATCCGTACCTACTCGTATATATCCTTAAAGCAATGTTTTTCCATTTCGCCTCCTTTTTCTTTGCTTTATCCTTTGGGTGATCTTTACTCTGCTGCTCCTGATGTCGGGGTGTAATAATTAAAGACTACGCCGAAACGAAAGTGGATAATTTCAACAGATTTATCCCCTCGTTTGGTCAAGTCCTTAATGCGGAATTGGAGGGGGCCAAACCCAGATCCAGCCAGAGTAAAGTCTTGAAAAATAGTCGGTTTGGGACGTCCTTTTTTCTTCGTTCTTATTTTTCTGCCTGATGCCATCATTCCTCTTAATTTTTGCTCTTTATCCTTCGATTTCATTACCCCGTGGTGGGTGGCGGTGTGGCAGGCGCCTTTGGTTCTTGGTTTTGGGTTTACCGTATCCTTTTTTCTTCAGATTCTTCCTCCAGCTGAAAAATAAAAAGTACAGAACAACGTCTTGTTCATCCTGGGACGACTATGGACTATTGTGTGTTTCATTGTTTCCATAGCAAAGAGTCAGTCAGTCAGGGTGGATAATTGGTTTTTGGTTATAAGGCAATGGCACTCTAGGGTTGGGGTGAAAATTCTTAGCCCCAATCCTCGATTTATCCTTTTTTTTTTGTTTTTGGTATTTCTTTAGATTTTATAAGGACATGAACAAAAAACTGTAAAAAATTAAAAGTAAAAAATAAAACAATATCAGAAATTAATTGCGATTTCATTACTCTCAGAGATTCATTCATTTCGACATTTCACAGGAAGCGCACACGGAATACACGATTCATGCAAGGATTCATTGGGTTGTACACAATGTACAATGTGGAAAACGCCTAAGGACTCGTCAGGGCGTTTTATTCAAGAGCGGTCGTGTAGGACAATGCACATCGTTTGGGTATTCATCATCATCATCATCATCGTCATGTGATGTGACACATTTGTCTACTAAATATGTGTTCTGCAGGAATTTATTTATTTTCTTTTATTTCATTTAAAAAAATCCAATATCCTTTAGAAAGTATTTTAACAAAATACACCACACGCCGACATCTAACAACAGGATGAGGGAGGAAAACAATTTAATCCTGGATATATGTGGGCGAAATTAAAAATAAAAAAAAATCCTTGATCCTGATGATGAAGAAGAGCCCGGCCCGGGTTTTGTCAAAGTCACAAAGGCTACCTCAGCTCAGTTCAGTCAATGGCTCGGCTGCTGATGCAGGTCCTTCCTTATGTGCTGCTGCTGATGCAAGTGTGCGGTGTTTGGTTCTATTTGTTTTATTTTGTATCTCCTCCAAATCCTTTTTCTCTCTGCAATTTTGCATTTCAACTTGATTTTCAATTTATTTACTACTTTTTTCTTGTTTCTGATTTTATTTTTATTTGTTCTACTGATGTTTTGGTAGCAAGGATAACCACGAGCAGGACCGCGTTCATAGGGGAACCACCATAACCCCAAAATGGGTGCGGCCAGGTTCAGAGAGTTATTTCAACTCATTTCACGGTCTGTAACTCTTTCGAGAAAAGTAAAATGTACGGAAAAATACTATATGCAAAAGGACATCCGAAAAAAAGAAGAATCAGGACTTTTGAATGACTGAAAGTATCAGCCAAACCCTATTTATTGCTTCGTTGTTTTTTTTTTGTGAGATGGGAAGAGAGAAGGAAGTATGACACTTGTTTTAATTTGATGTATGCGATGGAGTTGCTTTAGGCGAGTGTCGTGCAGTCTGATTATTTTTGAATTATTTCTTGATGCGGTTAACTTACTCAAAACGTTAGAATCTAAAATTTTTAGTAAGACTTTTACCCAGACCCAGTTTAAAAGCTCGTACTTCATTTTGAAATTTCGAAATTAAATTGAATTTGATGGGCCAAATATCGTATAATTTCATTGAACCAAATATTAACATTAATATTTTGTATTTTATAAAATAAATTTGTAGCCAATATCTTTTTTTCCAAGACATTTGACTCAGAAATCAATTTTTACAAATTTATAGAACATTTTATTTTTTGTTAAGCAAACATTTTAGTAGTTTTTTTCTAAAAATTAAACCCGATTTAGAAAATATCATTTTTCTTGATATATTTTTGTAATATATTATTAATTATTCTAATAGTATTATAAGTTGTTGTCCTTAAAAAATTCGAGCTAAATAATTTTGTGACTTTAGAAATATTAGCAAACATCATCTAAATTTTGATTTGATGAACAAATCAAGTCAAACAACAACAATAAAGTGCTTCACTCAGGCGTGTACGTACTTTTTTATTTCATTAATTTACATATATTTAATTTTGTGAGTTTGATTTCTTAAAAGACGTCAAAAACGTTATTCCTTATGGTAAAAAATGGTTACGATGGAAATATCAGTTTGTTGTTTTCGTAAAATATTCGAGCTGACAAGTAGATATTCAATCATTCCAACTCTTTAAATTTAAACCATATAAATGAAGTAGGCACTCAGGCGTATGCATATTAGGTACTTAAGACATATAGCGCTCATTTGCTGCAATATCGTCATAACAAAAAACACTCGATTTTTCAGGAACTATGAATTTAAAATTTTAAAGCGATGCCATTTTTGTATGATTCACCAAAATCAAAAGAATATTTACCTTACGGTATATTAATATGTGGATTATTCAATAAAATAATTTTCAGGTTCAATGATTTCTCTAAGAATTTTTTTTTCTGAATTATTAACTCAAAATTCATGATTTTTGAGTTGTGACGATATTGCAGCAAATGAACGATAGGAACTACATAAATGGCAAATATTGCATTCGTAAAACTTTCGAATTAGCGATTTCAATCAAATATGATATTACGATTGTAGAGAAGTCAAAAAAAGTGGGTCCCCTGATTCCCAAATTCCCTCAGCCTAAGTATTGCATTGAGTCGATTGAGTTCAAACTTGGAAATTAAGGTTTTAAGCAGATTCGCGCTTGACATTTTTTCATTGTGTTCCCTTTCCAATTTGTTGATCAAAAGTCGAAAGATCAAAATTTCTCAAAAAAAACAAATGAGGGAGTTGGTAGTGGTGTGTACTCAGAAAAACTTAATCTAAGCATCTCATTCCGCCTCCCTTATCATTGTAGCGTCTTCCAAGCGGAAATTTTAGCAATCAAAGAGGTTCTCTCCTGGCTAAGAGAAAACGTGATATCAACTTCTGATATCCGCATCTTCTCTGACAGTCAGGCTGCTATTAAATCTCTTGACGGTGTCTCAACCAAATCTCAAACGGCCCTCGATTTTCGATCGTCTCTTATGGAGATGGCGCAGCAATTTAACATTCACCTCTGTTGGGTGCCGGG
Source organism: Eupeodes luniger (assembly GCA_951509635.1). Taxonomy (NCBI): domain Eukaryota; kingdom Metazoa; phylum Arthropoda; class Insecta; order Diptera; family Syrphidae; genus Eupeodes; species Eupeodes luniger. The sequence continues at coordinate 6,689,650 of OX608073.1, forward strand.
CCACACGCCTTACGGGACACTGTCTTATAGGCAGACACGCAATACGACTTGGTGTAGCCTCAAATGACTTCTGCAGGAGCTGTATGGACGAAGAAGAAGAGGAAACAATCTCTCACCTTCTCTGCACTTGCCCTGCTCTTTCACTAAGATACAAACTTCATCTGGGAGACTACTCATTTGATAATCCCAGTGAACTAGCTAAAAAGGATTTCAAATATCTTCTTCGCTTTATAAAAAGCTCAAAATGGTTCGACTAGTAAGAAGTAATTCTCTAGATTCATGTGGTATCACAATGGGCCTTTTCTTTTGGCCTAAGTGTTTGAAAATATTATTATATAAATACCTTAAAATGAATTTGATACTCTTCGTAGAGTTTGGTTTTGTGTTTGTATTTGTATTTATTTTTAGTTTAATTTTAGTCATAAGTTATATTTTAAAAAAATTAAAATTAGTATTAAGTGCTCAATAGAAGCTAAGCTCATTAGTATGCCGGAAGCAAGCGTACGGAATAAAAAGTTTGATCTATTTACTAGGTTAAATCTTATTTCTATTTCAAAATTTATAAATAAATTTGATTTAAAAAATTGATAAGCCAGACATACCATTTAAAGTCGGCTGCTGTATTTAGACGTAAGATTAAACAAATGTACTGATTTTTAAATGTCTTAATAAAGTTGAATTGAATTGAATTGAATTTGGCCTAAGTGTGTGGATTCTGAATCCGCGGCCACTTTAACCTAACCTAACCTAAGTCTTTTCTCTAAATTTTTTTCGTTAACTTGACTTCTTTCAATACAAAAATGTTTATATTGCTTCAGAAGTGTACCTCCTATAGAACCTTTATTATAAATAATTTAAAAAAAAAGGCTTTAAGGAATTTTAAAAGAAATATATAATAAATCAGCCAATAACAGCGATAGTGAATAGAACAATTTTCGGTTGTCAATTTTGGGGTCCGAAATTTGTTAACAATTTGTTAGTTACTGCGGTAGCCAATATGAAAACTGCAATAGTCAATATGACAACTGCGGTAGTCAATATGACAACTGCAGTAGTCAATAAGACAATTGCGTTAGTCAATATGACAATTTTTTCTGAAAACCGAATCTAATTTGACTACCGGATAGTCAATATAACAATTCTCGATAGTTAATTTTGGTAGTCAATATGACAAACGCGGTAGTCAATATGACAATGGCGGTAGTCAATACGACAACTGCAGTAGTAAATAGGACAACTGTGGTAGTCAATATGACATTTTTTGTTAAAAACCGAAATCTAATTTGACTACCGGGTAGTCAATATAACAATCCCCGATAGTCAATTTTGGTAGTCAATATGAAAACCAAATTGTCATATTGACTACCGAAGTTGTTCTATTGGACTTTTGTTGTCATATTGACTATCCAAAATTGGCAATCGAAAATTGTTTTATTGACTATCTAGTAGTCAATTTTTTTTAAATAAGGTTGTCATATAGACTATTTTGGTAGTCAATGCTACAATTTCCAGCCAAATTTCAAGTTGACTATCGACGATTGTTAATGTGACAACTTTTTTTTCTGTACTTTTTCCGTTAAAAAAAAAAACACAATTTGTATGACCGACAAAGCTTACGAAGCTAAAAGTAACGCTATATATCGTTAAAGTTATGAAACACGGTTTTTCTAGGTTATTCTCCGCAAATTTTGGTTTTTGCACTGGCACCTTATTAGCTGTCATATAGCTTCAATAAGGAATTGAAGCCATTTAAATTGTAATGTTTCTCAGAGAACCACTCTGTATCTCAATATTTTGGCAATACGTCAACAAACCATCTAGTGCATAATTCCATATCAAATTTTAACCAGATGGTCTTTGAAAAGCCGCAAAATATTTCAGCAACTCATGAATAAGTAGCTGAAATCATTTTTACACTAAAAACAAAGAAATCACAAGGACCTGACCAAATTACATATGTTTTGTATATAAAAATCTTACCAAAAACTGAAATTACTCTCCTCACATTTCTATTGAATTCATGTCTGAAAATGCAGTATTTTCCTACTCCCTGTAAAACAGGTAAGGTCATTCCAATCCACAAAGTGGGTAAAAACTCTGTAAATACTGATAGTCATAGGACAATAAGTTTGCTATGCAATATCAGTAAAATCTATAAAAAAAAAAATAAGAAAAGACAAATTGCCTAGAATAACAACTGATAACAATTTATATCCAAATGCAAAATTTGCTTTTAGGAGGAACCATAGCACTTCGTATCAGGCGCTTCGAATATTCAATATAGTTAAATATTGCAGAAGTCAAGACTTGTCAACAGGTATTATTCTACTAGACATTGAAAAGGCATTTGATTCAGTTTTTTTTAAATAATGCCATTATGCCATTATTTATAAAATGATCTTCCTCAATTTAACGTCCTACCTGTTTTAAATTGTTCAAAGTTTTCTTTCTTTTAGGTGTTTTAAGGTTTATGCCAACAATAATGCTTCAGAATTGATACATTTTGAATATGGTGTCCTTCAAGGATCGGTCCTGGGACCGCTTTTTTATAACTTGTATAGTTTTGACTTTCCCGAGTTACCCGACTGTGAAATAGCAATTTTTGCCGATGACACAGCAATAATATCTTCGCATAAGTTTGGTCTCAACATTGAGACCAATTTATAATGCGATAAGAATTATTAGGACAATATTATAACCGATGAATAATAAAACTCACTTTTTATTTTTTTTTGTATGGTTGTCTTGTTTGGAAATATGCCGCAAACAGTCATAGAAAAAGACTACAAGTTTGTCAAAATAAAATATCAAAAATGATGCTTAATTTTCCGCGGTATTATTCAACTTCCGATCTCCACATACGAGCGAATGTTGAGTTGGTTGAAGATAGAATTGCAAAAATTGCAAAATTTATAAATCGGCTTGAACTAGGTTACATATTTATATTTACATATATTTTTTTTGTATTTATTTATTATTTATTATTTCGTGAGTAAATGTGATAAGAAACGCGTAATGAAAGGCAAAAATGATAAGTACAAAAGCGGGAAGCACCTAATGGTATGCTACTAATTAGTGTTCTACAAATATAATATATCAAATATCTGATTTTAAGTGCTACCGGTGGATCTACTCAAATGAGCTGAGAATGAGATATTTTAGCGCGGTACAAAATAAACTTAAAAACTCTCCAGACTCGTAATTACCTTCACACTAAAAATCATGTCATAATATTGCTCCGTTGTAAAGTGAAAGACGGACAAACAAACAAACAAACATACTGACTTTCAAATTTATAATATTTGTTTAGATTTTATATAATCGGAAATTGTTAAATCGAATTGAATTGGGTTCGAATCATCTTACATAGACGAAAAGCTTAATAATTATCGATTTGACTATCAAAAACTTGATACTCACTTATCGCTTGAGCCCATTTCCACTCCAGCTATAATTTAAAAAAAAAATCCAAATAATTATGTCTTTTTGCATCATCAGAACTTTTGTGCAACTTTAAACAGAAACAAACTAAAATTCATAAAAAAACATTTTAAACTTGTTTGTCTGAATTTCGGCATTTTCGTCCTCAATTCCCAATTCTTTCACCACACCCCTTTCACCGCTCAGCTGACGAAGCCAAAATTAATTAAAATATTCTCCCGAGAATAACTGAATATTAATTGAACTCAATCAATTTTATTAATGTAATCGACAACCTCCGCCACATTCCACAAAAGAACCGAATCCCTGTTTTTGTTTTATTATTTTGTCTCGATAATAGAAGGAACACAAACCACGCTTCCATTTTTTTGGAAAAGCTTTCAAAGTTGCTGCGTGCGTTAATGCTAGATTATTATTTGCATTCATCCTAGCCGCCGCGCCGCATTCTATTCATCCAACTTTTACAGTGTCCTTGATTGAAATTTTGTTATTTTTTCTTGAAATTAGTTTCTGCATTAGGATTTAACACTAATATAAAAAGAGGGATGCGGGTGTGGATGTGGAGGATGCGTGTGTAATGTGCGTGTGTAGATGGGAATATGAGTGTTGAAAACATGCACCCATTATGAATAAGAATCAATTTTAATATCTAATTTATATGCACAAGGAGAGGTATTTAGGATGTCATTGCATCCAAAGATATATGCAGAGGCAGACACACAGAGCAGAGCGCATATAATGCATTGCATAGCATATCCCTCTCGTATCAATGTCCCAGGACACACTATATTTTCATGTGCAGTGCATTGCATATCCTTATACATATGTGTATGAATATATTTATATTATACGTATGTGTCTCCCTCTGTATTTGAGTTTTGTGTGTTGTATTGGTCTCGTTGGTTATGGAACGAGTGCTGGTAATGGCAGCGGCACAATGAAAATTGTGTCGATTTGCATATTTAATCAAAATTAACATGGGTGATATAATCAATTACACACAACCGATACGTGTCCTGTTTTCGGTTCGATTGGTAAAATCCTTTAACAAATCCACCCCCCCCTCACTCTGGCTCTGAGGCTCTATCTATACACTATTGGACCGACCACAATTCGAGACATTTCATGGAATGCTGTTTCAATTTTGGGTGCGACACTGACTATTGGGCTTGAGCTCAGCAGCTCAACTCGTTCGTCGTCGTCGTATTCGATGAACGACAAAAAGTGTCCCTCTCTCTCCCAGGAGGACATACATGCGAGGGGGTGAAGGGAGTATTAAAGGCAGACATACGACAGGATAAGAGAACAAGTGGTGGAGATTGAGTACAGAGAGATATACTAAATGGTGTTGGAAAGTCGGAAAAGAGGACGGTTTGAAGGGGGCTTGGTACAACACCAAAATAAAAAAATATTTTATCCCAGAATTGTTTTATCCGTTTCTGTTGTAGCGATAAAAGCCTCTCGCCCGTTCGGCCGCTCGCCCTCCGTTTGCTCTCCATCATGGATGCAAAATCACACTGTGGGAATATGCACAGCAATCGCACGAATGGGACATGAATGCTAAAGTAGGCACCTTCCTCTCTAACTACCATCCAAACATCAACCAACGAACCAACGAACTAGCCATCATGGATTGGATATATGTATGTATACAACGTGGATTTGGTGTTGTTTTGTCTGTGGATAATGTGGCAGGATAAGAAACTTTGTCACTTCTGAATTTTGCATGAAGGTGAGTTTTATAAAAATGTAAATTCGAAACAAAAATACACTTACAGTGGAGATTGAGTAGCTATATCTTCTTTTCAGAGGTAAATTTAACTTCGTACTTGAATTGTCTTGAATTGTATTGAAAATCATTAGTGATTGAAGTTTTTCGTGCAGTTTCTGGAAGTTTCACGCAGTTTCGGGAAGTTTCGCGCAGTTTTATATTTTTATTTTATTGAATGCTGATTCATATTATCATCACCTATACTATCAAAACTCGAATATTAAGCCTAAAAGGGAAAGATTCTGGTGAATACACAACTTTATTGAGTACTTAAAACAGAGTGCATACAGATTTTTGTAAGTTTTAATTTTTTAAGCTTCTATCTGAAGTGCAGTAAAAAGGTATATCTTTCACATTTTTAACAACTTTTTGGTTGAATTTAAGGTAGAATGCCTTAAAGTTGCTACTTCATTTGAAACTCCAATGGCTTGAACACTTACCTACATCCTATACAGAACAATTAAGGCGAGAAGGCAGAAAAATTCGATAGAATGGGTTATTTTCGATATGCAATCAGTGTTGTATAGTCAGTTTTGGAGATTTTACAGTGAATTGAAATCAATGCATTGCATGTAGCATGAACATGAAATTTACTCTAAATATAAAGGACATTTGTCCTGATGCCTGATGCACATACTGATACACTGAATGCTTGAAAAATACCCCAAAACTCCAAACATCATACAGAAGATAACATGCAATGTTCTACAATCAAATGCATAGATAATGCTGATTCAGAGCAGAGCATCATCAGATTCGTATTCGTAACGTATAGTATCAAACTAGAATGTCCACTCTAGGAATGTCCTTGAACACATCACAATCACAATCCACATAGTTGATGGTTCAACCACACCCCCGCTAGCTAAATCGGTAGGCTTTCATTACCCTTCTGCATTGGATGTGTGATGCAGACAACTAGGACGATGACGACGAGCGACGCACGAGGACGATGGTTTTTCTATTTACTTAATCGAAGACCGGAATGTTGTTGTTACAACTTTTAAGCGCAATGTTGTTGAAATCAATTCCGAATGACAGATTCTATGGTTGATGCTGCTGTCTGGAATCTGGATACCATTTGATGCGACATCCGATTCCCTCTGAATCTATGTCAAATTGCTGTGTCCTACAATGTCCTGTGGGCATATTTTACAGCTCCAATCATCCGTGAAACAATTCCTATTTTGTCGCTTAACAAAACTAAACATAGACACATTTACTGAAAAAGGGAGTTGTATTTCCGTGGATAGAGTTGGGAGGGAAGAGGGAGGATAGAATGGGGTGTCAGGTGGTCGCCATTGGCATGCCTAAGCTAATAACGCTATACACTACGAACCAAGTATACAGCCAGCCTATAGTATAGTATAGGTACCGCTTATGTTTAGTTGCTGTGATTAACTTGTTACAGAGGATGGCTTAATTATATCGCTATTGCCGCTAAGTCGTGTTGTGAACATATACATATATAGGAGTCGGGGCGAACGCATGCCACGCTCTTGCTCTCGATAATGTGTCATGTAACATGCTAATGATTTGAATTCTCCAATTGAAGGGTTATTCGGGCGCAAAGCTAGTTTATGCTGATGATGCAACAATAAAGTAGTTAAGGCTGCACACTGAACTTTGACGGGAATTAAGGGTTTAGAAACATGCGTGTGCGGAAAAATGGGTTTTGTTTAATTCTGGAATTTATAGTTTTGTTATAGTCTGCGGCTACTGGACCGCAGTCGTGATTGTAGTTGGTTTTGTTAAATTTTTCGATCATTTAAGAAATTAAATGCATCAGAAGCCAGGCATTAGTCCTCTTTTGAATTTGTAAAGCCTTAAATGTGATTGACTTTGAATTACTGTCCGAAAATGAATATTGACTCTGAAATTTCACGCCATTAGGTTGCATCCTTTTGTTCCGTTTTTGTTCCCACTAAATGCGGTTTTTGTACACCTTTAACCTGCCAAAGACACAGTGTGAGAATTACAAAATGTAAGAGTCTGTGACAAGGAAAGGCAGAGCGTGGTAAAGCATTCCACATTCGCGTAGTATGACTAAAGAACGAATCTCTGTATTTCATAGCACGTCACAAGTTGGGTTCAAGGGTAAACTAAAGGACGTTCCTAGAAGCGCAAGTATTACGGTTAAATTGTTTGTTTTCGGTATTTTAACAGACTATTCTCTGGTAAAATACAATTACAGGCATGTTCGATCTTTGGCCGTACTATGCGAATGTGGAATATTTTGGATATTATTGCCATTTCTTTTTATTATGATAACATTGGTATGGTTAAATTATTTATGAAACAAAATATTGGACAAATAGCCACCCCGACCTCGGCGGCACACCTCTATCCGATGGTTCAAATTTTCGATGAAGCTTAGGCATAAGTAAGGTTCTATGCCTTTAATGTGCCGAATTATGTTATCCTTTAGCTCTTGAATTGTTGCTGGCTTATTGACGCATACCTTTTCTTGCAAATAACTCCAAGGTCCAAATCGCCACCACCTGAGATAACACGGCCATTAAATTTGTCTAGCAAAAGAGTAATTGTTTCGTTTGCTGTGTGGCAAGTGGCAAAATCCTTTTGAAACGAAATATCGTCCACCGTCCAATTTTGGAAAAAAATACGACCCAATGACGATACCAATAAACTGCACCGAACAGTCACTACTTGTAGGTGCATTGCTTTTTCGAAAATCACTCTTGGATTATCATTCGCTCAGTTCCGGCAATTCTACTTATTGACGAATCCACTGATGTGAAAATGTGCCTCATCACTGAATATGATTCTCTTTGAAAATTGATCATCTACTGCTGCCATTTCTCGCCACCATTCTGACCATTGATGGCGACATTTTGTAAGAGGCCGTGGCCGGGCCGTATAATATGAAAGCGTATATGCTCTTCTTCGCGCCTCTAACAAAATGTCGCCGTCCGGTTTTTTCGCCGTACTGTCAAAACCGTGTAGTGTGAAACGCGCCTAAGAGGTTTAAGTGATTGAAGTTTTTCGGGAAGTTTCAAGCAATTTCGGACAGTTTCACGCAGTTTCGGACAGTTTCGCGCAGTTTTATTTTTTTATTTTATTGCATGTTGATTCATATTGGAGGATTCACACGAGACGGTTTCGTCCGTACGGTTAAAATCTGTACGATTTTTTTCCGTACGGGCTTTGTTTTCACGCATAACGTATTTTCCCCGTGAATCATCTACGTTTGGTTATATTTTAGATATTTTTCTTTAGTACAAGTAACCACAAAAACGGACAGCAGACGAATAAAAATCGCCTGTTGTGTACGCCACTGATAAGACGGCGACGGCACGGTCGCCGTATATTTCAGTCGTTGAGACGGCTGCTTTAAATCGTCCGTACGGAAAAAACCCGTCTCCGTCCAGTGTGAAAGCTTTAGTTAATTTTATTAGTTTACTATCAATGGCTCACGGATAAAACCGGACGGATTTTAACCGTACGGACGAAACCGTCTCTTGTGAAAAAGGCCTAACAAAATGTCGCCGTCCGGTTTTTTGCCGTATGGTCAAAACCGTATAGTTTGAAACAAGCCTATAAGCGTGTAAATGCAAGTCTTTTTGCATAATGTTTATCAACGACGAGCGTGAGAGGTGCAATTGTTGAACACGACGTCGAGTTAAGGATGACGGTTCTTCAGCCACACTATCGAGCAATACGAGTATGCACTGGTGTTTTCACATCTCCTACAGATCCGGTTTGATCAAGTTTTTCCGATTATACGTACATTTGGACGATTAAATTGACCGAAATAATCACGAAGTTCCTGATATCCAGTTTAATTTAAAAGCCCATTTTCATAATAATTCTCAGCAACTTAAACGTATTGCTTGATTGTGTATCTTTCCATGATTCAAATTGAATTAGTCCGAAATTGAGCGATATTAAATGAAATGCTGAGAAAAACGTGACGTTAGGGTGTGCTTCACATTCAACATCGGCCCTTAAAATTTAACCAGCCTTTATTACCAACACAATATAATTTACTTATGTTTATTTTTTGAATTAATCAATTTAATCAATATCAATTTTGGTAGATCTTTACACATTCTTGATGTGTGGCTTAGAACAAAATCTCTATACTTTACAGAACGTCCCAAATTAAACTTCTTCGATGACATTTATCTTCCTTCAGTAATCTTTCAACGCCTTCTAAAACTCAAAAATTAATTTCAATAAAAATAAAACCTGTATGTCCTTGATTGCGTTAAAAGAAAATCGTTTATTTGTGTTTTTACACAATTTCTGTGTAATTTTTCACAGTTACTGCACAAAAACTCTCCATTTTTTCCTCACTATGGTAATGAATTTTTGGATTTCAAACATTCAACCGTTAACTCTACTTCTCAGCTGCTGCCTTCTGTTACTGATGGTAGTAAACGGATGATGCAACTTTGACTAAATCGAGTCGAGCAAAATGCTTGAAAGTAATTTCAAAACAATAAAACAAAGTGAATGCCACGAAACAAAAGAGAATAATTTAAAGAGAGAAAATCATATAGGTAACGGTTATCATGCTATAAGTACACAAATACATGGATATAATAATACAATAAATCCAAGAGAAAAAAGAACAAACGGATGATGGTTGGTTGAATGTGAAAAAGGATAAAAATATTAAATGAAACAAAAATAAAAATAAAAAACCTTACTGTGTGAACTCAATTTCTAGGCTAAGTATTTGCACTGAAGCATAACAAAAGCATCAGCTCAGCCTTTCAACAGTTATAGTCAAAGCTTTAATTAAATTAAAAAGCGAAAAAGAACAGAAAACGAGCTCTGAAACACAATCGGCTCTAAAAGTTATCCGAGTTGCCAACCGAACAACCGTTTTATATACATGCATTCAACCCCTTATCTAACCCATCATATCGTCGATCAGGTTCGTAGTTACGAAGTTTTTTGAGGGGTAAAGCGTTAAAGGTCTTTTAATAAGAGGCATTTTGAATATACAAATATTTGTTCCCCCTGATAAAAGCTGGTCCTCATTGCACTTATCAAAGTCTTTTCTATAATTTTAAGCTTTTTTGTGGTTAGTGCTAAATCTTCAAAACAAATAAAATATGATCAAGAATCAAGCTAGTAAAAGAATGCATTCTTTTATGACTTCAATATAGAGATTGCATTTGAATTTAAATTTCACAATCACCAATCATTTGACCTTAAAAATACTGCAAATACTGCATTTTTTCTCCAATAATTAAACTGCAGACAATTGATTGCAATCTGCTGAGACTCTTCTATACGAAATTATTGTGAACGGTCTTATTTTTCGAATTGGAAATGTTAACATTTCTCGACATTTCAAAGTCCCTAGAATCTAATTCCATGGTTCTTAAAAGGATATATGTAGTCGCCTTCAAATTAATTTCTTTTACAGATGATAACATCAAAAGATGCAGAAAAGACTTTCCGAAAAATTGAGGGGGTCGTTCTTCTTCAGTTGTTTTAAAAACAGGGGATTATTTGGGGTCCCCAATTGATTTATCGACTTCATATACATTTTATATTAAAACGTCATACAGTTGGTATGATCCTAACCAAAATCAATCAGTCAATTAATTTTATAAATAGAAAACTCGAATCACCAGTTTTAGTTAGTTTTAATGATTTCTTTATTTCTTAGTATAATAGTATTTTGTATTATTAATTTCTTTAGCCTAATTGGTATGGCCTATATTTTATACATTTTAAAATATGATTACATTGGTTGATAGAAATAGAATAGAATAGAAATAGAAAAGGTAAAAAAAAAAAAAAAAGGTAAAAAGAAATAGTAAAACTATGTAAATAACTAAAAATCTTCTTCAAGAATAGCTTTATTATAACGCAGTGCTGTGACAACTGACAATATAGTTCAGAGAGAAAAAACTAAATGAGAGAGCCAAACTTCCTCGTCTCCGTCCCTTCGAAACCTCTTACTCTCATTTTTTATAGCGTGTTGAATTCGTATCGGTGTATACATGTTTCCACCGCGAAGAAGAGTACACAAAAAAACATGATTTCCGGGAAATCCCACATTTTTCATTTTTGTTTATTGATAGCCAAGAAGACTATGTTTTTTAAAGTCTCATTATAATGTTTGTAATTCTCATGAATTTCTTTCTTTAATTTTACTAACATCTTGTCGTTTTTATATCTACAAAAATACTCCTATAATTCAAATTAATTCTAGCAAAACATTTTTGTTTGTCAATAAATAACGGGAGAAGTTATACCGGTAGTTCGTGGTGAATTTGTTATTCTCTAAGTTAGAGATAGATGGCATTAACAACCAAAACAAGAAAGTATGTGTGCAGTAAAGCAGCATTCACATGAGCGCGACCAACGAACGACGAATGAATTACAAAATGTGAGTTTATATACGTTTGAAGACATATTTCCACACAAATTCTTAACAAAACGATAACAATATAGTTTCTATTTGATTTATGATGCATACTTTTACTTTTCAATATCATATATGTATTAATAAATTTAAGAAAACAAATTTATTCGTCGCGAAAAAATTTTAGTTGATACGAACTGTCAAACTTTATTCGCGTTCCACATTATCCACACTCGCAACGAATATAATAATCGCGCTTACTTAACCTAAAAAAATCATTCTTGTTTTGGTTTCGGTTTTGAATGTCAAACTTTATTCGCGACGAACTCTCATGTGAAAGAAATGTCAAAATCGACGAATATTCGTTCATTCGTTGGTCTTTGGTCGTGCTCATGTGAAAAGTGCTTAAGAGTGTAACAAGGTTTAGGTTTTTTAGACTAGACTTTATTTGTATATAAGTTAACGACAACGATGTCAAAACGAAGATGAAAACTAACACCTCACATGAGTCGTCTGAAAATGCCAACACATCAAACAAGTCGGAAAACCAACACCGTTCGTGGGAACAACATTGCAACAACATTGCAACAACGTTGCCGACGTCGCCAAATTCCATCACGTTCGCGATGTGACCTGTGGGAACCATCAGTAGGGAAAATAGTATTTAAGCTCTAGATTTAAGAACAAAATTGTCAATTGTATTCTAACCAGCGGAAGCGCTGCTCAAATGAAAAATAAAGTTTTTTTTAAAACAAATAATTAAATAAATTATTTACTTATATGAACGAGTACATGTTTTTTATAAATGCAAACATCTATGAATAAGCCACAATGCACTTTCAGAAAATTGGCAACAGAACTAACAAGTTGATAGTCTTTTTATTTAGTCTCTTCTTAAATCACTTATTTTCAGCATTTTGGAAATGTCGTGAGTAATGTAAAGAAAATAAACAACGAGTACACACAAATAAATTAAATAGGAATGGGAAAAGAGATGAGCATATAGAAATGTTTTTAATGTTCCATGTTTACATTCTGTAACTCTCGTTTTCAATGTTCCTGAAACTCTCGCATCGACAAAATTAAGTCGATAAACTCTGAAAATTGAAACAAATCTGAGTTTTTTTTGCATTTTTCAACAGTCTGAGCGAAAATTAAACGCATAAACGAAGCTAATAATAAAATTAATAGTTGTAGTGCTTTCAGAGTCTTATGTTTCTAAGGTGGTCGCCATTTTTCAAAGGTGGTCGCCATTTTTCGAAGGTGGTGAGCAGAGAGAAAAGAGAGAAAAGTTTACTCTTTCTCGTGGTGAGAATTGCGCACAAACTTGCATAAGTATTGGTTCCCCACATTTTTTTATATGGAGTTAATACATATGCAAGTTGGTGGCCAAATCGCAGCTTGTAGGCAAAAAGAGAGCAACCGTCGAAGTTGGTTCTCTCTATTAGTTCTTTCTCGATGATATAGTTGTAAAGTCCATCTCATCCCTGATCGCCGCCGTTGAGTATACTGAGCAGTGAGCATTCCTCTTGCTCTTACTTCCATGCTGCGTTTGCTGAAGTATCGGCATGTCGCAATAAAATGTAATGTATCTTCACTTTCAAGTAGTTACATATGTAGATTCCGAACAATTCCTTTTCCTTGGAAAACTGCTTTAATTTTTTTTTGTATCTCTTTATCTTCCATTTCAATTACAATATAGTTAAAGTGTATGACAAGGGCGCCCATTATCAAAGGTGGCGTACTTGTTTCTAGGTAAATCATATAATTTGGCGTATTTTTTGGTAATCGAAATATTCTTTTAACAAAATATGTAACGAATTTTTTCACAGATTCAAAGAAGGAATTTTCCCAAAGTACCTGTTCTTGATGCTCCTTTCCCATAGATATTTTTTTATATCCAGGTTTGACGTTACCAAAACTCCAGTTAATCTTTCCACAACGATATCAAATCTCAAGCCAATTTATTATCATCTGCATGCCATCTACTGTTTCAGAGAAGAGCATGATGTTAACTGCATACATAAGGGCTGGAACAGTTAATCTTTCCACAACGATATCAATGATAAATAGCAGGGCGCTAAGAGTACAGACTTGCTTAAGACCAGTTACTGTTGCAAACTCCTCGGATAGGCTAACTTGTTGTAGTACATCGCTCTTAGCATGCTTATAACTTTATTTGACACCCCTGTCACACAGAGCTTGTAAAAAAGAACTTCACGATCGACAGAGTCAAAAGCTGCACGAAAGCCTTTGAAGAAAGCATATAATTTCTTCTGCCTTCTTTTATAAAAATCAGCAATGTTCAACAGTAAAAAATATGGTATATCGTCGAATAACTTTTTCTGAAACCAGCCTGAAATGCCGATAGAATTTTTTTTCGACTATCTGTTGTGAATGAGTCCTCCAAATAGCCTGGCGCAGGTGATAAGAAAAGAAAGCCCTCTGTAGTTTGCCGGGTCCTCATCAAAAAAAGGCCTTGTATTTAATAAAAAAAACCAATCGGAAATCAAATGTCAAATTTGACATTTCTAACAAAATAAAAATGTCAATCTAAATCCACCCGCAACTCATTCGTTATGGCACAATCTGATGTAAATTTAAAAGATTTAAAGTTAAAAAAAAGGGCAAAATACAATTTTTTTACAACCCTTTTTAATGTTATCGTTAAAATATTACTTAAAATGTTTGTTTTAATATCGACCATAAAATTTATTTAGTTTATTTTATTGTGCTACACATTTTTCCACTTACAATACTACTAAACCACTTGCACATGGTATTATTTGATTAAACAAAATAGGGCACTCAAAAGTTTAAAAATATAATTTTTTTTATTTTATCATAAAACATTTTTATTTTATATTGAATTAAATTATGAAGTTATATTGAATATTGATTATGATTGCATTGTTTTTGAACACACCCATGATTTGTTTTTAAAAGAAGCAAATTGATTGAGAATATGTTCAGTTTTTGGTAAGATTTTACACGCACTTTCTCACTTTCCTCTTTCTCTTTCTCACACTTCCTCTGCAGCTTGTAGGCAACATGAAATGACAGCTTAGGTTTATCATCCTTGTAATTGATTATGTTTCTTAAAAAAGCTGACTTTTTTAGAATATCAAAACGATTCATTTGATTTGAGAAAATTTACGAAATTTTGTAATACATTATATTGAATACAATATTATAACCCATCATCATACAATATTTCCATTTTTAAACAGTTTTTCATAGTAATTTCGATTTTGGGTGGGTAAAATTCCCTTCATCCCTCCTTTGAGATCCGTCCTTTATGTCAGCAATCAAATTCAACATCAACATCCAAATGAAATAAACAGAATGATCCTTGCATTTTACAGGAAATGCAGAAATATAGACGAGGAAAAAGATTTCTCCTTATTTCTGGCATCCATCAGGCGCATAGAGAAAATCATTCAAAGAAGAGTTTTCTTTGTTTTGGAGATGGAGAAAAGGAAAAACGTTTGCAAAAAACATGGAAACTTTCTATATTCCTCCGGAGGCGTATTTTGTACATATTTACATTTTATGTACATTTATACATATATTTGCTAGCATCCTTTTTTGTTGTTGAAATATTTAGTTTGCTTATGTTTATGCTTAGGCTCGCCATCATCATCATCGTCCTCATCGTCATAGTCATCAATTCTTAGGTTCAAGTTTTCCTGAATCGTCCTTCCTCGAGTATAGGATGAATCATTATCCTTGCAAAAAGTTGTTCTTGCAAATTTTTGTACGCTCCTCCGGCATCGTTCAGTTTTGCGACTTTATCAACAACTTATTGCTTCAAGGAATGAAATTAATGCACCTCCATAAGAACACACACAAATATGTAACAGAGAAAATGTCCTTCGAAATAAATTTGTTGTGCATTATTGCAGAGGTAAAGAGGTAGAAAGGAAGGTGGAAATTTTTAACAGGACATTGGTATAAATTGCAATGTACACACATGTTATCCTGAAATGAGATGCAATTTATTTAAAGAGGCACATTTCACAGCCGCGCTCATCAAAATAAATTACCCAAACAAGGACGACAATCACGCATCGTATACCTACCTACAACATTACCGCCCTCTGTGATGTGTGTGTGTAACGTCGTCCTGTATACGTACAAGCTACCATGACCGACCGTGATCCTGATATGAAAATATTGTTAATGCCTCTGTCAGGCAATGTCGGACCGCAAAAAGACCGATTTTTACTGATGTTTTCAGTTTTACGTTTTCCTTTTTTACTTTTGTATTTTTCATTTTGTTATTTTTCATCATCGTTGTTTTTTTTTATTCATTTTAAATTTTTAATGTAATCACAATTTTTTAACATTGCGACATTATTTTTGTTCGAATATAAATTGTTGGACATTTGGATTTTAAATTGGATACACGAGTGATGTGTCACATTGATGCAATTATTGCATTTTGATGTATGAAGGGATGTGTTCAAAAAAAAAAGGAAAAATCAGCTATTATGTACATAGTTAAATTCATGGCTTCTAATTTACAATAATTTGAGACTAAAAATGACAATAGGAGATATTCTTTTTTGTTTGTTGTAATTGGAAGGGGGTGTTTTTATGTATGTATGGCAATCAAATTGATGAATCAAAATATTTAATGTAAATGCATTAAGTTGGATTGCATAAATATTTGTATGCAAGCAACTTATGTAATATGCATCATCATTATAATGTGAGTCTTCATTTATGGAACAATTGATATTGTCATTTAAATTGATAGATATGTACATAAGTGTAGTTTAATTGCCAACATAATAGCTTTTTGTTTTTACCTTGATAAAATTGCAATTAAAATTGGAACGGTTCGCTAATTAACATAACAAAACACTACAGTAATAAGCTGTTTTAACAATAAACATTTTTTTTGTGATTTTTACGAAATAGTTTTTATACACTACCAGAATATCAAAAACTTATATTATTTATACGAGGAAAAGCTATATCAGGAGCTCCAAGTATTAAAGGAACTAATCAATTTCCAAATCCTCCAATTAGTATTGAGCATCAAAATATTTCTAAGTACTTAAAACATCTGATCTGATACTAAATTATTTTTTTTTTTGAGTCGTAATCGCCTCGGGTTTTCGAACCATAATAAGTACTTCTAAGTATCAAGGTCTTAAGCCACCCTAAAGGCCGAAAAATGTCTTAAAGAAGTATTGAAGGAATTTGTATAATATATGGTGTTTGGCCAAATGGCGCACTTCCCAAGTAATAAGTGAAAAACGTGCTTAAAAAATAACCATATAATTTTGAATAACAAAAAACAAGCTGGGATGCGACCTACACTGATAACTTTCTATCCCGTCTATCGATTTGTCTTGATTAAAACTTTAACAAAATATTCATAACAATGTTTTGTGTGAGATAAATATTTTGAGGTCAATATCTTTTCTTGTTCTCTTAATACTTGAGTCGAAAACCATTTCTAATCAGTTTTTTTTGTTGTTTTTGTAGGTTTTCCTGTTTTGCTAAGAAAGTTGTCAGTTGAATTTTTCTTAGAAATTAATACGAAATATGATGAAACAGTTTGATTTCAAAATCTATTTTTGTTAAAGAGATTCTTAGTCGAAAACCAATTTTTACCAATTTTAGTAGCATTTCTTGAAAATTTGTATTTCTTGTATACCTAAACAAATACAATATCTTACGTTAACAAGAAAATTTAGTCAATACCTTCATTTCTTCACGAGATATCGAGAATTGAACATTAATTGTTACCAATATTGCGTAATATTTTTTGTAGATCCTAATTTTTATGAATAAAACTGATTGTTGGATTTTTATACAAACTTTACTGAATGTCGAACAATATTTTCTAAAAAATGTAATTAGATGTTTTTTTAGGTTTTTATTCTTTGTAAAAAACTGTCCATTCGATTTTCCTCAAAATATTACCAGATGTCAAAAACATTATTCTTTGTTGCCTAAAATTATTTTGGACATAAAATAATTTTTTCTTCGTAAAATTTGTGTGGTGACAATTATTGTTATGTTCAATATTTTTGGGATAGGTTTAAAAATCTTTAATTGATTTATTTTCGATTAAACTCCTAAACTACTAAACCGATTTTAGTCAAATTTGTACACCGTGTGCAATTTAATCCAAATTGAAAAATAGGATAGCTTACATCTCAATATATGATGGCAACATTATTTTATTGCAAATTATTTTTTGTCTATTATTTGACAGTCACAATTATCTGTTAGCTCCAAATGATTCTAACAGATGGTGAAATCTGTTGACTGGATTGAGTAAGTTTTCAATATTCCAACTTCCAAAATTTTCATTTACACTTCGTCCAAAATGTCTCCGTCCAGCAGCCTAATTTTAGTATTTTTTCGAAAAAAAGTACTAGGAATAAATAATGTAAAAACCAAAGTGGTAACATTGAAAAAAAGTTAGTTTTCACCTTCACCTTTTTACCAAATTTAAAAAAAAATGTGATTCTGTAGGCGCTTTAATTAAAAACCAAATTTCTTACTAACAAAATATTTATGATGTTTTTATTTTGAATCTTTTATTTCGAATGAATTTATTTAATAATTTTATTCGTCAAAACAAAAAATAATTAAAAACTAGATTTTAATATTATGATAAGTTTAAAGTACTCCTGCAATTCTGATTTTCAAAAACCTGTTTTTTAAATATATGTATTACTATAGTAAATATTTTATCTCGAATCAACAAAAAGAAAGCTGCTGTACGGAGACTTTTTGGACTATGTGTAAGCTACAATTTAATAGCATAACCACTATGCATATATCCACCAGAACTCTGCAAGATTTAAACGGCAATGATAAACTTTTCGGTGGTGCTCCCTTACTTTTGTCTGGTGATTTCCGCCAGACCTTACCTGGCTCTACTTTCGCGGATGATAAGCATTCTGCAATGTTCTGCAGTGATTCAGAGTATTTTTTCCGGATGTACAAAGATTTAAAAAATAAATGTTTTTTCTCGTGGGCATGTTCACGTGTAAGAAAACCGTCGAACCGATTATTTAAATTAAATTAATGTGTATTTATAATTCAAAATAATAAATATTATTGTAAGAAGATTTTAAACTATCCGCCTCACCTACCTCATTTATAAAAACTTTTTTTTTTTTTTTTTTTCAATTCATTTTTATTAATTCAATCTTAAATCTATCTTAAAGCTAGACAAAAATTCATAAAACTAGCCTAATTAACCATAACTTACAACTAACTTACTGGTCCCATACGGACACTCTAAGTTAAACAATAATACTTAATGCTAATGCCTTTCGGCCCTAAGATCTATTTTAACTTCAATTCAATTTTATTTATTTTTGTATTCATTAGAAAATTTAAAAAAACTAATGTCAATATCCTTTTTTATTTTTACTTAAAAACTACTTAAAATAAGGTCCTTAATATAAAACTTAAAGCTAACTAAAACTACCTATTCTACCTATAACCTACTTAAAACTAGAACAACCACAGCAGCAAATCTAACTATCTAACGTTTTTTGTTTTTCATATTTTGTCTTTTTTTTTATTTTTTTGTATTATTCCATGTTTTTTTATTTATTTTTTTTTTTTGTATTTGTTTGTATTTTTTGTATTATTTTTTTTTTTTGTATGTTTTTTTTGTATGTTTTTTTTTGTGCCACCATGCCTATTCTACTTAAAACTAAACCCTAAAACTATAAAACAAGTATGTAAGCCGGCCAAGGCTTAAAACCCCATCCCGACTACTCACTATCAAGTGCCGATTAAAGCCACCAAAACTGGTTCTCCTGCTTCACCCTATCAGTTCGGTCCCGTTCGGACACAGCCCTACTGAACCGAAGGAGCTCTGCTCCGCCTTGTGCCATGACGTCCCGATTGTACAGGAGTCGCCTATCCACGGTTCGTCGTCTGACGTGGTAGATTAACGGAACTGCCAATCTATCCTGTATCAGACCGCATCTATCTAAAAAGAGGAATGCCTCTGGTGGAATGAAGCCGCTCAAGCGTGCACTTTCAAAATATTCGTCGTTCGGGTAGAACGCCCCGAAAATTAAATTGTTGGTCGAAGACATAGCTCTTGCAATGTGACCTCGAACGAGTTTTATCACGAAATTGTCAATTCTGTTGATTTGAGCCCCGTTGTATAGGACCTCGTTGGAATAGTAGTGCACGTAAGAAGATTCGGCTGTTCGATATAAGCCAGTACAGCGTCGTAAACACTGCCGCTCGAACACCCGAAACCTCTCCATCTGGGAAGGGGCAACGTTGAACCACACAGGACAACCATAAACGATCATCGGCCGTATGAGGGCCATGTAGCAAATTACCTTCACTCTGGGGTCAAGCCGACTGCTAAAAAACAGCCGTTTCGTCAGAGCGAAGGCTCCTCTGGCCGTGGTCAGAGCAGCATTTATATGTCTATCGAAATATAAATACTGATCTAACCAGATACCGAGGTACTTCACTACACTTTTGCTCGCTAATTGCTGCCCGTGAAGATCAACGATGACCATCTTGCGCCAATTCTTGCACGTATCCCTCGTGGCCCTAGCCAACGGAGTCCGGAACAGAATTGTCTCCGACTTCTGGACATTTATTTTCAGTTTCCAGTCGTCGCAATATCGCTGAATCTTGTCGAAATCACGCTGCAAGAGAATTCTAATAACCTCAACCTTTCGGGCCGTTCTGTACGCAATAAGATCGTCGGCGTACGCAATTGCCTTTGTAAGACTACCTATCATAAAAACTTTGTAATATACTCATTTGTTACAAACTTCAATAAGAATAATAATACATTTTAAGTTTAATTATTTTGTACTGATTTTGCTCAACTGTACTAAAATTGTGTCCAAAGTCCTTCCCCTTTAAATCCCAAACCAGTAAATTGTTATACCAGCTTTAACGTTTCCGGTTTTGTTCGTAAATAATAATTATATTGTAATAAGGAGTAACGGTAGTAGAAAATCGGTCATGAAAATCTTTTTTTTTTTTTTACAAAGTACCTTTGTGTAAAAAAGCATGGTGGTGCCCATGTCTGAAGTTCTCCTACCGCTCCCCTTTAATAGGTAACAACAATGGTATATGATAAAAAACATTAGCCACAGCAACGCGTGGCCGGGTCAGCTAGTATAATGTAAAATTTAATTCAAGTCGCTAATAATAGTTGGTAAAAAAGATTTTCGACTCAAATATCTTTTCAAAAATTAAAAATATTTTGTTCAAATTAATTTTATCTTATAGAAAGTATTGTTTTCGAAATTCAGTAAAATTTGTATAAAAATACAACGGTCAGTTTTTTCACAATAATAGTACGCAAAATTGGTAAAAATTGGTGTTCGATTCTCGATATCTCGTGTATAAATAAAGGCATTGACTTCAAAATGATTTTTTTTTGTATATTATGAGCGCAGTCAAGGGAATATGAATACCATTATAATGATATGATTAAACACAGTGCGAGCAATAAGGAAGGGAGGATAGGATTAGAAAGGAGATACAGATGCACATTGGTTTTGAATGTCTGCACATTGCAATATGTAGGAAATATTGAGTCTGGTAAAGCATTCCACATTCGTGTAGTGCAACTAAAGAAAGAATCTCTGTACTTTACAGTACGTCCGAAATTGGGCTCAAGGGCAAACTGATGATGAACTAAAGGAACGGGTTTTACGGTTGAATCCTTTTAGGGGAAGAATGCAACTATCTATTTCATTAGAACAATGTTCATGAAAGTAGTGATAAAATAATGACAAGCATGAAACTTTACGACGGTGCTCGAGAGATACAAAAGTTTCAGTTAGGCAACGGTCACCTATCAGTTTAAGGGCTCTCTTTTGAATTCTACTCTCTTCTACTTCTACTACTCTTTTGAGTAGTAGGAGCACCTGCCCAGATATGGGAATTGTACTCCAGTTTCGGACGAATATAGGCTTTATAGATTACAGCTAGATCAGAAGGGGTAAAAAACTTCTTGCATCTTCGGAGAAAACCTAAACACTTAGCAGCATTTTTGGCGATGTCAAATATGTGATCACTCCACAACAAGTGCTTTGTAGTGCACAAACCTAACACTGAAAGCTGTTCAGTCTCTTCGATGCAAGTACCACTCATGGATAGTGGCATTGGGGGAGGGTTACGCTTTTGCGACAGTAGGCAGCATTGAGTTTTCGAAGCATTAAATTTTACACGATTTTTGATTCCCCGTCAAGATCAGAATTTAATGAGCTTATCATACGCTGCCATTGGTAGTCCACATCCGAAAAACAAGGATGCGAATCTAAAAACGAATATGAGAAGCTGAGGGTACTGTCATCAGCGAAACAATTAAGTGGGTTAGAAGTTTCAGACAAAAGATCATTTATAAAAATAAAGAAGAGCGTCGGAGACAAAACGGAGCCCTGGGGCACACCAGCGTTTATTTTTATGATATCAGATTTGAACCCGTCCAATACTACTTGAATTGAACGGTCTGAAAGGTAATTTCTAACCCAACGAAGAAGAGATTCATCAATACCAAAAACACGCATTTTCGATAAGAGAGCTTGATGCCAAGTTCTATCAAATGACTTTAAAATATCAAGTGCAATAATCTTCCTTTCTCCATGTAAAGATTTGTTCCACTGTTTGGTGAGATAAACCATGAGATCACCAGTGGATCTATTGCTACGAAAGCAATACTGCCGGTCATTAAGAAGCTTCCGTTCCTCAAGATATTTCTTAACTGGACAGGCTGGACAAATGTAGTTATCCATCCACTCGGAAAGAGACTTGTAGAATAAGACAGACGGAAAAGCTTACGCAGTGATTTTGCCAGCGTTGAAGAATACCTCTTCAAAACAATAGGGGGAATACTATCCGGGCCAGCGAATTTGTGTATGTCAAGGTCTTTTAGTACTCTTGCAACTGCGCGAGTGCGAAAGAATCGTTTACGCTCTCACGAACAGGAGATCTCATGACACTCACCATTAGCGTGAGTGTCATTTCCTTTGGGAAATTGTAGTATTTTTTGCCTTAATTTCTGTTCAAGCAAAAATTTGGTTCTGTCCTTAATTTTGTTGTTAATTTGTATGAGAAATAAAAATTTTCAATAAATGCTACTTAAATTGTTAGAAATTGGTTTTCGACTAAAAATCTCGTTAACAAAAATAGATTTTTAAATCAAACTGTTTCATCATATGCAAAATATTGTTGGTAATTTTTACTTAATTTCTTACAAAAATTTAAATTAAAAAAAACACGTAAACCTACAAAAACAATAAAACACTGAAAAGAAATGTCTTTCGACTGAAGTAAAGTATTAGGAGAACAAAGAAAAATATTGACTTAAATTATTAATATCACACAACATATTTGTATGAATATTTTGTAAAGAAAAGTCGACAGACGGGATGGGAAGTTATCAGTGTTGGTCGCATCTTAGCCTCTTTTTTATTTTTTTAATATATTAACCAAATACCATCCATCACCAACAAATCACAACGTTATTCTGTACTTAATTTGATGTACCAAATTGCGCATTAAAATAAAACTACTACTAAAAAAAATTCATCATTTAGCTTACAAATTGGTACCTAAGATTATTTTTGATATATCACTTCTGGCATTGATACAAATGAAGACCGAACATATAAAATGATATTCAATACATAACATTCCTGTGAGCGCCAAAAAAACATGATTCATCCTAGATTATCACAAAAACTCCATTTTTTCGTTCATTCCAATATTTCAAAAATACAAAAAATCTCTCATTTAAATAATACAAATCCTTGATGCTACATAAATCGCTTACAATATCAAATCTATATTTTGATATTTTGAAAAAAATAAAATTCTACTAATTTTACAACATTAACCCAAAAGCCCTCAGTACAGTAGATATTTTTCCTTAATCAGATATGAGCTTATTTTCCAATTTATTAATTCACACTTCTAATGTGTATTTATCAGCAAATACCAACCTCTACATAGTCTTGTTTTGTTATCACGCTGCATCCATATAAACAGAAATACCGTTCAATTATTTCAAATCTACAACACACACGAATTATTACTGTATATGCATAATATTAGTCCTTTTACCTTTGCAGGATCCTCCTTCACAAAAACATTACAGCTGAGTGCTACCCCAAAATTAACAACAACAACAACAAAAAAGGATAAAGAGAAAAAATCACAAATCCCCATAAGTCAGCAAAAATCTAGATTTTTTCGTCCTTGTTGTCGTTGGCTTTCATTTAATCCTCTGTGGAAAATAATTATGCCAAGCGATGCAATTTTATTTAGTTAATAGCAAATTACGACAGTTTATTAATTGTTCCAATCGACCCCAAACCGTTATAATATTATGTTGTACTATATACGACGAACGAAACGACTCGACGCCGACGAACAACACCGATTATACATAGTATGATACTCTGGACCAGGCCGGGTTGGGCAGGCTTCATCATCATCAGCTAATGAGGACGTAATTATTTGCCTTCCATTATCACAATGATAATGATGGCTATATTCACACAAAGCATCACGACGACTACGCTACGCAACGCAACGCAGCATGTGGGGAAACAGAGAGCAGATCTAGTGTCACACAATGCGAGGACAATTAACCGAAAAAAGCAAAAATATCCTTCCTGACCGGGCGGTAGCGAAGGCTCCCTATTGTGCTCTGTTATACGAGTTTATATGCGTGTGTTTGTGTGAGGCTATGGGCACTGGGCAGCAGGGGATGACTTTGGCATTTAATTCATCCCTCATTCCCGGTATACGTATACGCGACTATGGCTGCTCTGGTAACATAATTACGCCAATAAAAGTGCTTTAAATCGATTTTAACAATATTTTATTTGATACCAATTTTAATAAATCGAATCGCCGCCGCCGCTGCCACCGCCACTGAACATCGCATGCTGATAATCCCTCTCCCTCCACTGCCACCATCAATAGCATCGAGCATCGAGCATCGGAAAGCCGCAGAGCACATCAGGATTTCGCATTTAACACCGAGCAAATTGTGTCCCGGTTTTTGTCGTCGTCGTCGTCCCCCATTGCATCGTCCTTTTTTTTTGCGCTTCCCGATTTTAATTGTATTACCCCGCCGCCGCCCACACTGCGTCCTTCTGCCATCGCTGCTGCCGCTGCCGCCGTCCCGATGAACACCAAAAATAATTGCATAAAACCACTGTGCGTGAGTGAGTTGTGTGAGTAGCGGATACGACGCGACAGACGGACGTAACGAACATATACCTCTACATAGATGGGGTATCTATATATGTTTGTATAGTTGGGATATGGGATAAGTACTGTTATAGAGCTTGGTATGTGCATTAAAAATACATATCTGAGATCCTGCAACGACAAACTATATCGAATTGCCATTTAAAAGGATACATGAGGATTACCTGATAAAAAGTGGGCGGCTCTGGTACTCCGGACAGGACATTCTTCACAGTTGGCTTAACGTGGAATTTAGCGGTTGGTATGGCAGTTTTTGGGGGAGACCTGGACCGCCGCCACCGCCGCCGCCGCCATTGCCGCCGACAACAACATCCCCGGGAATGTTGTTGCGGTTTGGTTTAATTTTATGCTACGCAACAATTTAGGCGCGCGAATTACACGAGCGTGTTATCCTGCCACTGGCACTGGCACAGCTACAACCACCCACCTGACTCGAAGCGCGTAATCAATGGCGTGGTGTTGAATTAATTGGTGGCTAGAATGGGCCTGACTCCACCACCACCGCCGCCGCCGCCGCCGATACAAAATATTTAAATTTAAAAAAAAATAACACGAAACACATAAATATTAAACGCTTTGTGTGTTTTATTTTAATATGTCCTTTCGAATTATAAAGGATTTTTGTATTGTTATGCTCTTACGCGTATATATATTTCTTTTTTTTCAACTCAACTATTATCCTCATAGACTATATAGACACAGTTAGGTACAAAGGTATAACGCACATAAATTGTATCTTGTATATTAATGTAGCGGCTAAATTGCGTGAATAAACCGATATGTTCCAATTTAATGTGGCGTATATATTATACAGAGGTAAGTATGTTGTACATACTCGTATACCATCAATTTATATGGAAGTAGGATTTTATGTTATTTTGAAATTTGAATATACGTAGAATTGGAACAAAACCGTGTGACTGTGACCGCATCGGAAATATTGGTTTAATTTGCCACAAACATGAACAAAAAATCCACAATTGATTGAAATGCATTTAATGCATAAATTGGATTTATTTTATTTTAGCAATGAATAGTTTTGTATTTTAAAATAAAAATATAGAAATGATTTAACATTAAAAGAAAAACACAACATACCTTTTATGAATAAATTAATTGGGGATTTTTATTTAAATTGATTTAAAGAATACATTATATCAAAATATTAATAGTTTTTATGGATACAAAAATGTTGATGGAATGGAATCAGGATGATGGGATTTTGAATGGATTGTGCTTTTCTAATAAATATTTATTCGAAAATAGATTAAGAAGAGATCAAAATGGATATGAAGTCATCAATTTTTATGGATTTTGCAGTTAAAGTTAAATAAATGAGTTTTATTCGTTCATGTGCAACACATTTTGAGTGGGCTTTAAAAGTAAGAGACAATTACGGTTTACTGACTTTTTTTGATTCTTTCAAAATCAACTATAAAATAATTATTTTTTTACAATAAGCTATAATTTCGTTTAAGAAGCTTTGAAAAACATGTAACTAATTTATTGAAGTTTAAGCTGTTTTTTGTCGAGGTATTCAGGAAGTGGAACGTTAAGAAAATTTAGTTGGACATTTTTGGAAGTGTGTAATTATTTTGTACAAATTTTTTTTGTATAACACGAAATAAGTTTTGAAGTCAGAACCTTCATTTGTTCTCGAGATGTTGAAAATCAATTTTTAAAAATTATTAGTATGTTTTTATTTTTTGCAAGAAAACTGCCAATTCGATTTTCCTTAAAATATTTTTGTTTCAATTTTCACCTCACAATTTATAATATAAAATTTAGTTGAAGTTGCAAGCGTTATTGGTTAATTATCTGCGCCCGCGGTATTACTTGCATGCTTTATCTTAGAACAAATTTAGATCGGTCCCTACCTAGATGCCACTAGATGCACTCCATGCGCTCTACGTCATCTAAGTCGTTGGACTTTTATCCTTCTGGCTAAGTTCTACGTCGCTGTACACCCCGTACCGCTCGTCGTTCCATCTTCTCCTCCACTCACCTTCTATGCATATGGACCGTAGAACACGCGAAGAACTTTTCTCGCTTTTGTTATAGTCCATGCTTCTGCACCGCTTAGCAGGACGGGAATGATAAGGGTCTAATAAGAGACACTGATATACAATCGCTTTTTTAGCCCAAAGAAACAGCGGTTAACAAGAGTTATTCTTCGTTTGATATCAGCGCTGGTGTTGTTTTCTGTGATCACAGCGGAGCATAAGGTAGGCAAAGTCCTTGAATACCTCAAAGTTACATCTGTCGATGGTACCTTTTAGACCGAGACGTCGATGTTGTAGGTCCTTTCTTGATCACAGCATGTACCTACTATGTTTTACCTTCATTAACCGCTTAACCCATTTTTGTTGCCTCTACCCAAATACTTTCAAAAGCCCCATTGACATCACGCTGAGTTCTTCCGATTATCTCAATGTCATCAGCAATTGGACAGACCTTTGACGTGGGAGCTCTGAAAGAATAGTAATTCTTTCAAGTACGATATTAAAGAAATCGCATAACAACGCATTTTTTTAATTTTGAAAGGTTTTGTTAAGTTGTGTCCAACCTTTATGGAGCAGGGCGGATTCTAAATGGTCATCCTGCACAAACGGATGATTTTGGCAGGGATGGCAAAACTGTCATATGCGGCCTTAAAATCGATGAAAAGATGGTGGGTATCGATTTGATGTTCTTGAGTTTTTTCCAGGATCTGCCGTAATGTGAATATTTGATCGACTGTGGACTTTCCTCGTCTAAAACCACACTGATAAGGACCTATCAGGTTTTTGGCGATTGGCTTTAGACGTTCACATAATACGGCAGAGAATATTTTGTAAGCGATGTTAAGAAGACTGATTCCTCTATAATTGGTGCAGTTTAGAGGGTCTCCTTTTTTCAGAATCGGGCAAACAATACTAAGGTTCCATTCATCGGGCATGCTTTCTTCCGACCATATCTTTCAGATAAGTTGGTGCATGCTCCTAACCAAATTATCTACAGCTGCTTTGAAGAGCTAGGCATTCAAGCCATCTGCTCCAGTGGCTTTGTTAGACTTCAGCTTAGATATGGCAATCTTTACTTCATCAAAGTCGGAAGGACGGGATTGTTAGCTTTCGTCGTCTATGTTCATTCTGCCTGACGGCGGAATTTGACACTCCTCATCAAACCAGGGGTTCCTTGTTTATGGCTGCTTGAAATAGCACGTTAGAAACGGCTTCTCTGATTGGATCTTGGCAATGTTGCCACTGGTTTTCGATACATTGTGTTGGCGGCAGAGAACTTCGAGAGAGTTTTCTTGTGACTTGATCGGAGAAGGAATTGGCGATCTTTTGCGAATGTAGCCGTTCGACGTTGTACTTCCTCCAGCATCTCCCTGTTTCACTTTTGGTCTGGAAACCCGAAGTGCTACCTTGGCTACAATGCGGTAGAGGTCCGAGTCGATACTAGCTCCTTGGAAATTTCGGACAACCATGATGTTGGAAGCGTGTCTAGCGTCGATCGGCTAATGGTCAATTTATAGTTGACAGTAGATTGTTCTGAAGAGCTTCAAGTTCCTTTGTGGATGTTAAAGTGTGGAAAACGCGTATAGGCTACCATGACGTTTCACCCCGCAGCAAAATCGATGAGCCTGAATCGGTTATCGGAAGTATTGTCTTAAAGGCTTTTTTCCCGATTATTCCACCAAAGATGTTTTTCTTTTATAGCTTGCGTTAAAAGCGCCCAGAACAATTTTAATATCGTAGCTAGGGCACTGCTCATTTGCTTTGCCCAAGAGCTCGAAGAACATATTCTTGATGTTGTTATCCTTATTCTTTTCTGTAGGGCGCGCATATTAGGCTAATGTTGCCGAATTAAGCCTTGATGCGGATAGTCATGAGGTACTAGTTAATGCACCTCGAGACTTGTTGCCTAAGTCTGGCTTAAATGACAAAGCCGCATCCAAATAAGCGTCGTCGGTTTTTTCGGTAGCGGTCACCAACGTAAATTTAAAAAAAAATGTAACTTTTAAGACTTGTTCAGGTACACTGTTTTTAATAAAATCGGATTGGTATTTTACTAGTAAACAAACTATTCAAATTTTATTGTGACTAGAAAATTGATAAATAATAAGAAAATTAAAAACTGCTTAACCAACAGTTTACAAATGTTCTGGCTTTTTTATAGCTTTTTTATAATGTTTGAGTGAATATCGGCTTGAATGAATTTTGGCTTGAAAAAACACATTATATATACGTTTTTGTTTTAATTTATTTTCTAAGACAGATATTAATCTTAAATATCGGTTCCAAATTAGTTGTTTTTTATGCTAGTTTCATAGACATGTACTTATTTTGTATTTAAGCCTTCTTCTTAAATTTTTTCAACATTCATTTGGTTCTAAAGTAAGCTATCTCTGCCTTAACGTACCACTGAAAAACCAAACCCCAGTAAAACAAAAGTTCAGAAGTAAACGTTTTAACATAAAAGTTATACATGACAGTTGTGATGCTCACGAGACCGAGACGATACTAGCAAAACTCTCATCGGGTCTCTTCCCATTACCATCCCTATTCAATCTTACTTCTCTGCCCTCTTTTCACCAAATTATTTTTACAAAATTAGACTCCAAAATGAGTCCCAAAAAACGGTTTAAGTTTCTCCTTAAATGACATGTTTCAATATTTTATTTTGTTCTCAGTTGAAAATTTTCAATTTTAATTCTGACATTTTCAGTTTTGACAACCTGTTAAATGTATTTATTTTGGGACAGATTTAATCTTAAAACGTTTAAGACGATTTTGAGCTCACACATATATCTGCTGTTTCTTATAGAGGTAAAGAGCTTCCGATAGAAATAGTAAAACTATATGTGATACTATACTAAAGTAAGTTTGAATTTTTCAAGTAGGTATACTTTTTAAAATAAAGACTCGGAAATGTATTTCCATATTCAAGTTTTGTTCACTAAACTTTAAAGGCACTTCTATCGTCAAATCATCTCAACGATGAAGCTCAAATTCTGGCTTAACGGGTATGAAAACAAGCAAAATTGTCATTTTGTGTGGGCTTTATGGAGCAATTTTGACGTATACATGCCAAAGACTTAATCGGCGATATACCATTACCTGCTATGGAGAACTTTACAGGCAAAACGTTTATCTATTCCTCATGTTACTTCCAGACAAATGATTTCAACCCATGTTGCGTAGCAACGAATCAAACAGAGAGTGCAAAATTAACTTTATTTGATCAAATCATCTCAAGAGATGGATATGCGAATGATTTGATACCTTTAGACTAATTTTTGTATAGGGAGATCAAATCTCTGATGCTGATGCCAGCCAAAGATTGATTATTTATACTCACTTGTGTCGAAAAAGGACGGTTCTGTCGAAAAAGTAGTGCAAAATTGGACAAAATTCAAATTTGAAAAATTTTGGAGTTAGTTTTTAGCACCGCTGAACTTCAATTGGAATACTGTCTGCTCAAGTTTTAAAAATACCCGTTTCCAACCTTGTTTAGACGACGATTTTGTCACAAAAACAACAATTTTCTGTAAAAAAACCGTTTTTCCATAAACGGTTAAGCGTTTTTTTATCACTTATGTCACACATTTATATAGGCGAAATCCAACAACTTATGAAGATTTTTCGAAAATTGCATGAAATATTAAAATTGAATAATGAAGAAACGGATTATACATTTGAAAAATCATTACAAATGTTATTGGAAAAAAAAAACTATTTATGAATTTATAAAGCCTCAAAAAGCCTCAGATATATTATGAGTTTTGTTCGAATTTTGAAAAGTAATATTTTAAATTAAGCCCATATGTGTTTTATATCAGCCATAAAAGAGCTTCTAAAAATAGATGGTAATTTTATTCAATTTCTTATATCTTTTAGAAAAAAAAGTTCTGGCCTCTTAGAAAACGGTTCTTAATATTTCAAATTTCGAGTAAGAATTTTAAAAGTGCTATTTTCAATAAAATCTTGAGATTGAAGGAATAGCATTCACTTATAAAAAACTCCTTCGCATATTTTTATTAATGTGTTAGGAAAAGCTTTAAACAAGCCTAGATGCCAAATGATCTTTTATCTATTTCGAAGCAATTGAACTTCGTATAGATAATCTCGATTAACCCTAATACCATAATTCCTTCAACTGCTAAGTAAATTTTACTTTAAAACATTTTATTGAAATAACACTCACAATCAGGATATACGCTTTTTCAGTGCCTGATGCCTATGCCAATAGTTTTCATCTACTTATCGCCAATTGGCATAAATTCAATTTGGATTGTATAATTCATAATTCAATTCCGAACAAACTTTTCCTAATCGGGTTTATTAAGTTTTCTATGATCTTTTGCAGTCCATCACACCGCACAGTCCATCGCATCGGAGCCAATCAAAAAGGCTTATATATACCGCCTTAACTTGCGTTCTCCTCAACCCTCTTCAAACTCAAACTCAAAATTTTGTTCTACTTTATATAAATAAAATAGACATGAAAAACTTGCAGAAACACAACTTTTCTCACTCTGTATATGTTTTGAGGGTTAATTTTACAACAGAGTTCAATCTTTAGCCATCCGTCTATTCGTGGCCTATAGCTTAGCTTGGCATAGGTTTTCGGAGTAAGGGTATGAGAAAAAGACGTAATTGTCCTTAGAGTTATAATAGGCCTTTATCCAAACTATAGGGCTAACAAAAAACTTTTCCTGTCTAGCGGTTTAACATTTAACACAAAACATCCAACCAACTGCTAACTAACTCACCCCCAACACTCCCTCAACCATCCTCAACCTCATAGAGTGAAGAGCGCCCTCTCAATCCAAGCAGAAGGCTTGAGGTTACGTTTGGTTTAAAAACGACTAAATCGACGACAACGATGGCTATGGCGATGACGATGGCGATGGTGACGGGAAAACTTAAGGCCCCTAAAGAGTCAAGTCAGTGAGAGAGGTTTCATCAACAAAAAACCTACACTTTTTGAATAAATTT
The DNA here is from genome assembly GCA_951509635.1 of Eupeodes luniger. NCBI lineage: Eukaryota > Metazoa > Arthropoda > Insecta > Diptera > Syrphidae > Eupeodes > Eupeodes luniger. The sequence goes on from OX608073.1 coordinate 6,721,451, forward strand.
CCACGATGAAGCCTTAAGCCCCAAGTCGACCGGAAAGAGTTCCCTTCCCTTTGTTATTTCGGCGTCGCTAGTCGTCGTCGTTGTTTTGTTGTGTTGAAGTTTAGAAACTAAAGAAAAAGTTTACACTTTTTTGTGTTTTTGTTGTTGTTGTTGTCGTTTTTCTTTCTAGCACAAAACGCAGTACAATAAAACAATACAGCGCCCTCTTTTTTTGAGAGTTCAACCTACACAAGGAATGAGTTGACTTTTCATTTTGAAAAAGAGTGACTGAAGTTTTCTTTCAACACACAAAGCTTTGACTAAGTTTTAAGGCTTGGGTTCTGGGTTCTTGGTTTTGGGTACAGTTAGTTTAGTTCATGGGGTTGCTCTTATTTTATTGTTCTTTGGTAATATGTGACCGGAATCACTCGAAAATAGGACTCTTTTTGTATAGATATGGCGATGGCGACTTTTCAGAGGCCTGACAATTATGTCACCCAAGGGATTTGAATGAGGCGCGGTGTGCGGGTTGTTGTGAAATTTCAAATATTTTTGAAGTGACTGCCTCGATTATCATTCCGGGGTGATAGCGGTGAGGCTGCGGTAGAAGTGAGGTGCACACGTAAAAAGAACTATGTAAAGCACCATCGATCGATGGTAGTGCGGTAGACGAGTTTTTATTGATATGAAGCCCTATGGGAAAATGCATAAAAAATGGCACCAAACGGGACACCAGCCTTGAATAGATAAGTGGGGAAAGATAGGCGACAATGACTAGGAACGACTACGACGAACGAACAGAGGCGGCTGCAGCGGCGATGCCATCGCTCGATGTGTTGCATTTGTTTGCGGAATTCTTTGGGATATATTCGTGACTAGCGAACGTTACGTGCGATGATAGCAATAAGTTCGGTTCGTTCCTGATGGAGGAGGTACTAAGTCCTCTTTTTCACTAGGTCCTAGATCCTTGTTGAAGCACATGTATAGGCATAGCTAGGTATTCTACACACATTGGAACAAAACGCATCCGGCGTTCAACATAAATATTTGTCGCTTGCTGATTTTGAATTCAAAAGTGTAGTTAAGCAATGTTTACATACATATATCTAAATGGCGAAGGGATTTTTTGACAGGAGGCCTATAAATTAGGAGTTTTTCACTTCTTTTTTTTTCATATTGGTTTGAAATTCACTGTCACATCAGAAAATACTTTAAAACCAAATAGTTGCCATAGTCTGTTGTCTGATATTCTACGTTCTACGTTTTGGGGTAGGGTAGAGAAGACGTGTTTTTTTTTTAACTTAAAGCGACTTGTGTTCATGTTCAAATATAAACTTGTAAGATTTCACGAGGGGCAAACAACTTGTAAGACATTCATTAGTTTTTTTTATAGTTTTTTTTCTTAAATAGATTTAAGTTCTCTTTGATAAAAGTTGCGAATTCCAAAACTCTGTCTTCAAAAATTTTTGATCGATGTTTTCAAACTTCAATCGATTTCGAGTGTTGTGTTGATGTTTGAGTGAAGTGTTCCGGTTGATGATGTTGCTTGAGAGGTTGCTAGAAAATGCTTGAGGATCCAAAATATTCAACTTTTTGTTAATAAACAAAACTGACGTATTTGGAGTGATGATAATCCTCATGTGTACATATTTTGAGGCACCGATACATCCACAATAGCTGACTGGCCGGCGATACTGGCCAAAAAGTTACAGCCAATGGAGAGATAATTATTGACTTTTTGTTCATCTTGCCACTATTGATTTTTTGTAGGAAAAGTCTGGTAACCTCATATTTTCACATTATGGAGATGTGAATTGGCCTCCAAGATCGTGAGATATAACTCCGATATACTATTTTCTGTGGGTATCTATGAGCAACATTGTCTTATCCTATAAGCCCGAAACCATTGACTAATTGGAGGACAATATTCACCGCATTATTACCGATATACCTACGTTCACAAATGTTGAAAAAGTCATCGAAAATAAGACCCCCAGATTAGACTACGTCCGGGACAGCCGTAGTGATCATATGTCAGAAATCATATTTTAAAAAAAGAGGCTGGGATGCGACCCACACTGATAACTTCCCATCCCTTCTGTCGATTTGTCTTGCTTAAAATGTTGTCTATATGTATCAGTTTTTACCAAATTTGCGTACTATTTTTTTTAGATTTTATTTTTTTATAAAAAAAAACGGATTGTTGGATTTTTATAAAAAAAAAATACTGAATATCGAAAACAATATTTTCTGTGAAATAAAATAAGTTTGAAGCCAATATTTTTAATTTTTGAAAATATATTTGAGTCGAAAGTAAATGTTTTCCTACCAAGTTTTGGTATTGTTTTTTTTTTTGTAAAAAAAATCTGTCAATTCGATTTTTCTCAAAATTGTATCGAATGTTGAAAACAATATTTCTTATAAGATAAAATTAGTTTGAAGCCAATGTCTAAAATTTTTGAAAAGATATTTTCGTCAAAAAACAATTTTTACCAACTTTTATAACTTTTTTAAGGGTTTTTATTTTTTGTAAAAAAACTGTCAATTAGATTTTTCTCAAAATTTTTCCTTATGTTGAAAACAATATTTCTTATAAGTTAAAATTAGTTAGAAGCCATTATCTCAAATTTTTGAAAAGATATTTGAGTCGAAAATCAATTTTTACCAACTTTTGTTAAATTTTTTTTAGGTTTTTAATTTTTTGTACAATAACTGTCAATTCGAATTTTTTTCAAAATTTTACTGAATGTTGACAACAATATTTTTTGAAAGATTTAAATGGTTTAAAGCCATTATCTCAAAGTTTTGAAATGAAATTTGAGTCGAAAGTAAATTTTTACCAACTTTGAGTAATGTTTTTTTTAGGTTTTTATTTTTTATAAAAAAAACTGTCAATTCGATTTTTCTCAAAATTTTATCAGATGTCAAAAACATTATTCTTCGTTGTAAAAAATTGTTTTGGAGACGAAATCATATTTTAGTCGTAAAATTTTCGAGGTGACAAATTTTTTTTTCAGTTTTTTTTATTTATAAAAAAACCGTTAATTGGATTTTTTTCAAAAATATATACTTGTTTTGTATTACGTCACAGTATATAATATAAAATTTAATTCAGGTCTCTAACGTCATTGGTTCATGAGATATTTAGGGTAAACCAAAATTTTCACCTTTTTTTTAAACTACTATGGTAAAAAAAACATCCACGCAATTTTCTTGAGAGCCCTTTCTGCATCTTTCTGCCTTATTATCTGTATAACAAAATTTATTTGAAGTCGATATCTCTTCTGGTTTTTGAGCTATGGAAGACGAAAAAAACGTTGCGAACGTACAGACGTACGAACGTACGTACACACGCACGCACAGACATCTTTCTAAAAATCTTTTATTTCGACTCTAGGGACCTTGAAACGTCGAGAAATTTCAAAATTTTCAATTCGACATATCGGACCCATTATGATAACTTCTTATGGAAAGTTAAAAAAGATGTTGGGATGCGACCTACACTGATAACTTCCCATCCCGTCTGTCGATTTGCCTTGCTTAAAACTTTAACAAAATATTCATAAATTTTTTGGTGTGAGATAAATAATTTGAAGAATTGTTCTCCTAATACTTGAGTCGAAAACCATTTCTAATCAGTTTTTACTTATTTTTAAGTCAATACCTTCATTTTGTCACGATATATCGGGAATCGAAAATCAATTTTTAAAAATTTTGCGCACTATTTTGGTAGATCTTACTTTTCATGAAAAAAACTGACTGTCAGATTTATATAAAAAAAATTACTGAAGTTTGAAGAAAATATCTTAAATTTTTTAAAAGATATTTGAGTCGAAAATCATTTTTTAGTAATGTTTTATTTAGGTTTTTTTATTTTTTGTAAAAAAACTGTAAATTCAATTCTTTTTAAAATTTTACCAGATGTCAAAATAGTTATTCTTCGTTGCAAAAAATTATTTGACCTACTTTGGTATCACGTCAAAATATAATATAACATTTGATTCTAAAAAATGTTGACCCACTTTATAGATTTGGAACTTTATTTAAAAAATTGAATTCAATTTTGACATAAAATTTAAGTTTAATTTTAAGCTTAATTCAATTTTAGATTTTTGACTACCAAATTTGTGTAAAGGACTACAGGGTGGGTCACTGGAATAGGGCTAAAGATGGGTCTTTCTCGACGTAGAGGCTGAGTGTGAGTAAGTTGGAAAGGTCTCATTCGATCCGTTAGGTAATGCCATTTAGTTTCCACAAATATTCTTATATTAAAAAATCAATAATTCCAAAAGCTTAAATAATATTTTAAAATAATATCATATTCCCCTTTTCTTATTGCCATATCTTCCCTCTCAATTGGTCTCTTTAAGACAATTTTTCTCACATTTTTTAATAAGTTTTGACATCTTGAAAACAAATGTAGATATGTTAACTTATTTTATCTGATTGAAAATAGTGTAATTGACTTACGGTAAAATATAATAAAAAATAAATAATAAATCCGAAGTCAGGTGTTTACGTGTCAAAACTACGGACACCAGACGAACTTAAGTACGCACTAAAAACGGAAATTGCATTAATAGACGAAAACTTGCTTCAACGCGTTCACTCAAGTTTGTTGATCCGACTTTCTTCGTGCTACGAACAAGATGGTCATCATATGCTCGATGTTCTTTTCAAAATTTAAAATGGGACTTGTTTGTGTATGAAAAAATATTAATAAAATAATTGTTATATCTATTTGTTTCTGTCCCTATTCCCGTGAACCATAATATACTGTTATAATTTGTCTTAACTCGAATCTGCTTACAAACTTATTTACCAAGTTTCAATTCAATCGACCCAATGGCTTAGGCTGTAGGAGCTTTTTTTTCGACTTTTCTACCATCATCGTAATTTCATGTTTGATTGATGTCTTGAGTACGAAATCTTTTACGAATTCAATAATTGCCATCATTTTTCTATATGCCACAAGTTAAAATACAATACTCAACAAAAACAAAAAGTTTCCTTAAAAATATAAAAATATATTTCGTTTCAAAATTTCCTAGATACTGTTAAAAAAAATATACATCAGGTTTAAAAAATAACAAAAAAAACTCTTCAAAAACCCTGCGCCAAAGTTAACTTAACCCTTTTTCTGTCCACCATATAATTCAGCTGGTGTTGGAATATCAGCGACGAAGAAATTCGCCGGAATATAGTGGAATATCTTTTTCAAAACATCAAGTAAAATATCTTCGATGGTTTGAGTTATGACCGTGTACAAGGCATCGGCTAACATTTTCCAGTTGTCATTGAAAAATTTATTGGTACTGTCCTCTATATAGAAAATCATTAAGAAAATCATTAAGAAACTCATAATTTTAAAGTTATTTTGTTTGTTTTTAATTAAAACTCACCTAGAATCTTGTTTCCATTGAATAAGTTTGAAAAATGTGATTTCAATCCGTCCAAACGGAAATCCACACGAACGTTTGTCACATTATAGAAAGTGTATCCTCCTTTTTCATAGAGATGAGTCTTCGAACTCATTATAACTGTCATATTTTCTAAAATAATTACACAAATCTTCTGTATGATATATTTTTGAATATGAATAACATTTGTTTAAAAACCTGCATCAAGTAAAACCTTCCCCTTTCCATTCAATGGAATCAATAGAATTCTACCAAAAAGACTATAATCTCCAATCAGCTTCATTACTGGCAACATAAATGTTGTTTTCCAACTAAAATCCTTCGGATAAACTCTGTAAATTTATAAATCATTTTGAAACATTCAAAATATGTTTTAGTGAAAATGAAATCTCAAAATCTCAAATTTACATGCTCTCTATAACATTTGTCCTTCCAAAGCCTAAAATCTTAATATTTGATAGTTCTACTTTGAGATTAATAGCTTGACTGTTGCCTTGGTTGATTTTAATCCTGTTTAAGTAGAAAGGATCAAAACTTTTTATTGAGTCTAATCCAGGGATACCTGCAGGTGAGAAGAAGAATTTTTGGATTTTATATGAAATATGTGAGATGAAGAAATAAGGATACAACAAACCTGTTCCTAGTTTATCAAAAAGTTGCTGAATACTTTGGGTGGAACAGTTTAAAAAGTCTTTATCCGTAACACGACATTGTTTGATGTAATCTGCTGTAAATAAACAAAAACAGGCAGTTATGAGTTCGAAATTAATATTTCTAATCAGGTTGTTTTAAAATATAAATATTAATATATAAACAAATCGAAAAACAAAAAAAGAGGCTGGGATGCGACCCACACTGATAACTTCCCATCCCGTCTGTCGATTTGTCTTGATTAAAAGTGTGTCTATATGTATCAATTTTTACCAAATTTGCGTACTATTTTTTGTAGATTTTATTTTTTTATGAAAAAACGGACTGCTGGATTTTTATAAAAAAATTGCTGAATATCGAAAACAATATTTTCTGTGAAATAAAATAATTTTGAAGCCAATATTTGTAATTTTTGAAAAGCTATTTGAGTCGAAAGAAAATTTGTACAAGTTTTAGTATTGCTTTTTTTTTTGTTTTTATTTTTTGTAAAAAAAAAACTGTTGATTCCATTTTTGTCAAAATTTTTCCTAATGTTGAAAACAATATTTCTTATAAGTAAAAATTAGTTAGAAGCCATTATCTCAAATTTTTGAAAAGATATTTACGTCGAAAAACAATTTTTACCAGCTTTTATACATTTTTTTTAGGTTTTTATTTTTTGTAAAAAAAACTGTCAATTTGATTTTTCTCAAAATTTTTCCTAATATTGAAAACATTATTCTTCGTTGCACAAAATTGTTTTGGAGATGAAATCATACTTTAGTAGTAAAATTTTCGAGGTGACAAATTCTTTTTTTTCAGTTTTTTTGATTTATAAAAAAAACCGTTAATTTAATTTTTTTTTCCAAAAATGCATTTGTTTTGTATTACGTTACAATTTATTATATACAATTTAATTCAAGTCTCTAACGTCATTGGTTCATGAGATATTTCGAGTTAACCAACATTTTCACCTTTTTTTTAAACTGCTATGGTAAAAAAAACCACCCACTCAATTTTCTAGAGAGCCCTTTCTGCCTTATTATCTGTATAACAATATTTATTGGAAGTCGATATCTCTTCTGGTTCTTGAGCTATGGACGACGAAAAAAACGTCGCGAACGTACGGACGTACGGACATAGGTACGGACGTACGTATACACGCACGCACAGCACATATATCTTTCTAAAAATCTTTTATTTCGACTCTAGGGACCTTGAAACGTCGAGAAATGTCAAAATTTTCAATTCGACAAATCGGACACATTACAATAACTTCCTATACAAGGAATCGGGAAGTTAAAAATTGACTACTCGATAGTCAATAGAACAATTTTCGATTGTCAATTTCTGGTAGTAATTATGACAACAAAAGAAGTCACTTCGATAGTCAATATGACAATTTGGTTGTCAAATTGACAATTCAGTAGTTCACTAAAAATTTCGGATCAAAAAATTGACAACCGAAAATTTTCCCTTTGACTATCGTGGTTGTCAGCTGAAAATTGACTATTTAATAGTCACTTTATCTACCAAAATAGTCGATAAGATGACTTTGCATGTGAAAATAGAGATAGCTATAGCTAGGGACCGAGTTGGCTGGAGACGCATGTTGGTTGAGGCCCAAGTCCACCCCGGACTGTAGCTCCACCATATTTTTTATTATATAATTATGTATATGCATTTCTTCAGAATTTCTGTGTAACAAAATGTTCATCAAAACAATGGATAGGTTTTATTGACCGTATATTGATCATTCTTTCTTCAATTCAACCCCATTTTTCTTTAATATGATTACCATCGTAGTCGGTTCAAAAATTGATTTTCATCTCAAATATTTTTCTGTCACTTTTGACATCTGGTACTTTTTACACATTTCCCTTTTGACATCTGTCACCATTTTTATTTTTGAAATCTGAGGCTCTGAGCTACTGAGCACAGTGGTTGGGTAATTTATGTTTTTGATTTCAGAAACATAAACTGACCGTTTCATTATTTCATAACAGTTCTTTCCTTATAGCTTTTTTAATGTTCCCTCCAGTAGGCGCGTGGTCTACGGTCGTAGACCACCCTTATTTAAAATACCGCCATTCTCAGAAAACATTTTTTGGTTTACGATTTTTTTTTCAGTGTATCAATAACTGCTTAACTAAAAGTGGTGAATATGAAAAATAATATGTTCTTCTATAATCTGATCACGATTTGGATACTAAAAACGCTTTAACAAATACTTTTTTTTGCAAAATAAAATGGTCTACAATCGTAGACCACGCGCCTCTTCGTGTTACTTTTACCCACGCGCCCACTGGAGGGTTAATGTAATTTAATAAAAACCTGACAGAACATACATTCTTGAGAGTTAAAAAGAAAATATTCTTATATTAAAAAATCAATTATTCCAAGAGCTTAAATAATATTTTAAAATAAGATCATATTCCCCTATTTCTATTGCCATACCTTCCCTCTCAATTGGTCTCTTTAAGAACAAATGTAGATTATGTTGACTTAAGACTTATTTCATCTGATTGAAAATAGTGTTATTGACTTACGGTAAAATTTTAAAATATAATTAATTCAATTATTTTTTTTAAAGATTACAATAATTTTCAAAGACAACTTAAAAACCACTCTACAATTTCTACCTACAGTCTTATCATCCCATAACTTGATATTATTTGATTTTTTGTTCCACAATTTTATAAAACAATCACACCTATCCACTTGAACTAGAAGAGTTGCAGAATTTCTTACTCAACCAAAATTAGCACTTGCTTCAATCCTCCAGAGTCTATAATTTCTTAATACCATACCTGCAGAACCACCACCATACTTAATAGATTCCATATAAGCCTATACACAATTCCCCCTTGAATCGAAAGTATCCATTATACCTGCCAGCTGCATTAATATTTCAACATCCCCAAAGTCCAACCATAAAAGTTCGATTTTAATTCAATTTAAAAACAATTATTTTGAAATTGAAAAACTTGACATTATAGCTGCACTACACACGCGTTCGAAAAATTGCATGCAACAAACCAGTAACCAAATATTAAGCAATCCAAATCCAATCCAAAGTCACTCCACCATCCATAAACACAAAGATACCCTCTCTAATGCAGCTCAAAGACTTGATTTCACATATGTTTTTAAAAAAAGCTTAATAAATTGATTTTATCCTTGGATATTTTTCTGTCCGTTAGATATTCTATACGCCACCGAACGCTACCGGGCAAGCAGCTTTTTTGATGGTAAACTAAAACTGGGTCATCACAATCACTCTTTTTTAAAGTCACTCAACCAGTTTCGATTTCAAAACATTAAACACTAAAATCTAAAATCACAACAAGTACCGTTGCTATGGTAAATAATATTTTTTCTTCTTTAAAGTCATTTTTTTGAAGACAATATTCTTAAAGTTTTGGAACTTTCACACAAAAATCCTTTAACACAAAATCACTTTTGCGTGACTTACGTGGGTCTGTCAGGAACCGTTCATCTTCGGCCGCCACCACTGATCCAAACATCATCACACTGGCCAAAATTCCCGCCAACAAAAACTTGCTATAGAACCGCACCTTGTTTCCCATCTTCTTCCTCTTTTTTTTGCACTTTCCAACACCAAAGAATTTACGAGAACAGATAAGCTGAAGAACTTCCGAAACTTTTACTTTCTTCCGCAGGCCACCTGACGCGGTCTCAATAATGCCAAATCCGTCTGATCTCTTCTTCCAATTCGTTGTCTGGTTTACTTGGCTGACTTGGATAGCAAAGCTGACTGGGTATAGGGTAATCCGCACGACCGGCTTCCACAATCACAAATGCGCCTCGGTCTGCACGCGACAATTCAATTATATAACTTTACGACGACTATCCGCTGCAATAACTGTTATTGCTTCTGCTTGTTTGCTGCTTGCTGCACTTGTATCTCCGATCCCATGCTCTATGCTGGACAAGTCGGTTAGGAGGTTAAAGCCCACAATCAACGAGTACAGCACAAGCATCGAACAGCTGGTCGTTGTCGGTCGGTCGGTCAGCCGTTCCAGCATCAGCATTGGCATCGGTATGGCAGTAGCAGCAACCTGTCTTGACGGCATGCAGCGCTACAGCTACGATGAGCGGGCGCGGCGCGCGGTGGCAAAGCGTATCTATAACTAGGGAAGCTATTTGCTCAAAATTAAAACAGCATCGCATCGCTGACTGGTGTTGCACCATCATATCGTACACACATAAGTTGTGCTGCCCCAGCTATACCGCATCACAAGACGCAGGGGGTGGCATTCAAATGGTGGTGCGGCTGTTTTGTATTCTGTTTTTTTGTTTATCGCTTTGGCTATGATAGCCTTTGAGGTGGAAAACCTATGTTGCCTTTGCCTTTTCCACCGTGCGTCGCGTCGTCCCCATCGACGACGCCGACGAGCCGCCTTCGACGTCGTACTCGTTGGCAGTCATGCATTTTTATGACAAACGCATACACATATACATATGTTTGCATGCAAAGCTCTTTTGAAGGAATAACAAAATCAAAACAGAACTGAGGAAGAGGTGAGCGCCGCATAATTGCGACAACAGTTAAAGCGGAACGACCACCATTTCCACCAACCAACCAACCCACTGTTTGACTGGAAGCAGGTGGAACTTCAAAAAAAATCGTTTGGCTTGATGACTTTGGGAGAGAACAGGTAAAGTGATTTTATATTTTAGTGGTCCCCTAAGGGTATGTATTGGTTTTGTAAGAAAATATGTAACGATAAGAAAACAGAGACAAGAGAATTCGTATGTAAAGGGTGTTTTTCTTAGATGTGTACCAATTCGAAATTAAATAAAACCAGGATGATTTTTTAAATTATAATACAATTTAAGTCACTCGAAACATTATAATCTTCTGGCATTATAATTTTAATATGGTTTCTGGAGTTTGACCTCCACGGCTGACTCGGACGTTGTTTAATTTGGTGGACCAATGCCCGATGACATTTTCCAAAATTTATGACCGTACTTCGGAAATAACGCGTTGAATGTTTTTCTCCAATTGGTCAATCGTTTAGGGCTTATACCATACAAATTATTCATTTGACAGCTGACAAAATGGCCACCAATTAAAATAGTGTTACCAACTTTAAGCTCTATTCCTCTAAAAAAAAAAAAACACCCATTTATTCCTATGTGCTGCAAGTAAAAACTGACTTCTTGGGTCAGTATAATTTAATTTAGATTAATAATCAAAGGATACTTAAATAAATAAATAAATATCAAATATCAACTTCTTGATCATTGATAATTCCATCCATCATGTTGCAATTGACGAAAACATTAGTTTTTATCACTTTTGAAAGAAAGAAAGATCTTTTAATTATGTTTACAGTTTTCGAAAAGCTGACTATGATGCAATGGGTGATTATTTCGTATCTTTATCTTGGCATAATATTCTCAGTTCATCGGACTTAGTTAATATTTATTCTGAATTTATAAATAAAATTCTGTATAGACACATAGCTTTTGTCGGTTTAGAGTTTTAAAATCAAAGAGCAAGCATTTTTAGAATTTTATAAGCTCGAAGCGATAGTCAAATGGAATACCTAGTTGTATGAATTATCTCGACATCTCTACTAGTGAGATTCCAAAAATATGCAATTTATTCACTACTTATTTTCAATCTGTGCATTCATTAGATGCTCCTTTTACCCAGGAGACGATTTTGGCAAAAAGAATTGTAGACATCGTCTCGGTTTACCTTAGTTGTTTATAAATCAAAGAGTCTCTATCTGGATTAGTTCCTAATAAAGGTGAAAGACCCGATGGAATTCCTGCTCGTGTTTTAAATTGTTTTGACGTGACAACGTCTTAAATTAGGTTGCGACTGGGAGTCACTTATGAAAAAGTGTAACGCCCGGTAACGTTACGATGAGTCACCGAACGAGAGAGAGGCCCGCCGAATGCCTTGCGTCTCTCTCCCACTCAACTATGATCGGTCTGCCGCGCGCGCAGCACTAGAGAATTAGGCGCATTGAATCGGCGCATGCTTGTGTCTCTGTCTTTGTCTTTCTCGAACGTTCTTGGCGTTGGAAAAACAAGAAAGCGTCATAATACAAATTTTAGTAAACAAAATATATTTCTATAGTTAAAATTTGTGCAATTCTTATATTCATTCAATTCCTTGTTCCTATTGTGCAATTTAATTATATTCATATCAATAAATATTCTACCGAGAAAAAGACGTTGTCACGTAAAATCTTCGTCCGTAAAACCGACTTTACAGGCAACCATTTTTTCAAAATGGTTTTATGTCAGTTAGGTCCACGCGACAAACTTAGATTTAATTATTCATGACATAATATCAAATATAGAAAAGAAGTGTCAAACCGATATAATTTTTACAGGCTTTGCGAAAGCATTCGATAGAATAAATCATAAAGTTCTACTCCATAAATTATCTCGCTTAGGTATTCACTCTTCTTTATTGAAGTGGCTAAAATCATATTTGCCATGAAGAATCCAAAAAGTTAAAAGTGATTGCTCGTTCTTATATAACATCATCGTTTCACCAGGGGTTCCACAAGGAAGTTATTTAGGGCCATTACTTTTTTTTTGCTGTTTGTAAATGACATTCCTAATATTTTTAATGACTCAAGTTGCCTTCTTTCTGCAGATGACCTCAAACTTTATCGTAAAATAACCTGTGAATCTGATTGTTTTCTTCCTTTAAAAGATCTAACAAGATTAGAATATGTCTGGTGTCAACGGAATAACCTTCTACTTAATATTTCGAAGTGTCAAATCTTGTCGTTTTGCAGGAATTACAACCCAATTTTATTAACTTCCCATAGGAAATAATTCCACTCGGTCCGATCTGTCGAATCAAAAGTTTTGAAATTCCCCGACGCGACGTTTCAACGTCCCTAGAGTCTAAATAAAAGAATAAAAAAAAGGTGAACATTTTGGTTAACCCTTAAAATCTCACGAACCAATAATGCTAGCGTTAAATGAATTAAATTTTATATTATATATTGTAATGTGATACCAAACAAATTTATTTTTGGAAAAAAATTCAAATTAACGGGTTTTTTTATAATCAAAAAGACTGAAAAAAAATTGTCACCTCGAAAATTTTACGAACAAAAAATGATTTAATCTTTAAACAATTTTGTGCAACGAAAAGTAACGTTTTCAATATCTGGTAAAATTTTAAGAAAAATCGAACTGACAGTTTTTTTATAAAAAATAAAAACCTAAAAAAAATATTACTCAAAGTTGCGAAAAATTGATTTTCGACTCAAATACCTATTCAAAAATTTGAGATATAGTCTTCAAATTAATTTTATTTTATAAAAAACATTGTTTTCAACATTCGGTAAAATTTTGAGAAAAATCGAACTGACAGTTTTTTATACAAAAAATAAAAACCTAAAAAAAAATCATTTCTGAAAGTTAGTAAAAATTGATTTTCCACTCAAATATCTTTTCAAAAATTTGAGATTATAGCTTTAAACTAATTTTGTCTTATAAGAAATATTGTTTTCAACACTCACAAGCCATCTTATTTTTCATCTCTTTGTTTGTACAACTGGGTAAAGCATTCCACATTCTTGATGTATAATTTAAAAGGGCATTCCTGGAAATGTCAGTATTAAGTCTAAATTGTTTGACAAGGGGAATGCAACTGTCTAATTCGACAGAACATTGTATCAGTTTCCAAGCACTGAAAAAGTTTCAATTATAATTCCAAAGTGACATAATATGTCAAAATGGAGTGGCATTCTCTAAGCTTTAATCTAGTTTTAAATACTTTATCAAGAATTACTTTTAAAAGTGTTTAAAGGGATGCTTAAATGCAAGTTCATGCGACTAAGACGTGGAGTTAACATTGGTTTTTGTTTTTCTACTGTTATTTTCCATATTTGCACAACATTTTAACAAGAACGAATTTTTTGATTTCCTAACATTTTTGTTGTATCGCAACGCATGAAGAATTTTTGTTGCCAGAAACAGTCGGTGCAACGAACTATAGAATTTGGAAATACTCGTACTTATAGCCATATCAAGCATAAAATAGTGACATATGGCAGAGACATAAGGTCGTTTTTAGATAAATGCATGCATATGGATAAAATATTATGGCGGGCAAAACAACTGCTTATATATTTTTTTGTTAAATTAGAGGATTTTGAAATAAATAAGATAGTTATCATAATATTAATGATATACATTAATATTTTGACATTAGTGAAAAAGATGTCCTCACGTGCATCAAGTGTATATTTATTGAAAGCGGTCACAGAATTGTGAAAAAAGTGGATTTAGTTTGTAAAAGTTCCTGGGTAAAGCAGCTGCGGCTTAAAGTTTGAATAGTCGGTACCTATGGATTTCAAATGTGTTGTTCAAAGATTTATATTAATTGTTGCAATAATCAACTGTTAAAAAAAAAGAAGGGGACATCTTTAAAATAAAACAAGTCAACAAAAAAAAATTGTTTAAAGAAAATAAATCATAAACGAAATTTTCCTTTGAACCGGTCAATACAAAACTGAAATCAAAAATATAGGTATATGATGGTGTGCCTTAGGGCTCAGTTTTGTCCCCGATACTCTTCCTTATTTGTATTAATGATCTTTTGTCTACAACTTAGAATCTAATTAATTATTGCGCTGACTATAGTCTATAGTACTCTTTTCATATTCGTTTCCATACCCACATTTTCTTTCTTGTCTCACCTTTTTTTACCGTTATTCTAAAGGACTATGCTCTAATGAAATAGTCAGTGTTCAGCGACATTCCTCCTCTTTAACAGTTTAACCGTAATACTGCGCTCCTAGGAATGCTCAGCTCAAGCCCATCTTCAGCCGTACTATATGAAATACAGAGATAAGTTCATTGGCCGTACTACGAGAATGTAAATTGTTTTTCAATTGGAGCGGGTAGATTTTGGCGCCCCGTGGCGGCCATTTATTCAGTTTGCTTATGACAAATTATCATGGCAAGTTACACCATTGAACAGCACGTTCAAATGATAAAACTTTTTTATCAAAATGATTGTTCGTTAACGCAAACGTTGCGCGCATTACGCTCATTTAGCAGTAGACGTGGTGGCCCTGCACCGTCGACTCTTCAACGTTTGGTAGCCAAATTTGAGACGGCCGGTTCAGTAAACACTCAGCCAACACCCGCACGTTTAAGGAACGCAAGATCGGCTGAGAACATCGCCGCGGTCCGTGAAAGTATGTACAGCACAACCCGAGGCAGTCTTTTCCTCGCCGTGCACAAGAGCTCGGCCTTTCGAAGACTTCAACTTGGCGATTTTTTCGTCATGACTTGGGCCCACACCCGTACAAGATCCAACTGACACAGGAGCTCAAAGTTCATGACCATAGACAACGCCGCACCGCTTGTTCGCTGACTGGGCTTCGAATCGTTTGGAAGAGGACGTCTTTAGTGACGAAGAGCATTTTTGGATAATTGCCTGTGTTAACAAGCAAAATTGCTTTATATGGGACGCGACGATACCAACCCACGCGATGTTCACCAGATGAATGCATGCTCAAAAAGTTACTGTTTGGTGTGGATTTTGGGACGGTGGCGGCGTAATTGGTCCGTACTTTTTTGAAAACGACGTAAGTGAAGCGGTCACCGTCAAAAGCGAGGGCTACCATAACGATGATAACTAATTTCGTATGGCCCAAATTGAACCATATGAACCTAGACGACGACGTGTGGTTCCAGCAGGACGATACTACGTGCCACACAGCAAGCGCCACGGTTTTTATTAACTTATTATTATTATAAATCTTATTAACTTCCCATAAGATGTTATTGTACTCGGTCCGATTTGTCGAATTGAAAATTTTGATATTTCCCGACTTCCCTAGAGTCTAAATAAAAGATTTTTAGAGAGACGTCTGTGCGTGCGTGTGTACGTACGTTCGTACGTCCGTACGTCCGTACGTTCGCTACGTTTCCATAGCTCATGAACCAGTACAGATATCGACTTCAAATAAATGTTGTTATACTCGTACAGATAATAATGCCGAAAGATGCAGAAAGGCTCTCAATTATTTACTCTCATATAGCAATTTAAAAAAAAAGGTAACAATTTTGGTTTACCCTAAATATCTCATGAACCAATAACGCTAGAGACTTGAATTAAATTTTATATTATATATTGTACCGTGATACGAAACAAATATATTTAAACAAAAAAAAAACAATTAACGGTTTTTTTTATAAATCAAAAAAACTGAACAAAAATAGTTGTCACTTCGAAAATTTTACGAACAAAACATGATTTTATCTCGATAATTATTTTGTGTAACGGTCTTAATTAATTTGGAGAAAAATCGAACTGACTGTTTTTTTTATAAAAAAATAAAAACCAACAAAAATATTATTCAAAGTTGGTAAAAATTGATTTTCGGCTCCAATATCTTTTCAAAAATTTGAGATTATGGCTTCAAGCTAATTATATTTTATAAGAAGTATTGTTTTGAACATTCGATAAAATTTTGAGAAAAATTGAATTGACTGTTTTTTTACAAAAAATAAAAATCCAAAAAAAGCAATACTAAAACTTGGTAAAAATTTAATTTCGACTCAAATATCTTTTCAAAATTTAAAAATATTGGCTTAAAACTAATTTTATCTCACAGAAAATATTGTTTTCGACATTCAGTAATTTTTTTATTAAACCCCAACAGTCCGTTTCTTTGTAAAAAAATAAAATCTACAAAAAATAGTACGCACATTTGGTAAAAATTGATGTTCGGTTTTCGATATCTCGTGAATGATAAAAGATATTGACTTCAAATTAATTTCAATTATCCAATTTGTATTTGTTTTGATAAGAATTAAAGACTTTTAAGAAATGATACTAAAATTGGTAAAAATTGGTTTTCGACTAAAAATGTCGTTAACTAAAATAGATTTTGAAATCAAATTTTTTCTTTTATGCAAAATGTTTTTGGTAGTTTTTAATTTTTTCAAATAATTCAACTGACAACAAAACACGAAAACCTACAAAGTTTTAAGCAAGACAATTCGACAGAAGGGATGGGAAGTTATCAGTGTGGGTCGCATCCCAGCCTCTTTTTATTATTTTATTTAAATGTAGTCTCCATAAGGTCATGTTACTTCAAAGACGCAAAATAAATAAACATAAAAAGAAAAAGATAAAGATAAATATAACGACAAGAAACAGCTTAAACTTAAATGACAATTTAGCTTATTGCAAACAAATAACTACTTTAAAGGGCGCCAATGGGAAGTTTTTATTGTGGGTCGCATCAAAGTATTTTTTAATCCGGCTCGAAGGACCAAATTTTATGTGTGTTCTCATGTACATTTCAGCTAAAAGTTTACTGAAAACAAATCAAGTGCATGCTATTCAAACAAAATACGAAATATTAATATATTTAATGCATTTTTGTATAATCTTTATCTTTAAATGTTTTTTGGAGCAACATATATAATTTCTGTATAAGCAAATGAAGACAAAACATGTACCAATGTTTTGTTTTACAATATATTTATTTGAATTTTTTTCCAAACGAAATTTTAACTTTGAAAAACATGCAATCAAAGACGTTTCAAAGTTTAGCTTCTTAATACTTAAAAGTTAGTACCTACAGTTTTATTTAAAATCAACTAGATTTCTGTTTTTTTATAATAAGTACATACCCAATTATGTAAAACCATCAAGCACAACTTTGAAGTAGGTTTTCCATTAAAGTCCTTTTAGCGAGTCCATTTTGGTATCACAGAACATTTGAATTTTGTTTATATAAATCCCTGGACTAATGCACCAGTAGAACTTTACAAACAAACAAGAATGTAAGTATCGACGTTTGTTTTAAAAGTTTAAAGTTCGTTAAAATGTTCTTCAAAATTATGCTTTTTAAGTCTTAATATTTTAGTCTTAGTTGTGCTGCTGTGTAAAATACAAAAAAAAGAACATTTTCGTTTCATTTCAATTAACCCAAAAAGCCAAAACGTTTAAATTAATAACACGACGATGAAGAGACGTAAAGCTTATAGAATCCTTTTACATCATCATAACCAGCATCAGACGCAGGAAAAGGATCAGAAGTAGGAGCAAAAGTATATAGAAGGCAGCACAGCACAGCACAGCACAGCAATAGCATAGTAGATGCTATACTGTTATAATAATTCATTCTAAATTAACTCCTTCGTCAGTTTTATTGAATTTTCCACTACGAATAACCAAAAACGCTTAACCTCGTGTTCCATCTGAGTGCGTAATATCATAAAATTTCTCTCACGCGCCCAAAATTTTCACAACAATCCATCATCATCATCATAGTCGTTTGGTTTGGTTTCGTTTCGTTTCAATCCTCTACACCATCAAAAGTATGGAGACGGTTGATGTGCCACCAAAAACTGCTGCCAATTTCTGCTTCCCAATCCTGCTGAACTTGCAAATTAGTTGTGTTGAGAAATAAGTCAGAAGAAAGATCCTGAAAATATCCTGCGTGTATAAATTTCACAAAAAAAGACGCAAAAAAGAACTAAAAATCCTCTCATCTCCTTGTGGCATATATTAAATTTAACTACCGCTGCCACGTCTGCCGTTGCCACTACCACTGCCACTGCCACCCGTGCGTTGCTTATTCTAAAACGATGAAGATATGACGCTGCTTTGGCCCGGAGTAACTTTTTAATACATAAACACCGCCGCACACGGATTAGAGGAGTTCCAAAGAGGCCACACCGTGAAAAAGGAATCTCCTTCTTCTTGTCGTACAATATATTTCTAAAAGGGTAACTTCCTCGAACTGAACTCGAAGAAGAAACCTTTACAAAGACGTAACCGACGAATTTTCTGCCATTTCAGCTAAATAGAAGTTTACCCTATATCTTCGTAGCGAACTCTTGTCTGTGTCGCTTCGCTTGGCTTCGCTTAGTCTTCTCCGTAGTTGACGTTGACGACGACGTCGAATCGCCTCCCGTTCTTCGTGTCTAATCTCTATGAAGTGCTTGGATGACTTGCATCAACGGTGAACGTTGTTAGTACTGGATGCTGGGTTCTCGGTGCGGGTGCCGGTGCCGGTGCCGGTGCTGGTGACGGTGGATGTGCGCTATTTGGCGTATGTGATCAAGCCAAGTGTAACTAATACGCCTTCAGAAAATCTTCTGCATCAGAGGAATCTCTGACGGAATCTTAGTTTAGAGGGAGATAACTCATATTTCCATATCACTTCTTCTTCTTCTTCTCTTTTTTCGAGATACTCAAAATAAGTTTTTTTGTTTTGTTTGTATTTTCTTTTTCTGTGTAAATCTTTTTATTCCCCAAAAACTTTCTGTCGAAAAAGTTCAGCACGGCTATTTCTTGTATTTTGAGATAAGTTTTTTTTTTTAATTTTCAAAATAGGTTATGTTATTAGGAATGATTTGATTATGGTGTTCAGTTCGGGTTATGAAAGATTTATATAATTTTGAAAAATTGCAAAAGTTTGTTTTAGCAAGAAAATGTTCAAATATCAAAAAAAGTTATGCAAACTTTTTAAATAAATATTAAATAAACAAATTTTATTTTTTCATCTTGAATATTGACGAAGTTTAAAAAACAAATATTCAGCAAAAAGGGAACGAATAGCCATATTTTTATCTAAGGCCCTGTTTATAATGCAGGTACATATATTGTTAAATCCATACTTAAATTGTAAAGATCAAGTCCTAACTTTTCGGGATGCGGAGGGTTTCAAAGTGATTGCATATGAGGATGACATTGCTATAGCGGTTTCAGGAAACCAATCTAACACCCTAAAAGAACTCTTACAAAATGCCTTAGAAAAACTTATACTTTGGGCTGATCGATGTGGACTGGATGTTAACCCACACAAAACCGAATTAGTCTTATTTTCGATGAAATACAAAATTCTATTTGTGAACCCTCTTTAAATTAAAGGAATCCAATTAAAGTTGGGTCTTATTTAAGACAAAAAACTTAATTGGAAACGCAATATACAAGAAAGAGTCAAAAAAGCTGCTGTAGCTCTCTTTTCTTGCAAAAAAGCTATTGGTATTAAATGGGGCTTTCAACCCCGTTATAAACATCGTTAATCAGACCGACTTTAATGTACGGTGTGGCGGTATGGTGGACTGCTTTAGAAAAAGCTATGCTATGAAGTCCAACATTCAGATTGCCTATGCAAAGCGGGTCGCTTAGCACGACCCCATCTGCGGCACTGGATACCCTACTCTACCTAAAACCTCTTGATATATTTAGCAAACAAATTGCTGCAAGCTCTGCTATTCGCCTCAAAGCTTCGTAAGTCAAACTTATGGACTCTGTCTCTACAAACTCTTTTATAACAGTCCATAACTTTCGATCAAATCTAATGGAGATGGTACAACAGTTTATTATTCACCTTATATATAGCTGGCTGCAGGACCAAAGGGACTTTCCATGAAATTGTAAAATAGATGAACTCACTAGAAATAGTACAGTACAACCCATCCTAACACTTTTGGCATGCCAATCGCTACATGTAAACTATTGGTAACGCAAGACGCTATGAAGAAGACAAACATTAGGTGGATTAACATCACCACGCGTCAGGTCACAAAAAACATCTGGCCTACACTAGATTTAAAGCGACCAAGGTGCTTGCTATCTCTAAGCAGATCGCCTATAAGCTCGATAATCGGTGTCATAACCGGTCAATGTCTAATAGGAAAGCACGCCACGCGGCTAGGCGTATTCTCAAATGACTTTTGCAGAAGCTATATTAATGAGGAAGAGGAGGAAACAGTTCTTTACCTGTTCATGTCCTGCTCCAGCTCAAAAACGCAAGAATTATGTAGAAGAATTCTTCTATAAGGCGCCAGTTATAGCTATCATTGGTTTTCATCATTGAAAACAAACATTGGAATTTTATTGACAGGTCGTTTATAGCTATCCTGAAAAATGTCTGTCATTGAAAAAAATTTCCTGATTGAAATCCACCGAAAAATGTTTACTAACAGAAATCTGTCATTGGAATTGTGTGAAATTGGAACACAAATCAGTGGAACGATTCGTTTCAATTTTGGACATAAAAGTATCAGCTGTTCAGGAAAATGAATTTCCGCCCGGAAAATAGAAAAATACATTTTTAGAGAAAAATAAATGCGTAATTACACTTTTTTTCTCAAAAAAAAATTCTTTGTGTGATTTCCAATCGATCAGTATATAATTTTCATTTCTAATCAAAGGGAAACACCGTCAAATATCATTTAAAAAATTTTCCCGGTCGATTTCAATGATAGCTATAAGTGGCGCCTAACGATCTCAACCATATTAAAATAATCATTCTCTCACGTTTCGTAAGGGACACTAACTGGTTTCATTGAGCTTAGAAGAAAGCTTCAAGATTCATGTGGTATCACAATGGGCCATTAAACGGGCCTAAGTGTATCCTACTCCATCACGGAGATCCACTTTAACCTATCCTTACCTAAGAGTTTGTTTGTTTGTTTGTTTGTTTGAACGCGCTAATCTCAGGAACTACTGGTCCGATTTGAAAAATTCTTCCAGTTGTAGATAGCCCATTTATTGAAAAAGGAAGGGCTATATAATAGCACACTAAGACTTGTTCGTTCGCCTTTGTTAGTCCACGACAGCACATGTCTATCTTTTAAAGTTGTCTCACTATAAACTGTTTTGCGCTAACCAAATTTGTTCTTAGATAAAGCATGCGAGTAATGCCGCGAATTGCAGCTAGTCTAAGTACTATTTTTAAACAGATTCTTTGGATACAGAAGCAAGTTTGTGTATTTTATTTATAATCTAATTTAGTGTTCGAGTTTGAAACTATATTTATCACTCTTTTTATGCGAGTCTTATTTTTAAAATTTTCAAAAATCTTAAAAACAAACTCAAATAAAACCTCTTAAACGGAATATGCTCTGGAAAATGACCAGTTGCATTTTTCCTTTTAAACATTTCAACCGTAATACGCCTGTACGAATTCTTATAAGTATACTCTCGAGTTCATATTCGGTCGTACTGTGAAGTATAGATATTGGATCTTTTGCCGCACTACAAGAATGTGGAATCCTCTGCATTTTCCAAATTCAGGAAAACAAATGTGATTTGACACCTCCTTAAAAAATTTTCCTTCTTTTCCTAATATTCGCACTTTGTCTTTGGCATACAAATGGTACTAAAACCCCCTTAAACTACAATTTTGAAGCCAATGGTATCGATTGATAGCGTTCTAGACTGGATCTTCAAATTTTTCACTCACGAAAGTTGCCCAAACTTATTCAATAACTTCAAACACTTCAAATGAATGTAAAAAGTCTCAAATTATTGCAATCGGTTGATGGCAGTCGAATAATTGGAGGAAAAAGATTGCAATTTTCTTAAGGTCAAATGTAAAGTATTTTCAAAATTTGAAGTCACAGTTTAAATCGAATGAATGCACTCCTTAAGAAAAATTCAATAATTGATTCATTATGATTGAATTCAAATTTCTTATCAATAGATGCACAAAATAAAAGATTCATCTAATTTTTCAAAACTGTTTCTTTAATATTCGCCCTCTTTAACAATATAAAAATCTGCTATTCAATAATTTAAAACTTTATATAGCAAATAAAAACCTTTCTCAGTTGAAAAAGAAGGGAAGCACGCAAAGTGTTTAATGTGGGTATATTCTTATCCCAAACCCGACCCTATGAAGAATCCTTTTCTTTTTTCAAAATGAACAAGTTAAGGATATTTATGCAACCTAATAAGTGCCAAAAACCATTTCCTTTTCCCTTAAAAATCATGTTTCTATATGTATTCTTATTTTTTTTGCCGAGACAACAATATCAAAATAGGCGAAAAATGTTGCCAAAGATAATCGGCTTTTCCATCATCACGAGACTATTGTGAATAACAGAAAACAGAGATTCAAGGATATTCGTCCATAATCGTTGTTGTCATCATCATCACCATAATCGCCAGCAGCACTAGAACCCTGGAGCTGGAGCCAGGGTTCTCTCACAATCATAGCAATTGTTAGGAGTAGACTCTTAACTCCACTCCATTGTAATATTCGAGGACACAAATGTAATATTTTTGATGATGGAAGTAACTTCTTTCCTGGTCCTGGATGATGATGAGAATGTCGGGATTTCTCTCTTTTGCGGGTGAATGTGACGCACTCAGGACATTTTGTTTTAGCCAGTTAAATGAAACAGAGGACATCTGTGGGTATGCGAAATTGAATTGTCTCTAAGCCATATCCTGTCTGTTTTCATCTCGCTCTTTCAGTCGTTTGTCCAAAAACCAGGTTAACTACCACTAACTGCATTAAAATTGGGCAAGCAAAAAATAAGCTTCCCTTCAACAATAAGGTGAAGGTGCTGGTGCTGGTGCTGGTGCTGGTGCTGGTACCTGGGGGTGGTGGTGGTGGGAGACAGTTGAAAACGACCAAACTGAAACCCTATGGACGTTTCTCAGAGGATATAATTTTTGACCCATGAAATGAGTTTTTGTGTCTGCTTCGTCCTTCCACATTTCGTCTTTTTTTTTTGAAAATTAAATTACTTATTTTGTGTGCCGCCGCATATCCTCCTTTCACCAATTGGACCGACCGCTTGTGCAAGCGGATTTGTTCCTCCTTGGTGTATTTTTATTAATTTGTTCATTTCATTCATAGAGTGTATAGGTACCGGGTTTTTTGGGGACTTTCAATTGCCACACTCAGTTGAAATTAATATACGACTCAAAAACTAGGGAGTGGTGTTTTTTAATCCGAACATAGGTGAACAAGCACATTCCCTTGGTCACTATTTTATGATCCAACTTGGCTTATAGAAACATTAAAAAAAAAGGTATATGTCTGTGTATTGTATATCCTTCGGACCGAAACTATGTGCAAAAAGTTTTTATGATCCTTTTTTGGGCTTCCCACCACGTAAATGCGATTATGAATGAGAAATGTGCGGCAAGAGAGAGAGAGAAATTTTTATACAATAACAAAATCGTCAGCACAAAAAAAAGGATATATGGAAAAGAAAAAATTAACAAAATGCAAATTTTAATTAAGATAGTTGTGAACTATAAGCCGAATGGAAACTTGGAATGGGACTAAATGACAAAAAATATTTCATGATACTAATTTAGGACTTTTTCTGTTTAGGAATTTGACTGGTGTAGGATAAAAGTCCTTGGAGAATGTATTCTTTTTATGATAAAGTCCTGCAAAAGACAAAAAATAAATCAGGATTCTTTAAATATCTGTTTTATTTACTGTTATGTCTCAAGAAAAGAAGTTTTTCTCAATTAATCCAGCTCGAAGGACCAAATTTTATAGCACGTTTTCATTCATTTTAAGAGTTTAAGGTTCATTCTTGTAGATATTTCAAGAAAAAGGCTTACAAATCAAATGCTCAATTGGTTGGATATGTATATCATTTCCCGGTTAAGCAGTCAAGTGGTGACACTGCAAAAAATGTCTATTCAATTTTGACTTAATCCATTTTTAAAAATTTATTAAAGAAAATTTTCTGTAAGCGATCCGATTTGTCAAGTTGAAAGTGCTGACATTTCTCGATGTAACAAGGTCTCTAGAACATCAATCTATGGTTTTGAGAGGGTTTCAATTTAAAAGTAGATTGACAATCCAATTAATTAATCCTTAAGTTAGTAATTATAACATTGACAACTTTATCGTCTTATCTCTCTCAAGATTGGACATTGCCTTAGAAAATGTTTGATATCCTCCTACGTGGTACTTCCAGCTGTGGCTTATTTGGCTGTTATTGAAGCAATTTTTCCCAGTTGCATTTATACCAATTTTTGCCTTTTTTAGATTTTCAATTAAATGCTTTTTCATTTTCATATTTCGTGTGGTCACCATTTCAAGACATTTGTACTCCTTTACAACTTCAACAGGATTTCCTTCCTTCTTTATTATCATGACTTTGAACTTCTCCAGATTGACCACAAAACTCCACAGATCGCTATAGTCGTTTAACTTGTTAATCATAAGTTGTAGAGTTTCCAGAGAATATGCCATCATCACTATATCATCTGCAAATAGCAGAGCTTTGATTTGTAGTCCTCTATATTCAATACCACCAGGTGAACAGACCACTTAGTCATCACTTCACTACATAGTATAAAACAAAGTCGCTTTTTCTGTCATGTATGTTGTATGTCCCTATGAACGCTTAAATCTTTAAAACTACGCAACGGATTTTGATGCGGTTTTTTTTAATAGATAGAGTAACTCATGAGGAAGGTTTTTATGTATAATATCATCCATTAAATAGTGGACAAATACTGTTATTTTTGAGGTTTCTAATGTGATGTCGCAAATAATTACATTTTTTCCGCTTACATTGCAAACGAAGGCTGAATCCTACGAGATTTATCAAAATAATAATGTACTAAGTATTGTACACAATGAAAAGGTCTACAGAAAACTCCGCGATGGTATATGTCTATCTCTTATGGATATCAAACAATAACATTTTTTTGTCATTTACTTTTTACGACAAATAATGACTAATATTCGAAGCGATTTTAACCAATACAGCATTAATCCTTATCCAATTAAATACCTTAAATTCATTGTTGATTTAATATAGATCTATTTGGCCTTTTACAGCATCTGATTTAAATCAATATTTTTGAAGATGTACAGATTTAAAAATTGCGGAACGTAGCGTTTACGGCGACGCGGCGCGGCGGCAGCGTGCCTATAAATAGCGCGTCGGAGGCCGCGGATTTCCTTATAGCACATTGAATTTAGCAGCGATCGGACGCGTTATCGGAGTTTTGTAGCGAGGAAAATAACAATCAACGGAACGTGAGGCTCGACTCAGTCAGCTTCGGGATAATTATAGAGCTGAGAGAGAGAGAGAATCTTCAGCAGAGCGTGAGATTAGCCGCCGTCGGGATCGAGATAGGCATACAGTGCAGAGGGACAGAGAATTGTGTATAAAAGATATTCCAAAGATAAGGAAAGGGGAATTGTTTTAAGTACTCCAAAAACGCGTGCGGGCTACGGCCAGTAAATGAATAAATCAAATCTACTGGATTGATTTTATCATTTTTTCAGTGAGTTACATATTTTAAACCCGTGCAAAGCCGGAGCGGGCCGCTATGTTTTTTTATAAACAACGTTCACAGTTTTTCTGTAGCGTATTTAGTATATCAGCATTGCACCCGTGCGAAGCCGGGGCGGGTCGCTAGTATATATAAAAAGCGAAAAGATCTGGACTAAGGGTGCAGCCTTGTTGGCCTCCGGATTGAGTTGAAAACTACTCCGATTTATTTTTGCCGTTCCAAACTGTGTCATTGTAAATGTTTTGAATTAGTTTTCCAAACTTTTTTTCTTACTTACTATCATATCATACTAAGTCCGTATAGTTTGTAAATAAGAGCATCGCGATCAACGGTATCAAAAGCCGCTCTGAAGACTATAAAAAGAAAATGCATTTTTTTATTTCTTGCTGTAAATGACTCAGCAATACTTTTTAGCACAAATACATGATCAATTGTGCAATTTCCAGATATAAAACCAACTTGGAACTCATTTGAGAGATCGAAGCTATCCAGGCTTTAAGTCGATTCTGGAGTGCAGCAGTGAAGATTTTATATGTGGCATTGACGAAGGAAATACCTCCATAAATCGATGGGGCATTAGTGCAACCTTTTTTATGTAAGGGATTAATAAGCGTCTCCATAAACTGATCTGGAAATATTTCATCTATAAGAACTTAGTTCATCAACAAAGTCAATATTTGGATAAAGTTATGTATCCCATACTTGTAAAATTCAACTGGTTTTCGATCAGCACCTGCTGCTTTGCCATTTTTGAGTGCAGCTATAGCTAGTAAAACCTCTTCTTACGAAAGCGGTGAATCCAGGACAGGTTGGTAGAAGTCAGGTGGATCATAGTGAAACTTGAAAAGATTCCTTGGGGTAGGGTTTAAAAGTTGTTAAAACGCAGGTTTCAGGGCTTAATCATCAACAGTATACTTCTTACCATTTAAAATTAGAGCTAGATTCCAAAATTCAGAAGAGCTCATCGCTAGACTTAACTTTCTTTCCTCAGATTCAAAGTATAATTTCTTACTTTCGGCACATATTTTCTTAAATCTTCGATTCGCTTCCAGAATCCAAATATAAGTTGTTGATTGTATTACTTCTGGTTTTTCGAAAAAGTTTAAGCCATGCATAAGACATATCTCTTGCTTTTTTGCAGCTTGCATTGAACCAGCATTTTTTAAAGGCTTTAGTTTGGCTCTTCTTTATGTTATGCAGATATGCTTGTTGAATAGTGTCTTCTAACATATTAAAATGTCTTTGTAGGCTTGTTCGTTACTCTTATTACCGTTCCATAGGAAGTTATTGTAATGGGTCCAATTTGTCGAATTGAATATTTTGACATTTCTCGACGTTTCAAGGTCCCTAGAGTCGAAATAAAAGATCTTTAAGAAGATGTCTGTGCGTCCGTGTGTGCGTACATACAATCGTACGTCCGTACGTTTGCGACGTTTTTTTCGTCGTCCATAGCTCAAGAACCTGTGGAGTTATCGACTTCAAATAAATTTTGTTATACAGATAATAATGCAGAAAGATGCAGAAACGGCTCTCAACAAAATTGAGTGAGTGGTTTTTTTACCAAAGTAGTTTAAAAAAAGGTGAAAATTTTGGTTAACTCTAAATATCTCACGAGCCAATGACGCTAGAGACTTAAATTAAATTTAATATTATGTATCGTAACGTGATACCAAACAAGTATATTTTTGGAAAAAAATCCAGTTAACTGTTTTTTTTATAAATCAAAAAAACTGAAAAAAAAAATTTGTCACCTAGAAAATTTTACGAACAAAAAATGATTTCATGTCTTAAACAATTTTGAGCAACGAAGAATAACGTTTTTAACATCTGGTAAAATTTCGAGAAAAATCGAATCGACAGTTTTTTTATACAAAATAAAAACCTAAGAAAAAAAACATTGCTCAAAGTTGGTAAAAATTAAATTTCGACTAAAATATCTCTTCAAAAATTTGATATTATAGCTTCCAAATAATTAAGTATTATAAAAATTATTCTTTTCAACTTTCAACAAATTTTGAGAAAAATCGAATTGACCGTTTATTTGCAAATATCTTTTTAAAAATTTGAGATAAAGGCTTCAAATTAATTTTATTTTATAAAAAATATTGTTTTCAATATTCGATTAAAATTTGAGAAAAATCGAATTGACAGTTTTTTTACCCAAAAATAAAAATCTAAAAAAAGTTACTTAAAGTTGGTAAACATTGATTTTCGACTCAAATATCTTTTCAAAAACTTGAAATATAGGTTTCAAATTGATTTTATTTTATAAGAAATATTGTTTTCAATATTTGATACAGTTCTGAGAAAAATCGAATTGACAGTTTTTTTACAAAAAATAAAAACCTTAAAAAAAACATTGACTCAAATATCTTTTCAAAAATTAAAAATGTTGGCTTCAGACTTATTTTATCTCACAGAAAATATTGTTTTCTAAATTCAGTAGTTTTTTTATAAACATCCAACAGTCCGCTTTTTTATTAAAAAATAGTACGCAAATTTGGTAAAAATTGATGTTCATTTCTCGAATCTCGTGAATAAAGGAAGATATTGACTTCAAATTAATTTCAATCATCCAATTAGTATTTGTTTATATAAGAAATAAAAACTTTTAAGAAATGCTAATAAAAAATTGGTTTTCGACTAAAAATCTCGTAAACAAAAATTGACTTTGAAATCAATCTATTTCATTATATGCAAAATATTGTTGGTAATTTTAAAATTTTTAAGAATAATTCAACTGACAATTTTTTTAACAAAACACGAAAACAAAAACTTTTATAAGCGAGACAAATCCCAGCCTTTTCTTAATAATATTTATGGAATCAATTTACTTTTGAAGCAGTGCAAAATATACGCAAATCTGCTTAAGACCTTAATTTCCAAGTTTAAACTCAATCGACTCAATGATTTAGGCTGTAGGGGTGAGGACAGAAAAATAGATGGAGGGAATCGCCGGACTCACTTTTCTGACTTCTATACCATCGTAATGTCATGCTTATTCAAAATCTCGAATTCAAAATTTTTCATAAATGCAATACTTGCCATATTGTTCTATGTGTCGCAAGTAAAAATAAGGTATCTAGATTGTACTTGACCTTACATCGAGCTCTGTCTTCAATATTTTAAGAAATTTACTATGTGAATATGTAACCAAGGTCTAATTTGGGTTTATTATTACGGTATACATGCATTTCAAAAATAAGAGAAAAAGAACATAACATAACATATTCAATGGAAAAACGGATTCAAAGTCATTCCCCACGTAGAGCACTATTTTCCTAAGAGAGTTTTGAGTATTGAAATGTGAAGAAATACGAAAAAAACTGACATTTCATTAAGACAAATTTTATGCATCTAGTATTAATATAAAATTTGTATCTTTTGTAACAATTACGTAAAATTTCATGGATCTTTTCGAGCTGTATACATAAAGGTAAAACGCAACACTCAAAAACATCCTATTTGTTTGTATTCATTTCAAGCAGTTATGTTTTTAAGTGTCCTTAAGTTCATAAAACAAACGTGTTTAACGTTTATGTATCAGGTATTCAGGTATAAACCCCCCGCCCTACCATAAAAATCATCCAAAACACTCATTCCCACACTGGATGCAATAAATTCATGCAAGACAAGCATTTTACGCTCTCTCAAAAATTACCTCAATCTCATAAATCACTTAAGAGTATCTTTTAATAAAACATTTCCATTTATCATTTTGAGAAAATGCAATTTACTAAAATACACCTCAAAAAGTCATAAGTTTGTGGCAAATATTCTCCCTAACATTTGAAAAATTCATAAAATGAAGTGATAAAAGTAGCAAATTTATTGGTTTGCCGCACTCCAGAGCTGAAAAATAAAAACCAAGCTGACAAAATAAAAAAAAAGTACCTTAAAACCAAAAGGCATTCCATTTGTGCCATTGCGCCGCCATGCCCCCTGCCTCCTGCCCCAGTACCTTTTTGGCATTAAAACGATTTAATTTGTATTTAAGCCTACAAAATACTGGGAGTTGCTGAGGGAGCAGCACCAGAACTAAGTTGAAAGTTGAAAGTGTGAAGTAACCGACAATTTACGGCTTGAATTCGGCAATTTCCACTCTCAAAGGGCAAAGGTATTTGCTCCTGTTTGCACCCCTCCCCCTTCTCTATAAATTTAATAGCAGCACACAAAGATGATCCAATCCTTAGAGCTTTTCCGATTTCCCTCGCGCTATCTCAGCACCTTTGAAGTAGAACTAAATAAATTTTTACGGCTCTATAACATTTCTTCTTCAGAAGAAGAAGAAGAAAAAAAAACACAAAACGCTTCCAAAAAGGAAGGGAATTTAATTTCGCGTTCATTGCCTTGTTCGTTTTTGGCGTTCGTCCTCGTTTCGTTTACTCCTTTTCTTTTCTTTTCGGATATAAATTTGAATTTTTTTCATTTTGATTCTTAAAGAGCCCGCCACTTTCGCACCCACCTGTAAAACAGTCGGGCCTATGAGTTTTCTTTCGTCATTACAAGTAAACATTATTTGTTCGCTCTCGTGAAAAGTATCCTCATCCTTAATCCAAAAAAGGATATCTCCTCCCTCAATACACAGCTACCCCAACCATTTTTGTAACATTTCAATTGTCTTTTCGAAATTAAACTCTGTGAAAATTTATACAACCCTCTGTGTGTCGTTTCCTTTATTTTTTGTTGAGAGGAATAAATTTAATCGCAAGGATAAATTTTATTCTAGGATTCACAGATTCCACGAAATATGTATAGAGGCATCATCTTTGGTTGAGCGGCGCGGCGCGGTGCGATACAGCGTTTTCTTTTGGAAAATCTTAAAGGAAAACAAAAAATCACCCCAAAGGCAAAATGATATTCAAAAAACAACAAAACAGAAAAATGAAGCTCGTTTAGGGAACGAACGAAACGAAGCACAAATTCCCCAAGGGACACTCGGCATCAGGATTCGTATTCGTATCGTTGCTTTATATCGAAAGGACGAGCAGCAAAAATGAACGGGGTATAATGCAATTATTGAAAGTATCCATTTAACTTTGCCGAAAATCTTCTTTAATTTTGTGTTTCGAGAACTTATAGCGGGTCCAACTCCAACTCCAACACGAACAATAACAAAAACGACAACGATACTTGTACGATTCGAAGTAAATAAACTCGAATTTCTTAGCTGGATGGCTGTATCCCCTTTATCCTGTCAAAAGTCTCGTCAAATTGCATTAAAAACTATTTTTGTTTGAATAAAAATTAAAAATACAAAGAAAAAAACAAATAAAAGCGAGTGCGGAACGATTCAGCCGATTTCGGTACTGCGGCCGGCGCGGCGTGGGAATAAGGATACGAAGGACGAGAAGGACCTGTGTGTCAATCCATTTGCGTAAAGAGCTTGTTGTCTGATTTCGAGAGTGGAGTTTTGTTTGTATTAATGTCTAGGTTCGAGAGTAATTTTCATAAAATAATGAAATTATTATTTTAAGGTTTTCCTTCCACCATCGTTTATGGGGATTGAGATTGAGAAGTTTTTAAGGATAATGAGATTGAGTAAGTCAGAAATCATAAGAATGGTTGTAAGCAATATTTTTTAGGGAAAGGATTTTTGTAAAAGTGGGAAACCATTATTGAGAAACATTTACATTTTACAAGCAAGCGCAACATCTCTTTTCTGAAATAAATCCACGACATAGGGACGCATGGGATAAAAGCATATTTTCGGCTTCTAAAAAAATACAAGCAAGTTTTCTAAACTTTCCTATTTAAGAGCCAAAATACAATAGTCTAGAAGGGTTTTGGGTGCATTTTATGCAAAAATGTAAGAAATTAAGTTGAAACGTAGCTTTTTTCGAAAAATAATATTTTGCATTCTTGTTGTCATTTTTTTAGATGCGAAGAACGCTACAAAAATATTGATTCAAAAATCCAGAAAGTGAGAAAATTTGCTAGAAAAATCTGGTCTTTTCTAGGAAAAACAGCATTTGGTATAAAGAATTTTGTGGACTTTTTTCGGGCTCAATAGTCGGGAGTCTATTATGCTGGAAGACAAATTCTAAAAAATTATTGTTTTGCATGAACCTTTTGAAAAAACTTTGATCTTTAAGGAGTCAATAAAACTAACAAATTGTAGAGACAAAAATGTTTGGTTCTTGAATTTAAGGAAATAGGTGCATTAAAGTACATAGTTTCTCTAAAAATTAAAAAAACACAAATTAAGGTAAACAAATAAGTTATGGGAAGAAACTTTAGTGTGACACTTACAAATTACACGTTGCAAAATCTCTTTTTACTTTAGTACTCAGAAGATGATATGAAACTTTCATAATGTTTTTAACTTTTGTAGAAAGTGTCACTTTTGTCGTTTTTGGGACATTTATCAGTTTTAGAGCAAAGCAAATTCACTTCACAAAGTAAACAAAGAACTTGCTCATTGTATCCAAAGAGTCTGTTTAAAAATTATTCCTGTATTTTAAGTTTTAAAAAGATACAAAAGTTTTTTTTTCCAAAAATTTAAACTCTATTTTATTTCTCAAAAAATTCTTGATTTTTCAAAATTTGTATTTGAAAATCGTAAGATGGTTTTTTTTTTAATTAATTTTAAAAATATTTTGGTAAGCATTTATTTAAAGCATATTAATACACGTTTTGCATTTCAATTTCGTAAAAAATGATGACCCACTTTTAATATTTTTTTTAGAAACAATAGCCGCGTTTTATTATCACCGTGATCTGATCCGGATCAGATCATGATAATAAAACAGCATTGGATCATCATATTTTTATTATTTAAAGTTTGGTAGTGTCAAATTCGTTCTTTCAAAAGTGACATTTCTAAGCAAAAAAAATATAAACAAATACCCAAAATGGAAGCTGCTGTCGTCTCGTCTGTACTCCAGATTCGTTTTGACCTATTAATAAAATTGAACTTGATAAATGTGACACTAAAATAATTTAATTTGGAGATTACTTACAATTTATTTGTATTTTCTCCCATTTGCAGGTTTCTCGATTTTATTTATATTTTTTGACATTTAAAGCAGT
Organism: Eupeodes luniger; assembly: GCA_951509635.1. Lineage (NCBI taxonomy): Eukaryota > Metazoa > Arthropoda > Insecta > Diptera > Syrphidae > Eupeodes > Eupeodes luniger. Next base: position 6,754,571 of record OX608073.1, read on the forward strand.
GTTGCCATAAGATCATTTCGCTCAATGATTTTTTTGTGTTCTTTTTTTTGGGAAAAATGATACCCATAAACTATGTCAAATATACATTTTTTTGAACTTAATTATTTTAATTTCACCAATTTATATCTAGTTTTGTTAAAATAACTCATTTTTTCATGGATTATATACAAAATAAATAAATTTAAAGCTTCTCGTTTTCTATTTGAAAAATATTTCATTTCAGTCAAATGGAAATGTTTATTGTTTATATGGTTTCATTTAATTTTGTGCAATGATACCAACATTTATATGTAAAATTACAATGATAAAGCCCTCATTGTGTGAAAAAAAGAATTAAGTTTTGGATCTCAAATTGAGATCCAAACACAAAGCAGGATCTTGTGTTGTTGTTGTAGTGCATGTAAATCCAAGATACAGATCAGATCATGGTGATAATAAAACGCGGCTAATGACAATTTTCATCATCAAATATTATTGAGACATATAAGAGCTTGTGCAGAAAAAATATTAAAATCGAAGAAGACTTAAAAACAAGATAACGGTTCTATAGGAATCACTCTGGAGCAATACAAACTTTTTTTTTATATTAAAAGAAGCCAAATTAAGAAAAAAATGTATTGAAAATTAAAAAAAAATCTTTGACCAACAAATTTACATGGGTACTTCTTTTATTTCTAGTCTTAAAACAAATTAAAAAAAATACCTAACGCGAATTGGCTCAAACGTTAATTTCTAAATTTGAAATCAATCGCCGCAATCGGCGCACTTTTTGGACTTCTCTACCATCGTAATATCATGTTTGATTAAAATTTCGAGTTCGAAATTTTTTACGAATGTTCCTATAGGTCGCAAGTAATAAGAGGGAATTGAAGACGAGTTTCAGGAATTTAAAGGCGAAGCTGTAGCACTCCGATTGATAAATTAATTGTATATGAGGATGTAGAATATTTTATTGCTATTCTAAAATAAAAACAAATCTTCAGGAATCAATAAAATAAACAATCAGATTCTTAAAAGACTGCCAAAAAATTGTTTCAAGTATCTTACGTACATTTATAATGCATGTTTAAGGACTCAGTACTTCGCCCACGATTGGAAATTTGCAATGGTCGTAAAGGTCAAAAGTTGCAATTTAAAAAAAATAAGTATCAAAACTTTAGATGTCACTTGCAAACTAATGTATTTGGTCACAGTCTAAGAAAACAAGGGTTGAAATTTACCACTTGTGTTTGTAGATTTAAAAAAAAAACGATTCATAATTTACAAGAAAACAAATTCAATCTACAAACTCCTGCTGAAATTTACGATAAGAACAAACATTAAATTGAAACAGATTAATATCAAATTGCAATTCGTTGTTTGTAATATTTGTTTTCCTCGATCGAATAATTGCTACTCAAATGTAGTGAAATATGATTTTTGAGTGTCAATATCTTCATTTTGCTCATTTTATGAAATTGCAAACAAAAAATCGCAATTTACTTTTTTCTAAGCCAAGGTACAAAACTGGAATAATTTCTCGTGATTTGTAGCTTATTTTTCTTGATCTGATCTGATCTAAGAATTCTTTCTATGTACCCATCCTTAAAATAGGTAAAAGTGCAAGTAATACCATTACAGGCCAATCAGCTTTCTTAGCAGTTGTAGTTAAATTTTTGAAAAAATAATAAAAATGAAATTACAAGATTTTATATCTACACAAAATATTTTTCCATTGGAACAATTTGGATTCAGAAAAAATCATTCTAAGGGTTTGTAACCGTATTGAAAGTAGGTTATCTTTCTTAACAGTCCTCTGAGTTAGTACAACTCGACATAGAGAAAGCCTTTGATTCAGTGTTTCATGAAGGGCTCCTTTACAAGCTTATAACATTTAGATTTCCTCCTTATCTTATAAAACTAATTCAAAGCTTTGTAACAAATAGAAAGTTTATGGTCTTTTTAAACAATGAATTCTCATCTAAAAGATTAGTTTCGACTGGTGTTCGCCAAGGATCGGTTCTTTCTCCAGTGTTGTAGAATTTGTTCACAGCCGATTTTCCAGATATACCCAATTTTGAATTCGCCATGTATGCGGATGATACTAGAATTTTTTTTATTAAATGAACTAGGTGGTGTCATCGAAATTAAACTCGAGAGAGCGCTAATTATAATATTTGAATATTATAAGTACTAGAAAATTGCAGTTAAGTATCATAATCATATTGCTAATTTAATTACGAAAATTAACATTACTATTAAAACGCTCTGTCCGCTTATAAACCGAAAGTCATCACACAGTAACGAAGACAAAATCATTATTTTTAAAGTAACATTTCAGGTCATGATACTTTATGCGTCATCCGTATGGGGTTCTTGTGCCCAAATGCACATACAAAAACTACAAATTTCACAGAAGAAAGTTCTAAAAATGATTCTCGGTCTTCCGTGGTTTTATTCGACTTTCGAACTACATAAAAAGCTGATATTCTTCCCATATCAAATAAAGTTGAAATTATTAATGAAAAATTCTTTGAAAAATGAAAATACTCGGAAAACCCTTTAATAAGGTCTATATGAGTATAAAATACTTAATTGTACATTATAATTTGTTATTCTGGTCTATTAATATTGTTTTGTTTTTATTTATTATTTGATTATTAATTTTTATATTCTGCTTTTTGAATTATTTGCTTATTTATTTATTATTTTTGTTATTTATTTATTTATTTTTTTATGTATTTTTTATTTAAAGCATTAATAAAGTTTTTAAAATTCTGATTTGTGCGAAAACAAAGATTTTAGTTGTTTTTGACAACAATCAGTTTTTTGATAAATATCGTTAAATTACTAAAAAAATCTTTAGATGAAATCTTTTCTTATACAACTTAACTGTACAAGCTTTAATGCTCATATGACCCCCTCCCCCCTGGATCGTCGATTGGCCAAAAGTTGATGAATTTGTGCTGCGAGATTGGAATAAAGCTGGATTTCCGATTCATGTTATGTTCTTGGCCAATTCCTCAGTTAAAAGTTGTATTTATAGAAACAAAGTTTAAAGCAGTAAAAAACAAATTTTATTTTCAATTATAAAAAATAAATAATTAAATAATATAAATATAATAATATAAATAATTAAATGGATCATATCCATTAACGCAATAAGGTAAGTTTGGAACTCAATGGAATTTTAACGAAAATAAAAAAAAAATAATCTCCCACGAGTCACGATCACTACGAAAGAGCTTATGTATTTCACATAAGCTTTACATTTGATTTACATTAAAAAATATTGGTTTGTTTTTTTGAGATATCAATTTAAAAAAAAAAGAATTAATATTTTTTTCAAAATTTGAAATATTGAAATCGGTTCATTAGTACTTGAGAAAACTTAAAAATAAAATAACGGTTCTGTGGGGGGTACCCTTCTAGAGCAATACAAATTATTTTTTATTGAAATAAGCCAAGTTAAGAAGAAACATTTTAGAGAAAATTTAATACAAATCTATCGATTTGTGTCTGAACAAATTCGAACTTTCTATTTTTGACCAAAAAGTCTGTATGGGCACTACTGTTGTTTTTAATCTTAAAAAAATGTACAAAACATCGAACGTGAATCTACTTAAAATCTTAATTTGAACTCGATCAACCCAATTGACAGACGGGCGGAATAGGGGGACCCACTTTTTTAGAATGCTCTCCGAAGTAATTTCATGTTTAATTAAAATCTCGAGTTCGAAGTTTTTTACGAAGGGAATACTTTCCATATAGGTTCTATGAATACAAAAATTTAGAACGAATAAAGCTTTTTCCAATGGTAAAGGGTTGGTTTTGACAGCTCGTGCCGGCCATATTGTTTCTGTTACTATCTGCCAAAATTAATTCTAAAGACAAAACATCATGGCAACTTACAGATTCGTGAACAACAAAAATCCCGGATTTGGGACGACACCAATCCACTCGAGTTGCCAATGCATATAAACCAAGTTACTGTTTGGTGTGGATTTAAGGCCATCACCAGCCATCACTATAGGTCATTGATCACAAACTTCTTGTGGCCTGAATTGAATGATACGGACAACGAAGACAAATGGTTTCCACACAGCTCAAGACACATTCGATATTCATGCGCAAGCGGTTTTATGGCATGGTTATCTCGCACCGAGGCGACTTGGATTGGTCACCAAGATCGTTTGATTTGATCCCTTTAGACTTTTTCTTGTGGGGTTTTCTTAAGTCGAAGTTCTATGCGAAAAAGTCGCAAAATATCGCGCCCACCGGACATAATATCACTCAAGGCTATGAAACCGTTTAGTTCCAGAAAATCTTCGGAATGTTTTTGATCCATGAAAATGAAACGATTTGAAAAAACTTAGTTTTTAAGGACTCAAAAACTTTGAATTGATTGGTCATCTTCCGTACAGTTTTGATTCATTTATCATCTTGCGATTTTTTTCTTTTTGCGAACATTAGAAATAGATTTCGAGGACAACGTCAAAAAAAAAACTAAAAACATATTTTAGAGGTCTCTTACACGGAGCCTTACAATTTTTTTTCAAAATTTTTGGAACTACATGGAGAGATAATTGATAATCTTAGAAAATGTGTGTGTTAAAAGTCAGTTAAGCTACTGAAAATTAATTATTATCGCGTTTCCATTATTAGGGTGGTAATGGTAACCTGTCTTCTAATTTGGCTGGATTTGTTTTCTTTGGCAGAAATAGTATTCAAATTAATTAAAATAAAAATACAACTTTTTCCTTGACTATTGGGTTGACTTTAAAAAGTTCTACTTTTCAAGAACACGTTCGTTCTTACTTCGTTTTTCAAGCTTAGTTTTTTGAAAAGAAAGAAGTAAATTATTTACTCGTGGTTACCAACTTCTTACCAGACTGAGAAAAAGATAAAAGACACGATAAACCTTTTATATAAAGACGCCTTCATAAAGTCAAATCACTTTACTATCAGTGTCAATTTCTTAACCAAAAAACCTATAAAGCCCATCAGTCTCTGATGATATACCCCGAACAACATTGTGAGTTCCTTTATTATTATCCTTTTGCCATCAGTTAATAGTATTCTTCAAGGAATAAGAAAACAAAACAAAAAAGCAACAACGACAACTACAACTACAACAAAAAGAATCTAAGGATTTGTCTAGGGTGTTAAATCCCACTGATCGCATTTATTCATCATGCTCCTTTCTTCGCAGGAAGAACAGGAAACAACCTTTGAATACAGTTTTTGTGTTGTTGTTTACGTTGATGAAGGACCGGATACCACTTCCATCATCTCTCCATCTTCATATATATACATAAAACCAGCACCAGCAACAACAACAACAAAAGTATAACAACTCAGTAATACTCAAGTATATATTTACGTTTCATCCTGACTCCAAAGAACTATATTCATTCATCTCATCGTCGTCGTCGATGTCAATGTTGATGCTGATACTTGCCTCGTCTAAAACTCCTACTCTCCCACAGGATACCGCTAGTTCTGCTCCTGCTGCAATACAAATGAGTAAGGAGTACGGGAATGAGTATCTCTATAAATATAGATTTGTATAAAGGAAAACATTTTGTTTGAGTTGAACTTGAAGTGATCTCTTCTCATTCATTCCTGAAAATAGCACAACATACAACATAAAGATAACTTTTATATATGTTTGTATATCGTATATCTATTTTGAGTGTATATATTTCTGTCTCTTTCACTTTGGGGGTAAACTTTAAGGTGCACCGCTTTTGCCACAAAGGATAACATCGAAGAGTGTGCGATTGCAAAGGCACATCAACATTTTATAACTAAAGACGAACCTTACATCAGGAGCGGAACCCTTTTAAACAAATTTTGTTTTCAAAAATCATATATTACTTTTTTCCAAAATTTTGATTTTAACACTGGTAAAAGAACAAAAAATTTGTTAATTGATGAGAAAAGGTGCCCTTAATTTAAAAAACAAGTTTCTTGAACATTGCAATGACAGATAAAGATAGAGCGTAAGAAGTCATTCCACATCCACATTCGTGTAGTACGGCTTAGATCAAATCTCTTTACGACCGAATTTAGATTCAAAGGTAAACTGATGGGCACTCCTAGAAGCTCGATTATTATGTTAAACTATTTAAAGGCAGGAATACAGAATATTGGTAGTAACCGTGGTGTGATGGTTAGTGCGTTGGACTGTCATGCAAGAGGTCTTGTGTTCAAACCCTTCCTGTGACATCTAAAGTATTTTTCACGAGTACTGCCTTCTTGCGAGGAACTGACAAATCCTTCAAGACTAATTCTTGTCATGAAAAGTACTTTCTCAAATTAGAAGTTCAGAATCGGCTTAAAACTGTAGGTCCCTCCCATCCCTGACAACATTATTCGCACACAGGAATGGCTGAGAGTTGTAAGTCAGTTGAACGGACTGTTGCACCACCGAATTTAATTTTTATTTTATTTTATACAGAATATTGGGATGATTCAAGTGCCACTCATAGACAAGATAGCATTGATTTTTCGAAGCATTAAATTCCACGAAGTTTCCTATTCCTCATTATACAATACTGCGTAAGTTGGAAATTAATAAGCAGTTCCACTGAAAACGAATACGAAATAGTAGGGCTACTGTCATCAGCAAAACAATCAATAAGAATAGAAGTTTAAGATACAAATCATTTATAAAATGAAAAAAAAAGTATCGGAGACAAAACAGAGCCCTGGGGCACACCAGTATTTATATCGTTGATTTCACTCTTAGATTACGTCCAAGGCAACTAGTGTAGAAAAGTTCGAAAGGAAATTTATTGTCCAACGAAAAATGGATTCGGAACGGATCCAGCAGAATAGGGTTGATGGTCAAGGGGTTTTACTAGCGTGGAAAAATACGTCTTTACAACAAAAGTGGGGATACCATCCGAACCAGCGGATTTATGTATGTCGAGATCTAGAGAACTAGTTCGAAAAAAGATTGGTAGAATAGATTCCTTAACGAGCTCAAGAACTATGGGAGTTAGGACACTATCAGGAAAGATAGAGTTGTTCATTAAAAAAAATATTTCCGTTCAACGGTAAATTTTGTAATAATAATTTTGCTAAGCTTTTCTTACATTTTTTGGAGTTCATCCAATTTCATTGTTTTTTATTTCTTAATTTTAATAAGACACATTTTTCTAAGACTCATCTTCTTTTCAACATTAATAAGTTCAGCCCTGGGATAGTTGCTGACTCTTTGAAGCATCAACATCACCCAACATTGTTTGTTTTTCAAATTATTTGCTAAGGTTTCGACTCCTGATGATGATGATGATGATAACGATGATAATGACGATGATGATGAAATCTAAGCTGTTTGAACGATATACCTCCACATAGAGAGCTCTAAAGTGTGTTGCTATATATATAAAATAGTTTCAAGCCCTTTTGCATGATGAGGAAGACTACGACGACGACGACACCACGCTATCAAAGCCAGCAACGTTGCCGGCAACTACGACGACGACGACGACGATGACACCGACTCTGGGAATGGGACATTTAAAGCTTTTAAAGTCAATTCGATGTCAATAAACAAGAAAAGGGTTTTTAGTTTATATCATAAGTACACACGACTTCGTATACTAAAAAGGGGGATCCTTTTCATTCCTCCGCAACTATTCAACTGTATACATATCTATCATCATTGGAAGCCAATCAATGAAATTCAAAGTTTAACACACAACAGCCCCCAAAAAACACCAACCCCCAATCCCCATCCACGTTTAAAATAATAACACCACTTGGCTGCAATGACGATGGAAGGATGAAAGAAGCATCAGGAGTATTAAAAGTGTTTGTCTAATGTGTTATTGCAACAAGGATATATGGAAATAACTTTGGGGTGCCTGAGTAAATAAAATCTTCTTAGATATGGAACAAGAAGAACCAGAAGCAGAAGAAGACGACACTTCTTCTTCTTCTTATAAGTGAGTGGCTTTTCTCTGAAACTGATACTGAAACAACTAATTAAGAGTTAGGCTCCCTTAATGCATCAGCCAAAAAGATCCTTTTACTTCAAAACTTCCTATGTATATGCCAGTTGCCACAGCCTTAGCATCCTGATAGTGCAGCTATTTTCGTTTATATTCAAGTGTAGGTACATAGGTCTATAAGTACAAATATCCTAGACAGACACAAAAAGATTTGTTCACTGAGATTTTGTGATGACTCGTATGAATCCTTTGAGGGCGGATGTAATTTCTAGAGCTGTGATTTTATATCCAATGGATCTATCTATCCCATCCCATCCCGTCCGTCCCGTTCCGTCATCATCCGACCATCAGTGTCCAACAGAGGTTAAATTTTCGAGGACAATGGATTCCAATTATATCACTTTCTTGATGTTTTTTTATTTTTTGGTATTCTCTGCCTTGTATCCTTTTTGGTATATTTATCCTTTTGTTGGATAAAAATATCTTTTAAGTCAATTGTTCAAAATGAACTCGTTGTTAGTGACCATTATCCTTTTTGTATACATATATACTTGTGTATACACGATAAAAAGGGAAGAATGAGATGTCCTTTTATCCACCCCTTTCCCTTCCACCACCCTCAATCCTAAACCCCTTTTGTAATTCGCTCTTCAATCAAATAAAAAAAAATAAAAACTGATCGAAAGCCAAATGAATAGAAATTGATTTAGTTGAAACATAATGGAATTGTTCTTGAGGTCCGCTTTTATATTTGTATGTGTGCATGGAGGACCACGATTTCCACCGCATCATCATCATCTCTTGGAATGTGTCCTTTTTTTTTGTTGTTGTTGTTGTTGGTTTTGGGATGCTCCCTTGAGAGACATATCCTTTATGGTGGAATAATTTAACCGTCCTTAAAAATAATGACATTTACCACAACAAGAAAAGCGATTGTTTGGGTAAACAAGAAGAAGAGTTTTTTTTTTTTTTGGTATTTTAGTCTTGCAGGATCCTTTTTTCTTAGTCCTTTTTATTTTTTGTTTTCAATGAATATTGTGTATTGTTATGGAATATTAATAATATTGCTATTTAAATTTTGTACATCATCTTGTGTCCATAAGCTTTTGGTGTTAAATGTAGATGTATTAAAATATATATATGTATTTTTTATTCAACAATGTCATTCGGTGTCAAGTAGGTCCTTAAGTGAGTTGTTAACAATTTTGTTTACATGATGGTGGGCTATTTCAAATCAACAAAAGAGACTTAAAGCAACAAGTTCATCAACACCATCATCAAAGAGGGTCATTTCGGGATCATCATTGTCCTTTTTGCGTGCCATGAGGATGTTGATGATGAAGATGACGATGATGTGCGTCGCTCGTCTCTTTGGATTCATATTAATGTCTTAATTTGCATCCTTAAATGTTGTCGTCAAAGTCGTTCGGTTTTAATGGAGATAAAGTATTATGGCCAATTCGATTTTTGGGAACAAGACCACACCAAAAGAACAATATACTGTTCACATAAATTGGTAAATGTTTATGAACGCAGTTAAGTATCAATTTGCAAGCCATAACAGGGTGTCTCAATGGAGGTTATAAAATTTTAATGCAAAACGAAGTTGATATAAATTAGACACATAAAATAACATGACATTTTTGAATGGTTTAAAGGGGGCTTTCTGCAGATGGCACAGTAAGTGTTTTTTTTTTTGTTTATCAAAGACACGTTTTTAAGCCAAAGAATGTGATTTTATTTTGTTGTAAACATGAAGTTCTGCAGCCTATGGGAAGATTACTATTGAGAATTTAAAATTTAGACGAAAATAGCTTTTCCCCATATATTATGGAGTATGCATTGATAGATACTTTGGTCTTCCTTGTCACATATTCTAGCCACTTCTCTGAAATACATTTTTCATTCCCTAGTTTTCGTCGATCTTTAAAACACTACGCTTAAGCCAACTTGGTTTTTTGATTTTACTGAAAAACTTAGGTGACTGAAACATTTTTTGTAATTAAATTTTCAATTTTGAATTGAAAGAAAAATTTGAAGTTAAAAAAACACAATCGAAGACTTTTGAAGGATAGTGCCTCTATAGTGTTGACGTGGGAGCTCTGCACTATTTCGTTCAAGGACGATGTTAGAGAAATTGCATGACAATGCATCAACTTGTCTAAAACCTTTTTTGACATGGAAAGGTTCTGTTAAATTGTTTCCACCCTTAATGGAGGAGCCCGAATTCTTCATAGTTATCTAAATTGTTCGTCGTCTAAATTGAATGGATCATCCTGCCTGACAGCGGAATTCGATTCGTCGTCGCCGTTATACAGTCTGCAAAAGTGGTCCTTCCATATCCTCAGCATTGACTGCGGTTCAACTATGATGTTTCTTTCGTCTTTGAACTTCATTCCTGCTTTTAAATCTCTCAACATCTTCGACCGCACGTTTCTCATGCTCTTTCTTCTCTTTCCTTCTGAGAGTTCGATGTTCCTCTCTCCCCTTCTGCTTATAGAGCTCTCGAGCAGCTCTCGTCCTTCTTTGCAGCGCCGCCGCCTTGTGTACCAGTTGTTTGGCTGCATTTGCCATCCGAAATTCCAACCAGGGGTTTTTTGTTGGTGGCTGCTTGATACCCAGCGCATCAAAGGCGACTTCTCTGATTGCATCTTGGCAATTTTGATACTGGTTCTCGATATATTGTGTTGGCGGCAGACAACTTCGAAATAAGTTACTTGTGACTCGGTTGGAGAAGAATCTAGCCATGATCTCTTGCGATTGTAGCCGTTCGATGTTGTATCTTCTCCCAGCATGTGAAAAACGCTTACTGGCTACCATGGCCCCAGCAGCAAAATCGATGAGCCTGGATCCGTTATAGGAAGTGTTGTTGTGCAGGCTGTTTTTCTCGATTATTCCACCAAAGATGTCTTCCCTTAGCTTGGCATTAAAATTGCCCAGGACAATTTTAATATCGTAGCTAAGACACTACTCATATGTTTTGTCCAAGAGCTCGAAAACATATCCTTCTCTTCTGTGGGGGCGTGTGCGCATATAAAGCTAATTTTGCCGAATTTAGCCTTGATGAGAATGATCATGAGGCGCTCATTGATGCAACTTGTTGCCTAAGTCTGGCTCCAATGAAAAAACCGCATCCACATAAGCGTTGTTGATTTCCTCAGTAGCAGTCACCATAGTAAATTTTGCAGTTTTCCTTTTTTTTGTCCGGCCCATTGCATCGCATTTCCTGGATGGCGGTGGCATCTGCAATATATCTAGGCTAAAACAGCTTAAACTTACATTTTTAAAAGCATACTATCTTAAGTTGAACACAAACATTGACTTATTTGTCGACTTGACAAAAAGCACCAATGGGAATTTATCAGTTTGGGTAGCATCCAAACCTTTATTTTTTACAAATTTTAATCAAAATCGCTTAAACCGTTTTCGAATAATCTAAAACATTTTTTTCATTCCCAAATATTTTTCGAACAATTGTTTTTAAAACACTTAAGCGAGGCTAACAGTGAAAAATACGAATATCTGGAATATATTTTCAGTTAATTTTTAACTATCGAACTAAACAAAAACTTGCTGAAAGCTTTTATTTTATCTTTTTTTCACCTTTTACCACGTTTTACCACGTTTTCACCACAAAAATGACATTTAAATAAGACATAATTTCGCAAAAAATGTTAACTTACACTTTGTATACAAATTGTTTCTGGTTTTGTTTTTAAAAATTAAAAAAAACTAACCATTTACTCTTTGGCAGATTTTACCGTAATTCAAAAATAAATTGCACGACTGAGTCGCACGAACTTGCTTCTGTATCCAAAGACTCTGTTAACAAATATTTCTATATATATTTTTGAATTTAAAAATGTACCTATAAAATGAGTTTGCCTTGAAATTTTTTTTTCGGAAATCGTTAGAGCGGCTTTTTTTCATTAATTTTTTATAAACACATTTTTCAATTTAAGGTTCAAAATATTTTTGTATAAATACTAGCTGACCCGGCAGACTTCATACTGCCTCAATCGATAAATAAAAGACCTAAACTTTTGTATAAAATAATTTCAAAACAAACAGAACGTATTGAATTAAAAAGCATTTTTTTATTATTATTTATTATTATGTTCGACACATAATGTTGCTTACTTAAAAAAACAGAGTTTTCCTGAAATACTGGCTATTTATAAGGTTTAAATTTTTATTAATAGACACACCCTTTTATGATACAGTTTGTTAATCAATTTAAAGCTTTCTAATAAACTTTATTTTTTGTTTTGTGTTGCGTAATAAACAAAGAAGACGGTTTTCCGACGCGCGAACACGCGACGTATAATTGTCCATGCGCGAAACAGGGAAACTCCAAGTTGATTCCGCAAACCTCTAAAGACTGTCCTTACGATATATTTATTGTCATCGCAAAGGCCAGACGTACTGGAAATTGTAAGCGTTTAAAATCGAATGGTAAATCCGTTGGAATCATCGGTATTCGCGGGATCAAGACATCCTCTCCTTTGTATTTTCCTTTTATGATTGTTGCCTCAATGACGTTATTCATCAGCTTTTTCACAGCCAGTCTTGTTCCATTGCATAGTCGAGGTTGAATAATGTTACGCAGCATGATGACAACTGATCCTACTTTTAACTGCAAATTGTGAGGTGGTAATCCAGACAATTCCAGTGAATTTAAAAACTCCGTGGGATAGTTGACTACGTCATCCTGGTTCATAACGGTGTCGACTACTTTGAAGGAAACCAACTGTCCTGAAAAAAAATTTTGAATGGTCGAATTGAGATCCTCGACATCTTTATTTTTCGCTGCCAATATTGCTCGTTCACCCAGCCAATTATGGTTATTTAACTTTTGCGCTATATCTGGGAAAACACGCTGAATAAGCTCCTCTTTTGAATCTGTGATGTGACAGAAATCTGTGGGTAATGTGATGAATCCGGTCGAGGTGTCCATTGCAACTTTATTATTTCCAATATCTAACAACTGCTTCGCAAACACATTTGCAGTTTCATCATGTTGCAAAAATACTCGAATGTTAGTTGTTAATTGGAGTGTCTTTACGTACTGCCACAAATTCGATGATTAAAGGCATATATTTAGTTCATCAGCAACAGTTGATCGGGGAACAACTGGAAGAGTCTGACGAAAATCACCTGACAACAGAATCATGGCCCCACCAAAAATATTTTAGTTGTCACGAAGATCTTTCAATGTTCTGTCCAGCGCCTCCAGTGACCTCTTATGAGCCATTGTGCATTCATCCCAAACAATTAATTTGCATACCTTGGATCTTGGCCATTGCGCTGTTTTTTGGCGATGTTGCAAATTGGTGTTTAGGTGATTTGCACATCCTCAGACATGTTATCTCTATACTTAACCCACAAATCTTTTGGATTCGAAGGGAAACATGGTCGATATGATAATCGCAAACAATGTACGAATTTGATGCGGCGATGAAGATATTACGGAAACCTTGATCGTATCATCCCAGTGCGAATCGTTCTCAAGTAAATGTAATAGTTGGCATGCCTCACGTTAAGTCGCACACAGCTGTCCATTAACTGTTCTCAGTTGTTTGAACGATGTCGGACCACGAACATTCACCAACAACAATCGCAAGACTATTTTCAAAGATATGATTGAATTTGATCTTTATGCAGCGGTAATAAATTTCAAATTGACTCTTTGACGTTAGGAACACACCTTAATTGCTTAGACAACAGTGAGTGATTACAATTTAATATGAACTTTATTGAATAGTAATAAAGTTCAAATTGACTCTAGAAAACGTTTGTATGGGAAATAGAAAAGGGCTGTTTTTAGGGTTTTCCCGGAAATTATTCGATTTTTTCTCGCCTTTTAAACCTTCCCTAGACCTCCGCGAACATTTCAAGACTAAGATAAGATAAATCCGATCAGCCGTTCTCGAGTTTTAGTGAGACTAACGAACAGCAATTCATTTTTATATATATAGATAGATAGGGGTATCTTTCTGGAACAGTACAAAAATATTTTCTTTTTATTGAAAGAATCCAAGTTAAAAAAAAGTTGAAGACAATTTAATAAAAATCTATCGGTTCATTTTTAAAAAAATTCGAATTTTCGATTTTTGACCGAATCGGAGGACAAATTTTGTTCGACTTCTCTACTTTCCTAATGTCATGTTATGCATAAAATCTCGAGTTCGAATTTTTGCACGAATCCAATGTTTGCCATATATGTAGTTCCTTTATGTCAAAAGTACAAAAAGATTGTTGAATGACATCTACTTAAAAACATCATACACTATTCATCTTAAGACGGTGTTCAAATGGGAATGGGAAAAAAAAAAAAAAAAAAAAACCTATTGACTGTTTACAGTCAAAAATTTCTTTTTCAGGGAATCTTTTCGTTAGACTCATTCTGACATTTCAACATTTCAAATTTCTTCCGATCATATAAAACAAAAATATCTACCTCGCTTTCCTGTAATTTTTTAGCCACCAAGTGGAAAGGAATTAGATCCGCCTTAAAAAGAGACAATTTTATTATTGTCTAGAAGTAAACTAAGTCATTTTAATTCAAAGCAGTTTGACAGCTGATAGTTGATTTAAGAAAAATCTAGATTTCAAATCTATCAAATTGATTTGTGTTATCAAATGTTTGGACTCAACTGTCAAGCCAAAAGAATTTCAACTTAAGTCTTAATTTGCCAATTGTTTGCGATATATTTAAATCTCACTTCAAACCTATTTCTTAATCGGTATAGCTTAGTGTAGTTATCTGTTGTATCGGTACAGCAAAGAATCAATAAGTAACAACCAAGTTTAAATATTTATTGATAATACTTCTACCACCGAAACATCTCACAAATCTTTTCTTACCCAAACTATCCTTTGTTTTAATCCTTTATTAAACCTTGTAAGATTCTATGCTCTCTTTTTGAATTGAAGAACGAATTTTTCTTTATTTTTTATTTAAATCAAATTCCCACTTCAGACTCGATTTCAGAACAATAACATAAGTAATGAACTCTTCCTGTGAACCCTGCATTTACAACTTGTAAAACCTGACCATCATCACGAAGGGGCAGATAATGATGTTTGTTGGTCGAGGTAAATGAACAAAAAGGTTGAGTTCAAAGAAGCGACATGTTGAGAAAAATTGAAAAGAAAACTGCAGAATTGCTTCATCATGATATTCCTTTCTTTATAAGACTCAGAGCGAATGCAAGTGCAACCTTTTCGTCATATATATCCAAAGTTTGTGTAGGAGGAAATCCTTCGTCCGCCAAAAGGAAGGAAATCATTTCACAGCGATTGTAATCATTTCGACCTTCCGGTAGTAGGTAAACCTCACGTACAAAAATTACCACCACCCCATCTAACGCCTCATCGCATACAGTACAGTTTAGTTTATTCTAGACTCATTCCTGTAAAGTCTGCAACATGGTCAAAATTGGACATCAACCAAAGCCCGAACGGGCATTAGAAGACCACAATGACACATATCCTGATATATGGCATCTACTTAAAAATCACAACTGCAACAAACCAAGGCGCGCCTAAGACGATGTGTACTGGACACAAATTCTTAAATCCTTCTTCAGTGGTTTTTATAGAACGATAGAACGGTTTGGTTGTGGTCCTTTCTGATATATATGAATGTCCTATCCTAGATAGTGTGGTGGTGTTTTTCTTGGAAGAAAAATGCACCACCACCGCAGCCTACGGAGGCCAACATTGTCGATGCACAGATTTCCCACAATTCCATTCTTTTTTGTATTTAGTTCTGTTCTTGAGTAAGTGGAATGAGGTGTCCTGTTTTTTGTCTTTCAGTCCCAAGGGAATCAATTTCCCCGCACAGTTGCACAGCAAATACGGACATGAACGTCGAGTTCGAGGTGCGCTTAAAAGGACGAAAAAACGGATACAACTGACGGGAAAACACGATAAAAGTCAGAACCTCTGAACCAGCCATCCAGCCGACCAACACGAAGACGACGACGACGAAGATGCATCATCAAAAGCTTGTTGTGCTACAATATTATAGGGCCGCTCCCTATCTGTGCCTGGACACGTTTCTTACTTACTTCTCACTCGCCCAAGACGGTATCCTTCGACATAGTTGTCGGCGGGCGTCTTCGTTTTCTTCGTTGTCGGTCGGCAGCGCGGCGGCGGTATGGTGGTGGGATTATGTGTGTTCTTTCGTCTAGGAGTTGTGTTCTTTGGCGATATCCTTTTTAGAGGGGATTTTCTTTTTTTTTTTGTTTCTGTTCAGAATCTCCCCCTTTTGCCGAACATCAGAGTCCTTGCAAATTCATTTAGACGAAGAAAAAGGTGCATTCAAGCGTTAAAGTAAATATCTCATCTTTTTATATTGGAATAGTTTCAACGAACGGAAAGATTGCAGGAAGCTTGGGGTTTGGGGAAATTTTCTTTACTCATTTTTTCCTTTTTGTTTTTTGTTTCCCTTTCATTTTGTGTGCCTTTTTGTCTTAAGAGGATGACGAAGACGATAACGATGCCTCTGTTCCCTATGTTGTGGGTTGATTCTTTGAGGGATTTTTTCTTACCAATTTATTTGTTCAATAAGGAGTTAGGCAGACATTGGTATATAAGGTGAGAAGGAGCAGGAGCTCAAAAGACGAAGACAACGAGAAGAGGAGCTTGTTTTTGGCAGATATTATGAGAGTGGATAAATCTCGAAGGATGTGAATGAAGTGCACAAAATAAATTTTATAATTTGTACGTGCTTCAAGAACAGTTTTTTCCAAAAAAAAAACAGGACTAAAATGACAGGCTTATGGATCACATCATAAATATTAGCAATCAGAAAACTTAATCATGTGACCCAAATATTGATTAAGCGAACAACAAAATAAAGTTTTTAACCTCTTCATAAATATAGAGCCTCATAATTTTTCTTCAGACAACTTGTCTCTTATTTGTCTCCAGAGAAAAAAAAAATTTTTTTTAGAAAAAAGGAATGTTGAACTTAAAGTTTTGAAACTCTTCTTTAGAAAAAACAAAGTGACAAAGGGGTTACGTCTACTTTAAAAATGGCTTTAAACACGGAATACGTTTTGAATTCTATATTTATTTTGAATAGTTTTCTGAAGGTTCTGTTGGTCCGTCTCCTGCCAAGGATTCATTTTCTGAGAAAAATACTAAACTTAATTAGAAAAAGTCTTTTCAGTACGTATTACCCAGGATACAATAAAATCAGCTATACTCTTACAGTGACTCTTGGAACAATGAGCTTATGTAGCGATAGATCACTAGTACATAATTATGCTTCTGATTTCCTAAGATTAGCGCGTAGCATTTGAAACTCATAATTTTTGCACTGGTAGTTGAGAAGGCCCGTACTATTCCACCGTATAGTGGAATGAATTCTTACATCGTTTTGGAGGAAGTAAAATTATTGCACATGATATTTCGAAGGTATTTGTTGAATGTTGGCATTTTTCTTTCTCACCGAAAATAAGTGGTATTGATGTCGACTAATATCTTTTTCGTTGAAATCCATAAAATAAATGCTGGTGTGCCCCAGGCTTCCTATTTGTCTCCGATACTCTTTCTCATTATTGTAAATGATCTGCTGTCTGAAACTTCTAATTTAATTAATTGTTTCGCTGACTATAACACTCTCAGCTTTTCATATTCGTTTCCAGACTCACATCCCTTCTCTTCAGTTGTGGAACAAAACCCCAAAAAATTATGAGCTGATTAAATTTCGACTTAAACAGCATTGGAGAATATGAAACCACGTAGAATTTAATGCTTCGAAAACCAACGCTGTCTTGTATCGTAGATATTCCAATATTATAGCTAACAGATATACCCACTTAAAGGCCAAATTAAAAAGTAAATAAATATAGTACATCAGTTTTAAATTTATTACGATTAACATTGAAAAAATCAATATTTGAAGACTTCGTTGAAAAATAAAATAGATTTTGACAAAGTTTCATTGCTGCCATAATTTGTAGTGTGAGTTCTTTGGACAAATGTTTTTAAAAAAATATTTCGTGAATCGTCTTTTAATTTTCTCCATCCGATCAGAATGAACTTTATGAATAGGACTCCATATAACATCCGCGTAGATTTTCTGTTAGCCACAGAAGTTCCAGAGAACCCCAACCTAGACACACTCGTAACTTTCATAAAAAATGCAGCTTGTCAAAAAATGTTTGAAAGGAAGGCCATTACAAAAGCAAAAGCAAAAGTGGTTCGATAGAAAGTGTTTGGCAGCAAGAAATCTTTCTTTTGCGTACTTAAACTTACTCAGATAGTCAGATAACATAAACTTTAAAGTCCTGTATCCATCTAAAAACAAAAAATACAAAGTTTTGTAAGCTTAAAAAATTACCTAAGAAATAACAATAAGCAAGCCTTAAAACGCAACTGATTTTTGGAAAGCAGTGAAGCTTTTGAGTGGAATGATGACTTCAATGTCTTTTGAGTGGAATGATGACTTCAATGTCTGCAACCCTGCATAGACCTTCTTAAAACACATTTTTCGAGTATTCTTAACACAACTGAAATATCGCCTACAATTCAATACGCAACACCCTTAATAGCCGATGAAATTCTTGATGCTCCATTTTCTCTATCCGAAGTTGAAATAGCTATACAAAACTCTAAAAATGGCAAAGCTCCTGGGGAGGACAGGATACCTTTTGAATTTTTTAAACATCTTACCCCCAAATTTCTTCAACTCCTTGCTGTCGAATTCATTAAAATTTTTGAGACGGTCAACGCTCTCGTGAGTTTTCGATCAGCAATCATCTTTCCCTTCCATAAAAAAGGCAACCCTGAAGATCCAACAAACTACAGAGGCATTTCATTTTTGAACAATGCGACAAAGCTTTTTAATTCAGTATTGTATACTAGATTATCCAATTGGATTGAAAGCAAGGACATTTTAACTGAGTTTCAAGTAGGGTTCTGAAAAAATCACTCAACAATTGATCAAATATTTTCTTTAGTAAATATAGCCGAAATCTAAAAGAAGAATGGCAAAAAGCTGTATACCCTTGGGGCAGCATTCGACTCTATTCCTAGGAAAGCTCTCTTCTACAAGCTCTACAGATATGGAATCTCTTCAAAAATAATAGCAGTCATCAGAGCAATGTATACAAAAAACGTGGCACGAGTGTGAGATGGAAAACAACTTTCCGATGAGTTTCAGATCTCAATGGGAGTTAAGCAAGGATGCGTTTTAAGCGCCTATTGTTCAGTCTATACATAAACGATATAACAAACTCAGTGAGATGCGGTATAGTGCTTAGTGGAAAATCCATTCCTGGTCTCATGTATGCTGAAGATATAGTCTTCCTGGACGAATCTATAGACTGAATGCAGCTGATGATGAATAGACTTCAGTGCTTTTGCAAAGTCTGGAACCTACCAGTTAATTTATTATAAAGTCCAAAATAATGATATTTAGAAGCGGTGTGTAGGGAGATACTCTAAGATTGAAAAATGGACTTTTCATGAAAAAGTCGTAGAAATAGTTAAGGAGTACAAGTATCTGGGCGTATTGATTACCTCAAAACTGAATCTCGATAGACGCCTCCAAGGAAAAGTAGCGGAACCTAAGCCTGCAATGTGTAACGTGTGGAGAAGCTGTTATTTGAGAAATGACGTTTCACATATTACTAATTACAAAGTGTTTCGAGCAACTGCAACTGCAATTCTTTTTTTCGGAGCGCAAATGTGGGGATACATGTCGTTCGATGCAGTGGAAAAGTTCCTCCGTTTTTTCATCAAAAGCACATTCATCAAGGTTGCCGTGTACGACACCCAACTATATGCTGCACTTAGAAACAGGAACAGGCCCCTTTTCTTGAATACTCTCAAATTACACTTTAATTATTTGGCAAAAATTATGGAGTTGGGAGAAAACAAGATTCCGAAGCTTGTTTAAGTCACGTTATTAATTCTAGAGGAGCAAGTGTAGGTGAGTGGTATAAAATGGCGAACGATTGCTCAACAACTTTTTCAATATTAACTGAAGATAACCTTTCTTCGCTTAATTCGAAATTTGATGATTTATTAATTAAAATCGGAAACAGGATGAACAATCAGTTGACTGAGGAAGCGGAATCATCATACTACATATAGAGCTTACTACAGTTAAGTTAACCACTTTTTGGAAAAAAAGACCTACTTTTTGGCCAAACAAACCATGCCCAAAAAGTCAGAGGTGAACTCCTCAGCTCAAACTATATTCCTCACCGTCCAGATCATCCTCTATGGTGTGATCTATGCAATCGAACAGAACGTGAAGACTAGTTCCATTTTTTGGGGGTTTGTTCAATTCTAAAAGAATTCCGCAAGATATACTTTGGAATTGATGTTATCAGTTTAGGGGAAACCATAAAATTGATGAATGGAGAACGAGGGTGGGAAGTCTTATACAAATATTGTTTGAGTGCTTTACGATACAGAAATGTATAATCAATGAAAGTTTTTAATGTATACAAAATTATTTGCAAAATTGTTAAATTTAATTTTTGAAAACGTTATATTAGATTTTTCTTTTATTTTACATCTTTCTTTTTCATTATTATAAAAACTAAGATGTAAATTCCAGTCTGGTAAACGACCATTCGGCCAAACCATAAGACTTAAGATAAACTTACAAAGAAAATTGTGAACAGTATTAAAATTTTGAAGTCAATAAAACTAGAACTAAAACATGCGTGTATTCCAAAATTGATCTGACAAGAGATGTAAACAAGGATAATAATACGAAAGGAACTCTTAAATCTTTTCCATTACGTTTTATAAAACCTACTAACGAATTGGCCTTAGAAACCATAGAATCAAAATGCTGGGAATCAAGAATAACTCCCAACACTTTAATAGTTGACTAATTCAATTACATAATTGAATAAGAAAATGTAAAATTTCCTGAAAAAACAGATTGCGTTAAATTTTTTGATATTCTACTTGAGGCTGTTGATGCGACACCGATTTTATAGGGAATCAATGTCAGATTGCATAAGTTGACAATAATCCAAACTCGAAACTTTTAAAAATATTTTAAGATCGTCCGCATATAATTATCATTCACGGTACTTAAAGATCGAGATCAATATCAAAGAATTTCATTAACAAACATTATAAAAACTAGCGGACCCAGGTGGCTACCTTGGGGAACACCTGATATACACTGAACTTCCTTTGAGTATGTTTTTCCAATTTTAACTTGTTGTGTTCTACAAGATAAGTATGACGATAACCATCGAACAAAGTGAGAAAGAAAACCAAAAATCTCAAGTTCTTTCAAAAGTGTTTAGTGGTTCACAGAATCAAAGGCTTTACTAAAGTCAGTGTATACTGCGTCCACTTGAAATTTATGTTCCAAGGCATTAGTGACACACGAAGTGAAATAAATTAAATTGATAACAGATGATCAACCAGAGACAAAGCCATGCTCTACTTCAGTTAAAAATATTCACTTGTAAGAAAATCAAGATTTGATTTATCAAAACTTTCAAAAACTTTAAGAATTACAGAGAGTTTACAAATACCCCTATAGTTTTCTACTTTATTTTTAGAACCTGATTTATGGATTGGTACCAAGCGTCCATTTTCAATAAAAATACCTTCTTGGAGAGACTTGTTGAATATGCTACGTAAAAGGGGTACAGATGGAATCACACAAATATTTTAACACTCCGGAGGGAACCAGAACTATAGTTAGATTGAAGTGATTTCAATGCGGGATTGACTTCTGCACTTAATAATTGCATTAAGCCAATATCAAACCTACTTATTATGTTATGCCAACTGTCTTCCTCACCTTTAACACCTTTAACAGTCACCGTACTAAAAAGTACAGAGATACGTTCTTTAACCGTACTACGGGAATGAAGAATGTCTTACTATTATTTCATTACTTCATTAAGTGAGATCTAGAAAAAATCTACCAGTCAATGCAAACCCTTTTTATTAAACCTTTTGTTAAACTTTTCTTAAACGCTAACTCTTCAATAAATATGTCCAAATGATAAAAACTTAAATCAGTCCAAATAGCTTCGTCATAACCTTTACCATCCTATCGTCTGCGCTTATAGGAAAAAAAATAATATAAATCAAAAACCACTCCACTATACCACTTAACTTGTATTATAACAATAACTTTTATCCCTAATCTTAACCTTAAATACTTTACCCAACCTCAGAAAGCAATCTTTATAGCTATACCTTCTTAAATATACTCCATCAAAGCCATCAATCCTCCTCATCATATCGCATGAACATTGTATATATATCATCTTCATCTTTATCACCATTGTCGTTTTATATTCCAGCTTCTTTTGGCTTATTTAAGGACACATTTTTCCAATCCAACGAATCCGTTTAATATTCGTCAATTCAATGAAATGTGGTCGTATACAGTCTCAAAGATATAGATACAAATACAACAATCCCATCAAATGGGAAGGTAAATCAATCCTGTTTCCTTTTCTTACTTCGTTTTATTTTCTTCATTTTTATTATTTGCATAATGCAAAAGATCAAATGAATTTCTTATTCGAGATATGAAATCCAAGGAATAAGGAGAGACATTCAATTTTTTGAATTTAGGCAACCATCATCGTTGTCATTTTTTAGGGAAGAAATGTCAAATTGAGATGCAGCCAGAGGCCAAAATGATTTTGCTGGTTTTCCTTTTCCTTTTCTTTTTTGCTTTTCTCATTCCACATCACGTTTATTTTGTGTATGAGTAATCCCAAATGGAAAATCAACAAGAAAAACCTCTAGCCTTGGTTTACGTTCCACTCCCTCAATTTCTCTGCCATATCAACAAATTCAATCTTAAACGCATGCTGGCTGAACAGTACAATATGCAACTTAAAAAGTGCTGAAGGCAGCCATCACGCAGCTTCTGGCTATCTCGCTGAACGCAGCCTCCCTATCCGCCATATTACTTCCTATACTTTCGATAATATTTATGCATCTAAAATGGCTGACATAACGTATGCTTAATAGAATTGATGTGACATATAGCGGTATGTGAAGTTTATGCACATGTAGATATATTTGGTGTGAACGATACATAAATTTCGAATGGAAATTGGGTGCGTTCAATGATTTATGCAGTTCTTTCCCAGAGGAAACACTTTTACAAATAATCACAAGCGTATTCTTCCTCTTTCTGTTTCTGGGAGAAGCCTTCTGCCAAGATTTTCCAAAAGCACATATGGCACGAGGCATAAGGCTCAAGGGACTATCCAACTACAACAACGAGCGATGCGACGTCGTCGTCCAAAAACAAACAGGCTTCCCTAGAAAAACCAGAAAAACTGAGTCAAATCTCCTCATGAAAAAATTTAGAGGCTCCTTGATAGAAGAACACACAAAAAAAATGTCCACCACTTGCACTCTTCCTTCCACATACAATATAAGCTCTCAAGGATTTATTGGCTAAATAGACAGATTTGACTATGTGTTATCCCTGGGAAAGTTCACAATCGGAGGAGACTCGATTGTCGACTCGACTCGACTTGAATGGAGAGTCCTTTTCGCTTCGGTCCTTGGTCCTTAGTCTATATGGCCGACTTGGTATATGGTGTGTGCATTGAATTCCCCGCCACAACGCTGCTAGGACTATTGATCAATGTTGAAGCTGGTTGTCCTTTTTTTTGTGTTGCTTCTACTGCCTTCAGTCGAGTCGTCCGTCTTATGGGTAAAGCAAAATGTCTTCTTTAGCATAATGCCACTTTCGTTTCTTACGGTTCAGTGGAGACTTTGGTTGTTTGGTTCATTTTTTGTGTCCTGTCGATCTCTGGGTGGAAGAAGCGAGAGCCTGGTTGACTGGATGGTTGACTATGGCAATATCAAGTAGTGACGTTCTGGCCATCAAAAGGGTGGGAGTTTGGTGCATTGTGGATAAAAAGAGAGACAATTGAAGGGTGAAAGAAAAGGGATATGTGTGCCTTATTTTTTTGAAAATGGGGCTTCTCTAGCTTCTACCGATGCTAGCTCCGTTGTCGTCGTCGTCGGCAAGGAGTGGTGGTGGTGGCGGTGGGTTTGTTGTCTTATTCGGCTGGATTGGGATTTTGCGATTTGCAATTCATTTTATGTCCGATTGCATAAATACAGTTGTTTTAGTGAAGATTTATTCCTGTTCAAATGCGGAGAGAATTTTTCTTTGTTTTTATTTTTATCTTTTACGTTTTTGGGGTACCTTAAATTTGTTTACAGTAAGAAGTTCCCATTCCGTTTCAGGGAAGACTGTATAGAAAAATTTGAGGCTGGAATACTGAGTTGTTCGCTTGATAAGAAAATTCGATTCAATTTTGTTGGCATCTTAAATATTTTCATGTATCGTTTGTGTTGGGTAGTTTTTGGTATTACGAGGGTATTTTTGTTACAGAATTTCAATTGTGATGAATTGAATAGATAAGAACAAGTGTAAGACGAGGAGATTTTTATTTTAGATGTCGAAAGTTTCAAGTTTTATTTTGTTCTTCAAAAAAAGTTTGTTGTGTTTGATCTCGCGTCGCATCGGATGCACTAAAGTCTGTGTTGTGGAAGTTAAGGTAACTGAGAGTTTTGAAGCTCTTACTTACAACACATAGGAACAAACGAATGTTTTTCTTAAATACAGAAGTTCTTTATCAAAATATTTAAAAACCAAAAGGATGTTATAAACGTCTTAATTATCTCCTATTCCGAACTTTAACATTTGTTTGCCTTATTTTACTTTAAAATGAAGTTTCAAAACGAAGAAGAAAAGATTCGTAACAATTACTCATTGTTTACAAATAACCTATTTTTTAATTACTCATACGCCCTGGTGAACCAGAAATTTGTATTTGTTTATGTATGCATGTATGTAAGCCCTCAAATTAATTGTTCATCTGGCTATTAAAATATTATTTGTGCAGTCTCTAAGGCTTCCTACGAGCCAAGCATATGCACCGCCACCGCTGGCCGGTGCCGGTTTTGAGTAAACTTTAGTTTCGCTTTAAACAAACCTTAACTATAGTATCTTCCCGTTTGTGTATTGATAACAAATTGTAGACCAAACTCTAACATTGCTGAATTCGCATCCATTTCAATATCGAACCAATCCAATGTTGGCCAGCAAAATCAGCATCAACAAAAATAAAAAAAGGACGAAAAAAACAAGAGTAAATACCATTACTGTGTCCAAACGAGGAATATAAATGTTTTACTAAACCGTCGTTATATTTTGACATGGCTTCAATTTATATCACACCATCATCATCATCAGCATCATCGCAGGATATCCATATAGTGTAAATGGTTTGGATATATCCTCAAATATCCCCGGGAATACAATGTTGTATATTAAAAAAGGCGCGAGAAAAAACGCGAGGACAACGCTGCGTAGCGTATACATTTTTTGTATTTGTTGTATATCGAAAGCGTTTAAAAGTGTCCACTTCATGAGTTATGCAATATCCCAACTGGGAATGAGAGGAGATATACAATAGATTCCAAATATACTATAGACTTTATACGTAAGCACCTACATACAGTTATGGTCGAAAAAATAGGAACAATTCTTCTAAGTATATGCTTTAATGTTACCGAATTTTGGATTTTAAAGCAACAACATTTATGGTTTCAAGTGGTGTATCGAAACCTCATCGAGAACCATTCCATTAAGGGCAAGATTAAAGAGAGTACACAAAAGCCTTCTAAGAAAACGAATCTTTCTTGAACTGACACATAAATTCGGTACTCAACTCAGCTCAAGAAAGATGTTAGTACCAACATTGACTCAATTACAAAGTTTTGAAACATTCGTACATTTCATATTTAAAATCTGTTTGTTTACATTGTTGTATTTGTAATTTTGACATTGCATCCATGAATATACATCAAACTAACCACAAATAAAAAGAAAAAGAAGCTGGTACCATTTGACAAGGCGAAATCAAAATATTGATAGCTCAGATTTTTCTTTTCACTTTTTGTATCGATCATATGTTTTGAGCTGCAGTATTGTTGTCATTATTAATTTATAGTTTTGTTATAAAACA
This sequence comes from Eupeodes luniger, assembly GCA_951509635.1. NCBI lineage: Eukaryota > Metazoa > Arthropoda > Insecta > Diptera > Syrphidae > Eupeodes > Eupeodes luniger. Next base: position 6,780,534 of record OX608073.1, read on the forward strand.
ACTTTATAGTAAATGCAATACAAAATTAACCACAATCAACATTGAGTTTCTCGAATCACAGAATTTAGTTTTGAAAATTGCATCAAGGAAAAATCATAAATCGTAGGGCGAGATCACACTTTGTTTCCGCTGAATTAAAATGTGTGTTTATGATCAACTTTAGCATAATTGTATAAAATTATTTTTTTTTTTTTTCTAATTAAACGCAGTCCCGTCTAATTTACTTAATGTAGTTTTTCTATTGAACAATGTAAGCTTGCATTCATTTTCACTCCAAAGAATGTTATTACAAAAAGTAAAATAAGTACTTTATATTTGGTTTTAAAATAAAATTTAAAATAGTACTAACCTTAAAATACCCTTTAACGAAAATTTTTGAATAAAGTATTGCAAAAAAAATAGACGCTTTCTTAAATTCTATAAATATTTATCACAAAAATTAATACGATTTAGATAAACAAAATTTTGCTAAAATGGTGTATGACAATTTTGTTCCTTTTTGATAGTTATGTACATACATATGTTGGGAACTGAAAGAGAAAAGCACAATTTTTATTAGTTCAAGTTTAATTACGACTGAAAATTCAACTATATAGTTACAAACAAACAACAGTTTTGTTTCAATTTCATATAAAAGTAATAAAATATAATGATCAAACAATAATGCCATATAAGATATAATGTTTTAATGTTATATTACATAGAAATTTAATGGAGGTATTGGTTTGATTTCAAACTAATTTTAACAAGTTATAAAAAAAAAAGTCAGCGAAAGAATGTGTCTATATGTCATGTCGGAACTTAAGGTCCAACTATCATCACGTTCTTATTATTCAGAGTGGATTTCAGCAACATTCGTGGTCTTAGGAAGAAATGCCAATCTAAGATTACCATCTTTTTAATGGATTCTTTTGGCATAAACATTTTAAACAAATGAACCTTTGGAGAACTGTCACTGAAATCCGGTACTCAAGGTCTCAAAAAAGATGTCAGTACCAAGTAAATAAAATAAGAAGTTTTCAACAGCATATCAAATGTAATCTTTCCTATTTGTTGGCCAATCTTTCAAACAGCCTGCAGCAAATGGACTACTTTTTAGAAACCTAACATTTAAGACAAAGAAACATACTGAAATACCGCCACTTGAATCATCAGGTACAGTTCATACTTCTAACGAAGACAAAGCAAATAAATTTAGAAATATTTTTGCCAGCAATCATAATATTTACTACCATTAACCTCTACAACGATCTTGTTTTAACAAACGTTGTAGATACGTCTATCATTGAATTCAATAAGCTTATCTGTAGAGGAATTAGTTTCTGTTGAAAGCATTGAATGTTTGATATGTGATCTTAAAAATAAAAATCTCCTGAAATGGATGTTATTCAACATCAATTTCCTAAAGAACTTCTCATGAGTGGATTTGTATTTAACTTCTTTAATAAATGCATGTTTTAAAAGTCAATATTTTCTACTAAAATGGAAGATGGCAGAAGTTGTTCCGATATTGATATCTTGAAAACCCCGAAGTGATCCACTATAAGTTATAGGCCAATTAGCCTACTCATTAGTGTAAATAAGATTTTTGAGAAATTAATTCGCTGAAAATTAGAAATATTTTTGAAGGAAAAGAATTTTATGAAAACGAAGTTCTAACAACCTGTAGACACCTGTAGATTCACGAAAAAAATCAACAGGATTAGTTTTGCTAGATGTTGAAAATGCTTTTGACACTGTTTGGCACAATGCCAAACATTATAATTCATCATTATAAATGAATATCCAACCTTTTTAATAAAACTTATACAAAGTTTCTTAAGTGATAGAAAATTATCATAGTTTTATTTAATGGAATAAATTCAAACTCCAAAACTATTTCTGCTGGCGTTCTTCAATATTTTCCAGTCTTGCAAAATTGTTAATTCGGTAGATATATATGCAGATGACATTGCGATATTTTCAATCGATAAACATCCTGTTTGAATATAATTTACAATATTCAAACTGCTCTAGAAATTATCTTAGAGTATTGCAAACAATGGAAAATTAAAATTAATGCTGGGAAAAGTCAAGCTATCCTTTTCACTTTTTACGCAGACGAAATATCAACTTAAACAACTGTGATATATCGTGTCGTGGGCCAGCTCTGTCAAGAACACACATAAATGACAGCAAATAAAATAAATGTTATACCCGCTTATTTACAAAATGTTATTACTTAGCAAACACAATAAACTTATAATTTTTAAAGTCATTTTTCAAGCAATACTATTGTATGGATCACCCGTATCGGGTAATTGTATTAAAAAATTGCAACATTCCTTAAAACAAAATTTTTAAAATTATGCTTAAGCCTCCTTAGCATTTCTAAGCCCAAGCCTTGCACATAGAGTCAACAAACGTGTTAAAAATTGACAAGAAAATTGAAATTCTCAATAGTAATTTTTCTATTCTAGAAAATGTATATTAAAGTGGAGACTCTCTAATTAATTATTTGTTCATTTATTTATTTACTAACTTATTTATTTATTTCTTTATTTATTAACTTCCCATAGGAAGTTATTGTAATCGGTCCGATATGTCGAATTGAAAATGTTGACGTTTCTCGACGTTTCAAGGCCCCTAGAGTCGAAATAAAAGGTTTTAAGAGAGATGTGTGTGCGTTCGTGTGTACGTACGTCCGTACGTTCGCGACGTTTTTTTCGTGGTCCATAGCTCAACAACCAGAAGAGATATCCCCTTCAAATAAATTTTGTTATAAATAAATAAAAATGCAGAAAGATGCAGAAAGATGCAGAAAGGAATCTCAAAAAAATGCGTGGGAGGTTTTTTTACCATAGCAATTAAAAAAAATTTGAAAATTTTGGTTTACCTAAAGAATTAAATTTTATATTTTATATTATGACGTGATACCAAACTATAGTATTTTTTGGAAAAATTCCTACTAATAGTTTTTTTATAAATCAAAAAAACTAAAAAAAATATTTGTCACCTCGAATATTTTACGAAAAAAAATTATTTTAACAATGTTGTTCAACGAAGAATAACGTTTTTATATCTGCTAAAATTTTGAGAAAAATCGAATTGACAGTTTTTTAACAAAAAATAAAAACCTAAAAAAAACTTACTAAAAGTTGGTAAAAATTTCGACTCAAATATCTTTTCAAAAATTTGAGATTATGGTTTCCAACTTATTTTATCTTATAAGAAATATATTCAAAATTCGGTAAAATTTTGAGAAAAATCGAATTGACAGTTTTTGTACAAAAAATAAAAAAGCTAAGAAAAAAATTAAAAAAAGTTTATAAAAATTGATTTTCGGTTTACATATCTTTTCAAAAATTTGAGATTATGGCTTTTAACTAATTTTGTATTATAAAAAATACTGTTTTCAACATTCAGTAAAGTTTTGAGAAAAATCGAATCAACAGTTTTTTTTACAAAAAATAAAAACATAAAAATAGTGGCTTCAAACTAATTTTATCTCACAGAAAATATTGTTTTCGACATTCAGTAATTTTTTTTTAAATTCCAACAGTCTGTTTATTATTAAAAATTAAAATCTACAAAAAATAGTACTCAAATTTGGTAAAAATTGATATTCGGTTCTCGATATCTCGTGAACAATAGAAGATATTGACTAAAATTTAATTTAATTCATTCAATTTGTATTTGTTTATATAAGAAATAAAAACTTTTAAGAAATGTAACCAAAATTGGTAAAAATTGGATTTCGACTGAAAATCTCGTTAACAAAAGTAAATTATTTTGAAATCAAACTATTTCATCAAATGCAAAGTATTATTGGTAATTTTTTTAATTTTTAAGAATAATTCAACTGACAACTTTTTTAAATTGTTAATTAATTTATTAAATTATTTATTAATCTATTTACTTATGTAGGTACTTATTCACATGTTTATTTATTTATTGGCTATTTATTTATTTATCTATTTATTGATCTATATATTTATTTTTGAATGATAAAATAAATCATTATAAATAAGTTTCTATTAAATTTAAGCATAACCTTTCTGTGATATAATTATAAACCAAATTCGAATGAAGGTTTTTTTTCTTTGCAATGTTTCTCTTTAAACTTATAAATATTAAGACATACACATGCTGTTCAAAAACTAATTATTATTTTTCAGTTGTAAGATGCAATTTGATATCAGATCTCTGTGTTGTGCAATAACTTAAAAATATTGTAAACTCTGTAAGGCGCCAGTTATAGCTATCATTGGTTTTCATCATTAAAAACATACATTGGAATTTTTTTGACAGGTCGTTTATAGCTATCATTAAAAATTTCTGTCATTGAAAAAAAATTCCTTATTGAAATCCACAGAAAAAAGTTTACTGACAGAAAACTGTCATTAGAATTATGCGAAATTGGAACAAAAATCAGTGGAACGATTCGTTTTACTTTTGAACATAAAAGTATCAGCTGTTCAGGAAAATGAATTTCCGTCCGAAAAATAGAAAAATACATTTTTAGAGAAAAATAAATGCGCAATTACACTTTTTTTCTCAAAAAAAAAATATTTGTGTGATTTCCGATCACTCAGTTCATAATTATTTTCATTTCTAATCGAAGGGAAACAACGTCAACTATCAATTCAAAAATTTTCCGGATCGATTTTAATGATAGCCATAACTGGCCCCTAACTTTCTCTTTGCCAATAAAATAAAATATCTATCTTAAATAAATTGACAAAATATTTAGTGGTGTTCATACAGCACTTCGATTCAGTCAACAAAATGTATTCTTTATTTAATTTAGTTTACTTGAATTAAGATTAAATTACAACGCATATTATTATTGAAAAAATAGAATTAGGCTTGGGGTAGGTCAATTCTCGCACGTCTTATTCTGATACTAACTTCTTTTTTCATTGTTCTGTGTTTTGTTCGTTCGTTCTTTATTTTTGTGAATGTGTCGTCCGTTATTGTATGTTATCCTCGTTCTATGAGGTCTGTCTTCCTATTTGTCGCGTCAGGTCCGTATTCTGTAACCTACATTTATCATTACAAATAAATGGTAAAATGTATTGCCTTACATAAAGCTTTAACGACTTAATTACCAAAAATTAAGTTGTGTTCCTATTATTTTGGCCATAGCTGTATTTATACTAAAATTTGTAGCTATATTCGAGTGTAACTGACTGAGATATCATTGCGACTCCCTGAGAGTTGAAACGAACAAAAACCGAAAATAAAAATACAAAAATACCAAAAAAAACACAGAACATCGAAAAAACTTCCGTTTTGCCACTGGTGTTCATTTTTAACTTAATTGCGAAAAAGTTTTCGAAGTTTTTTGATCCCGTTTAAATGTTTTTCGTCTCTTATTTTTTGTTTTTGTTGTATTTGTTATATTTGTTAGCCTGTCCATCGTCGTCGTCGTCGTCCACATGTGTTATTGCCACCATCAAGGAATTTTTTTTGTTATGCGAACCGATGTCGCACAGACGAGCGACGACCGACGCGACGGCATTTGAGGTGAAGTTTTGGTTTGGTATACTTTAGGCCCACCCCAATGCAACTCTCCCAATGGAGGGTCAGAGAACTTGGGCCGCAGGAACGTGATTAATGGCCTTTAATTATGTCATGCCAAAACCAAAAAAAAGGCCTACCTCTGCGAAGCATCATAAATTGTCCACAACTGGCAACTTTTTACGTGTGACAAAACAACAATATTCGAGGACGAGTACCAACAAAAAGCAAAAGGGTTTTTGTTGCAGTCGGTGCGGTAGTGCAGTTACACTGCATCGCCATCGCTGTAAATGCACCTGACCTTAGAGCTAAAAGCTAAAAAGGCGTTCCCATTTATTTTGCTGCGTGGATAGTGGCAAGCGATGGGGTGATAAATCTTTATTTTCAAAAAACTCACTCATGCCACAAGGACATTCCGAACAAATGTTAAATTATTTTGCTATCCTTTTTTCTTGTTCTTGTTCTTGCGATCATGCGGGGAGGGCAGTGGTGGTGGAGGCTCGTCTCCTTATTGATTTATGTCAGGGTGCCCACTGAATGTAATCAACTAAGACAACAAAATCCAATCTCATAGCCTCAAGGAGTAGGTACGAGCTACTAGCAGCAGCAGCAGCACCGGTATATACGGGATAAGGAATACTATACTGACGACAAAAAACCATGAAGTACTATAATATGGAATATATTCAAAACAATGTCCTGGCACCACCCTCTCTTGGCCTCTTGAACAAAACCATGACTATAATTTAATCCTTGCAAATTATGCAGAGTTTAAAAGTTAAATGAATAACGAACGGGTATAGTAGTGCATGTCCTTATTTTTTCCTTTTTGTCATATAGCTTTTCAGGGAAACCCTTTTTTTACTAACTGTATAGCTAAGCTTCGACTTGACATCCCCGCTGGCCGATCGGGTGGTTACTGTGCAGGGGTGTTCAGGGTGTAGAGGGTGCTAGGTTTTGGGTTCTGAATCCTGGGACGTTGTCATCGTGTGTTTATAAATTCACCATTTTTGCCCATCGGCTGTTTCTCTACTCTGTGTGTGTTTCTCTTTCTATGGGTATATGTATATGGTCGATGGTGTGTAAAGTGTCCTTAATTCTCAATTCATATGCAAATTTATTTTATCGCCATTGCATCGTCACTCAAAATGGAAAATCATCGCAGCAATTCATCGTTGTGTCGTTGTACCGTTCGTTGTCGTTCGTTGTAGTCGTGTCGTTCAGTTAAAATAAGGACATTCTGCTCCCATGCCGATGCCACCCACAGCTGGCTGCTGGAATTTATAGCTTATTTCACCGCTTGGCTGGTTGACTGTAGTGTTGGGTGGTATAGCGGCCACAACCGAGGGCGGGAGCGGAACGAACGCGATATTGGGATGCGGGATTTTAGTTTGTCGTTCCGATGACTAGGAATTCCCTCATCGGCATTCGACTATGACTGCGATATGCAATGGTGGCGAAGGGGAGAATTGTTTTTCCAGGGGACAACCCTGGCATAACCGTTGACGACGACGTCACCATCACAGCCGCGCAGCCCGTTCCCTTCGGTCGTGGCTATCATACTCAGGGATAATCACCACCCTAGCTTGATGGAACAGGGGACGTCCCCTCCGTCGTCGTATGAGTCGTCTACAAAACGACGCAACGCGACGTCCTGTCAAAAGCCCTCACAAGTCGATTTGACGATGATTACCGTCATGGGTAGAACCGTATTCGTATAGAACGAGGAACATTTAGAGTATATGAGATGCGGCTGATGCTGGTTTGGGAATGGCAGCTTAAATATGGAAATGTAGCCGGGCTATTTTGCGAATGAAAATTCAATCATTACACTTCATCAGCGGGACCGTGTGAGCCAAATGATGTGAGTTGACATGTTTGTGGGAGCTGTGGGGGGGATGGTATATTTGTTGTGCGAGGACGAAAAGTAAATGTGTTTAAGTCTGAAGTTGCTTTTCTGTATGAAAGTATAGAGTAAGGATGAACGACGGACGAGGGTGTAGACTGACGGGCGGTTGGAATGGCGGGTTGAAGGCGCGCGGCAGCAGTGGTGGCAAAAGTTGAAAACGATGTTATTTGGCTGAAGAGTTTTTGAAAAGTACTTTGCACTTTTTGGGTTTTTCGATTTTTAAATTGGTGCGACGGCGGCAGCGGTGAGCGGGCGGATGTAGGATCGTAAGGGGGCTGACCTTGTAGGTAGTTTTTGAAATTGAGATAGATTTGTTTTGTTTTATGAAATGCTCATTTAAACTTATTTCAGTGTCATATTAATCGATTTGAATGAGTATGTTTATAGCTTCAAAAACTTTAGGAAGTCTGCTATTTAATAGCATTTTAGTGTTTTCGGGGATTGTGAAGTATGGCATCAGAGAACCTTGAATTAGTTAAAAACAATTTTTCAATTTGAACATGAGGAGGATTCATTTCTATAATATTAAGAAAAACAGAATAAATAAATATTGACAACATTTGCTGGCTCTTGTTAGCAGACTGAAAACAAATAACATCCCTAAAATAAAAAAGAGGCTGGGATGCGACCCATCCTGTCTGTCGATTTGTCTTGCTTAAAAGTTTGTAGGTTTTCGTGTTTTGTTAAAAAAGTTCTCAGTTGAATTATTCTTAAAAATTTAAGAACTACCAATAATATTTTGCATATAATGAAATAGTTTGATTCCAAAATCTATTTTTGTTAACGAGATTTTAAGTCGAAAACCAATTTTTACCAATTTTAGTAGCATTTCTTAAAAAAAATTATTTCTTACAACAAACAAATACAAATTGGATGAATGAAATTAATTTGAAGTCAATATCTTCTATTGTTCACGAGATATCGAAAACCGAACATCAATTTTTACCAATTTTGCGTACTATTTTTTGTAGATTTTAATTTTTTATGAAAAAACTTACTGTTTGATTTTTATAAAAAAATTTCTGAATGTCGAAAACAATATTTTTTGTGAGATAAAACTAGTTTTAAGAAAATATTTTTAAATTTTGAAAAGATATTTGAGTCGAAAGTAAATTTTTAATAAGTTTTAGTTTTTTTTTGTAGGTTTTTTTTTATAAAAAAACTGTCAATTCGATTTTTTTCAAAATTTTACTGAATATTGACAACGATATTTTTTAAAAGATAAAATTAGTTTAAAGCATATATCTTAAAGTTTTGAAAAGATATTTAAGTTGAAAGTCAATTTTTACCAACTCTTAGTAATGTTTTTTAGGTTTTTATTTTTGGGTAAAAAACTGTCGATTCACCAACTTTTTTTAGCATTTTTTCAAAAGTTTTTATTTCTTTTATAAACAAATACATTGGATTGGATTTTTCCAAAACAATCAATTCAACATCTATTTTTACCAATTTTGCGTACTATTTTTTGTAGATTTTAATTTTTAAGAAAAAAGCTGGCAGTTGCATTTTAAAAAAAATTTTACTGAATGTCGGAAACAATATTTTTTATAAGATGAAATAAGATTGACGCCAATACCTCAAATTTTAACAGATATTTGAGTCGAATGTAAATTTTTACCAAGTTTTAGGATTGTTTTTTTTAGGTTTTTACTTTTTGTAAAAAAAAAACTGTCATTTGGATTTTTCTCAAAGTTTTACGGAATATTGACAACAATATTTTGTATAAGATACAATTTGTTTGAAGCTAATATCTCTAGTTTTTGAAAAGATATTTCAGTCGTAAATCAATTATTACCAACTTTTAGTAATGTTTTTTTTTATTTTTTATTAAAAAAAAAAACTGTGAATTAGATTTTCCACAAAATTTTACCAGATGTCAAAAACGTTATTTTCCGTTGTATAAAATCATTTTGGATATAAAATCAATTTTTGTTCGTAAAATATTCAAGGTGACAAATATTTTTTTTCAGTTTTTTTGATTTATAAGTTTTAAAGTTACTTGTTAGTTAATAACGCTAGCGTTATTGGTTCGTGAGATATTTTGGGTTAACCAAAATTTTCAGTTTTTTTTAAATTGCTATGGTAAAAAAACCACCCACTCAATTTTGTTGAGAGTCCTTTCTGCATCTTTCTGCATTATTATCTGTATAACAAAATGTTTTTGAAGTCGATATCTCTACTAGTTCTTGAGCTAAGGACGACGAAAAAAACTTCCTGAACGTACGGAAATACAATGTACGTACACACACACGCACAGGCATCTATCTAAAAATCTTTTATTTAGACACTCTAGGGACCTTGAAACGTCGAGAAATTTCAAAATTTTGAATTCGACAAATCAGACCGATTACAATAACTTGCTATGAGAAGTAAAAAAAAAAACTAAATGCACTACTGGGTCGCACGAACTTGTTCCTGTATCCAAAGAGTCAAATTCAAAATGTTGAAATTTCTCGACGTTTCAAGACCCTTATTTCAATAGGTGAATGTTTACCAATGTTAAGTTGATTTGTTTGTGTTTATTTTTTTCAAAAAAAATGTCAATTTAATTTTTGTTCGTAAAATATTCAAGGTGACAATTTTTGTTTTCATTCATATGTGAATTCTTTCCAAAATTGTATTAGTACATATTACATTTAAATTCAAGTCACTAGAATTATTGTTTCGTGAGATATTTTGGGTTAACCGATTACTATAATTTAAAAATGTGAAAATTTTGGTTGACTCCAAACATCTCAAGATCCAATGACCTTAACGACTTCAATCAAGTTTTATTATATATGTATAATAGTATAGATAATTAAAAAACAAATCAATCAACGGTTTTTTTTTACAAATCAAAAAAAAACTGAACAAAAATACTTGACACCTCGAATATTTTACGAACAAAAAATGATATTACCTCCAGAATAATTTTAAGCAACGAAGAATAACGTTTTTGAAATCTGGAACAAATTTGGAAAATAATCGAAACATCGGTTTTTTATAAAAAGTAAAAAAAAAAACAAAATAAACACACTCAAACACTTAAAATTTTTAAAAATCTATTTTAGACTTGATTATCTTGGTAATAATTAAAGATATTGCCTTCAACTGTTTTTGACATCAAGTTAATTTAGAAGAACCCAATAGTCAATTTTTATATAAGAAATAAGAATCTACAAAAAATTGATAAAAACTGATTTTGGATTCGAATATCTCGAGAATAGAAGAAGGTATTGACTTCAAATTTATTTTATTTTTATTTTCAAAATTTTGTAATTAACTCAAGATAATGTTCTTAGAAAAAAAAGAAATAAAAACTCTAAAAAAAAATGATGCAAAAATTAATAAAAATTGGTTTTATACTAAAACTGTCGTTATAATAGGTTTTGAAACCAAACTATTTCATTATATTTTAGAAAAATTCAACTGAAAACTTTTATAAAAAAAAAACGCAGGGAAACCAACAAAAGCAACAAAAAACTGATATGAAATGGTTTTCGACACAAGTTTTAGGAGAACAAAGAAAGATATTGACTTAAATTATTTATTTTACACAAAATCGACAGACGGGATGGGAAGTTATCCGTGTGGGTCGCACCAAGCCCTTTTCAGTGATTTTTGCCTTCTTATTTATTTATTTTTATTACGTGTTTAACCTGCTGATGGTTATACTCGTAGTTAACCTTTTTCCAAAAATATCAAGTAAACTAAATTCAGTCGGCACTTAGCACTACGATTTCTTTTTATTGAAATTATTTTCCTATTTCACTCCTTTCGAATCCCCATTCTCCACCACCCCTAATGGTTTCTGCAATTCATGCTATGTCCTTAATATGTGAGTGGCAATTAGACTTCGATGCCATTTTAATGAATTCCTTTCTATCGTCGTCGTCGTCGAGCGACGACGTCCTTTTAAACTTGAGAGTGCCCCTTTCAAGTTTCGAAAGAGAGCAATAGACAGGACATCATGTTGGTTGATACTATATACTTCGTTCGCTTTCTCTATACATCCATATATCCTTTTTTCTTCAGGGAGCTCAGGAGTTGTGAGTTTTTATTTTCGTCATTTAGTTTTATGAACACTCCATTCCTTTTTTCACCCACTAAAACTCTGTAATATTCGCCATCTTGGCTGGCTTTGATCTTATTTTTTCTTTTCTGAAAAAAAAAAGAAAGGATCCACTATTCAATACAGAAAGTGATGCGAAGAGACAGGACTAAAGGTGGGTATAAAGGTAGGCACATCAGTAGAATCCCAGAGTCAGAGAGACACTCATGTGAACACCCGCATAGAATTCCTCTGCTGTGTACTAATAGTATCCTCCTCAATTAGGACTAGACGATGATATTTTTCTTTATCCTTAGCAAAGGCAACATTTTTTCGTCCTTTTTTATTATTTGTAACTTCGCCATGCATATATCCTTTATAATGGGTGGTGGGATGGTAAAAGGAGTTGGAGATGACTTTCAATGTCTGTCTGTCTGTATCAAGTAAAATTTCGTTCTTTAATGAGCATTAAGAGAAGAAGAACACCGAGAAGAAAAAAAGGAGACCTTTCAAAAAAGCCAAGAAAAAGTATTAAATTGAAGAAAAACCCAAGTGGAATGCAGTTATTTCTTGAGTGGATTTTCTTTTATGTAAAATTTGGTCCATGGCCAATGTGGTTATTTTTGTTTTCGTTTGTTTGTTATTTCTGTTATAATTTTTTTCAACTTTTATTATATTTTTGTAATTTTTAGGTGAGTCGTGAAAGTTTTTTGCCTCTAAGTCTTAAGAATTATTTCTCTGTTTACTTTTGAAAATGCTAAAAGGAACTGTTGAAATTTGACAAAAAATTACCGTGTTTTGCTTAAAAGTTTGTTATATTTTGTTTTACATTTTCTAAAACACTAATGCCCCTATTATTGAGTTTCTCTGAAAATAGTTTTACGTCAACTGCTAAAGTTTTGAGTTTCTTAAACATTTTGTTTAAAGTTCGTTCAAATAAAAATACATATTCTTTGGATAGAAGTTATTAACTTCCCGACTTCAAATAAATTTTGATATACAGATAATAATGCAGAAAGATGCAGAAATGACTCTCAACAAAATTGAGTTAGTGGATTTTTTACCAAAATATCACACGAACCAACGCTAACGACTTGAGTTGAATTGTGTGTTTTTTTGGTATTCCATATATAGTACAGTGAGAAATTGCCAAAAAAACGATCCACAGTAGTCCGGTTTTTATATTTGAAAGTTGATACAATTGAATATAATTGAAAAAAGAAAATAGCGAAATTCAGAGCAGGGGTGAAATCGTGAAAGCTGATTTTTGATAGTTGACTATCAAAATCAAGAAAACACGTCTGTGTAATGTGATAGTCGATTTCAAAGTTTTAACCAAACAATTTGACATAAAATAAAAACTTCAAGAAGGGGGTTTGTTCGTAGACTACTACATTAACATGTGGTGTTGAAGCGAGCTTGAAGCTCGCCTAAATTCTTTACATACCTGAATCGAGTTGAAATGAGCTTGATTCGCCTCGATTCCGGTCGGAGATCGGAGTCGAGTCAAAACTTGTGAAGAAAAACCTGTGTGGAGGAGTTGGTTTTACAGATAATGCATTATTGTCTGTTTATTTGCATGTTTGTGTACAAAAAATATAGTTTTGTTTTAATAAAATTAAAAAAAAAAAATGCACATGAAGTAGGTAGCATATTCTTATATGGTGCTGAATTATTCAGTTCTTCATTGTTTAACACGAATCAAACTATCTCACTTGCACTTCATAAGAAACATCAAAACACCATTTGCATTTTAGAAAGTGCTGTCAAACTTAATCATTTTTAAATCTTCTTGTGCGGAGGAAACACCAAAAAGATTTATTTAATCTAAACTGAGATAAACATTTGGTGGAAACATAGCAAAACATAAATATCTTTTCTATTGTTTTCTCTTGCAAAATAAACCCAGTTAGTCCATTTTCATTAAAAAAAACTAAATAATATCAACTGTAATAGATTGATTTTTTTCCCCAATGGAAAACACATGATTCCAAATGCTCAACTACTCAACGAACACAGCCATCGAGATACAAATGCAATATCAATCGTACCAACAGTTGAGAACTAAATCACATAAGATCCATTCGAGACTCGTATAAATGTCAAAAACCCATCCGCAGTAAGATTCTACTTTAACTTTTATCAGTAGTATTCATACTACGGATATTGTTTTTGTTATTCGTGTAAGATCCTACTATACTATTGATAGATTTTCCAACAAAACACGGGTTATATATTGTGAAGTGATACCAAACTGATATATTTTGAAAAAAAAATCAATTAAAGATTGTTTTATAAATCAAAAAAAAAACTGAAATCAAATAATTTTTAACTCGAATATTTTACGAACAAAAAATGATTTTATCTTCGAAAAAATAATTGTATGCAACGAAAAATAACGTTTTTGACATCCGGTACAATTTTAAGAAAAATCTAATAGACAGATTATATTATAACAAAAATAAAAAAAAAAAACAAAATCCTACATTTAAAAAAGTTGGTAAAAATTGATTTTGGACTCAAATATCTTTTTAAAAATTAAAGATATTGGCTTAAAACTAATTTCATCTAATTAAAAATATTATTTGCAATATTCACTAAAATTTTGAGAAAAATTCAAATGACAATTTTTTTACAAAAAACAAGACCAAACAAACTTTTTTGAAAAAAAACACGAAAACCTACAAAAACAACAACAAAACTAATAAGAAATGGTTTTCGACTCAAGTATTAAACTTCAAATGTTGTTTTGAATATTTTGTTAAAGTTTTAAACAAGATAACACGACAGACGGGATGGGAAGTTATCAGTGTGTGTCGCATCCCAGCTTCTTCTTTTAAATTGCTATAGTAAAAAACTAGTCTTATTGGCAAAACTTTTTGGCCGTTAAAAAAATCAAAATTTTTGGTCTTAAGAAAATTTAAAACATTTAATACGGAATTGCTTGAAACTTCAATTTCCAAGTTGTAGGACAGAATCGCCGAATCTACTTTTTTCGACTTCTCTGCCATCTTAGTCATGTTTGATTAAAATCTCGAGTTCAAATTTGTTGCGAATGCATTACTTTCCATAAAGTTCCTATAAGTCACAAGTAAAAAATTAAGGTACTCAAAAAATGGTAAAAATTGCTTTTAGATTAAAAAATTCATGACTAAATGTGTTAATAATTATTTATAAACTTCATGTTTCGACAAAATCTACAAAAAGGTTTACTATTTAATTCGTTTAATGTCTGGAATATTTCGACAGAAAACAGCTCCAAATGGAAGGTGCTGCCACATAAACAAAACAATACAATATAATAAATCTTGCCTTATAACTTTTGTATCACATTAGGTTTTTTAAAATATGTCTCTATGTTAATGAATACCGAAAACTATTTAAAAGGCGAAACACAGAATAGTTCTTATCAATTAATTGTATGATAATTTTGTAAAGTACAAATCTTGGTCTTTTAGATGATAGTTTATTGAGTAAATTTTAAATGCTGATTTCTTTCATTTTAACTAGTTCCTCAAATTAAAAAAAAAACCTTTTTCAACATTATTTTTATTTTTTGTCAGTATATGTATTTAAAAAACTTGATGTGATAGTTATGTGACGTATCCTTACAAAAACAAATATAACTTTCGAATCCTTTTGCCTTTTTCGGTAAAAACAATTTCAGCGTAAATAATTCAGCGTTTTATTAAGATATATGTGAGACAGGTGACAGGTTCAAATATGTATAGATTTAGAAATTATAAATTTAGTTATTCCAACAAATCTTTTTTCGAATTTTAAGAAAAAACACATAACTCAAAACCTGATTTGGATAAAGACCATCAATACCCATCAATAGTTACTACCAGAAGTTATCTACGTGGATCAAATCCCAACCTTACATGAACTTCCCATTGGAAATTATTTTAATCAATCCAAATTATAAAATTGCGAAATTTTTGACGTTTCGTAACATTTTTTAAGTTTGCATAGATTCTTAATCCATATTGCTTCTAAAACTTTCGTTCGTTCGAGATACTGTTTTTAGTCAGCCATATGTCAAGTCAAACAAGTCAAAATATTGACTTCAAATAAATGTAGTTTTGCAGAAAGGAATCCCCTTAAAAATAGTGGGTGTTTTTTTGTTAAATAGGAATTTAGAAAGTATCTCACAAACTTTACTACAATGTTAATGTCACGCTGCGCTGTGTTAATATTTCTGCTCAGAATCTTTATCAATTTTCGCGAATTTCATAGACCATAGTTGAATAATTTCGTCAATTCGCAAGATTGGTATAGCATCATCGGTCCTCATTTATTTAGAAATGCAACTGCTGACTGATATTTTTTCTTTCCAAAAATGAATAAATATAGATGACATTTAGTTCGAACAAGACGGGCGTGCAAACAAATCTCGCTCGCTTACTTTTTGTATGGGGCTTTGTTAAGTCATTTCTTTATGATGCCAAAACAGCAATTTATTGGAAAAAGTAGTGAAAAATTAAACTGATTAAATAGACTAATTAACTCGTAGTTAATTAATGGACATATTTCAGAAATTATATTAAAAAAGTGAACGCCACCAAATTATCAATCAGATTTTAATAACTCAAAATTCATTCGAACAATATTTCTGTCTTGTTATGCTATTAAAAGTTATCAAGCTCTTTACAAAAAAAACACCCGTTATTAAATAATTGTTGAAATTCTTATAAGACTCAAAATTCTTGGAAAAATAAACAAAGTTATTGACGTCGCTGTGGAATTATATTGATTATTTTGCTTTAATTTAAATTTTTTTTTTTTTCAAAAAAATAAAATACAAATACATATACAAAAAACTATTATTTATCCAATTTTTTGAATTTTTATTTTTGTTTGTACATTTCCAAAGATGTCTACTCTTAAAAATTAATCTCCGCCTCCAGAGTTGTATTAGCAATCAAACTACTCATAGGTCCATTTTTAATGTAAAGATGTATCTTAGCCATGTAGATGCCACTTATTGCAACCATTGGAACACTCTTTTTATCAATTCTCATTTTTCTAACATAATATTCGCCCTAAAAAAGTTTTTCTTTCACTTTAATTGTAACATTAATTATGTTTGTAGTACTCACGTGACGAATTGGACAAACAGTTGGTAGATTACTATGTTTTTTCAAATTCGCCGACCAAAGTCTGGCAACAGTTTGACTCATAAATCCTTCCATTAGTCTGCAAATGTTGAAACCATAATCGAAGAATTCCTTATATTCGGTTTCCTTTTTACTTCTCGTATAAAACTTCAATCCAATGTAAAGGTTTTTGGTGATATTCGTCAATAAATAAGAGTTCATATCAAATGAACGACCATTGGATCCGGGAGTGATGCCAACATTACAATACTTCAAAAGTTCCGGATTGGATATTGTTGAAATTGAAAGGAATTTAAAATCCGCCGGTTTCTGGAAAATTTTATGAGTTAAAACGCAAACATAATAAAATGCCTTAAGTTCAAACTCAAAATCACGAAATGAACTTACTGACTTTCTGCATTCACCTGATTCCATAATTATCGATCCAATAATATTGAACAAAAGCATCCGTAGTATTATTATCATTGTTCAAAACTATTTTTAGTCTAAATTTTCAATCGATTCTAATGAGCAGCATTTCAACACTACACCTATTAGAATATTTATAGATTTGTAGCAGACCTATGAAATTTACCACCATAATCCTAATACCATTTTCGGAACTTATTATGATGTGATGTTATTATGAGATCTTTGATAGCATATTAAATAAAGCTTTAAGTGCTTGGTCATGCTTGGACATATCGAGGCGATGGTGGTGGCGATGGCGTGTGTTCTCTATTTTCAAGGTAATTAGTTTTGATAAACTTATTAAAGAAACTTGATGGAGATTGTATTCTAGATTAAATATCAATTAAACTATGTTTAAAATTTTTCTAATTTTGGTTTAATTAAATCTAATTTGTAGTTCAATTTAAGTGTAGGAAACAATAGTTTTAATTAAGGTTTAAAGCTATAATTTAATTTTCAAAAAAATATCAATTAGAGAAACCTTTCTTTGCAATATTGTCATATATATCGGGTGTTTTTTGAGAGCTTCAGTACTTAAAATAATTAAAACGGGTGTTTTAATTAAGTTAAGATAAGTTGACAACACTGTTTTATCTCTCAGTCATATTGTCAATATCAACTCATTTATATTTAGTTTGGTTTGACATACAAAGGCTCGACTATAACACAATATTGTAGTTGATCTTTACTTTCATAACCAAATTTTGTTTAGCTATGAAGTTTTCTTTTGATTAAATGACTCCGTCAATGTCAATGAATGATGATCATTCTCAAGGTGCAACCATAAAAACTGACTATTTGGTTTTTGAAAGGAAGTGTTTGTTAACCGCTGTGTTACGTTACACAGACGGACCTGTGAATTGTCATCCAAGTCGTGGGATTTAATAGTCTATCACGATTGACGACTTGGAGGACAGCATTTACCACGTTATTGGAAAAAGTAATCAAAATTTAACCTCACGGACACGATTGCACAACGCCCGAGCCAGCTGTGGTGATCATATTTAAGAACTTTTCAGCGCTGAGATCAAATGAAGAATTACTCTTGCTAACCGCTGTTTCTTTAGGCTTAGAAATCAATTGATTAGTAAAGCTCTCTCTCGAGCGACCAAAGTCCCTCATCACCCGCTCCCTGTTATACGATGCAGAATCATGGACTAAAGAGCCTTGCACATGAGAGCGAACAACGAATGAACGAATGGACGAACAAACGTGATTTTACACATTTCAAAAAGTCAATTCCAAACAAAGACACATTTAAATTATAAGAAACTAATTGACAATAATGTTAGGATAATAAAATTTGCATTTAGTTTTCTAAAACAAGACAATTTTGTAAAAACAATTTGTTAGTAATGAATTGCAGGGTGGTTGCTACGAACTGTCAAACTTTATTCGCGTTCCACATACCATCCACACTGCAACGAATAAATTGTCCGCTTCAACTTAACCTCAAAATTATACCACTCTTGTTTTGTTTTTGTTTGAAAGATCATGGCTGAGGAAAATATGGAGAAAAGGGCGATTATAAATTGACAGTTCGCCGATGTCTGCGAATAGAAATAAAGCTCATGTGAAAGAAAAGTCAAAATATGCGAACATCCACAGTTCGCAGTTCGTAGCTCATGTGCAAGATGCTTAAGACAAAATTGGATGAAAGCACCTCTGGTCGTTTCGAGAGAAAAGTTCTTAGCGTGGTCCCGTATGCATACAAGGTGAGTGGAGGAGAAGATGGAACGACGAGCTGTACGACATCTAGCTAGGGACCGAGTAAGATACAGTAGTTTGTTGGGTGAGACTCTAGTTCACACAGGACTGTAGCGCCACCTTAAGTAAGTAATCTAGTAGATAATATCAAGGCATTTATAGCATCAATGGTGGCTTGAATATATATATCCGATGCTTCAAGAGTTGCTGTTTTGTCGGCCAATGACTAAACATAGCCCCATGAAAAGTAAGAGAGAGGCTTTAAGTTGTGCTAACGCGGGGACAAATTAAAAGGCACACTTCTGAAAATAAAGTTTTCACCTGATTGATTTTGCAATAAATTAATAGCTTTTATCGTGCTGTATGAGAAGTGGATTCTAATTGGAATCAAATGTCTTCGATGTTTAGCTAATTATTTTTTGAAAACCATTTCTCAATATCACTCGCCATTCACTTTAACAACATCATTTAGAAAGAAATATGGACCGCTAATGAATCCAACATGTTAACCGTATCTAACATTAAAAAAAATATAAATTTGAATTACCGTGGGTAAACCGAAGACTTAAAAATCTTACAAAAAAAAAATCAAATAGCGTCAGGCAACGCTACTGTTAGTTACTGCGTGAATATGATTTTTGGCTTGGTCCGACAATTAAAACTTATTCACACTTGTAAATAAAACACAATTTTACTTTATTTAAATTGTTCCAAACTTATTTATTGAACACTTTCAATTATTACTTTTTAAAACACAGTCTTTACTTTCAATTATTACTTTTTAAACACAGTCATTACTTTATCGCAGTTCACAACCAATAATGAATCGCTTCGCTTCCGAGTGCCTATTTATATACCTCAAATTGGTTCGAGAAACTACTAGGTTCTTGTAGGCGCTGAATGTTCTCGAATTGAGTTCTCCTCTTAGCCACTAGATGTTTCTCGATGCTTAACGAAGCGAGTTCTCCTCTTAATCACTAGATGCTTAACAAAGCTAGTTCTCCTCTTAATCACTAGATGTTGCCCCTTATTCTAAATGTTCTACACAAGTGTTTAATACTACAAATAAACGGTTATAACACCATATTAAAAGAGATAAAGAGTGTATACAAATTACAATATAATAAACATTCAATCACAAATTGCAACTAATCCAAAGCCTTTTTGGGCTTATATTAATTCGAAGAAACATAACTCAGGAGTTTTTACTAATAGGAACATGACAATTAAACCTCCCTTAACTCCTGCATTCATTTTTTTCTACTGTAATTATTCCCGATACTAAGGATGACCAAATCCCATTTTCAAACACAATTCTGGAAAGTATTTTAAACCTTAATAAGAGTTTAAATGCTGGTCCAGGTGGATTCCCTCCTTTTTCATTCATCTGGCCCGTAAAATTGAAAGCAATGAGGAGAGTGTTTTTTATCAACATAGGTAGTCTAAACTCATCATCAACATACCTAATCCCACTTATTTTTAGGGGCCCGAAAATTTAAAATCATTTATGCTTTCGCAATCGGGCCCCTGTTTGCATGTTATCTACCAATCTTTCAGTCACAAGCTTGCCGATCTGGGCCCCTGATTATTATTGGCGTATACATTTTTGTTTATATTTAATGAAAAATTGGGCAACTCTAAACTATTGAAAGAAAGTTATAATAAATTGTTTCGCTTTTCTTACTTACTTTAACGTACATTTCAAATTTATTTTATTTTGAAAAATAAAAAATAAAAATAAAAAAATAAGGGGCTCGGCAACTTAAAACAAAACACAAATATTTATTTCGGTTTCTGTTTTTATAAAGTTTCTTTTCTTCTATTTTTGTTTCTGCTTTGAACGAAATTTTTGATTCGGTTTCGGGGGACCTGAAAATCCCACGCAAACGTTTTTCAATTGTGGTTTCGGTAAAATTAATTAATTAATATTTTGAATAAATTGTTTACTGAAGATTTGAAGGATATCAAGTCACTTCAAAGTGTGTATATCAAACCAGCCATACAAAAATAGCAAGGAATTCTATATAGAATATTGGACACCATTTTCACATTTCCATGGCGAAAGGGGACTAGGACTACGAGGCGATAGCAATCTTATTGGAGAGCTAAATAATGGACATTTTTTGGGCATTTTGGAATTAATTAGTCATTATGACCTCTTAATTCAGGAGCACTTGGAAAAAGTAAGAATTTCACAACAAGAGCACAAACGTTTGCAAGTCCACTACCTTTCCGTTGAGATTCAAAATGAGTTCATCAAAATCTGTGCCCAACATGTGAATTCAGTTATTTTGAAGGAGATTGGAAACGCCAAATACTTCGCTATAATTGTCGATGCAACACCCGATTCAAGTGATGTGGAACAAAACACATTTATTTTGCGATATATGCGCTTTGAAGAAAATGTGTTCACCATCGAAGAACGGTTTTTGAAATTTGTCGATTGCAATAAAAAAAAAAATAGCACCGCAATAGCTGATTTGATCTGCGAAGCATTGGCAAAGAACGGAATCCCTTTAGAAGACTGTTGTGCACATTGCACAAGGCTATGACAATGGAAGCAATATGAAAGGACAGTATAATGGTGCACAGTCATATTTTAAACAAAACTCAGAATGCCGTGTATTCACCATGTGTAGCTCACAGCCTTAACTTGCGTGTAGTCGATTAAGCGGAATGTTGTACTGCGGCAATCACATTTTTTGGTGTTGTTCAAAAGTGTTTCAACTTGTTTAGCAGCAGTGCTCAACGTTGGGAAATTCTTAAGAAAAATGTGCCCGGATCAATTCACAAACTTTCCGATACAAGATGGTCAGCTAGAATTGAGGCAGTGAAACCATTTGCAAATCATCTGAAAAACCTTAGAACATCATAAGAAGCCTTAAGTGATATTAATTTAACTGCTGAAGCTCGAAGAGATGTAAATGGCGTTTTAGAATATATGCACAAATTTGAATGCGTCCTGATGTCTTCTATTTGGTGCAAGGTTCTTAGCGCTTTAAATGAAAGAAGTATCATTCTTCAAGCCAGAAACATGACTATTGACGTTGAAATTCGAAATCTTGACAACTTGATCTCCGATTTGAACTTTATTCGAAACGGATGGGATCAAATTTTATCTGAATGCAAAGAAGTTGCTAATGGATTGGGAGATATTCCAAAAAAAAAAAGGCAATTAAAGAGACATTTTGGAGAAAATCGAGGAGCCGGAGATCAAATTGAAACAGACGAAGAAATAAATTTCAAGAGAAACACCCTTTACGTCATAGTTGATTCAATTATATCTGGAATTTCTCTTCCATTCGATATGATGAAAAATTTAAATGCTACATTTTCATTTTTATGACAGTTTTCAACAATGAACGAACTTGAGATTAAAAACTCCGCTACAAGGTTCATCAAAAAGTATAACTCGCATGTGTCTCAAGAGTTGAAAGAAGAAATAATTCATCTGAAACACATTTATGAAGCCAATTTTGAAGCAGAACTTCCGCCAATGAGTTTGCTCAATGCTATTTATTCCCAGAACTTAGAGACGATTTTCCCCAACATTTGTGTTGCTCTCCGTGTGTGTTCCACCATACCTGTAACCGTAGTTAGTGCCGAACGTTCATTTAGCGTCCTTGCCAGAACAAAGAATTTTCATCATTCGTGCTCATCACAAGATCGTGTTTCTGGACTTGCTACACTATGCATCGAAGCACCTTTGGCAAGGGAACTGAATTTCGACGCAATTATAAGTTGTTTTGCTGCTCAGAAAGCTAGGAAAGCTCGTTTACCAAAAGAAAATATTTCATTGAATGCAAACTCACTCTATAATAAAACATTGTAATAATATTTTAATATAAAGAAAAACGATAAAGAGTATTCAATGTAAAACTTTTAAAATACTTAGTTTTTGTTAAAGACAAATTTCAAATACTTTTACTTCGCTCTATTTTATTTTCATAGTAGGTAATAGATCTTCATGCAATTTTTTTTAATAGTTAATGGACCGTATTATCAGTTACTAACATGTCGTTGGCAATATCGAATTGAATGTATGGTTCTGTTCGGATTCTGATCTAATCGCACGTAGAATTATTTTCTATCCATCCTCCATTTCAACTAAACTGGACGATACCCGTAAGATTGATTTGATGATTAATTGAAATTAGAACGTACCATATCAGTAAGCATGAACTTTAAAAAAAATGGTAAATATGGGGGGGGCCCGAGATTTTTCCGTCCCGGGCCCGGAATTCCTCTCGACGGCCCTGTGTGGTGTCCCTCAGGGCAGCCACTTAGGTCCATTGTTATTTTTAGTTTATGTAAGTTCAATGAAAAAAAAATTAAATGGTTTGTCATTTGCAGAAAAGTACGAATGACTGTCTTACAATGTCAATGACAATGGCAATGTCATAGTTTTTCATTTTGTAGTAGCAGTTTATACTTTACTTGTCCGCCTATTTTTGGAATACGCTTCAGTCGAGTCGAACCTAACTGAATAAAAATGTCAACACAGTTTAACATTCTTAGTTCTCCAACACGCACCATAGACAACAATTGACACTTGCAACAAAGAAAACACCCTGTATATCAATCTACTTACTTAATTAATTTATGCAAACACAAAGTTTAGTTTTTAAATAAAATTGTGTTTGTTTTTTTAAACAATTAATAAGTTAAACGAGAGTTTAACTTATCAGTACTATTTTACTAGGTCTAAAATTCACAGTCTAAAAGACAGCTTTTGGAATTATGTATTTTGATATAAATTGTAAAGTCTTAGAAAATTCTGACTTTGAAAGTTGCGTTTATATGTTATTTCATATTTCAAACTTTGAATAAATTAGTGTTTTGCAACATTTAATTACATTCGCAGTTCTTTCATTATGGTGGTCGATTTTAAAAACATAATTGTAAACCGTCAGCTGTCAAAATATCAGTAGAAGCGCAGGGCTATCACTAAAATGTGTAGATAAACATGACTTTTTCAATTCAAGTCAAGTTGTCAATTAATTGTTCTTAGTTTGGTATTATTATTATTATTTATGGAAGTAGACTCTTGATTTGTTTTATTGGTTTATTTCCTTATAAACTGTAGTGCTTAAGAATATAACTCGTTCCTTATTGCCAATTCAGAAAACTAAGTTAAAAATTGATGAGTATATATCAGAAACAAAAACCTTTTTTCCAAATGTATGAATTTCTATAACGCACTTTAAAAAAGTGAGTCATTCGTTCCAAAAAAAATATCATGACTGTTTAGTAAGAAAGCCATAAATTTTGTATTTCAATGACCAAACGTGATGACTATAACAAAATAACATCAACAAAGTTTTATTTTTGACTCCTATAATTTGTGCTCCTATTTACCATCAAAACGTTTTATTCTAATCAACCCGGAAACAAGCAATTAACGATTTTAACATTCATCAGCGTATCTCAAAACATCAATACATATAATCAAAAACCAGATCATTTCAAACAATAGAACGAAGAATATTGTTAAAATTTTTCACAATAGACACAATTTGAAATGACACTAAGTAGTATTTAAAAGCTAAGCTTAAGATTTATGACAATTTTATTCCAAAATTGAAAAAAGAAACAAAGATTTCAAAAATTATGTACAAAAATAAAGTACGGTATTAACAAATACGCAAAAAAAAAATCGAAGATCCGCTTAAAGTCAAGGCTTGAATCTTAAAATAGTCCCCTAACCGGGATATCACAGCACAGCCCATCAGCCATGGATTTAAATAAGCTTCTAACTTCTTCGTCGCCAGTGCCGCCACCACCACCGCTGGCCGCCGCGACGTCATGAAGCTTGGAGCCACGAATTTAGCCGCCATATTGATAAATTATTCAAATCTTCGACCGATTTTGGCTATTTCGATCCGTAAAATGCGGATTGGTTTTGCCCGTCCACCCTAATTGAGATTCGTAGCGTCGCCACATTTATGAATCAATTAATCCCTAATCATAGCCACACGCAAATAAATAATCTCAACGGGTCAATTAATCATGGAGTGCTGTTGCTGGGTATGTTCGTTGTGCACAGGCAACACAGGGTGGATGGTTAATTGATTTTGGCTGTTTAGAAGAGTTATTGCATTGAAATCGCGTGAGCCGAACCGTTCCGTTTGACTGCTTAATCACCCTGTGGCTGTGGCTGTGGCATGGGAGCGTTTATTATATTGGGGGCGTTATTGTCATGCATTGTTAATCTAGTTATTAGTTATGAATTGACAAGTAGCCGAAAAAAAGTTCCAAGTCATAACTGTTCATAGAAAAGAAGCCCTACCTAGGTTTCTTTTTTCTTTTGTTGAATATGTAATGTTTGGGGCTTGAACCTTCAGCTTATCAGTAGAGCTAGCGCTTTAATGTCAATGGACTTTGCAAAGCTAATAAATGCCATTATCGTATGCGCCGAATGAATTACGATTTTTGACACACCACGTTTGACATTTAATTTTATACATCCTCTTTTGTCTGCCAATGATGTTTCGGGTGTGCATATAGTTTGGCTTTTGCCTGGATGGTGCCTCTTTTGATTGCGGTGATGATGATGGCAAAATGGCAATGGCAGTAACACTGACACTGACAATGGCTTTCTGTTCGTTTTCTATCGTTTGAACAGATATCGCATCGGGTAATTATCATTCGAATAGCAGCATGGTGCTAAACACATTTTTTCGATTGTTCTTTTGGCACTAGACAAGCACCAGTTGGGAATACCCAAGCCCAGGCCAAAGGCAGTGTCAGAGGCAGCGCAACGAGAGAAAAATATGTTGCCACATCGAAGATTAGTCGCTGAGATTGGCATGGTCATGGAATTTCAATCCTGATTTGGGGAATTTTCGTTTTTTAATTTTGTTTTTATTTTTATTTTTTAATCAAAGGTTCGCTTCTTCGTTTTGTGGCCGTCACTTGGCTTTTATTGGCAGAGCATATATTTGAATTTTTAGCAAACAGACAAGGATATCGTATAAATACATAGGAGTGATTGAAGTGAACAGGGCAGCTCAAATGTCAATAATTCTATCAAAATTGACATTTTCTGTTTTTTTTTTTTGTATGGTTCTTTGGATTAGGAATTTGACAGATTGCAATATGTGCGAAGGATGCAAAAAAATTGAGCAGTTGTCAAAAAGAAAGAAAACAAAATATTGTAGCCTTGACTTTATGTTGACACTTTTTATGACGCCATTCAACCATCGACTAATGGCTTTTTTAACAGAAAAAAAGCAATAAGTTTTGAGTTGCATTAATTCTTAAGAAAGTTGGAAGAGAAACAAATCTGAGATAATATGATAAATTATTCCATGTATGGCATTTTCGATAACTAAATCAAAAATAAAATAAAATTACTTAGATTTCAAACAGCACCTAAATTGTGGATATTGAAAATGTCTATCAAACTGTTCTTTTATTTTTGTAACTATCAAGTGGGAATCAGGAATACGATAAGACGTCAAAATGAGTCACCTCAAAAGAGTCAAATAGGCATTTCCTAAACAGATCCTCAAGCTCGTAGAAAACCAGGGATTATTGGCATCCAACTCTCAACCATTCCTGTGGCCGAGTAATTTCAGGGATTGAACGCATATATACAGTTTTTATGCCGAATCCAAATGGATGATTTGAGAAAGTACTTTTCATGACCAGAAATTCTCTTGAAGAATTTGTCAATTCCTAGCACGTACTAACAATAACACCCTCACCCACACCACACAACAATAAAACAACTGTCAAACTCAAAATTGTGTTTCATTTTCTGTTCAGAGTATTGATAGCTTGAAAGTTGGATTACGTTTTTTCGTTGAAAGGACGGCTTCTGAGTTTTCAGAGTGTGATCAACAAGCTTGGAAAAAAAAACGATTGTTCTAGGTAAAAACACTAAATTCAAAACTGAATCTAAGTGTTCAGAAAATGTTCAGAAAAGATCTTGATATGAACACTCCGTTCAGTTCGGATCTTTGAACCAAACAAAAAAAATCTCATGTTAACATTTCAATAGCTTTTCGATTAAGATAGGATGGTTCACATTCTGAAATATGTATGCTTGACAAATATTTTTTTTTTTTTTTTTTTATAATAAGCGCACACTCAAAGGGATAAACTACCCTTATTATGTAGACACAGTGTGAACACTAGGAAAGGGAGAGAGGGGTTGAAAGGAGGTGTCGGTGCACATTAGTTTTGAATTCCTGAATATTGCAATGGCTGGGAAAGACAGAGTGTGGCAAGGCATTCCACATTCGCATAGTACGGCTAAAGAACGAATCTCTGTACTTGACAGTACGACCGAAGTTGGGCTCGAGGGTATATTGATGAGCATTCCTAGAAGCGCGAGTATTACGGTTAAACTGTTTAAGGGGAGGAATGCAACTGGCTATTTCTCTAGAGCATAAACCATTAAAATAACGGTATAAGAGGGTGAGACAAGAAACATTTCGACGATGTTCAAGCGATGTAAATGATCTTATGATGGCAATATCACCAATTAATCTAAATGCTCTACGTTCAATACTGTCCAAGAGGCTTAAGTAAGTTGCAGGAGCACCAGCCCAGATATGGGGGTTATACTCAAGCTTTGGACGTATATAAGTCTTGTAGATAACAGCCAGATCAGAGGGGGAGAAAAACTTCTTGCATCGCCTTAGAAAACCCAAACATCTTGCGGCATTTTTAGCGACATCGCGTATGTGATCGTTCCACAAAAGGTGGTTGGAGATACACATACCGAGAATATCGAGATGTTCAGTCTCCTCGATGCAAGTGCCATTTATGGATAATGGCAATTGGGGTATATCTCGCTTTAACGATACAAGACAGCATTGCGTTTTCGAAGCATTAAATTCCACGCGGTTTCTTATTCCCCATTGTACAATGCTGTTTAGGTCGGAATTTAATGAGCTTATCATATTTTCTCGTTGCAGTTCCACATCCGAAGAAGAGGGATGTGAATCTGAAAACGAATATGAAAAGCTAAGAGTACTATCGTCAGCGAAACAATGTATTGGATTAGAAGTTGCAGACAAGAGATCATTAATAAAAATGAGAAAGAGTGTTGGAGATAGAACAGAGCCCTGGGGCACACCAGCATTTATTTTGTGGTTTTCAGACTTGAATCCATCCAATACAACTTGTATTGAACGATTCGAAAGGTAATTACTAATCCAATGAAGGAGGGATTCATGAAAACCGAAAGCACGCATTTTCGATAAGAGAGCCTGATGCCAAACCCTATCAAATGCTTTTGAAATATCAAGTGCAATAATCTTACTTTCTCCAAAACGATGTAAAGATTTGTTCCACTGTTCGGTGAGATGAACCATGAGATCACCAGTGGACCTATTGCTACGAAAGCCGTATTGCCGGTCATTAAGAAGCTTTCGATCTTCAAGATATTTCTTGAGCTGATAATTAATCAGCGTTTCCATGACCTTGGAAAGAAGGGACGTAAGTGCAATCGGTCGGTAATTAGACGGTGAGGAAGATTCGCCTTTTTTGGGAATAGGCTGGACAAATGCGGTTTTCCATCCGCTCGGAACGAGACCTGAGGAGTAGGACAGATGAAAAAGCTTACGCAGTGGTTTTGCCAGCGTTGAAGAACACCTCTTCAGAACAATAGCGGGGATACCATCCGGACCAGCGGATTTATGTGTGTTAAGATCTTTTAGGACTCTCGCTACAGTACGAGTGCGAAAAAAGATTTGCCCCATAGAATCCCTAACTCGCTCAAGTACAGGCGGAATCATAACACTCATTGGCAGCGTTGAATTGGCGGCGAACTGCCTAGCAAAGAGATTAGCTTTCTCTAGCGAGCTAACAAATGGAGTGTCATTGACAACGAGCGTAGGAACCGAGGAAGAATTCCTCATATTTTTTACAAATGACCAAAAATTTTTACTGCCTTTGGGACATTGCAGTATTTTTTGCCGTAATTTTTGGTCATGTAAAAATTTGGTCCGTCGAATATGGGCGTTGCAGGCCTTCCTGGCTTGCTTGAACTTATTCCGGTTTTCCTCAGTTGGATTGGCTTTAAAACAACGTAAACTTACCTTCTTGACCCTAATAACCTCTTTACAGCTCGCATCGAACCATGCGTTTTCCTTAGGTCTGATGCTTTTAACCCTATTCGGGATAAAAGTTCTCATTTCCAGGAGAATCAAACTTGTGATCATATCAGCGCTGGCGTCAACGTCACTATCGAGGAAGCATAGTGACCAGTTAAAGATCCTAAAATAATTATTGAGACCGTCCCAGTTGGCTTTCTCGTATTGCCAAACGGTTCTCTTAGGAGCTCTTTCTTTAACTGGAGAGTTTTTACACGAGAAATTTGCTGATATGACACAATGGTCAGATGAGCCTAGAGGAGATAGAACACTATAGTGTACTTACCAGGGTCAGAGGTAAGAAACAAGTCAAGAGTGTTTTCTGCTCGACCTACCACGTCCGATATTCGAGTGGGCTCGTTGACCAACTGAGTTAGGTGGTTTAATTCAGCAAAGATCTCAGCACACACTCCTTCTGGTGTTGCCTGGCCCGAATGTTGAAGCCATGAAGAATTGTGTACATTGAAATCGCCCGTAACAACGATTTCAGTGCGAGGATAGGACGAAACAATTCTTTGGATGGAATCAGACAAAGCATCAAATTCACGAGAAGTTGACACTCTGTCTAGATTTGGGCTTCGATAAAGGAAGCAATAGTGAATGATTTGCTTATTCACGGAAAATTTAAACCACATAAAATTGAAAAAAGAATTGGCGCAGAGACCATATTGTGGCAAAAACTGATAAGCAACATCATTCCTAATGTATACGGCGAGACCATGATGGGAAAAGAATAATGGCACCAAGTTATACCCTTGAATAAAGAATTCAGTAGGATCGGAATCCTCACCTACTTGGGTTTCACTTAGTGACGAACTAAACCCATCAGCGTTCACGTTTGTCAAATTTGCTGTGAAATATCACCTTTCAATTGAGTTTCGCCGGATACTTGGAATATCAATGAAATTTAAAATATTAATAAATTTCGATAAATTGTGACTTCCAAGTCTGCAGGAAAAGCTAATATCCTTCAAAATAGTCCTCTTTTTTTTCCTTGCGATGCGCAGTGCAAAATCTTAATTTAAAATGAAATTTGCTTCAACTTTGACAAGAATGCGTTCAAATTCAAATATTTGTGTCAAATCAGCAGAATATTAAAATATTATGATATCGATTCAGCACGTTTGACAATTCTTTTGATGAAGCTTTCATATTCTCAAATTCGAATTAAACCGCATTTGTAAAATATATTTAAGAATGTGAACCCCGCTATTAGCAACTATCAATTTCTTTTCCACGCATATAGAATAAGTTGACTTGAACCACGGGTCGAATTGGATTTACATGTAATCGACTTAAGCCATTGGGTTGAAAAGCTATGACTAGTTACCGCATCTGTCACTTTGTTCATTTCGTAAACAAATTTTCTCTAGGTACGCAGTTAAAATTGTATAGAGTTTGATGTTCATTACGTGACATTATATTTTTCTAAAACAAAAAAGCTATAAATCAAGTACCTTTATTGCTAAGATTTGATTAGGGCACCAAAATATTTCAAAAATGTTTTGTTCCAAAAAAAATAAGCCTATAATTTGTCAGAATAAACATCTTCACGTAATAATCGATCATGGAACTGATACAAATTCTAGGCTTTCAAAAAAAATAACTGAAGATCTGAACCT
This sequence comes from Eupeodes luniger, assembly GCA_951509635.1. Taxonomy (NCBI): domain Eukaryota; kingdom Metazoa; phylum Arthropoda; class Insecta; order Diptera; family Syrphidae; genus Eupeodes; species Eupeodes luniger. Next base: position 6,810,983 of record OX608073.1, read on the forward strand.
ACTTCAAGCTTTATATTTATCTTTTTTCCAATTTTTGGTAAATATTTAACATTATTTAATTTTGTATTGAATTGCAAATGCCAGACATGATCATGATCTTCGCTAAATCATGATCAAAATTTTCAATCAACTCTGTGGATATGAGACTACTCGCTAATTTCCAATTCCGAATGAGTGGAGGTCACTTTTTTAGGTTTATATTATGTATCTCTATCTGCGTGTTATTCGCATCGAGGTCTTCTGTTTTTCACCCTAAAACGCGGTAATTTAACAACCCTGGACACGTACTAGAGCCGGCTTTATAAAAATATAAAAAACAACATCTAGATCAAATATGTTGTTGTTATTTTTGACATTAACTTAAAAAGGGCTTTTAAGCGTGTTCATTTTATTGCTCAGACCCCAGCTGAATTTCCCAAAATGCGGAACTAATCAAATACGTTTAAGAATATTTATACCCCAAAAACGCCACTTACATAATTCAGAAGATTCAGCTCGTTTTATTCGATAATAATATTATAATCCATCAACTGTTCCAACGGGCTTAAACACAATTGGGTGTTGATTTAAGCGTTCGGTGGCGGCGGCGGCGTTTCGTAGTTGGGTGTCGCATTTGCATGCGATCATGTGCGCAATCGATCTTAATACGAATGTGAGCTATTTTTATTTGCATCGTTCGTTTTATGAAGTGTTTAAAATGAATATTCAGTGTGCAAAGTGTCACTTCGATGTTTTGAAGGTAATTCTTGTGCGAATTAAATGAACTGATTAAAAAATTATATATATCTCTGTACGATATCAATTTGTAGCACTTAGAGTTTTCGTGATTGACAGCAAACGTGTTGAAGAGTCAATTAACATTAAAACAAGGCCATCATGATCAGACGTTTTACTACGACGAAGCTACAAGGTTTGCAAATCAATCACTTCAATGTTTACATACGAGAGTTTGACTTTTTTTTGTTTTTGTTTATAATTTGGTTTTGAGATGTCTGCACTCGATTGTCATACTGTGACATGGCACAGGAAATGCATGATGACAAAACGTCATTTGGATTACCAATCGAATGAATTGTCACCTTAAGATCTGACAGTTTAATTTCGAAACAATGTCATTGATCCGATTGTAACATTTGCATGTTTCTTGTCATTTTGGTCTAGCTTTGAATTTCTTTAGAATGGCAACACTTAAATTTTAGGAAAAGTCGTAAAATAAAACTAAGATGATAGGACTTCACTCTTAAAATTAATAAAAATACTATATTCTGAGTTCAAGGTCTGATTCAATTGTTTGTTTGCTTGAGTTCTTACTAAGACTTTAATTTTATAAATTCCATTTGCTAGAACAGGCCTTATGAGGCGTATAAAATGCAATCCTTTTTAAGTATCGATAAACAAAATGCTATAATCTTCAAATCAAGAGCAAGACTTTCAATGACAGTTGGCATCATTTATTGTCAAAATTATAACCAATGAATTCCAAGAATAATTCAAATAAAAAAACAATAAAATTATAGGAACATCTTATTTCAGCGAATTGTCACAATTGATTTATCTTGATACATACATGTATATTTTCTACTCAACCTACATTTTAAATATTTTTTGTATAGTCATACAATTACAATTTACTACACTTAAGATTCTTGATAAAATCATTCCGAATGAATAATAATGAAATTGACATCCAAACAATAGCTATACTAAATTATAAACAGTTTCGGTTTATTGCCAAATGCCAAATGCTAATGACCTCCTTCTCTAACGAAAATCATACCGGTAATTGACATTAAATAATGATTAAGCATTCCAAACGTCACTTCTTCGATCTTCGAAGTTCGAACCCATTTTTTAAAATAGTCGATGACGTTTAAACAGATCATCCCGAACAATGAAATTAAAAAAAGTACCAACAACAAATTTATAATACGTAATTTAAACATTATTTGTTTTGAAACACTCGCAAACAAATTTATTGTTAAATTTTACGACTAGGAAACATGGGGACATTAAATTTATTCTATCGTTAAAAACTGCATTCCTTACATAATTTTTCTTTGTTTAAATTTAAAACGCAGTACATATAAAACCAAGTAATTTAGTTTATATTAAATACATTTTTTTTGTTCTCTATAAAAATGTAGATTCTAGTCCGTAATAAAAATCATCAAAATTTATTCTAACAACTGCTTGAGTTCATGTTCACAATCAATAACATCCCTGGCTATTAACATGGCGCCTGAAAAACTCTTCTTCACTTCTTTTGTCACGCATACATATATTGAAAGTGTGCACCTGCTGTTTATAGTTTTTTAAAACTAATTTAAATGCAAATCAATATCAAAATGTTTATTAGCTTATTAGTTTTATCTCGTAGTCGATCAGTGTTCAATAATAAATTTATATAAAATAACATAATAAAGTCTCTAACTCAAATGCGTACGAGCTTAGATTTTTAAATTAAGCTTATAGTTTTAGCTTCAGGGAATATTTGATTTATAAGTTCCTATTTGTACTTAAACAATTCTGCGAATTTAGTTTTGAGCCTTGAAAGTACTTTGTAAGATTTTAAAATAATTTTAAAATTCTCGGAATTATTAAAAAAGGTTAATTTTATGATAAACGTAGGCTAGTCAAAGTTAATGTCATAAATAACCAAAAAGTAGACACTCGCCCTTAACAAACTACACAAATAAATTGGCCAATTTATATTTCAAAGCTTTCTGAGAATTTTCTTAGATGGTTTGAAAAAGCACGAGAATAAAATATAAACACAATTCACTTTACTCAATTCATTCTCACCTAGCAATCAAATTAGCTTTGCATTTCTTTTCATTCTTTTGAAATCGAATCATAAAAAATCTGTTCTAAGATTTTGTTTATATTTCTGAGAAAATCAAAATCTCTGAGATCTTAAAAAATATAAACTGGCCAATTGAGGACAAACGTCAAAGTCCTAGCCGAGTGAACTTCAGCTGAACTGAAAGGAAATGACACCTAAATGACCCTGATTACACGGGATGTTTTTTCGTTCGTTTTCGTCTTTTTGACAGGTACCTACCCTCGTGATTACACCTTTCCTTTTTTCGTTCCTTTCGTTATTCCTCTTTTTGACGTTTGTGACCGAATTGTTTTTATTTTACTTTTTATATCCGAAATTGTAACACCCGGTTTGATTTTTAAAAGCTCTTTTCGAATAATTTCAAGTGCCTCAATTCTTTTATTTCTATTTTTATAATTTTTGTTCAGCTTCTTATACAAATTGGGCCAACTTTGAAACAGCGTTAATAATACTTCCGTTTGAGTTTTTGTCCACATTTCTTAAATCGTTTAAATAAATAATTAAATTTACATTATTTCACGTTTATATTTGCCTTTACTACACCGTACTCTGGAAAACTGAACTTATAGCTGTAAATTATGCATTTTGTTTTTTTTTATTGGTTGTCAAAGCATAAACGTCAAAGTTAAACCAAAAAAAGTCCATACATTTTCAGGACTCTTTTCACGACTTCTTTCCCCCTACGTTTCTACACCCCTCACCCGATCTGTCAAAAAGACGAAAGAGGAAACAACCGAAAAAACATCTCGTGTAATCGGGCACAATGATAACAAAACTTTACCAACCTTAAAGAAAGCTGTTTGATTATGATAACTGTCGATGATTAATCAAATTTGACTACCAATTCATGTCAATACTAAATAGCTTGACATATCAATTCCCTGTCACATCTTTGACACACCTTCTTTCCAATTACGACACGTCAAAATTTACAAACAGTCCTAAGCTATAGTATCTTTATGCAAATCTACAATAATCTCGCCTTTTTGTACGTTTTTTTTAAGTCAAGTAATCGAAGTTCATTGCACTGCTCGTTCTAATGTTTTCAAGAAATAATTCAATGCTAGATCTTTGTTTGATGTCTGTCTTTCTATCAACAACAATAAAATACTGTTTCCTTTGAAATTCAACTTTTGTCGCAATCGTCTGATCTTTTGACAGATTGCTTCGCGTGATCTTCAATTGAGTGTGATCTTCTAAACCAACCAACCTATACGTTACGTCTTATGTGACTCAGAATAGCGCACATCACAATATCGTGCTCAATATTTCAAGTCCGGTTTGTGTGCTACGAATCTATAATTTCATTATTCTTCAGTTAAACAAAAAAATCCTTAAGTGTGTGATTTTATTTTTCATTAAGTTTTATTTCATCGAGAGGTGAAAAAAAAATAAGAAATGAAGTTTCATTCTATATATCTCCGTCAAGCGACGAGCTGTCTGACAGTTTCGAGACACAATCCTGATGATGAGTATTTTGGCGCTGCAAAGTCTATCGTAAACGCAACCATCAAGAAAAGATTGTCATCCATCGTCATGCGGGGCATTTAATTGTCTTTCAAAGTTTTAAGCTCCTCTGATGCGAGTATTACACCACCTGGCGGTGATGGCATATTATGCACGATTTTCATCATATAAGTCGAGTATGAATGGAGTGTGGAAAGATTGATAGGCCGATTCTTTTTCCTTCAAGCCGAATGAATGACATTTTTATTAAAAGACAAATAGCTATGGTTCTAGGAACGTGTTGCCATTCAGGTTCATTCAGAAAGTACACACATTCTTTTTGCATTCCAATGGATGAAGCAACGACGACACGACCGACGCACGGTACGACGATATATGTTTGTACATAATCGGAAAATGCATCAATATTATAGGGGCTTTATAAGTTGAGTGATTAATGAGCATTATAATCCACTCAAGATGTCGTTAAAACGGGGCAAAAGTTTAAAGCCGATTGATTTATGAATGTCATTTACTTTATTGACACATTTGACTAAAGACAATCAAAAGAAGAAAAATGCAAAGTTGGTTGTGATTGATATGACTTTTTTTTTAATTTGTTTTGTTCTTCAATAAGATTTTCATAACATAATCTCTTGCAATTTATTTAAACTATATGAAACAGCTCTTCGGTTATCCCATGGTCTTTGGGAGTAAAGATAGGACACTCTTTTTGACTGCGGGCACATCAATGATAGTTCCTTCACCTTTCCAGAAGTCATTTAGAATTAGCTTGTTGACAGCTGATCCATCAACAGTGGTAGCAATTGCTTGAATGTTCACATCGAAAGTTATTTCTGGAAGTGTGGCTGTCAGAGGGTCTTCTGGAAGCCAAATATTATGGAATCCATATTCACCCTGGAATAATAAAACGTTTTTACGTTAATTCAAACTGAAATAAATACATTTTTTGTACAAACCTTTGGAATGGGACAGCCATCTGGAAGATTTCCATATTCCTTCATATATTGGAATATAAACATTCCAATTGGTGATGCACTTTTCCAGGCTAGTAATTCACAAATACTGTAGGTGGTGTTGTAACTGAAAAAGTATGATGGATCTTTTTTTCCAATTATGTCACCAGTCGAATGGATGTCCAATTGTTTGATTTCTTGAAGAACCTTGGCAGTAACATTGACATAAGGCACATTTTTGTCCATGGCAAAAGAGTAGTTTAGTACGATATTGTCACTCCATAGCTTGAACTCAGTGGGCATGTAGCGGAGAATTTTCTAAAAACAAAAGAGTAATAAATATTGATGAATGACAGTTTCATATCGGAGAGTTCTTTCAATTGAAAACGTCATTCTTACTTACCTCTGCCGATCCTAGAATGGTAAAAAATAACAACAAAATCGTGGTGAGTATTGTAATATCCATGACGAGTGACATAGACGATCGACTTTAGAATGATAATTCTATGGTTAATCACCGTTCTTAAATATGATGAATTCATAATTATGATGATCGAGATACATATCATCAATCGTATTAGATTTGTGTTTTTGGCCTTGAATAACTAATAGCTATCATTATATGCTCTAGTGGACTTGTCTTGATCTTATCAGATCAATTTCCATGATCACGCACAATTATTACATATGAGTGTTTCATGATTCCGAGGCTTTTTAGTTTTGAATTTGTGAACAATGAGGAAACAAGTTTTTCTGCTAGGTTTATTATCATTGACAGCTTGCGTTTTTGCTTGGGTAAGGATGAAACAAACAAAAAATTCAAAGCTCTTCTAAAACTGATCTTCAAAACTTCTCTTTTAGCGATCGTTTAAGGTGATATTCACATCGTTTCCTTATGAAATCAACAAAGACAAACTCGAGGTTAAACTAGAAATTCGGAATGACACTGGAGAAACTACTATCAATTGTCACATAAATGTAATCGAACAATTGGATGACATAACTCTGGAATATGCAATATCGCTAGAAAATAGTGATGGCAATTGGACAACATTGATAAAACGAACTGTACACTTTTGTAAATTTTTGACAACCAAAACTACTGATCCAATTTTAAAAGTAATTTACGAGGATTTGCTGAAACATGGAAGTTTCTTTAAATCATGTCCAGTGCAAAAGGGCATCTATTATGTGCACGATTACAGAATTGATGAAGAAATGCTACCGAGTTATGTGCCAGAGACAACAATGGCTGTGGATATATTGTGGAAAAATTCAAAGAAGGAAACAGCGTTATTTAAAGGTAGGCTGATCGGAAAAATTGACAAGTCTAAGGGATTTAATAATTTAAAGATATTTAGTTTGGGATGAAGATCATGAGAAGAAAATAAATATGTATTATAATCTTTTTGTTCATAAAAATAATATAACAATAAAGATTTTAATTAAAATTGCGTTTATAAAGGGTGTTTCTTCAGAGCCATAGAACTTTGAAATGGAACAAAACAATGATGATCTTTTTAAGTTGACATGAAATTTATTTTATTCGAAAGATAATCTTCTGGCATTTTAATTTAAATATGATTTCTTCCATATGACCGTTATGTTGGCAATATTTTTCGAATTGTCAGTGTCAGACTTACGACTTCACATATCCCCACAAAAAATATTCAATCGCGTTAAATCTCATGGTCTTGGAGGCCAATGCACTGGTGGGCCGTAACGTAAAACATGAGGTTACCGAACGTTTCCTTCAAAAAAAAACAATTGTGGCACAAGATGTGTGACATGTTGCTCCGTCTTTTTGAAACCACCGTTCCTGAACACCATAGTTGTTCAATTGATGAACAAAAAAGTCAGTAATGATGGCTCTATGGCTGTCACCATTGACTGTTAGGTTCTTGCCAGAATCGTTTTTTAAAGAATTACGAACCAATAATTCCACCAACCCCTTAAGCATACCACTTATGTAATGGTGTCTCAAATAAATTAGGTCGTGCGACAGTCTATTGAAAATTAGGGCTTAATGACTTACAACTCTCAACCATTCCTGTGTTCGAGTCAATGTCAGGAATAGAGGGGACCTACAATTTTATGCCGAATTCAAAATGCTACTTTGAGAAAGCACTTTTGACAAGAATTACTCTTGGAGAATTTGTCGATTCCTGGCAAGAGGAAGTAACCGTAAAAAAAAGCTTTAGGTGGCACAGGCAGGGATTGAAGACCTTTAGCATTACAGTCCAACGCCCTAACCACCACTCCAAGGGTACTTCACATATTTCTAACAGAATCAGGATTTTCAAAATAAATCTGAACAATTTGGAACCATTGTTCAGGCGGCAATCTATGCACGTTGCAATGCTGAACCAATAAAAATAAATCATTTGACAGCTGCTAATTAAAATAGTTTTTCAAACTAAAAGTTATATACCCCTAAAAGAAAAAGGTAAAAATTGGTGAAATTATCAACAGAATTTGAAATGCTTTTAGAATTCAAAAACCATTTAAGAACTTGGCAAAATCCATCTCATTTCTTGACGTCTATTAACATTTTCAATATACTTTAAATGTCAAGTAAGCGTGTAGCTAATTCATTCGCAAAGTGTCCTTAAGTCGAAATCTATGCTCTTAAAACTGACTCCTTCCATTTTCTAATATAATATAACCATCATCCCTTAAATAGTAATGGGAAGGGTTATGTGAGATGTAAGCCCCATCGCCACCGTGCCGCGCCCGTATCAGCTCTGCCACTTTAAATACTTTAAATATAAGGCTATGGACACATCATCAGCAAAGAAGAGTTGCAACCATTTTAAATTGATACTTGTTCCGCTAGTCATGTCACTTATGCAGAGTTTGCTAATTATCAATTCAAAGCTGCTATATACACTACGCTGCGATGCGATGTTGAAAAGTGTTTTTTGAAAGCAGTCTAAGCGACACGACGACGGTGATGGGGTGAAAAAATAGAGTGGAAAAACATTACACCCCTACGAACTACGAAGTGTTTGAGTGGAGAAAATGCAAATCACGAGCTGATTGATTTTTCATCATTTCCATCAACCGCTGGCGCTGGCTCCTTCTTCATTTTGTTTCTGCCCATCATGAGTGTCATTCGTTGTGATAGAAAATTAATTTAAAACGAATTGAAGAAAGAATATAAAAAAAAAATGTATGTATAAGAAAGATCTCACAAAAGGGTTACAATTAAAAAAGGACTCGAGTGTAAAATAAATAGAAAGGACAACATTTCACAGCATCATCATCAAACCAGCAGGAGCAGCAGGACTTGTATTCATATACCTGCCTTGCAATCAAAGAGCTTGAATTCAGAGAGGGAGAAAAAAGTGTTTATTTATTTATTATTTATTATTCATCAATCAGAGCATATTGTACTCTTACAGACTAAGATACATAATTAAAAATTTAGTTACAAATTTGTAGGTGGGTATATACAATTCAAATTACATTTAATTGATTTACATAGTTAATCTATTATTAAATAATAAAAAATGGTATACATGTATAATAAATAACAATATTTAAATTTTGTTTAAAACTATTGATTTAAAAGTTTCTCTGGTGCAATCCATATAAAAGTTTATCCCAGAGCAAACTAAATTGCTTTCTCTGATGCAACGAGAAATGGGTTCATTGCGACCATAGTTTGTGCGGTGAAACTGCTCATAAATTAAAAACCGTTCTCTTGTAATTCTTAGAGGAGCATTACCCTCATGGACTAGAGCTGCTAGAGGTGGACAATTAACATGATTTGTAATGATATCCCGAACAAACATAATTGAAAAGTATTTACGACGAGCTTCTAGCGTTTTTATTCCAAACAACAGGCATCTGGTTTCATAAGAAGGTGTTACTATTCTCCAATTTAACTTGAAAAAAGCATAACGTGTAAAATTTCTTTGAATTTTTTCAATTCTTTCTGATGTATTTGCATAGTAAGGATTCCAAACTGTACAGCAATACTCAAGTACTGATCTTACCAGAGAGTTATAAAGAGATAATAAAGTGAATGAATCAGTAAATTCTCTGGTATTTCTTTTTATAAAACCCAGCATCTGATTCGCTTTATTGATCAAGTAATCATAATGAGGAAGGAACGACAGATTAACATCTAGGATTACTCCCAAGTCTTTTTTTTGATTTACCCTTGTTAGAATTATGTTATTGATATTGAAATCAAAGACAATTGGATTAAGAATCCTGAAACACGATAGTATTTGACATTTTTCGACGTTCAAATGAAGGTTATTTATCCTGCACCAATCTACCAATCTCACCAGGTCTTCTAGCAGAAGGCTACAATCCGATACGCAGGTAATCCTACGGTAGATCTTGAGATCATCGGCAAAAAGGAGACAGTCAGAATTTTTAAAAATTGTTGGAATATCATTCACAAAAATAAGAAAAAGTAAAGGTCCTAAATGGCTACCTTGTGGAACGCCTGATGGGACATAAATATCATCAGAATAAAAGTTTTTAATTTTAACAATTTGTACTCTTCCAGTCAAGTAAGACTCGAACCAGTTTAAAAGAGACGAACTTATACCAAAGGAAAGTAATTTGTGGAGTAGAATTTTGTGATTGACTCTATCAAATGCTTTGGCAAAGTCGGTAAAAATTATATCGGTTTGAAACCCTTTTTCCATATTATTTATGATTGCATTCACCATAATAGTTAGGTTAGTTGCAGTAGATTTACCTACTACAAAACCGTGTTGGAACACTGATATCTTTTCTTGGATTAAAGACGAAATTTTGTTATACACCACTTTTTCAAATAATTTTGGTATAGCAGATAGCTTGCAGATTGGTCTATAGTTTGTGACCTCTTGCTTTGATCCCGATTTAAAAATAGGGGATAAAAATGAGATTTTCCAGGTTTTCAAAAATTGGCCTGTAGCTAAAGAAATATTAAAAATGTTTGTTAGTGGCTGAGCTAACGCAATTGCACATTTTCTTAGTAGAAAAGGTGGAATTTTGTCCGGGCCTTCACTTTTATTTAAATCTAAATTCAATAAAGCCTCCTCTATTTCATTTTGACATAAAACAAGTGAACCAATGTCAACGCATTTGCTTAAGCCCGATGGAAGATCGTAATTTGTAACAGTTTCTGAAGAATAAACAGATTGAAAATATCTCGCAAATAAGTTGCAAATTTCAGAAACTTCACTGGTAGTTGTGTCTAGATACTTCATACAGCTAGGCAGCCCAAAAGATTTACGTTTGGAGTTTAAGAAATGCCAAAAACGTTTGCTATTGCCTTTGAGTTCGTTTTCAATTGAAAGAATGTAGTTACGATGTAGAAATTTATTTAAATAGTCAAATTTTCGCTGACAATCTATATAATTGTTTCGTAAACTTAGATTTTCTTTATTATTTTTGTGTAATTTGTATGCTTTATTCTTTTGATTTTTGAGATTAGTAAGTCTTCTATTATACCAGGCAGGGTTAGAATTTGTTTTTAAATATTTCGTTGGTACATACTTTTCAACTGCATTATTTAAAATATTTGTAAAAATTGCGTAATTGTTATCTAAATTAGAATCGCTGAGTATAATTTGCCACGAAAACGATAACAAATACTCAATCATTGCATCAAAGTTAGCATTTTTATAATCATAAATAATAGTATTAGATTCATTTTCATTTTTCAAATAACTATAAAAGATAAAATCACCTTCTAATGCCAGATGATGAATTGAATTTTCCACTAAAGGAAAAATAGATTTTTCCACATAAATAAGATATTCCTTGTCTACAAATATAAGATCTAGAATGCGATTTAGATTATTTAATTGAAAATTTATTTGTATTAGATCATACTGACTTAAAAAATCAATGACTGTTATTTCAATTTCATTTGTTATATTAAACGGAATTAAATATTTATCATCAGAGTCTAGACTCCAGTTTATATTTCCTAGGTTGAAATCTCCAGCAAAAATAATATGTTCTAAATTTAAATTATCCAAGATATTTTTAGAATTAAGCAAATGTAAGTTATAAAGCTCTAATGGACTCTTAGGAGGTATATAACTCGCTAAAACATACAATTTATTCTCTTCTATTTTTACAGAAACAATAAGCTGATCAACATCCAGGTTAGAAGAAGAGGAGTTTGATTGCAAGTCAATTGCTTTACATGGAAATGAAGCCCGAACCGCAATCAATACTCCACCCCCCCTTTCCATTCCTGTTTTTTGTTTACATCTATCCTTTCTAAACACAGTATAGAAATTTGAAAAAAATTCAGATGTTAAATGATTCTCGGATAACCAAGTCTCTGTTAAAATTATTATATCATAAATACATGAAGATAAAGATAGATATAAAGAATCAAGTCTTGTTCTTAACCCACCTACGTTCTGATAATAAAATGAAAGTTTACTTCTTCCAAAATGAGAAATCGTAGTTTTAGTGTTTAAATCACGAGAAAGAACAATAAAAATTAAATACAACAAGAAACGTTAAAATACCCACAGGACCCCCTGGTGCTGTGTGCCTGGATAGTGAAGGATATAAAATGGACGTAAATACGGGATTTCGAGGAATCGAAAGACAAACAACAAAAGGGTTATATTTGGAAGTTTGAATTCAGTAAAAAAGGACATACATCATGAATGGTTACACTGCTGGACTTTCAATCCTTGTTCCCAGCTTCGTCCCGAAACGGCCAAACGGCCACCCCGCCTACGCTGCAGCAGCTGCTGCTGCTGAGCTGATATACTCTCTTGAATATGGAAACAACATTTTTTTGCATTTTTTGGAAGAGAAATGTCCTCAGGGATGTGTCTTCTTGTAGCCTGTGTATAAGTATATGTGTTATGCTTGCTTCCATGGTGATGGTGGTCAGCACCAACCTAAACCCTCAGAAAAAGGACGTGTTGGTCTTTTGGCTTTATGGTCCTACTATTGTGTTCTGTTTGTTCATTGTGTTAAAAATGGACACTGATCCTTGACAGTTGTATAGTACAAGAATAGGTTGTAGGTATATTCTTTTTTGTTAAGTATTTTGTTGGAATTGAAGTTGTTCCTGGCGGCCCGGCAGCGGAAGGAGTTTACTACAGGACGATCCCAAAGCAAATTGATGCTGTCCGAGTTTATAGAACATTTTTGGTGCGGTTGAAAATTAAGTGGTGCACTTGTGGTGCACTTGGGGTATAATTGTGGTTCCAAGCAGTAACCAGGTGAAGTCAATTTATATACATTGTTACATTTGCACAAAACCTCAAAACGGATGCGAAAGTTATTCTTTTGAAGTTTTCCTTGGTTAGAGTATAGTATGGAAAATTTGGACGATTTAGTTTATTTCACAAAAGCATATAGGGACATGAACGTTTGGAAATTTTACACAACATCAAAGACAATAGATTAGTTGTAAAACTTTTGAATACAAAAATAAAAGTTTCTAAACTGGCAAACTATCTTGGTATTCATTAGATGTTAGCAAAAGAGTTGACTTTTTGAAAGTAGTATGAATTAATCTTTCGCTTAGGCAACAATTTCGATTTTTAAAAAACTTCGAAAGATGAATTTTTTGATTTCTGCAGAAACAGGAACTCGCTCCTGTTCAGCAATAAAAAAATATATTTATAGTTTTGAAAGAACATTTTTTAAAGAAAATTTCATAAAAATCTTCAGGACCATTTTTTAAAACATTCGAACTTTCGATTTCTGACCAAAAAATTTTTTTTTTGGAATTCGAAGTTTTTTACGAATGTAATACCTGCCATATGTCCTATATGTATGTCGGAATTAAAAAAGAGGAGGCGGAAAAAATGTGACGTGTTCCTGTTAATAGGTTTTGAATTCTTGACATATAATAATAGGGAGTGCGGTTAAGCATTCCACATTAGCAAAGTACTGCTAAAGAACGACTATCTTTTATAATAAGCCGAAGTTAGGATCAAGGGTAAGCTGATGGGCGTTCTTAAAAGCGCTAGCACTTTAAAGTGTAGAAAAGTGTGAGGCAATAATTTTCACGACGATATTTGAGTGACGTAATAAAGTTACTGATCAATCAACAATCATCTTTAAAACTCTTCTTTTAATACTGTCCAAAAGCTTTCGACCCACTGATGGCAGCCTTGCCAACAGGCAATCAGGAATGCTGCGGAAGAAGTGCTAGGGTTCTCACAACCGCCACCGAGGAACCACTGGTTTGACTCCTAATGTGTTTAGGCAAACAAAGCCAAAACGGAGGCATACAGACTGTGGCTGTCAGCTCTATCAATAAAAGAAGGGATGAGAACTTCTTACTCAGAAAAAAAAAAAATTCCCATGGGCAGTTTGAAGTCGAGGAAATCCAAAACAGGTTCGGAGTTTTTATAGACGAATCAAGAGGCAAACAGCGGGGTTCACTAGCCTAGTGAAGACGAAGCTGATGCTAAAAATTTGGAAAGATAATTTTACCATATGCTTAGGACAGAGCAGCACCCGCAAATTTATTTGGTCGATGATCTGGATTTCCACCCACCCCACCTGAATGAAATAAGAGTTGCCATCACCAGACTGAAGTTTAAAGAAGCTGCCGTTGATGAGGGTTTACAGGCGAAGCTTTTCAAGCACTAGGAGATGATCTGGTAAGGATACGACTTATCAGGATAACGTTGAAGAATTATTGTTGCTGCGTCAAAATTGGTAGCGACTCAACCGAAACCACCAGAGGAATTCGACAAGGTGATGCGCTGTCATGTAGCTGCTTCAATATTGTTCTTGAGAGCGTAGTGCGAAACACCAACGTCAACACCAATAACGCCTTCTTTCAAAAACCCACACAATATCTTGGATATGCAGATGGCTTTGGCATTATGGGTAGAAAGAACCAAACGATCAGTTAGAGCCCGTTCACACGATCCCGAATCAGCGGTTTTGCCGTATCGGCGATTTTACCGTATAAGCCAGTGGCAATATAATTTAAATGAGTATATTCAGACGATACGGCATTTAACCGTATAAGGTAAAATCACCGATTAGGTCGATTTTGTCATTCGGTTTTGTCTCTGCAAATCGTTTTCGGTCGTATGGCAAAAAAACCGATTCGGTTTATAGTGGCAATGTATTTATATACAGTGCGTTCAGACGATTCGGTATTTTGACCGAAAGTGCGTCATTTTTCGTCTGGGCTACTGTGGAATAATTTATTGCTAGTATATAGTCGTTTTTGTGTTTTACACCGAGTACGGTGTAGGGTTGAGTACGGTGAACACTCCAACCGAAAGACACCGAATCGAGAAAATATCCGATACGGCGAAAATACCGAATCGTGTGAACGGGCTCTTACGGGTGCCTTTTCCGGTATCGAGTTTGAAGCAAACAAAATGGGTCTTATGGACAAAGTATTTACTATCATCTAATAGAGTCGATTCCCATCGTAGGCTCGGTCAGAACGTGACCTTTGATAGGTATAACTTCAATGATTGTATCTGTCTGGGTACTGCTGTTAACTCTGCAAATGACATCAGCGCTGAAATCTTTTTTGTTAATCGCTATTTCTTTGGCCTAAGTAAGCAATTGAAGAATAAGGCCCTATCGCGAAGTAATAAGGAGACACTGTACAAAACTTTGATCATCCCAGTCTTTATGTATGGGGCAGAAGCATGGAACCTTTCCCAGGTGGATGAAGGATCCCTTGATTTCTTTGAGAGGAATGTTCTACGTTCGATATATGGACCAGTTCGTGTAGACAGGCAAAATAATATCTGGCGGAGAAGATACAATCACAACCTAAACGATCTGTACAGGGACTTGCCACTGGTCAAAAAACTACGTGTTCAACGTTTAAGATGGCTAGAGTGAATGAACATCGAAGCTCCAGCCCGTAGAGTATTAAACGCTTATCCTGAGGGAACCAGAAGCAGAGGCAGACCTCATCTGCGATGGAGTGATGAAGTTGAGGCCGATGCACACCGGCTTGGTATTCGAAACTGGAGACAGTAAGCTAGAGGTCGACTAAGCTAGCAGGATCTATTACTTGAGGCCAAGGTGCACGATGCGCTGTAGCCCAAACTGAAGTAAAGTAAGTAAAAAGCTTTAGTGCGTTTCTGCAGCATCACCTTAGAGATGGGAATTACACTCAAGATTTTGACCTATATAGGTTTTGAAGATTGTAGGCAGATCAGAAGGAGGGAAACATTTATTGTATCGTCTCGAAAAAAATCCAGACATTTGGTTGCATTTTTGGCGACATCGCGTATATGATCGTTCCACAAGAAGTGATTTCCAGTTTTACTGACGTAAGGGCGACTGGATAGTGGCAAGGGTATATCCCTCTTTAACAATACAAGACAGCATTGGATTTTCGAAGCATTAAATTCCACGTGGTTTCATATTCTCCAATCTAGGTATATCTATACTATTATATAAAAGCGAAACCATTTTAAAGTTTGTAACGCACGATCTCAGAAAGTAGTCAACCGATTTATTTGAAATATATTTTATTATTTTCTATATTCTTATGAGAGTGTTTATGGCTTTAATTTTTTTTCATTAATTATTTGTCAAACTTAAATATTATTAATTTTACATTTTTTGTCCATTTTTTTTTCATTAGTTGACTTATACAACCACTCATATCTTAAAACCTATACAATAATCGACAAAGATTAGCATTGCTTCATAAATTCAATATTGTTGCGCAAATTTTAAGCCTAAAATCACTTCTTAGTTAAACATACAACCTGAGAAATAAATAAAAACAAATTATAAAATTATAAACTTTTTGAATTTATTTTATCCAGGAAATAAGATTCCATCACAATCGCGAGGTCGTTGCTTTGTTTCATTTCATTATCATTCCAACATTTTTAATTTTCTTTTCTTCCCATGCTCTTTCTCTCTTTAATATGTGTTCCATTCAATAGTTACGTTTTTTCTCTTACCTACCTACCTCCATATTTAATTTTTCTGTATTGTATATAGTTCATCAACTAACCTACACACACACATTATTTTTTTGTTTCTCTAATTCTATCATCACATCGCTGAGCAGTGTGGGCTCTTTTTTAAAGTAACTATGGACATTTAATTAACTACAGTGCCGTGCACATGAAATGCCAATTTATCAAAAGAAAAATTAGATCTTTTTTATTTTTCTGGTTCGAGGAAGTGAATAGATTATAATTCTTCCAATTTAAAAATAAAAAAAGTTCTATTATAATAGAACTACCAATTTTGTATCACTTCCTCGAACAATAAAACTGAAATTTAGTTAAAATTTTCTTTGCAAATAACTCGAAGAAGGTACTTACAATGACGTCGATAAAAAGAGCACACAAATGTGGGTAGGTTAAGTCAGTTGCACTGCACTGAACATGAGCAGATGAATAAAAAAATGTGTCTATGGATATTTATACACGCATACCTATAGATGTATGAGAACATTATTTGTTCTTTTTTACCGCAAACTATATTTTGTTGCAAAAAAACGTTTCTAGGTATGAATTAAAGAAAGAAAAGAAGAAAATAGACAAAAATTTCGTTCTGTTTTTAACTAAAAAATTGAAATGGTTTTGTTTGTTTTCACGTGCGGCTTGGCCTTTACTACGTAATATTTTACTTAAGTTTTTTTTTCTAAAGTGTTAATTTCGGTAAGGAAGCTTAAATTCGTTGTTTTTCTTTTATCGCATAGAAATATAAAATGGGTAAAAGAAAGGCTAACATGGGAAGAAAATCCATAAGCACAAAAAGAATGTGTTGGTTACAATTTGCGAAGCAACGCGAGGACGGGTCGGCTAGTGCTATATAAATCGCACTATAATCAGCTCATCATATTTTGTTGTTTGTTCCACATCCGAAAAGAAACGAATATGAAAAGCTATATGAGTGCTATAGTCAGCGAAACAATCAATTGGATTAGAAGTTGAAGACAGGAGAATATTTAAAAAATTGAGGAAAAGGGTCGCAGATAAAATGAAGCCCTGAGCACACCAGCATTTATTTTGTAGATTTCAGACTTTTGACCATCCTATACTACATTTATTGAAAGGTCCGAAAGGTAATTTCTAATCCAACGAAAGAGGGTTTCATCTAAACCGAAGGCACACTTTTTCGATACGAAGGCCTGATGCCAAACCCTATCAAATGATTTTGAAATATCAAGCGCAATAATAATATTTTCTCCATAACGATGTTAATATTTGTTTTACTGTTCAGTGAGGTCAACCATAACATTACTAGTGGAACTTTTGCTGCGAATGCCTTCTATTTTTGAGATGTTTCTTAAGGTTTGAGTAATCAGTACCCGTAGCGTGATGGTTAGTGCGTTGGACTGTCATGCAAGGGGTCTCGGGTTCAATCCCTGCCTGTGCCACCTAACTTTTTTCACGGGTACTGCCTCTTCCGAGGAATTGACAAATCCTCCAAGAGTAATTCTTGTCATGAAAAGTGCTTTCTCAAATTAGACGTTCGAATTCGGCATATTAACTGTAGGTCCCTTCCATCTCTGACAATCGCACACAGGAATGGTTGAGAGTTGTAAGTCACTAGGCCCTGGTTCTTTATGGACTGTTGCGCCACCTAATTTATTTGTATTTATTTTCTTAAGGTTCACGCAAGAAAAATTTTGTATTTAAATATGAAACTTCTTCATAAAGAAGACTTGCATTTTATTTATTTTTAATTTCAGAACCATCAGTTGGATGATTTTAGCACCAAACAAAGTCTGCATTTCAATCAGATAAGCGAAGCAAAATGATGTAACAGGTCCATTTTATTTTCATCTACAAGACTTTATCTCTAAAATACAATCCATTTATCACCAATAACCCCCCTTAAAACCACTCAAAGTTCATGTGCATTGCAATTTATATTTTGATTTGATTGAACATCAAATCAAATATAAGTATAGTTAAGTATCTAACTCCTAACTAAAGTCTATAGTTATAATACGAAGCCCCCCTTCCAGGGAGAGAGGTTTAGGATATCAAAAAAAAATACCCTTAAAAACCGATTAAGGCAATAAAACCAATTCCAACCCCAATCGCAGCACCTCTCCCTCCTTATATGTAGTATAGACGACGTGTGCTTAGGTATAGGAAGGTATAGTAACTCTATTTTAGCTTTACCTACCTTTTGGCAGTTAAACTTAATTTGATTGCTATCGTAATTCCTTCGCATCGGCATCGACATCGGCATCAGTATCGACATCGTCCTTGGCCTGCTTCAGCTTTAGCCCATCATACAACAGCATCAGTGGCAGACGGCTCAACATTTAAGTACAATACTCACATCTATCTGCTTTGCCCTTCCGGCCAATCGACATATCGCTTCTCAAGCTTCATTGATTCACAAAAATATATTGGACACATAATGTTAGATTTCTTCCACCTCGCCCATACCCATAAGTCTCTATTTTTTTTTTTTTTTTTTCAGAACTGAATCTCCTGCTGTTGCATACGAGTTTAGGTACATCCAAGATACATCTCTAATCCCAAGCTATTTATGGAGAACACGAAAGGAATTTAGAAGACAAAAAAGAAAAAGACGATATCCGAGTTAAAAAATGGAAGATTGTTCTTCGCATGTGGATTTATCTTAAATAGCCTTAAGGTAACTTATTGCAGCAGTATGTTCTGTTCTGTCCTGTTCTGTGTTCTATATTTTCTTGACTTCTGAGTGTCCTGATGCCTGCCTGCCACTTATGTGTGACGTCTCTTGGTCTGTTGTTGGCGCGATGTCTTGTTCTTTTGCAATATATTGCATATACATAGGAGCAGGAAGGCAGGGCTGATGTAACTCCAAGGAGTGAGGAATTGAACGGATTATCTTACCTTTTTTTTTATTCTTCTTCTGTGAGTTGTCGGATGTGTGACGTCTTCCTTGAACATTGTATCGAAATTTTCCAGGACCAAAAAAGAACATCTCTCTGTTTTGTTATTTTACTTTTGCGACTTATGTGCCTTTGGTTCATTTTTGTTACTTAACTTTTTTTTTCTTGCTGAGCAACCCTCAACTTTGACTGGTCTTGGTCTTTCAAGTCAGAAATTGGAAATTTATTGTCAAAGAGTCTACTCTCATGTATAAGATACAATGAATAGGGTTGCATTGAATAAGCAGATTAAATCTAATGGTATTTTCGGAAGAATTCTATTTAATATTAAAAAGGGAGTAAATGCTATCTACAGTATATACGCTCGTAGAATGGACAAGGACACATTGAGTCTAGAAACAAAACAAAACAAAAAATAATGATTGCAATGTAATAGGGCTGCCTATTGAAGTAAAAATACTCATATTTCTAATCTCTGATTTTGTCTTTATCCTTAAAGGTTATTTAAGACATGAAGCTTTGGAACAAGGTTTTTTTTTTACTTAACTTTGACTAAAGTTGAACAACAGAAACACAGGATAATTCAACGTTCTACTTGATATAGTTTTTTTTTTTCATTCACATACGAAATTTTAGAATAAATTGACTTTCTGACGGCTCTTGAACCACATAAATATGCTAATAATTTATTAATTTTAAATCAGTTATTTATTTTACGTCAAAAACGAATTTTATTCTTCCTCCAATTATCGACCGATTGACTGAAGAAACCTGATGGATTGTGGACATCCTCTCTAGCTGAGTCCTTGAAGGTACTTATGGCGACACATTTTCCGGGCTGCGATGATTTCAACCCTGAAAAGCTTAGAACTCCAAACACTAATCTAGTTCATTTATGTGAACGAATTAATTCTGTTATTACAAAAGAAAGCATTTTCTAGGCTGGTAATATTTTCGCTCCCTTTAAATCTTCAGGTTTGGATGGCATAGACATAGCTGGAGATCATCTTCAAAGTATGCCCCTATCTCAATCATGTACCGGAGACATGGGGACAGGTTAAAGTAGTTTTTATCCTGAAAGTGGGTAGGCGTGGCCCTGAATACGCGGAAAGATTTTCAGCCAATTATCTTGACCTCTTTTGCGCTTAAAACCCTTGTTCCTTGTATCTAGGATAACCCATGTCAGGGACATTCTCGTAGAATGTCTGCTAGAAGAATCTCAGCACGCATGCATATCTCAAAGGCAAGTCTATTGAGACGGCCCTGCATGAGGTAGTGCGTACCATTGAGAAGACAATTTACTATTACTAGATACTAACGAATTTACGGCCTTACTAAATCGATTCACAGATCACTTACTCACTTCTATCACTAACCCCCAGTTTCACAGTTCAACAATTTATTCGGTTTTACACTTTCGATTAAACCTTGAACTGAGTTCATTCTGTAGTTTAAGTTAAACGCCAGTATTCTGCCGTTTAACCTCAGTTCAACGTTTAGGCACTACAACAGTTGTCAGAATAGCTGCCATTTCTATATTAATGATATGTATATATTATGATGTGTTTGTTTTTCATAATCAACTCCATCAGCAAATCTATATCTACTGATGAAAAGTTGTTGCTTCTTTTTTTGTTGCTATTAATTTTCACAATGTTTTCCATTTTTATTTTTATTTTTTCGTTTAAGCTCACAGAAATCACAACTCACAACGGTACTTTAAAACAATACAAGTTTTCAACGATTGTCAACAAAACACAAAATATCTGTTGCTGTTTCACGTGTTCCTCGCTTCAGAGAGAGAAAGAAAAAACGATGAACAGCTACGTATTGCCATTGTATATATATTTCTTAAGAAATATATATACAATGGTATTGCTTACATTGCGTCACATGACTTACAATGCTACCAAACTCTTTTCATACAATATAATTAAACTACGTTTAATTGAACTGAAGTTCAGAGCACACTGTTAAACTAGAGGAGTTGAACTTCAAATTTAAACTTAAGTTCAGGTTCACCTGATCTTAAGTTTAAACTTCCACTGTGAAATTGGGCATAAGTGATAGAAGGATTTTAGATTCTATAGGCAACACAATTTCTTCTAAACATGTGTGTGGAGGAACACTCCGCCAGGGCGGTGTTCTCCCCCCGCTCTTATGAATTTTAGTCATGAATACAATTATCATAAAGTTAAAAAGTTGTGGGGTGAAGGCGGTAGCTAATGCTGATGATTTGCTTTTACTGGTGTCGGGAAAGTTCGTCACCGTGATTAGCGAAATCAAGCAGATGGTTTTGCAGAAAGTTAGCAACTGGGCCATGAGCAGTGTTAATCTGAGCAAAATTGAACCTAACTTTACCCTCCCCCGAGTGAATAGTCAAAATCCTGTCTTTATCCTTCAGCGCGAAATATGTAAGAGTCATTGTAGATCCCAAACTAAACTGGAAAGTTAACATCGAAGAACGGGTTAAGAAGGCCTAAACCATAGATATTTAGTATTGTACAGCGCAGTAAGGCTTACCCCAGTTTTACAGTGGAAGTTTAAACTTCACTTTCGGTTTAAACTTCAGTTCAAGAATTTATTCGGTTTCACAGTTTCGTTTAACCCTTAAACTCAGTTCAATTTGCAGTTCAAGTTAACCAAAAGTATTCTGCCGTTCAGCGTTTGGAACCACTTCCTACGGTGACACTTCAATTTGACAGATGCCATTTGATAAATTGCGTTTGTGAAGAAAGTATTTTACAACGTCACGAAATATTAGTTTTAATTTGTTTTTGCTCTTTTTCTTAAGTTGTCGTATTTGGGTTTCAACGCATCCGTTGTCCCGTAATGGGATTTACTCTTCGAATTGAACTCATTTGCAATGGAATCCTATGCCGCGGCTTTTTCTTTCCAATGTACTTTGTCAGTTTTTTTGTTTTCCAGAATATTCTTTCTTTTCAAAACTAACTCCATCAATAAATCTACATCTGCTGATGAAAAATTGCTCGTTCTTTTTTGGCACACCCTTTTGTTTTAAATTTATTTCTATTCCAGAAAATAAAATAAACCTCTCGAGTTCGTCAACAAAACAAAATTTTTGTTGTTTTTTTGTGTGTTCTTTACCTCAGAGGGAGAAAGAGAAGACAAGGAAAGACAGTTGAAAAACTTCCTAAAAGTGACGATCTGGACACGTTACGTCACATTACGCAACAACAACGAACAATGCTGCCAGCTACTTATCACAAAATTTAATTGAACGAAGTTCAACTGAACTGAAGTTCATATTTCATTGTGAAACCGGGCTAGTTAAACTAAAAAAATTGAACTCAGTTTAAGGTTCAGCTGAGTCAAAGGATCAAACTGTTGGTTTTCCAGGCCCTATGATTCCAGCGGATGTTTTTGCGACGGACACTGACTACTGCACCCTTGCCTTGAACATCAGTCAAGATTTTAAAGTCATCTTTCCCGCAATAACCACTACCTTTACTGACGGTAAAGATAGTTACTGACGGGTCAAAGATGGAGTGTGAATCTTCTCTGAATCCTTAAATGTCTCTAAGTCAAGCTCACTTGCGGAAAGGGTAAATATTTCTCTTTGAGCTATGAAGGACAAAATGTTCTCAATTTTTCATAGGAAGTTATTGTAATGGGTCCGATTTGTCGAATTGAAAATTTTGAAATTTCTCGACGTTTCAAGGTCCCTAGAGTCGAAGTAAAAGATTTTTAGAAAGATGTCTGTGCGTGCGTGTGTACGTACGTTCGTACGTCCGTACGTTCGCGATGTTTTTTTCGTCGTCCTTAGCTCAAAAACCAGAAGAGATATCGACTTCAAATAAATTTTGTTATACAGATAATAAGGCAGAAAGATGCAGAAAGGTCTCTCAAGAAAATTGCGTGGGTGGTTTTTTTACCATAGCAGTCTAAAAAAAAGATGAAAATTGTGGTTAAACCTAAATATCTCATGAACCAATGACGCTAGAGACTTGAATTAAATTTTATATTATATATTGTAACGTGATACAAAACAAGTATATTTTTGGAAAAAAATCCAATTAACGGTTTTTTTTATAAATAAAAAAAAACTGGAAAAAAAATGTATCACCTCTAAAATTTTACGACTTAAATATGATTTCATCTCCAAAACAGTTTTGTGCAACGAAGAATAATGTTTTTGACATCTGATAAAATTTTGAGAAAAAACAATTAACAGTTTTTTTTACAAAAAATAAAAACCTAAAAAAAACATTACTCAAATTTTGTAAAAAACTGAATTTCGACGCAAATATCTTTTCAAAACTTTGAGATATTGGCTTTAAACTACTTTTATCTTTCAAAAAATATTGTTGTCAACATTCAGTAAAATTTTGAAAAAAAATCTAATTGACAGTTTTTGTAAAAAAAATTAAAAACCTTAAAATTGATTTTCGACTCAAATATCTTTTCAAAAATTTGAGATAATGGCTTCTAACTAATTTTAACTTATAAAAAATCGAATTGACAGTTTTTTTTACAAAAAATAAAAACCTAAAAAAAAGCAATACTAAAACTTGGTAAAAATTTACTTTTCGACTCAAATAGCTTTTCAAAAATTACAAATATTGGCTTCAAACTTATTTTATTTCACAGAAAATATTGTTTTCGATATTCAGTAATTTTTTTTATAAAAATCAAACAGTCCGTTTTTTCATACAAAAATAAAATCTACAAAAAAAATACGCAAATTTGGTAAAAATTGATACATATAGACAAACTTTTATGCAAGACAAATCGACAGACGGGATGGGAAGTTATCAATGTGGGTTGCATCCCAGCCTCTTTTTTTAAATTATATAGGCCAAATGAGTCTATGGTACCAAAATGGCGCTTTCCAAACAATTTAATACTTTTCATTGTCTTTTTCCCCCATTTTTCCTCCAAATCGCGTCGGCATCAAAAACTTATCACGGAAATTCTTTATGCTTCATTGTTTATATTTGCGCATCAGTTTATCGAACTTTGCAATAATGAACAATTGACATTTTAAGTGATGCCAATTATTTGCGTTTATGAACGTGCTACAAGGATGATCGCAAATCATCTCTGCAGTAATGCGTTTGTGAATTTACACTCTTCTTCTGTTTGGCTATAATTTACAAATCCTTTATACGTCGAAAACTTGAGTGTTTCTTGCTTCATCCTGTTTTACAGTTATTTTAATGAACTAGGAATGTCCATCTGTTTACCCTTGAATTCAACTACGATTGTACTGTTAAGTACAGAGATTCGTTCTTAAGCCGTACTACGTGAATGTGCAATGCCTTACCATGTTCTATCTTTTATTGTCACTGGAATGTGCAAGAATTCATAGACTTTATATGATATATTAAAAGGATTAAAAAAGTCATAAAGTGTCGAAAATAGCTTTAAATAAGTTTAGTATGAATAATTAACTTTTTATTCTTTAAGGACTGTACTGCTCATCGTCTAATTGCTCTTTACTTCATTACTGTTTGCATAAATCCTCCTCATTGCAAAAACTAAAACATTACAATTCCCAAAGTTACCATATAGCTTTATTGCTCCTCTTTTCGAAACTCATGGAAAATAGCCAGCAAAGTACAATATAAACCTTACACAAAGTAGATAAATCTTTCATTTTATTATCCTTACTAAATATTGTCCAGTGGATAAAAATTATCCCCATAAACTTGTCTCAATTTCAAAAAACAACATCCAAATCACGTAACATCCTTCTTCTTAACTTTTTCAAAAACAAACAAATTTTAAAATAAAAAATAATTTTTAACTCAACAATGGGAAAAACACAAAACTTATATCTTACTCTTGTCTTGTTACAACAGATGCTCTCGTCGCTAAAATAGACAGCAACAGAAACAACTGCATCCGGTTCTTCTTTTTTCAGTTTTATAATATTTCCTTGAAGAAACATGTTCCACATTTTCTTCTCATTTAACTTTAACCATCCTCTCAAGTTCAAAACCACCCTTCTTCAAAAACCACCCGTTCAGTTCCGTCCAGTATTTTTAATTGCGCCGAAATGTCAAAGCAACACAGTTATTCCGAAAAACACAACACCAAACGCAAACGGCCTCTCAAAATTAAGACAACCCAAAAGCCCCGCCCTGTTCAAGAATTCCAACAAAATTATATTGGAGCTGGAATGAAATTCACCAAGTTGCAAGAGGCAAGTAGTGGGCTCTGGTGGTGGTGTTGCAGAAGTGAGCTGTAAGTGTGACAATACACATATTTTTGGTTGTTTTGTCTTGTTTTCTTTTTTGTGTCTGGTTTGCCTGTCCATGACCAAGAGAAGGTAGCTGAGCTGCCAGATGTCCTTCTTCCACTTTACCCGGGAGCATTTGTCTGCTTGTTTCAATTTTTTTCGTTTCGTGTGCTGCTTCCCGTTGTGCTCCGATGTTGTGGTATCCTACCAGAAAAGTTTGAGGTTTCCAGGGAAATGAAACTTCGTTGCCGTAGCCGTAGTCGTTGCTGTTGCCAGTCGCTGCCTGCGTAGGGTGTAATGCATGACCAAAAGGACACTTAATCACAAGTGCCAAATGCACTTGGAGGCCAATTATTCTCCCTATATAGCGGGACTCCATTGCTATAGCTTCATCACCATCCCACAATTCAAAACTGACCAGGCCGGGCCGGCCGATTCAGTCGAAAAACTCAGGACAAAAACCTGGCCTCTGAAATCGTAATGGTGGCTGGAAGTAGCACCTCTGCAGTCTTAGCAACTGCCAGCTTGCCAACAATTAATGCGGTTAACAATTTGACAGAAGTAATGGTCTTCCACATCGCGCGCAACCTGACGAAAAATGTTTCGTTATGTGTGTTTGCGTCGCCAGCGCCATGCCTGCCGCACCGTTCGTCCGTGAGTCATGTGACCTCTTCTCATTCAGATTCAGCATGGATTTAAAAAGTGAGGTGAGTCGTGAGTGTATACTATACTACGGCTCATTCGTTTATTCTTCTTGCCCATCACTATACTATACAGTTGTCCTTAATGTCGTCCATTTTCTCTGGCAAGGACGCAATATTTTGCATATGTGGTTTTTGGGAAATAAATTGTAACTTCGATGATTAATTGCGATGTCAAAGAGCAATGCCGTCGCTCGTCCTCGTTCTCGTAGTCGAGAACATTCACACTCCTGACTCTTCTGTTACTGCTTTCATAGGTACCTACTGCTGCTACAACTGCTGATTGTTGCAAAACCCAAAGTCGCACTTACATATATGTAATGCTAAAGCGTAAATTCACCGCCAACCAAACGTTTTTGGCCTTGTCCAACGGAAATGTCCAGTGGAAGTTTAATCAAATTTAACGAAAAAAAAAATGAAATTGAAATGCACAGAAAATGAGAAACGGATGATTTCTGGTTCATGTTACATAAATTACATTTTTTGCACTTAGTTATGGTGTCAGGTGGGATTTCAGGACGATATGCTGCCAAGGATTTATGTGAAAATGACGCAATTAAGAAGGATAATAATAATGAAGTTCCATATGCAGTGTGCCGCCGCCGCGCCGGACGGCCGTTCGTTGCTTCGTCGTTCAAAGATTGCAAACGCTGCGTGGTTGTGAAAAATTGTCGAGGAATGCAATTTTATTGCTTACTCCTTAAATGAAAATGTTAGAAGTGAAAACCAAAAGACCTTTTTTAATCTCAAAAAGCTGCAAATTATGTTTTTAATCAATTTGATTTATTTCGAAGTTCTTATGGGACTAGTTATAACATAGCAATCATTGGTATTCATCATTGAAACCAAATTTTGGAATTTTTTTGACAGGTCGGTTCATTGAACAAAAGGTTTCTGATTGAAATGCAGCTATAGACATTTTTCTTTGGAATTAAACAAAATTGAAACAAGGAATGATTAAAATAGGGACCAGTTATATCATTCCTAATTGGTATCAAGCATTTCCTGATACGCATCAAGCATTTGAGGTTAGAGTAGATCATTGAAAATATAACTGACAGGTGGTTTTGTTCCGAAATGTGGAATCAACAATCAGGGGTTCATTGAAAACGATTTTATCATTGAAAATTTAAATATGAACGAAAAGAAAAGTTCTTCAATAAATAATGCATTTTCTTTGGTAGAAAAAATCTACTAATCATGAACTTCAATTTGACACCAGACATACAAAATTTGACTCTCTTAATCGCTTTTAAATCTCGAAACCAAATTTTCAATGGGAGATAAAACTGGCTCCATGATTTCTTAACTCAAGTTATAGCTATCATCGGTTTTTATCATTTAAACAATGACATTGAAAATTTCTTTTATCCTTCTTAATTGCCAAAACGTCTTCACTTTTTAGTTTCGAAACAAAATGTTTAATGATGAATACCAATTATTATTACTTTAACGGGACCCTAATAAGGATTTTGACATTAAAAATTGTGTATCTACACCAATATTATAATGCTGAAGAGTTTGTTTGTTTGTTTGCTTGTTTGTTTTAGTGGGCCAATCCAAGAAACTGCTGGTTCGATTTCAAAAATTCTTTCAATGTTAGATTGCCCATTTATTGATGAAGGCTGTAAGCTATGTACCATCACGGTAAGATTAATACGAGAGACGCACAATTAAAGAATGTTTCGAAATCGGGGATTTTTTCACCATTTGAGAAGTTCCATTGCGTGAGCTAAGGAAACGTTTAAAATTCTGCTTAAATCATGTTTTAGAGAGTAGTTTCCCTTTGATTAGCAACCAAAAAAGTCCGCGACAGCATATGTATATCTTTTAAAGTTGGATAAACTTTTATATGCTAACCAAATTATGCATGCGAGTAATGCCGCAGACAAATCTAGTTCATAAATAAAGTAACAAACTATTTATTTATCAACAAATTTACCGTCAGCTTGCCAAAGCAACCGGCTTCTTACACCGTTTTAGTAGTTTTGAGAATTTGTATTTATTTTTCTATTCTCACACGCTATTATTTTAAGCGTTCTGTTCACCGTTTTTGCTCGGAACCTTAAACAACGTCCTCTGAACAAGAAAGTTACGCAACTTTAAAGCTCTGATAACACTGAACAGAAGAAACACAATTTTGAGTTTGACAGTTCAGGTTCTGTTCAAATACAAAAACAACGACTAATAGAATAAGTTGTTGAATTTCTGAACTATGACTTCTTAGACCAAAGCTTCAAACTTAATTTTGATCGTTTGTTTCTTCATTTCTTCTGGACTGTGTTCAAAAACGGCTTAACTGTCATAGTTTATTTTATTTCAAGTTAATGATTTTCGACCAGCTTATACCAATGAAGCATTGATATTATATTATGTTTTATTGCTCACCAAAGTTTTGTCATTTTTTTTTTCAAGTCTTTAAATAACTTCAACAGACGCTCATAAACGAATCGGTTCCTTATCGAAATTATTATTCTAAAAATGACGTTCGTTCGTCTCGTCACATAATATTTAATTTCTTTTTTCTTCACTTGCCCACAAACTTATGTACATTTATCCATCCATTATTGCAAACCTCACCATTTAAACACACTAGAATATCGCACCATTTGTGTCAGACGTTGACGTAGCACACGTACATTTCCGATCCGACTGGCATTTGAAAACTAAACTCTCCCTTTTACGGTTCTTTTTCTAACTGCTTATAATTATCATAATTTATACCAATATCACACTTAATGACGTCTCTATATCGTCTCAGTCGGATTTTCCATAAAAACCAATTGAATTACGAAGTACGCAACTCTGGCAATGACTCATCCAACTCCTCCGATAAAGATCAAAAAGAATTCGCATAAAGTTCCGACAGACTGGTGCACTTCGAAGTTCGGACGCATTTCTCATTCTGAATGATAAATGACATAAATGCAACATTTCAGTGTAAGGCGCTAAAAAGCGTACGCATTGACGACGACGGATACGATGGATGGCAACGTCTTTGTCACGTTATTCGTTGCACCGTGTAAACTGCAATTGAAATGCATACAAATTATCACATCCATCATCGTCGGACTTACAAGCAATAATACATTCAGTGGGAGCGGGTATTGCATGACAATTTCGTCAAACTTCCTCTGCTGGGTGGAAAGAGAAAGAAAAAGTCAAAAAGATGTGGACTCTTGTCACTTTCATTACGTCAATGAATGACGAGACGGGAATACTATGTCTGATCAGATTTAAATTTCAAATTAATTGGGATTCCCTAATAAGGTGGCCCAAAGCTTTGGAAATCCACAAGCAGGTATTATGTCATCCTACGGACGATGATGGGAGGAGTAAGTTGAGCGAAGCAAATTAAAAAAATAAAAGAATAATCGCACGTCAAGGAAGTCGTTAAATATGATTTTTTTTAATGACAGAATTGTCACCAACATTTTAGGCTGTCATTCGATTATATAATCATCGTTTTAACTTATAAGCATTCTTCTATCGATTGATTGCGGTGATAATTTGGGCATTTCTAAGCAAAAATTCTTCTTCTATTAGCTAATTTAAAAACCTTCACCCTTAATGGAAAAAAGGGTAATAAGAAATTCTTTCATGGCTAAATTACCATCTTTGGATTAACCAGAAATAATTCCAGATTCATAAGACCACCTAGTCATAAAATCTATACAGAACACTTGTCTCACCTTTTAGACAACGACTACGCGACGCGACGCACGATAGGCATCTATGTATAGAGGTTTGTTTTATTTAATGACATTTATGGATTGATTTCATTGTGGATTCCATTTTGCTTGAGAAGAACGTGCAATTTCAAAAATTACTTTTGAAACAGGTGCTGAACAATAAAAAACATGAGTATGGATTATATTCCATAGTCGCATTTATAATAATTTGATAGAATTTTATTTGGCAATCAGTGCTTGTACATTTAAAAAATTGTGGTACGAATTTTGAATTTTATAACAGTTTCTTATTAATTTCGGATAAGATGGTAGTATTTGGAGGTGGGGTTTCTTTTCGTTCAGTTTTGCTATTTAATGATTTTATAGTTTTGTGTGATATGAAATTTCAATAGGAATTTTTGTTTTGGCCTTAATTTATTGATAATTTTTACCTTAAATATTTTGAATTTAGTTTTTGATTGCATTTTTAATTGAGAGAAAAAGGAAATGATAAATGGATTGGGATATTTAGACGAAAGACGATAGACGATAGTTTGCATTTGCATTGGGCAAATTATTCAAAAAAACCTGGTGTTCGAGCATATCCGATTTTGCTTTTAATTTAAGGCAATGGATGGCGTCTTCTGTGTCTGCATCCGGTTTTCTCTGCATATGTTTTAAATTTTATATCGAACAATTGCGAGCTTTCATTCTATTAATTATAAACACATTGTTTTAGCTTTAATACTTCATTTTTACTTGCCTTAACCTGTTATCAGCTGTCAGATGATGTTTTTTTTTAAAGGGCTGTGAACTCTTTGAAGGTTTATAATTGATGACAAATTAAAATCTTATTACTATCTGGCCCTGCTGACGTTGTTCCACTTTTTTAAGTATTGATTGTTTTAGAAACAAACCAGAGTAGCACAAGTCATTTGCGCTTGTATGTCATTTATGTAGGTTAGGTTAAGGTAAGGTCAAAGTGGGTGTCCGTAATAGAATAGGATACACTTATGCCATTTAAATCGCCCATTTTGATACCACATGAATCTTGACGCTTTCTTTTCAATGAAACCAGTTTGAGTCCCTTACGAAACGTGAGAGGCTGATTATGTTAATATGATTCAGATCCTTTAGATCGTTATTGAAGAATTTCCTTGGTAATTCTTGCGTTTCTAAGCTACAGCAGGCCAAGTAGAGAAAAGTTGAATAACTGTTTCCTCCTCTTTCTCATCCATACAGCTTCTGAAAAAGTTATTTGAGAATACGAATAGCCCCGTGGCGTGTTTTCCTATAAGACAGTGCCCAGTTATGACAACGATTATAGAGCTAATGTGCAATCTGATCAGAGATAACAAGCACGTTGAGTGCTTTCAAACTAGGGTAGAATTTATATTTTTTGTGACCTGACACGTGTTGATGTTATTCCAGCTGTTGTTTTCCTTCTTCATAGCGTCTTGCGTTAGCAATAGTGTATAAAGCGGACTGTAAAATTATAGGAAAAATAAAACACGGCACTTTAGAGTCGGGAAAAGTGGTTAAAAAACCCGACTATTGATTATCTTTATTAATAATGGTTTCTTTGTACTGTCAGTTTCACTATACAATATTAATTTCTTTACAACAATTATATTCTATCCGAGGCCGGCCTGTACGGTACGAGAGTTAAGAGGCAACTAACTCAACAAAGTAAAAATGAGTGAACTTATTTCTCCAAGTTGCACTCGCATACAATGACATTAAGACAAGAATAAATATATAACTTTACTAATACAAAGGAATAAGACAATTGACTTGAATGTGTTTAGCGCGTTCGATACAGTGCCAGCAAAAATTAACAATTTTTTAATATATATATTCAATTGGGCTCAACATAGCCGTATCTTATTCACTTGAATCTATTCATGCAATTTTTCGATCTCTACGGGTATAATACAAATCTTCTGCACTGGTCGCTTCAATCTTCCTGTCTCTGTCTGCACAATTACGGATCTGACGATGCCATCTTTGCTGGTGATGAGTTCGCACATTCTGCCCAACGCCCAGGATGCTGGAGGGAAGTTTTCGCTCGCAATCGTAACTAGCTGTCCTATTCGGAGCTTCTCTTTCTTTCTACGACACTTCTTAAGTTGTTGCAAAGTGGACAAGTATTCAGTACTTCATCTGTTCCAGAAATGTGTCAGCATCTGTTGTCTCTCTTTCCAAAGTTTAACCCCCACTGTGCTCGGTTGGCTGCTGATATCAAATGGGACTGGAAGTATGGCTGGCTCGCCCACTAGGAAATGTGCTGGAGTCAATACCTGTACATCGGACGGATCGTCACTTAGCGGATGGATTGGCCTTGAATTGAGGATGGCTTCTGTTTGTGCTAGAAGCGTCAGGAGTTGTTCATATGGTAGCACTCTCATACCAACTATCCTCTTTAGATGATACTTCATCGATTTCACGGCTGCTTCGTAAATGCCACCCTGATGTGGTGCGGCCGGTGTCATGAACCGCCATTCTGTACTCTTGTTGTTGAGATGTTGTTGAGATATAGTCTGCTCTTCTGACCATTTTTGTATGGCTCTCTTTAACTCTTTATCTGTGCCGACGTGCTGTTGTCACTGTACATTCGCTCGCATCGCCCTCTTCGGGCTATAAAACGCTCATAACATGCGATGAACGCCACGGAGGTCAAATCTGTGACCAAGTCAATGTGTACGGCTCGTGTCTTCAGGCATACAAATATTGCCACCCAACATTTGCTTCTGGTTATTTGATCGCCTTGCTTGTCTATCATCTTTACTTGTAATGGACCCGCATAATCTACTCCGCAATGCAGGAACGGTTTCCCGATCTGTACTCTATCTGCTGGTAACTCTGACATTAGTTGGTGTTCCAACTTTGCGCTGTATCTGGCACATATTACACATTTGTGCAGGTAGCCTCTAAGCTCACTACGCAGCTTCGGGATCCAATATTTTTGCCTGATGAACTGCATAATAATCTGCTCTGGCTCTCTCTTCTATAGTTGGCTGCTGAATTTCAGGCTTACGCCTTTTGGCTCTTATTTTGAAAGTCGGATTGGCTGACCATCTTTCTATGAAACGCATTGTATGGCTTAAAATATTAATTAATCTTTCAATTTTATTAGAATACTCTAATAGAGGAAAATTATCCCCTTTTCTCATGGTCGTTGCAACCATGCTGGGCCTTCTAACCATAGCCTGTTGTCTACTAATGCGGACGCCTGTACGCCCCTGCTCAATAAGTCAGCAGGGTTGTCTTTAGTGCTGACGTAGTGCCATCATTTTATTTCTGTGTTCGTCTGGATGGATGAAACACGATTCGTTACATATGTTTTTAAGTTGTATGGCAGCTTATTTAGCCAGTGAAGCACTACTGTGGAGTCTGACCACAAGAAGTATGGCGTGTCGTTATATTCCATGGAGTTTTTTGCTTCTACGAGCAGCCTCGCCAGTTATTCGGCTGCAGCTAGCTCTAGCCTCGCAATCGTTATTGTCTTCAACGGAGCCACCCTTGACTTTGACATCAATAACTTGCATGTGTCTGTACCATCTGAGTTTTCTATACGAACATATATTACTGCACCATATGCTGCGCTGGATGCATCTGACAACCCATGGATCTGAACATTTGCTGAACTGATGGTGACTAGCCATCTGTCTATACGGAATTTTTCAAGAGACGTAATATCGTCCCAATAAACTCGCCATCTTTCTTCTACTTTTGCATTAATTTTCTCATCCCAATCTGTACTTAGCCTCCAAATGTCTTGGATCATTATTTTGCCTATGACCGTGACTGGAGATATGTAACCATTTGGGTCATATAGCTGTGCTATACAGCTTACTACTTTCCTCTTAGAGTGTGCCAGCTAACTTTGGTGTTTTTACTTCGTATGTAAACTGATCTGTCGCTATCAGCCATTTTAGACCTAGAATGGATGATTTCTCCTCCCCCGAAAACACCAAGGAGGCATCCACTGAACTAGGATTCATTGTTTCCATAAACTTGCTAGAGTTTGATTTCCATTGGCATAATTCGAAACCGGCGCCTTTTAATATTTTGTACATGTCTTTGGCTAATTCGATGGCTTTTGTTTCATTATCTTCGCCTGTTACACAGTCGTCCATATAGAAGTCATTTTTGATTGCCGTTGCTGCTCTTGGCAGACTATCTTGTGCTTCTATTGCGGCTTGCATTACTGACCTCACCGCTAAATGAGCTGATGACGTTAGCCCAAAGGTAACGACTGTGAGCCAATACTCGCAAAGCGGATCGCTTCTGTTCTCTCTCCAGAGTATGCGCTGAAGGTCCCATTGCTCTTCATTTAGACGGACCTGATTAAACATTTTCTTAATATCGGCGCATATCGCTATGCGATGTCTTTTAAATCGCATTACCGTCTCATGTAGGTCTCTCTGGAGCTTTTCGCCTAGCATTTGGATGTCGTTCAACGAAATACCCATGTCTGTACAACAGCTTGCATCGTATACGATGCGAAATTTCTTTTCTATACAATGATGAGGTATGTAATATACTAGCTTATCTGTACTAGGATTCCTTTCTACTATCTGTACATGCCCTAGTTCAATGCTCTCACGCATCTTTTCTACGTAGGCCATTCTCATCTGTTCGTTCTTTTCTAGCTTCTTCTCTAGGCACAAAAAGCGTCGCAACGCCGTTTCACGCGAGCTACCTATATTTGTATAATTTGGCTTTAGCGCCATTTTGACAACAAAAAGACGTCATTGTCACGATAGTGGGAGGACACAAAATGCTGCTCCACAAGTTCTTCTTCTTCTGACCTCTTTGAGCACGAACCGATCTGGTCCATTTGCCAAAGCCTACTAAGAAGCTTGTCTAATTGCTCTCCAGCAGTATAGATTATCGCTGGTCGATCATTGCTTGTCTCTGGGTCAATCGTACGATTCGATCCCATTACTAATACACCCAACGAGGATTCAAGTAGTGTCGTGCCAGACAGTGTTTTGCCAATCACTGATTTGATTGATTTTGCAAAGAGGCTTATGCCTAGTAGTATTTCCACCTCCCCCGGTTTGTAAGACTCAGGATCGGCTTACCTGTATGAGTCTGAATACCCTTGGGTATTGACAAGCCTGAGTGGCAACCTCGGCTGCCACTGGCAATTCTCTGGTAAAGACCAGAATGATTCTGCTACATTATGCTTACTTGCCTCTTTAGCAGACCACGGCAAAATCTTTTGACTAGTAATGACTAGCCTTTTGACTAGTAATGGTACTCCATCAATACCAACCAGACTATCTGATACTTGCCTGGTTTGAATTCTGAGTTTCTTTCTCAGTTTGTCCATCATTAAATTAAGATGGGAGCCTGTGTCAAGCATTGCTCGATATCTTAATCATAGCAATCGGTATTAAATCTATAATACTCTACATAATTAATAGTCTGTACATATTTTTCATGATTTATTTTCGAAATTTTGTTCGGAAATACATCTTTTGCCATAGACCATTTCCTCTTATTGTACGGCGAAAACTGTGGCTCTAGACTCTCTTCCCTCTTTGATAGCAGATCTATTTTGCTGCTAATAAGATCCAATTTGTTGGAAAATGAGGTGTTACCTGATGATTTTCTTACCCTTGCGGGAGCTAGTTCTTTACTGGTTGTGTTGTTGTCTTTCTACTGGACTTCATGGTTTGAATGATCTGTACGTTGAATTTTGACTGCGTTTTTGAATGGATTTTTGTACTATGGTTTCGATTTCTATTTGTTACTTTACGCCTGTACGCTGTACGACATGTACGTGAGGGTTTGAGACGTTTGCCTCTAGTTGCTAGTTAATCGGTATTGTTCTTGGTGCGTCGCCTGGCTACCGATCCGGAGGCAACGTAATCTGCCACCACCGTGAGCGCCGGCTTGTTGACTTCTCGTCTTGGACACATCTGACGCAGCGGCAAACAAGGCAGTTGTTCTCTTTGCGCCCGTGCTTTAGGCAGTTTGCACAGATTGCGCGCCTTTCAACGTAATCTCTTCTGCTAAATTTCTGTAGTTTAAATTCTGTTAAACATCTGTTAAATATTTGTTCTTTAAATTCTGTTAAGCATCTGTTAAATTTCTGTATTACTTTCGTACTTTCGATACTTGCTTGACGGCTCTGTACAGTGAGAATATTTCCTCCTTTTTCAAATTCCTTTTATACGTCTTCTCGCTCAGCTTGCTTGCTGTGCAGCTGTGCTACCTATACTACCACTATGTGTGAGGGGAAATATTGTTTCTCATTGAGGCTTTAATTTGAAATTTTATCTTTCATGTGTATTCTATATTGCGTGCTATGGGTGGCACTCTATACTTTGTTTGTATTCGCATGCATGTGCCAGCGGTGGTTGTAACTTGTAAGTCACACACAGGTCACTGAGTATATACCGATGTTGGTTGTATGCCCCCATCAGTATAAAGGAATAGCATTCTTCTCTCGTTTTGCATTTGCGCGTATATGTGCGCATACTTATTATACTTATTTAATTTGCCCGAAAGCATGGAAATAAGCCAGACGGCAAATAACGGCACATCCCGTCGTCATAGAGACGATTTCGCATCATGTCTGCGCATGAAATCCTCGAGATAAGCAAAATAATTTCATTTGTGTTCATTTAATAGAACAAACCTTTGGCGGAGGCATGTCTACCTTTTTGCTTGTATTAGTCTATTTATTTCTTAACTAGCCTGTAAGCATACATACTTAGGCGTCTGTACGAATTTATTTTAATCTATGTACTCTATCATCTGTACAGAAATATCAAAATTTATATCTAAGCCCGTAGGAATCTGTCCTAGGCGTCTTTACCAGAAATATCAAAATTTATATCTTAGCCTGTACGTATTTATCCTAGGCATCTGTACCAAAAATATCAAAATTTATATCTTAGCCTGTAGGTATTTATCCTAGGCATCTGTACCAGAAATATCAAAATTTATATCTTAGCCTGTAGGTATTTATCCTAGGCATCTTTACCAGAAATATCAAAATTTATATCTTAGCCTTTAGGTATTTATCCTAGGCATCTGTACAAAAATATCACAATTCATATATATATCAGTAAGTGCTCGGGTTATAAGTAGTGGCTTTGTATTTTATTCGAATCTTGGGCCTGCCTATATGTGCTTTTTCAGTGCCTATTTTATCTAGTGTGCGTGCTATTTTTCAGGTCAACTCCCCCGCTAGTGTCAGAAACCTGAAAAAAAATAAAAAATAAAAGTATCGTAGTGAACTGCCCATCCTAAGGAGAACAAAACACGAAGAGGCTCTCCCGGTTTGCTCGCCTCTGTATTGTATTCGCTGTACGCACTTAACGTGTAACCAAACAGCTCCAATACGCATCTGCAGCTGCGGACGACAGGGACCGAGGGCCTACATTCTGATCCGCTCTATCCCCGAACGGACGTTCTTCTACTTCAATATAAGATAGGAAATAAGAGATAGAAATAAGACACCAACGGGAACTTAGACCAGGTTGTTCACTTGCTTGCGTATGAATATCTATTATTTGTTTTTTTTTTGCTTGATCGCCAAAAAAGAACTTATAAAGCGCTTAATATTCCAATACGACTTACAGCTCCTATTGCTGTTCCAGCATATAGGCGTTAGCTACCTACTCCCGTCGAAGTGGCGCCTTAACATTTTTTTTTTTTTTTTTTTAAATTTTGTTTTGCATATCTATATCTGTATCTGGATCCAGCCTGTACCTCTATTTGTCTTTACTCTATATTCTATTTGTCTTTACTCTATATTCTATTTTCTGTAATCTTTTCATTTCTTTTGTCTTTACTGTATGTTCTATCCTCTGTAATCTTTTCATTTCTTTTGTCTTTACTGTATACTTTAT
The DNA here is from genome assembly GCA_951509635.1 of Eupeodes luniger. Classification (NCBI taxonomy): domain Eukaryota; kingdom Metazoa; phylum Arthropoda; class Insecta; order Diptera; family Syrphidae; genus Eupeodes; species Eupeodes luniger. Next base: position 6,848,488 of record OX608073.1, read on the forward strand.
GCTCTACTCTTTACATTTTCATTTTATTTTGTATTATATACTAGAGCCCCTGTTAAATTCCTGTACCTATTATGTTACATCTGTACTTCAAAACATGTTAACATTCTGCACTTATATATTTTTTATTAATTTACTCATCCATACTCTAATCTATACCCTGTCAATCACAACTTTCTCTAAGCTATGCTACTCTATATCGTGCTAACTGTATCGCTTCACATCCTCGTTGCGAACGCACACTTGAATTTAGAACTGGTGCCATGTAACTTGCAACTAATGTTCAAAGACCAGTACGAACCCAAGAGAATATGATAGCTTAATCTGCAAGTGGTTTAAGCAAGTGTTTGCGTTCACATGAGTAACTCAATGCGCTCAAACTAAACACTGCCCATAGCCAATCGCATTGTAAAAAATGTTCTAAGCTGCACTACCCTTTATATACGCATTAATAACAGATGCTTTAAAGTTTGGCAATAACCTATCTGTACTTTTGTATCTAAAACTCTGTCCTACCAAATTCTATTTATACTACTAAATTGACGGCACAGTACAATAAGGATTCTTCTCCTATTTAACAGGGCTCTCGTTTAAATGCCTCGCGTCGCTCACCCAGATGCGCTGTCTATATTCTTTTCATACATAAGAGAATCATTTAATACATCCCCTACTTTATATAACTATACTGCGCATCATAGGCGGAGTTATCTACTTGCCATTTGTCTTCGCATGCGTGCATGTGCCAGCGGTGGTTGTAAGTCACACACATGGACACATGAGAAAGAGTATACCCATCTCAATGCCGACGCTGGTTGTATGCCCTCATCGGCATCGAGGAATAGCATTCTCCTCCCCTTCTTTTTTATCCTGCCAACAATTTCTTTGCAGCTGGTCGTCTGGCTACGAATAAATTTGCTGCCGAGTGAGTATGCATGTATGCATACAAAGCCTGAGACGGTTTGCTCAAGTTGAGGTATATGATATATATGCCAACGAAACCTATACTAGAGAAGGGAATTTACTTATGTATATTTATATTTATATTTTTCTGCGCGTATGCACATGGAAACTTCCAGAATTATATCTTTTGCTGCCGTCTCAGCGGCGCGCGTCGTCGTTGAGACGAATAAATAAATAATAATAAAACGTTGCAACACATGCGATGGCACGCGACGCGGGCTTTGTATTTGCTCGTCTTATTTGTGTTTTGGCTTGTTTCTGCCAACAGAACATCCACACAAAAAGAACCGTAGCAAAGGAACAACAGCACGTCTTACCACCCGGCACTGCACATAGCTATCACTACCCTGAGCACTTTTAAATTTTGGTTATTTTATATTTTAGCGACTCACCTGTACCAATTCTTCTTTTCGTTTTTATTCTGTATCTTCTTTTATTTACTTTGCACTTTTAAATCTCTGTACTTTTCTATATTTTTTCTATTTTATTCTTTAAAACTTATTATTATTATTTCTTTACTTATCTTTCTTCTAAATATGATTCTTCTTTGCGATTTCGCTTAAATTTTTTTACTCACTTCTATACAACAACAACTATTTGGTGGTTGAAACTAAAGGTGACGCTATCGCATTGCGCGGAGAATTCTCTCTCCTTTTCATTTGAGTTTGTTGCTGTTATGTATTTACGTGTACATAGGCACATCGCAGCTGCGTAACTGATTCACTGGCTTGCTGCTGATTTAGTATATGCCGTGTTGCTGTGTGTTTTTTATTTTGCTCTTATTTTAGCATGGGTATGTATAAGACCCCGTCACGACGGCGGCGGCGGCGCGCTTGGCGAGGCGACAAGTTTGTTTGAGTATGTTCCTTTTCTTTTTTTTGTTTTCTGTACTTTTTCTGTACAGCACTACACGGCACCGCACCAAAAAAGGGTTTACGGACACAACACATTATTATAAGGCGTATTGTGACTGACAATAGGGAGCACTTTTACCGGTATATTTTTACTCTACTGGCGTTATCCGGTCTCGACGTGGACCAAAATGTATAAAGCGGACTGTAAAATTATAGGAAAAATAAAACACGGCACTTTAGAGTCGGGAAAAGTGGTTAAAAAACCCGACTATTGATTATCTTTATTAATAATGGTTTCTTTGTACTGTCAGTTTCACTATACAATATTAATTTCTTTACAACAATTATATTCTATCCGAGGCCGGCCTGTACGGTACGAGAGTTAAGAGGCAACTAACTCAACAAAGTAAAAATGAGTGAACTTATTTCTCCAAGTTGCACTCGCATACAATGACATTAAGACAAGAATAAATATATAACTTTACTAATACAAAGGAATAAGACAATTGACTTGAATGTGTTTAGCGCGTTCGATACAAATAGTTTACATGTACCGATTTGTATACCAGCATTAACCAAACGAGGTAGAATGTATTGTACTGTAACATTTCTGGCGATTTCATCTGCCTTGCAATTTCCTGGAATATCTATGTGGCCCGGCACCCAGCAAAAGTGTTGTGCCATCTTCATTAGAGATGATCGACAGTTATGGACTGTTATTGAGTTTGTAGGGACAGAGTCCACAGATTTGATACCGCCCTGATTATCAGAGTATATACGGATATCAGATGTTGATATCACGTTTTCTTTAAGCCAAGACAAGACTTCTTTTATCGCAAAAAGTTCCGCCTTTAACACTCTACAGTGATTGGGAAGACGGAATGAGTGACTTAATTTCAGTCGTTCAGAGTATACACCTATCATTAAACTCTTCATTTGTTTTTGATCCATCCATGTGGACTGACTCGTCTTCCAGGAATGCCCTATCCTCCTAGAAAGATGTGGAAGGTATAGAAATCTAGTAGTTTCTGTCGAAATTCAGTTGGGGGATGGTGTAGTCTGTGTGCTTTGGAATTAATTCTAAGTACCTACTGCGATGAAGCTTTGAGGCGAATAGCAGAGCTTGTAGCTATTTTTTTGCTAAGCATATCAAGAGGTGTTAGGTAGAGAAGGGTATTAAGTGCCGCAGATCGGGTCGTGCATAGCGATCCGCTTATAAAATACATATGCAAACTGAACGTTGGACTTTATTTAGTTTGTCGCGGCTTATAGCTTTTTCTAAAGCAGTCCATACTGCCACACAGTACATCAAAATCGGTCTGATTAACGATGTGTATACCAAGCAAAGTCATCCGCAAAAACAAATATCTTGAATGGAAAAAAAATCTAGAAAAGTTAAAATAAAATCAAGAAAGATTCTTGCTTTTTTTTAAAAGTTGCTGAATTAATATATACAAGTTACAAAAAGGGTGCTTTTGCTCAAGAAAGTTGTTGATATTGGTGCCTGGGATACGATTCAAAGTTTAAACCCTGAGAACGCAAAAAGTTGGATATTTAAATACACAACCCAATATAAAAAACTGACAAATATTTTTAGATTTAGCTGTATTTCTTCTCTTTGATATTTTAACCCTGTTCTACATGTTAACCCTCCTATTATGCAAGTTTTAAGCAATTTCTTAAAATCAATGGTTTTTAGGGGTTTTTATTATTATAAATTTTTGTATTGTTTCTCTCCACATTTTGGTTTTATAGATTTTCTAACAGACCCATGTTAAAATGATTTCAAAAATTAGTGATAAAAATCTCTTAAAACCATTGATTTTAAGACCTCTGGCATGACAGTCCAACGCACTAACCATCATGCCACGGGTACTACTTACAAGAAGAAGCACTTGCTTAATCATTAAAAGGAAAACTTTTTAGACCAACAATTTTGAGTTGTGAAAGTTAACTGAAAAATATGAACATAGACCGAAAACTTATCATAAAAATTGATGTGTAAATGTTCCTGTTGTCGATTTAGTGGCAAAATAGTGGATCAGAATTCTAAAAAAAATCAACTTTTAACCAGAAATTTTGCTACCCCGTCCATAGATATTTATCCATAAGAACGTCTGTCTGAGACAAAAAAATAAATACATATGTTAAAATTGACCTCAATAAATGGCTTCTGATCCCGAAAATATCTTGAAGTTACTTCTTCGCTTTGCCTGATTTTGATAGTTTAATTTTGTTTCGATCTTAACTAGGAATGGATAGAACTTGAAGATATTAGTAATAAAGAAGATGAAAAAGATATTAGGTTTCAGAAGGATGAAGCTATAATCCATAAAGCCATAATCTTTTTCCAAGGCAGATTTTCAGCGTGCCTTATAATTCTTATAGAGTGGAAATGTGAACCAGCCAGAGAACTATAGAGGCATATCTATTCTTAGCTCATTAAGGAAGATCTTCACTTCAATACTCTACGAACGGCTGACCAATTGGATTGAGGACAAAAACCTTCTCAGTATGTTCCAAGCCGGTTTTCGAGCGGGTTACTCAACACTGGACCATATATTTGCGTTAACAAGTATTGCCAAGAAATGTATTGATAAAAAGAAAAAATTATACGCTTGTTTCGTTGACTTCAAAGCTGCATTTGACAAGGTGAATAGACAAGCATTGTTGTACAAGCTTTCAATGCTTGGAATCTCTCGGAAATTCTTGCAGTTATACTTCAACCTCCTTATCTCGTCGACTGCTTCGGTATGGGATGGGTCGCATCTATCAGATTGGTTTGATACGACAGCAGGTGTCCCACAAGGCTGCATTTTAAGCCCAATCCTCTTCGCTTTATTTATTGATGATATTTCCGATGTTCTTCCAGGAGGAATATCTTTTGCCGACATACAAGTAAAAGTTTTACTCTATGCTGATGACCTAGTATTGCTGGCGGAAAACCCTTTCACTCTACAGCTGCAAATAAACAGGTTAAATACATTCTGCGAGAAATGGGGGTTAGCTATCAATACTAGCAAAACTAAGGTGATGATATTTGAGACTCGTCAAAGAAGAAGGCTTTCCGAAGAGAATTGGCAACTAAATAATATTGCTATTGAAGTGGTGCAGGAATTTAAGTATCTGGGAGTTTTAATCACACACAACCTTAACTTCGCAAAGCATGTTAAGAATAAAAGTAATGAGGCTAAATTAGCTTTGAGCATAATGTGGCCCAAGTTCTTTGCGAACCAAGAAATTGATCTGTTGTCAAAATACCGTGTGTTTCGCGCGACTGTGAATACATGCATGTGCTATGGTACCCCGGTTTTCGGACATACTTATATAGAGGCGTTCGAAGCAGTACAAAGATATTTCTTCAAGCGGTTATTTAGATTGCCAAATTCAACGCCAAATTATGCCATCTACGTTGAATCTGGATTATCGCCTCTTTACATTGAAAATCTAAAATCAAACTCTGACTATTTAATAAGAGTTATGAGAAGAAGCGGAAGAAGTCTTCATAAATCAATCATGGTAAGATTGTTGCAAACGAGGGCTTCACCATTCAAGAATTGGAACGAGTTAGCCCTAGCCCACGGAACTAATCTTCCCCTAAGTGAAACAAACGTTGATGAATGGCCGGGGTTTTTTGCTAATGTCATCGCTAAAATAGATGAAAAAATTTACACCCAGTATCTATCTAGAGCAAATGAAACTACATCTAGAAATATGTATAAGAACCTCAATCACCAGTTACCCTCCGAAGCGAATTATTTCTGTACTGAATTTTCGGCCGAAGCTATAAGCTACATATTCAGAGCTCGTGTCGAATTGTTAAACTTAAACTTTATGCCCCACCGAGCTGACTTGTCACAAATTTGCGAGCTTTGCAACAGAAGAGAGAATGAAGATACAATCCATTTTATTGCGATCTGTCCAATGCTGCAGGAAATCCGACGATTGTATTTCGAATCAAGTCATCTCACCCTAAACCGACTCTATGAAATACTCAATGGAGAGCTAGGATGGTCTACCCTCTATAAGTACTGCAAACACGCCTTAGCATATCGCAATAGTTATGTAACTTAAAGCAGCAGTTGTTGCAGTTCAAGTACCAAAATTTTTGTTGATATCTTTTGTGTTTCAAATCACTTTAAAATTGAAAACGTATAAATATATTTGTGTTTCAAATCATTTCAAAATTGGTATCATTTTGTGTTTCAAATCATATTAAAATTGTTAAATTGCTTAATTGAATTGTGTAAATCTAATTTTGAGTTACTTTATGCTTTTTTGAATTTGTATACACTTTAATTTCGTATTTGAAAAAAAAAAAAAAAAAAAAAAAAAACTTGTTACTTTTATTTATTTTATTTCATTTTTATTCTTTATAACACTAAATGAAATGTCATATCAGGCAGACGGCAGAATAAGCCATGTCATTATTCTTAAGGAAAGAAAATATTGTTAATCAAAATTTTTTGTTAATAAAGAAGTTATCTATCTATCTATCTATCTATCTAGAGGCAGGTGATTTTGTGGGCAGAACGGATTTGGTGCACTACGGCATTCTTAAAGTTGCTCCAAGATTCTGGAAGCCTTCAAAAGAAAGATTTCCTAGAAATTCTTTGAGTAGTTAGTGAAATCTTTTTAAAATTGGTCATATTCAAAAAGCTTGCTTCATTGATTTGTGTAATATTTCCGTCGGCAAAGCATTACCCCGTATAACTTCATCTCCAACAAATTCCGAGCTTTTATACAAAAGTGGGTTTGAATTTATTTTGCATAATTTTTTAACTGAAATACTTTTGTAATCAGGTTTCGTGCTCATGTCAATACTAAAATTGGTGACAAGCACAAATAATTCTTTGTTTGCAATGATACCAATTGTCATTTAAGTAATTTCAAAGACATGTCGAGATATTCTAACCTTAAACCAATTTAGTGTGGGAGTTCTTATTGCATTTATTTTTTTTTGTAAGATTGAAATTTGTTTTAATATAAGTTAAAGTTGTCAACAATGTTTTTCATAAGATGAAATATGTTTAAAGTTTATAACTTTATTTTTTTTAAAGAAATTCGATGCAAAATCAATTTTTCCCCATCTTCAGTAGTGTTTTTTAGATTTTTATTTTTTGTGAAAAAGTTAATTTAATTCTTCTAAGACTTACACCAGATGTAAAAAAACGGTTTTCTTCGTTTCATTTAAATATTTTTGAAGTTAAATAATTTTTCATTCGTAAAATATTCGAAGTGCCAAGTTTTTGTTTCATACTTATAAAAACAACAGTCGTATGACGTCACAATGTTTAGTATAATATTGAATTCAAGTCGATAACGTTATTGGTTAGAGATATATTTGGAGTCAGCCATATTGTTTACTTTTCTATTAATTGAGTAAACAAAATCAGCCATCCTGAATTTGTTGAAAGTTCTCTCTCCATATTTAAATCCCATACCTATACATATCTCTCATTGTTATTGAAATGTGAGAAGGAAAAAGTTATTCCGAACTTACGCACAAACACAAATCCAGCTGATATAATGTACATATATCCTAAAACTATTTATTTAGATTCTAGGAAACGTCAAGAAATGTAAAAATATTTGTTTCGACAAATGTAGTAGAATAAAAATACATACGCCCAAGTGAACCAAATAGCTTTAATTTTAGTGCAGAGCATTTCATTGAAAAATAATTCAGGCCAAACCCTGAGTTAATTTGGGGTTAACTTTAACCTCCAAATTAATACAACAAATTTTGCTAAATTCTGCCTTCTCAATCTTGAGGTATTGACTAGTTACATAGATCTTATTAGTTTGAATGATTTTCTTACATGTGTCTAGTTAATTTTATTTTTGCACAGATGAACTTCAGTTTCATAAAATATAGCATGACATATATCTTCTTAAAATTCAGAATTTTTATAAAAGTTAACAAGAAAAGTTTGAATATCATTCGACTGAAGTTTTTACTCAAAAAAATGACTCAGAGGTCTTTCTCATGTCAAAAATAATAGTAATATAAATGACCCTTACAGTGAGAGCATAACTTGGAAATATTTTATCTTGTTTCTCATACCAAGCCGATTGTCGGTTAATGTCTTCGATTAGTTTAAATTTCAATAATTTTATGCCACAAAACCAACTTATCCGTCAAGTACTAAGTTCAGAAATAAACAAAAAAGTGAAGTACTTTTTTCTTTTACTATACGCTTGTACTTGAATTCAATATCTACAAATAAAATATTGTAAATCTTGAAACTCAATCAAAAAATATTTAAATTTTCCAAGATCATGTCGCACACGCAAACTTTTTCATTCCTCACACTTTCAGCTTATTATGCGAGTCCATATACGCTTATATAATTTTAAGTTTGAATCATAACTCTTTTCCACCGGAATAACATAAATTCAAAATTACACAATCTACACTACAAAAGAAAAATGCAAAACTATCAAAACCAAATTTGTATATTTACCCTATAAATGTTAATGAACCATTTAAATCGAAACCTAGCGCCATCTGACTTGAAGTAAGAACCCCTGCTATTCCCCCGCTGCAGCAATGTAAACTATAAAAATGCAAAATATCGAATTTATTTTTTAATTCGTATTTAATTAAAGTGCGTTACGTCAATAATGAGACAAAACTATAAAAAAAAGTAAAAAGATTTACTTAAAGGGGCCCGAAAAATCAAACCTATTTACGATACAAATGGCTGGCAAAATGTTTAAAACAAAAAGCCCACAAAGAATTAATTTAAAACGCGAAAATGAAATTAAAGAAAAATAAAAAGCTTAAGCGACCGGCATCGGTATCGGGATCGGCAACGACGACGAAGACAACGAGCGACGGTGGCGATTGAAGAACGTTCTATGAATTTTAAGCAGACGTCCAGTCGCCCATTTTGAGAGGGGGTACACTGTACACGACACACTACACACGCCGCATCACATGGTCGGATTCTTATAAAATCTAACGTCCACCATCGATCAGATATCATTTGTCTGGTGGAAACTTACCGAAGAAGTAAAGTTTAGCTCCGATCCTTAAGTTCGTCAAAGTAAATTCAAATTTTTAAACGTTAACGAAAATCCAGTGTCCACATTATCTTTCCCTTTTTCGACTCGAATCCTGTGGATACTTTTTTTCTGTTTAACCCGCGCAAAAAAGGATAATTATCGTGAAAATGAAGTTCGGTGCCGTAGCTGCAGTGCTGCTTGTCAGTCTTATTGCCTCTTCCATGGCTGTTCCTGCTCATAAAAGTAAATTCCAACATGGTTCAAAACAAAACTATGTTACGACTAATTAATTTGTTTTCTTAATCAGGGATGGCCTATTACCACCAGCAACCCTCCTATTACTACCAAGCCCAGATGCTGCCACAGCGAATGATGTATGTGCAACAATCTTCTCCACTCACCCACGCTCGTTCGACAGCTTTCGTAGCTGGTGACTCCGTCAGTGCTGGCTCAGTTCTGAAAGGTGAGTTTTTAAAAAGTAATTTTTTTATAACTTAATGAACGATCTTGTTTTATTTTTAAGATTGCATTCATCCAGAAGATGTAGCCAGTGTTGAACAACAAGCCGCTGAAGCTTCCCTTGACCAAGGTTACCCAGCAGCTGGTGGACAAGTTTCGGCCGAATTCGAAGGAACCTTTGCTGATGGTTATGCTCCTGCCCCTCAAGAACCCCAAGTGCCTGAACTTCCCCAAGCTCCAGCTGTAGAAAACCAAGTCTTGGAAGATGCTCCAGCTCCAGTCGTCCCAGAAGCTGCTCCAGCAGCTGCTGATCTCCCAAGTGACAACGAGGCTAAGGTTCCACGTGAGTACAACTTTGAAAAGCCAGCTGAAACTGAGCCAGAACAGCCAGCTGTTGATTCTCAAGTTGCCGAAGAAGCTGTTCCTGAAGCAGTTCCAGCTGTCCCAGAAGTTCCAGAAGTCCCAGAAATCCCATCAGCTAACCCCGAACAAGCCCCCGAAGCACCAGAAGCTCCAGCAGCTCCTGAAGTTCCAGAAGCCCCCGTTGCCGCTGCTCCAGCTGAAGTTCCACTTGCTGCCGCACCAGCTCCAGTTGTCCCAGTTGCTGCCCCAGCCGCCACTCCAGTAGCCCCACCAAAACGTTACCTTCCACCCAGGAAGAAGGTCATCGTCAAGCTCGACGAACAAAGTGAGGCCGCTGCCGATGATGATGACGATGATGTTGACTCCTACCGTCCAGCTCGCATCCCAAATGCCCGTCGTCCAATTAAGGGTAATGCCAGCAAAGCACCAGCCAAGCCAGCAGCTAAGGCACCTTTGCCTGTTGGTTCTTTCTTCCCAATTAACTTTGGAGGCACCAGTGGTGGAGCCATTGCTATTGCCAACAGTTTTAGCACCGGTGAGGGTGGTTCAGCCACAAGTCATGCCATCGCTTATGGAAGTCCAGAAGCTGCTAGAGCCAAGGCCCTTCCAGCACGTCGTCATTAAATGGTATGGTAAAAAATAAAAGCACTAGAGACATTTTTTAAAGTTTTAAAAAGCCCGAGAGAGAGAGAGAGAGAAGAACATCACGCAAATGCAACGACTTTGTGCGTTTTTAACACCCAATTAGGACAAACATTAATTTCTTGTTTTATTTTTGTTTAGTTTTTGTTTTAGTTTTTTTTTATTAAGAATATTTGAGTCCTTTTTATGAGTTTTTTTAATGTTTATTTTGAAATTGTAGTTCAATTTATTACCGAATAGCAGTGTTTTTTGCTGCACAAAGAAGAGAAAATAAAAGAAACCGATTTTATCCAAAAATAATAAAACATCTTTCATTTCATTTTTTACTCATTATGTTTAAAAGGAAATTTTAAATACAATTTCTTTAATGTAATAGAATAAAAGGAAACAATGAAACAGCATCTCACTTCGGTTTTTGGGAACTAATCGGCAGCGTTTTAGATGTAAGTAATTAATAAAAAACCTTATACCACGAATGGGACACACGTGTGTCCTCGTTAATAATTTAATAGATCAAAATATACGATTTGGAAAAATTACAAAATAATAAACATAAATTTACACATTTTCTAAGTTGCTCAAATATACACTGAAAAATTATTATTATGACAAAAATTTGACAACTTTGGAATATTTTTATATGTAACACTTGTAGAAAAATTTTAAAGCAAATTACATTATTTATTTATTATTTTAAATTTAGAATCGAATAATTCATTGAGTAGTTTAACTTGAGTAAACTTTTTTATTTAAAGGATTAAGTTGTCTTTATTCTTTTGTGTTAAAAAAAAACACATTCAAAATTAATATTTGTTGCTAATTTCAAATCCGACCATCGATTTTTGCTGTCTGCTCAAGTTTTAAAAATACCATCAGTTTTAATTATGTTTAGTTTACAGGTTGCACCATCTGTACCTTATTTTTACATTGAATAACTCCTACAATTTAAGCCGTTTTTGACATATAAACACAATTCCAAATCGTCATGAGTCGATACACACCGATAGAATTTGCTAAAATCGTAGTGCCTTACATTAACAACGGTCCTTGAATTGTGAAAATTTACAGTGCTTATCGTACAAAAATTAATTTACGAATTTGTAATTTTGAGCACTTAGAATACATATCGGTACCAGGTCATTCTTTGTTCCAATCTGATAAAACAGTTCATCTTTTTCCAAGATCAAACCTATAACATTTTAGGGATCACCACGGCCTCCTTCGACTTATGATATACGGAAACTCTTACAGAAGTGTCTAAGGACACAGAACTTTTTGTCACATGTTTTTAACATTTTTTCTGCCAGTTGTTATAGATTTTCCTTAGCAGATTGACGATTTTGTTTGCACTACTAAATTTTGTAAGCACATTTGGCAAGGCAGTTTGGACATATGTCTTTTCATGCTTCTTCAGCAACAGCGCAAATTCTCTACAAGTATATGAGCTTCCATGTCTTTATGTTGCCGAAAGGTGTGCAATGCAGCTACAAATACTTCATCTACATTTCGTTGTTACATATTCGGAAAAACTTCAAAAAGTTTCAACAACTTATAATCTACAGAACCAGAGAATCCAAAGACTTTGAGGATAAGGTTTTTCGAATTTCTGGTGCATCTTTCGTACAAACGTAAAGAGGAAGCGTATAAAGGACGCGTTACAGACAAAAGTGAACAGGACCAAGTGACAAATACAAAAAGGGTTCCACAATAAATTGAGCTTACTGGTGGACATTCCAAAAGCTGCCTATGGCAACATCTTTCGTAGAATTTTTAATAACCAAGAAAAAGCAGATTCCATTACAAGCATGGATTTACCAAACTGGTTAACAAATTCAAAATTATATTAGAAGTCTTATCCTCTGGTTATGAAATAGATCTTCAAAAATTCACAAAATTCACAACAGATACTGCTAAATAGTATTTTTAATTATATCAATGGCAACCTATGTGTCCAACAGTACATACAATTTTAATCCACTCTTCTTGTGTCATATCGCATGCATTGTTGCCAATCGGCCAGTTGTCTAAAGAAGCCGCAGATGCTAGAAATTAGCATTTCCGCTAATACAGGGAACACTTTTCGCGAAAATTCTCCAGGACGGCGCGGCGGCATGCAACGAGGATGTGATTCTTTTGACGTCAGACCCTTACCTCAGTAGCTTGAGGACAAAAAGCTCATCTCTTTACTTCTCAAATTTTTCAAATTTTGGATTAAAGGGTTACAGTCGTGATTAAGATTAGTTACCTGGTTTCTGAGAAAAAAGAATCTTTCAGTTTTTTTTTAATTTCTTACAAACTAAATATTATATATTTTGAAATGAGTCTTTTAGTATTTGGCTAAAAATATATCATATATTGCAACATTTTATAAAAAATCAATTAAAAAAAAAACGAAAAAAAAAAAACAAACATTTCATTTTTAAAACTGAATATCTCAAAAATTATTTATTGAATCAACAACTTGAATCAAAAACCAAAAATAAAGAATACAATATTAGCTTTAAAAAGTTATAGTACAGTGTTGTACATGCCTTTGTTGATTTAATATATTTTTTTCGCCCGCCTAATCAGCAGGTAAGTAAGTAAGCACTTAAATGGATTTTACTGTACCAACAAAGGAAATGTTATCGTTCCAATTACCTTTTTAAGTCATTTGGTACCTATTAGATGTGAAAAATATGTCCACATATTTTTGGCCAGGTTTTAGATCAGACAATGCATTCTTTATCATATGCACTGCCTGAAGTACCATATGCAAGTCTAACACTGATCTAAATTAAAGGGTGATTTTTTAGCTATTATCTTTTTGGAAACACTGGTTTAAACAGCTGACGCACGTTTTGTTTTTTGTTTCACAGTCAAACATCATCAGTTTGGTCTATAATTTAACCATGAATCGTCTAACAAACGAACAACGCTTGCAAATTATTGAATTTTATTATCAAAATGCGTGCTTTGTTAAGAAAGTTCATCGCGCGCTTCTTCCATTTTATGGTCAGTTTAATCGACCCACTGAAGTGGCTATTCGGGCTATTGTGACTTAATTTCGCACCAAATTTACATTGTTGGACATTAAACCACCAACACGCTTACGTAGAGTGTGATATGAAGAAAATATCGCAGCTGTATGGGCCAGTGTTAATGATGATGATGACCATCAATTATCTATTCGTCGCCGTTCGCAACAATTGGGCCTCTGTTACTCAACAACATGGAAAATTTTGCGGAAGGATTTAGGTGTGATGCCTTTAAAAATACAGCTGGTGCAAGAATTGAAGCTGAACGACCTACTGCAATGTAAAATTGTTGGTGAATGGGCTCTTGGAAAATTGGCCGAAGATCCACTTTTCTACCGAAAAATTGTGTTCAGCGACGAAGCGCATTGGGTAAATAAATAAGCAGAATTGTCGATTTTGGAGTGAATATCAGCCAGAAGCATTGCAAGAGCTACCAATGCATCCAAAAAAGTCACAGTTTGGTGCGGTTTATGGGCTGGTGGCATCATTTGACCGTAACGTAACTGTGAATGGTGAGCGCTACCGTGAGATGATATCCAACTTTTTTTGCCCGAAATGTAAGAGTTTGACTTGGATTATATGTGGTTTTAACAAGACGGTGCCACATGCCACACAGAACGCGCAATAATGGACTTATTGAGAGGCGAGTTCGGTGAACAATTTATTTCACGTTCGGGACCGGCCAATTGGCCGCCTAGATCTTGCGATTTAACGCCTTGAGACTATTTTTTGTGGGGCTATGTTAAAGCTCATGTCTATACAGACAAGCCGGCTTCAATTTACGCATTGGAAGACAACATTGAAGCATTTATTCGTGAGATACCGGCCGAAATGTTGGAAAGAGTATGCCAAAATTGGACTAAGCGGATGGACCATTTGAGCGCAGTCAAGGTCAACATTTGCATGAAATAATCTTCAAACATTAAATTATATGGACCGTACTATCGATTCAAATAAAGATGTTATAAATTTTTTTGAATTTTATGTTTTTTTTTGAAAAACTTTCTTATAGCTTTTAAAAAATCACCCTTTGTTATAAAAAAAATAATAACTGGCATATGAATAGGTTTTTGCTAAATTTGACAATGTTCACTTAAAGTGTTTTGTTTCTTGTGAAAGTGACACTTTCGTTAAACTAATGGCTAATTGAAAAACATAATTAACGTTTTATATCTATTAACTTAATATAAAAGCTTTGAATCTCTCAAAAACTGAACTGAAAAGAGATTCTGCAACGTGTAGTTTAGTGTAGTGTAGTGCCACACTAAAGTTCCTTCCCAACTTATTTGTTTACCTTAATTTGTTTTTATTAAATTTTTAGAGAAACTATGGACTTTAATGCACAAGCACAAACAATTTTTTTCTCTAAAAATTGTTAGTTTTTTTGACTCTTACAAGGTGAAAATATTTTCAAAAGGTTCACTTCAAACAGTATTTTTTTAGATTTGGTGTTGACTCACGAAAAAAATACGTAAAACAAAAAACAGAAAATTCTTCATAACAGATTCTGTTTTATTTTCCTGCGAAAAAAGATTACATTTTCTTGGTTTTTGCATCTATATTTTTGTAGCGTTTTTCGCATTTATAGAAATGCCGACAAAGACAGAATAGATTATTTTTGGAAAAAAGCTACGTTTCGATAAAAGAAGTCTTGTCCTTACTTAAAGAAAACGTGATATCAACATCTGATATCCGTAATTTCTCAGATAGTCAGGGCGCTATCAAATCTCTGGACTCTGTCTCTACAAACTCTATAACAGTCCATAACTGTCGATCATCTGTAATGGAGATGGCAAAACAGTTTAATATTCACCTTTGCTGGGTGCCGGGCCATAGAGACATTCCAGGTAACTGTGAGGCAGATGAACTCGCCAGGAACGGTATAGTGCAGCCCATCCTACCACGTTTGCCAAATACTGGCATACCAATCGCTACTTGTAAACTGTTGCTAATGCAAGACGCTATGAAGAAGGCAAACACCAGGTGGAACAACATCACCATGTGTCAGGTCACAAAAAACATCTGGCCAACACTAGATCAAGCGATCAAGGTATTTGCTATCTCTAAGCAGATCGAATATAAGCTCGATAATAGGTGTCATAACCCGGCAATGTCTAATAGGACTTTTGCAGAAGCTGTACGGATGGGGAAGAGGAGGAAACAGTTCTTCACCTTCTCTGTACATGCCCTGCTCTAGCTCAAAAACGCAAGAATTACCTAGGAGAATTCTTCTTTAACGATCTAAACGATCTTAATCATATCAGCATAATCAGCCTCGTAAGGGACTCAAACTGGGTCCATTGAGCTAAGAAGGAAGCCTCAAGATTCATGTGGTATCACAATGAGCCATTAAATTGGCCTAAGTGTGTCCGATTCCATCATGGACAGCCACTTTAACCTAACCTAACCTACGTTTCAACACAATTTCTAACATTTCTGCGTAAAATGCATCAAAAGCCCTCTAAACTATTGTATTTCAACTCTTAAATATGGCATATTTAGAATCTTATTGGAATATTGGAATGCTTTCATATGTAGGGAGTCATCCAAATTATCTTGCTAGACAACAGTGTTCTTAAAATAATCTATTAACTAAAGTTGTCACTGGAGTCCTTTAAATCTGTAAATGTAAGGTTAAGAAACACATTATGTTATTTCAATTCAGTCAGGCTCCTTTAGAAATTAAAAGGAGCATTTTTAAGCGGTGCTCAAAAACTCATCTTTATGTTAAGTGTCTGATTGAAAGTCTGGATCCGCCCTTCGACTATTAGTTGGATTACTTAAAGGGAGGAATGCAACCACCTATATTTCCATTAGAATAACTATAAAAAGGTTAAAATTAAAGACATTACGACTTCTTTTAAATCTGTCCATCGAAATACTTTAGTAAGTTACTGGATCACCAGTCCATGAGATTGCAATTATAAAGCCATAGACTTGGAATATAAGTTTTTAGGGTAAAGGGTAAGAAAAAATGTTGAATTTGAGACACCTTGAAGAGACAATAGTAGAAGGCTGTTATGGGAGAAAAGTTGTTGTGGTAGATTCATTTAATTCTTCTATCGCCTTTTTAAGCTTTTTTTGGTTTTTAGGTCCTTTGTGAAAATCATTCTTAGGGTCTCCGAAAAAAATACAGCAAGATTTAATTTTCGTATAGGACGCTTTCCCTCTACACCCCTTGAAACATTTTAAAATCGTCACTTTACTTATTGAAAGTCATACATTTGAACCCGTGCAGATATCATTCAAAAATAAACTATAAGGACTTAATTATGGACAGGCTTTTAGTCGGCTGATAATACATTACTTCTATAGAATTAATTTAAGTAAAATAGCAATCCCATGGGCACTGTTCTTTGCGAGGAACTGACAAATTCTCCAAGAGAAATGTGTGTCATGAAAAGTGTTTCTAAAACTAGACGTTCGCATTTGGCATACAAAACTGAAGGTCTTTTCCATCCCTGACGTTATTCGCACAAAGGATAATGGTTGAGTGTTTTAAGGCACTAGGCCCAGGTTCTCTACCGGCACCACCTTATTCTTTATAATATGGTATTGATTACTTTATCAAATTTTTATGAACAAATACAATCATCAATCTGTCGTGGAATATTTTTTAAATGAAACAAAAATCACTTTGTCAAATTTTAAATATTCTAAATCATATGGTTTAATAACCTTGTTTTGGTAATAATTTTCCTCTGACAGATTATTGGTATCTTACAAGTTGTTTTGCAATTTTCAAACACAAACAACAAACCTATAAAATGTCCTCTTATCGTAAAATGTTATACGTGACAAATTCTCAAACAAATCAGCAAGGGGTGAAAAAAATAAACAAAATAAACAAAACCACTTAACTGATTTAACTTATTTTGATAAAAGATTATTGCATCATGACTTTCAAATTAGATCATAAAAAATGTGAATTTTGAATTTTACGTTAACTATATACAAAAACACATGTTTCAAATCACGTTTTTTTCTTAAATGCTTTTTTTGCACATCGTTTCGGTAAATTTTGTATTTTGGAGTACAGATTAGCCGCTTTAATGTCCTTGTTGTCTGTGCGTGTGTTACCTTGTAGAAGGCGAAGTTTTCAATTAATTCAAATTTATTTTAAAACAATCGTCACTTTTTACTCAAATGATACCAAAACAAAGAATAAACAAAATTAAATCTCTCTATAATAGGATAATAAAAATGGGCACCAACCAAATTATATCCAATGTAATTGATTGTTCGGTTTGACATTTTTATTACCTGCTCCAAAGTGATTTATGACGAACAAAAGTCGGCATAAAGGCTTTCAAGTTTGAGGTGGTTGTTATTCTCGTGTAAACCCTTTTTATGTTTGCCTCAGTCATACTTTGTATGGCTTTAATGTCTTAATTTTTAATTTAAACAAAAGAGCTGTGGTGCAAACCTTTTTTTTTTAAATTCATTCCTTCTTTTGAAAATTCCGCTTTGTTTTTGCAAAATTGGAACCTATTTTAAATAAATCATTAAATATTATATAAATTGTTATTACAAAAATTAGGTCAAGAAGGATTTGAGACACTTTAAGGAAACAATATAAAAGTAAAGCAATCCTCTGAAAAAAGAAAACGTTATGAATTCTTTATACAGAACCATCATATTTTAATACTACCACAATTATTTTAGAAAACCTTTAATTTTTATATTTTTAATACTCAAATCAAGTATCTTAATATTAAACCATACAATCCTGGCCTTGCAATGATTCTCGCAATCACCTTTATTCATGAAAAAATCTAAATATTCACAACTATGTATTTCTTTTACCCAATCCATTATTTATTACTCCTGAGTTATAAAGGAGTCATCAGAGAGTTTTCTATCTTTATTCTTTAAACCCCTATAAGGAAACATTAAATTTGTGTTGCATAGTGACGTCCTCTCTTAAATAATCTGCATCTTTTATAGTTCATTTAAACATAAATCTCAATTTGGGTGCAACTTATAAATACGAGTATACCCATCTAACAACCAACACCTCAAAATTTAAAACAACTTTTTTTTTTCAATCTCTCTCAACAATACCAAACTCAATCAACTGGGACACGCCATAGACTTTATAATGACTAATATCGCCTTAAAATTGTATGTACTCGTATATATGTATATTTAAATTTACCCTGCTCTTCGTAATGATTTTATTGTCCATTCTGGTGAGCAAAGAGAACGTTCTTTGAATGTTAAATAGCCTTTTTGGTGGGGGCGCACCAGCAGTTGGGCCAGATTCTTATAAAATCTAATGTTCGCCCCAAGTTGGCTATCACTTGTTCCGTGGAAACTTAACAAAGAAGTCAAGTTTAGCTCTGATAAAGCAAGTTTAAGAGAAAAAAAAAACTAAGTTGCAAAAACCAACAAGTGGTCAACCATTTGGATACTTTTTAATTTAATTTAAATATTTGTTGCCCATTATATACACAAAAGGATATAGTCATGCAGTTCGTTACAATTGCCACTTTGTTGTTTGCAAGCTTCATCGTTTCTTCGGTGGCTTTGCCTGCTAGTAAGAATTTTACAAAAGGATTGCAAAGGATCGATTGCAATTGTATTATTTTACTTCTTCTACCACAGACTACTACTTACAATCCCGTGCTTCACCACAACGATTGATGTACATGCAGTATGTCCAGCAGCCATCTGTGTCGAGGACTAGTGGACGCTTGACAAATGCCGCAGCTGCATTCGTTGCTGGGGACACCGTTGCCACAGGAACTTATGTCAAAGGTATTCAATTCGAAGGTATTTTTATTTTATTTATTCATGTGTTGAAATATCAGATGACAGAAGTGCAGAACAACAAGCCGCTCCATCAGATTCAGTCCTTGATAATACTGGAGCCAATGCAGCACAATCGGTAGCTGAAGCCTACCCTGATGAATATCCACAAAACGATGAAGTTCCACAAGTTGCCAACGATGAGGTTCCAGCTCCAGTTGCTGAAGAAGAAATCCCACTTCAAGACGAAACTGCACCACAAAACGAAGCTGTTCCAGAAGCCAGCCCAGAACCAGCTGCTGACGCTCCAGCCCCAGAACCTGCATCAGCCGCTGTAGAACTTGAAGATGAAGTTGAAAACGACGAGGATAACGAGGCCAGTGATGATGATAGCGATTATGTGCCAAATAACTCTCGTCGGGGTCCAGCTGCAAGAGCACCTGAATCAGCACCAGCACCAACTGGAAGCTTTTTCTCTGTAGATTTTGGTGGTGCCACTGGTGGAGCTTATGCCATTTCAAATAGCTATAGCACCGGTTCAAATGGTTCATCCAAGAGTCAAGCTGTTGCTTTTGGTAATCCAGAGGATGCTAGGTTAAAGAGTGCCCCTAGTCGTCGTCGTCATTAGAGATTTATAATTTTTATTGATGCATCGAAAGTGGAACATATAGGCAATCGTAGTAATTTTAAGAAAAAATATTAAATGCGAATGGAATAATAAATTTGAAAAAGAAAATTATAAATAAATGATTTTATTTTAAAAA
This sequence comes from Eupeodes luniger, assembly GCA_951509635.1. Lineage (NCBI taxonomy): Eukaryota > Metazoa > Arthropoda > Insecta > Diptera > Syrphidae > Eupeodes > Eupeodes luniger. Next base: position 6,868,306 of record OX608073.1, read on the forward strand.
ATAACCAACAAGGATAAGAGAATTAGAATAAGGGTACAAATTTAGGATCGCTTTATACTCCAGTGTGTAAATTATTACATTGGTCGGAAAAACTTTTTTAAAGGATTGAGTTGTCTCCTAAATTCGAATCTCAGCTTATAATTTATCCATCACATCAGGTTTTAAAAATATGCTTCTTTAAAAATGTTAACAACAACCAAAAGCGATGTTTTCAAGGATAAGGTAAAACACAGCACAGTTTTTAGCACTATAAATCCTTGTCTTCTAGATATACTTAGTCTAAATCATTTTATGATAGTATCTTGCTTAGTTTCTGAAAATTCTCATAAGTCTTATGATTGATTATGAAATTTTGAGGATCCTTGAATTTAATTCTTTCATGGTTTTGATAAATGGGTTTTGTGGTTAATTTTTAGTACTGGTTCCGAATCTTAACTTCGATTTTAACTATCTGCTCAAATTTTAAAAACACCCGTTTTGAACACAATTTTCAAAAACTTTCAATACATTTTAAAATATGATGTGATAACCTTCTTCAGACGACGGATTCGCTTGCCATGTATTTTTCTTTCAACATTCGTTTTAGGTGAAATCTAACAGCTTATGAAGATTTTGAAATTGTTATGAAATATTATAAACATTTAAACTGAATATTGAAAATAGGACATAAAGATTTGGAAAACCAATACGAATTTTATTGAAGACAAAACTATTTCATGAATTTAGATAGCCTCACCAAGCCTTATCTGTTTTTAACTTCCCATAGGAAGTTATTGTAATCGGTCCGATTTGTCAAATTGAAAATTTTGACATTTCTCGACGTTTCAAGGTACCTAAAGTCAAAATAAAAGATTTTTAGAGAGATGTCTGTGAGTTCGAACGTTTTTTCATCGTTCATAGCTCAAGAACCAGTAGAGATATCGACTTCAAATAAAGTTATACAGATAATAATGCAGAAAGATGCAGAAAGGGCCCTCAAGAAAATTGAGTGGGAGGTTTTTTTACCACAGCAATTTTAAAAAAGGTGAACACTTTGGTTAACCCTAAATATCTCACGAATCAATAACGCTAGAGACTTGAATTAAATTTTATATTATATATTGTAACGTGATACCAAACAAATATATTTTTGGAAAAAAATCCAATTAACGGTTTGAAAAAAAAAAAAAAAAAACTGGAAAAAAGATATATGTCACCTCGAAAGTTTTATGAAAAAAAATGATTTTATCTTTAAAATAATTTTGTACAACGAAAAAAACGTTTTCAACATCTGGTAAAATTTTGAGAAAAATCGAATTTACAGTTTTTTTACAAAAAATAAAAACCTAAAAAAAAAATAACAAAAGTTGGTAAAATTTGATTTTCCACTCAAATGTCTTTTCAAAAATTTGAGGTTATGGCTTCAAACTAATTTTTTCTTATAAAAAATATTGTTTTCAACATTCGGAAAAATTTTCAGAAAAACCGAATTGACAGTTTTTTTACAAAAAATAAAAACCTAAAAATAAATAATACTAAAACTTGGTAAAAATTTACTTCCGACTAAAATAGCTTTTAAAAAATAAAAAATATTGGCTTCAAACTTATTTTATTTCACAGAAAATATTGTTTTCGATATTCATTAATTTTTTTATGAAAATCCAACAGTCCGTTTTTTCATAAAAAATAAAATCTACGAAAAATAGTACGCAAATTTGGTAAAAATTGATGTTCGGTTCTCGATATCTCTAAAATTAATTTCATTCATCCAATTTGTATTTGTTTATATAAGAAATAAAAAAATTTAAGAAATGCTACTAAAATTGGTAAAAATTTGTTTTCGACTAAAAATCTCGTTTACAAAAATTGATTTTGAAATCAAACTATTTCATCAAATGCGAAATATTGTTGGTAATTTTTAAATTTGTAAGAATAATTGAACTGACGACTTTTTAAACAAATCACGAAAACCTTCAAACTTTCAAGCAAGACAAATCGACAATCGACCCTATAAAGTCGGAAATATAATTAAATACCCTTTCATATTACGCCAAAACAAAGTAAATAACAGATGAAGGTACATATCTTGACCCTTACTTAAGAATTAACATCTCAAATGCAGGCAGGTTGGGCTAACTATTATTGAGGCAACGATATGCTTTTAGACAGATAATTTAAAAACCTTTCATTTGAAACAAAAACCGACTAACAAATACATTTGATCAATTTTCTACACTTGCCAAATATGTATTATTTCAAGGCAACCCCGGGTTCTGCCAAGTCTTTGTTTGGCAACCCTATATTGTTTGAAATAGTATTCAAGACCTTTTTTTATTTGATTCTAAATAGCGATAAGCCCTGGTAGCTAACGCTTTATTAAATTATTGTTAGTTATAATAATAATAATAATTATTATTTGATACCAAAATCAATCAAAAATATTTAATCCGCAGACCCACCTCTTGAAGCTAGGAAACCTTTCAATAGGGCCAGGATACAAATAGACAACGTTATTTTTTTTCATCCATATGTCATGGTTTTTTATTACATACCCGACTTTTGTAAATAACAAATGAATTTAAAACTGCAATCTTAAATAAAATAATAAATATAAATTAGGTGGTGCAACAGTCAGGGATGGAGGGGGCCTAAAATTTGTATGCCGAATCCGAACGGCTTATTTGAGAAAGCGCTTTTTATCACAAAAATTACTATTGGAGGATTTGTCTATTTCTCGAAAGAAGCAGTACCCATAAAAAAGACTTTAGGATGTACATACACGCAGGGGCTGAATCGAAGACCTCTGCCACCCAAGATAGTCCTACACACTTACCACGCGCCACTTCCCAAATTAATATGAGGGTACAGATATTCCTTCTACCTTAGACTATAAGCTACATTCATCCTTAGTCGAGCCATAGAGAAATAAAAAACTCAATAATCTTTTCAAACCTTCTAGGCTCTTGTGGCTGATAAATATTTTAAGAAACTGTCTCTCTTGGCCCAATAAGAAAAATGGAACCAAATCATGGGAGTGCAGAATTCTTTTCACTTAACTGGAAGACTTCATGACCAAAAATTCTACCCTAGTTCACGAAAATAAAGTTTCAAGTTCATTAAGAGAAAGGGACGTTTTGGAAGTGAATGGAAATCGCGAGTGATAAAAATCAGTTTTTATTAAAATTTCAAATGGGTCAAATTTTGGGACCCAAATAATTATTAGATGTTGTCGAGTCGATGGGATTATTCAGAAACCAGTTCACGGAACTTGAAACTTTATGGGATTGAAGGAGTTAAGAGCACTAACTGTTGAAGCTTTCAGAAATTGAGTAGCAAGTGAGAGATCAGAAGGAGAATATATCCCCGGCCATGGTTAGAACTAAGATCAGCGTTACCTTTGTTACTCTTTAGAGTCATTTTGACTTTTTTTAAACGTTGGGACTCCGGGACTCCTATTTTTTATTTATCTCGTGAATAATTCCGTCAATGTGACGCAGAAATTTCAGTTCACTGTCATATGAAATGCCGAGATCCCTTATGTTTTCTACTATTATGTATGAGATGATTGTGAAGATAGTAATGACGGGGAGCTGTTTTAATGCGTTTACGCGAAAAGGTCATTGTCTGGCACTTGCTAATGTTAAGCTCTAAGCAATTTTTATTACCTCAGATTGAGAAATTGTCGAGATCTGTTTGGAGGAGAGATACGCCTTCATGAGTTGCAATGGTTTTAAAAAATTTCGTATCATATCGGCCGGCGTAAAGAGCTATTTGACAATGTTTAATGACCATGTCAATGCCATTAATTGTAAGGATAAAGAGGAGAGGGCCAAAATGACTACCTTGGGGAACACCTGAAGTGGCTAAAATAGGATTGGAACGAGCGGATCTAATTCGGAAATAATATCAATCAAGAAGTAATACATTTCAGGAAAAGAGATTCAAAACCAGGTCCGTAAAGCTGGAAACACCGCAATCGAATTTCGAAATTCTAATGATGCAGAAATTTAGGGATCTTTTTGTGCTAATTTAGTGCTCTAATCCCGACTTGGTTCAAAAATCCATTTCCCCTCAAACTTGTGATGTTCCCAGCTTCCAGTCAAGCTGGAAACACCACACCTTTAGGTTCATAATTTCAAAAAACTGATGATGATTGAATTTAGGGCTCTTTTTGGGCTTCTAAGTAAGTGAAACCTAATTTGGTATCTCAAGCCCTTACCCCCTTAATCACGTCGCAAAGTTGAAATTTTTGGAGACTTTCTCTAAACCAAACAAATTCTAATTTGATTAGTTGAATTTTGAATTCCGATGAAGGTTAATTTGATTTCAAAAAAGAAATTTATTGAACAGTTTTGTTTAAATATAATTGGTTGATATAAAAATCTCCAAAATAAAAGAAGAGTAAATATAAATGAGTTAAGCCTGTGGAGCTCAGTTTGCTGGCAGTGACGTCATCACAAACTAATTTTTACCCTGTAAAACACAAACCAGTGGGAATAAAAACACGAAACTGGTATTTTTGTTTGCAAATTACCTTATCTTTAATGAAATGGTATTTTTTTTTTAAACCACGGGTACAGAATTTCTCCGCAGAAATTTTATTTTGAGTTTCAAATTTAAAAATTGCTCAAATTTCCCCATCATTAGATTTTTAAAATTTTGTTTGACTTAGAAAGTCTCCAAAAATTTCAACTTTGCGTTTGATTAAGGGGGTAAGGGCTTGAGATACCAAATTGGGTTTTACTAACTTAGGAGCCCAAAAATAGCCCTAAATTCCCTCATCATCAGTTTTTTGAGATTATGAACCTAAAGATGTGGTGTTTCAAGCTTAACGTCAAGCTGATAACACCACAAGTTTGAGGGGGAAGGGATTTTTGAACCAAGTCGGGATTAGAGCACTAAATTTGCACAAAAAGAGCCCTAAATTTCTGCATCATTAGAATTCGAAATTCAATTGTGGTGTTTTCAGCTTTACGGACCTTTCGAAACCTAAGGATAAGAGTTTGAAGACTCCACAAGGTTTGTGTTGGTAGATCTTACCGGGCTAAGCTGGGGTAATTAGAGATCTGTAACGGAAGCTGAGGAGTTCATATAAAATGCTTTCAAACATTTTTGGGATATGAGAAAGTTTAGCGATTGTTCGAAGGTTTATCACCTCCTCTTTCGGTCCCTTCTTGTGAATTGAAGTTATAAAATATGTTTTTCATATTTTAGGAAATGTTCCTTGAGATAACGATAAATGAAAAATTTTAGATAGAGGAGTTGAAAGAGAAGATTAACTTTTGTTTAGGAAAATGGCAGGAAAACCATAAAGGTTGAGTAAATCTGTATTCAATGGCTGATGGAGAGGTGCAATCGGGTAAGAAATTGACCTAACGGAAAATTCGGTAAATACTCAAAATAGTTCCGATCTGGTGTAAAAAAATCTCGTTAGAATGAATTTTTAAAATATAATGCAAAGTAATTAGCTATTGTTATATTATCATTGGAGGTTTCATTATTGAAGGACTATGAGTATGGGTACCCATCTGACCTTCTTTTGTGATTAACGAACTAAAAGAAAACTTTGGGATCGTTGATAAGGTTAGCTTGAGTTTTATGTAAATAATGAAAGAATTGTATAGATCGTTGAAATGAACGTACTAAGAGTAGTCAGTTGGGCATTGACAGCATAGGAATATTTCCCACAGCTTGTTCCTTTAGTTAAGTAGCGATCGAAGTTTACGATTATACCAAGGGTATTATTCTTTGTGCCAGTAACATTAATTTTCGATAAGAAAACAAATTGCCAGACTTTATCAAATGCCTTTGAAGTATCAAATGCAATAATATTTCTTTCTCCAAAATGATGCAGATTTGTTCTACTGTTCGGTGAATTGGACCATGAGATCAACAGATGATTAATCAGTGTTTCCGTGACATTGGAAGGAGGAAGATAGTTAGAGAGAGAAAAAAACGCCTGTTTTCCAGACCTGTAGATTAGGACAGATGCAAAGCTTACGCAGTGGTTTTGCCTGCTCTGCAGAACTATAAGAGGAACACTATCCAAGCAAGTGGCTTTGTATATATTAAGTTTTTTTTAATTTTGAGGTTCGTCCCATAGTCTCTTATACTCTCAAAAACAGAATTCATCGCTAGCAGCGGGGAATAACAGCAAAGTAAATTAGCTTTATCAATCGAGCATACAAAAGAAATGACATTGAAGACCAGAATAGGAATCGATGATGGCATGCAGTTATGTGCATTTTTCACAAATTACCAGAAAATTGTAGCATCTTCGCGCGAGCGTTACTCATTCCGGTTTTCCTCAGTGGATTTAGCGTTATAACTACGGATACTTACATCTTCGGTTTTGATTGCTTCTTTAAAGCTTGAATAAACCATGAGTTATTTTGGATTTCATAGATTTTATAACATTCGGGATAAAATGTCTCATTCCACAAAGAATTAATTTTGTAATCATATCTGCACTGGAGTCTCAGTCAATAACGCGGAAGCATAATGACCAGTTAAAGTTCCTGAAGACATTGCTTGTTGAGACAATTTTAGTTAGCTTTAAAGGGTGCAACCTGCACAATCAGTTATCTTTTTCATCAAAGAAAAAAGAACAAACAATTCAAAAATTTCTTAATAATAAAAAATAATATTATTTATAATTGAATGCGCTAAGCTTTATTTATTTTTTATTTTTTTTTTTGGAATTTTGTATACATAATTCTTTTATTTTTAGAAAGAAAAAAAGAAAATAGTTATGTCTTTAAAGATTCAATGATTTTCTATTGTGGCAAAACAAACTGACGAAAAGCTTACACAGAGCAAAAACAATGAAAAAACAACATCCTTTAATGAATATTTAACTAATTTAAAATCACCCGCTATCAGTTGTTCTGATTTTCTTCTGGTTTCTTGTTTCTTTTTCCGTTATAACTTTTTTGTTTTTGAATATTGTTGTTGGTCTATATGCAATATTAAATATTTGTTTACTACTTTGTTTTATATATATATATTTATAGTAATATTTTTGTTTTTTTTTAATAAATGTGGTGTCTTGCTCTCATTTCGATTCGTATTTTAAAAAATTTAATTTATTTAATTTTAAAAGAAAACAAAACTAAAAAAAGAAAGAAATCTAGTAACAAACTGGAAAATGAATTCGGAGGAAATTAGAAAAGTATCAGTATCCGTATTTGTCTTGTAACGACGACATAACATCATTGGCTAAGTTACTCAAACGACCGGCAACCTTGGTTACTCCTTGTCGTACACTCTCTTTAACGTCGTCCATATCGGGCGCATTGAAGTTCGCGGCTGTGGTATAGCCTGGAATGGAGTTGAGAATTCATAGAAATTGAGATTCAAATTTACGTTTAAGAGAAAGGGTTTGTGTGTGAGAGAGATATATATATATATATAGAGAGAGAGAGAGAGAGAAGGAAGAGGGCTAGAAAATGTTAATGTTGTTGGGTACCTCTCCTGGAAGATCGGTTGGATGTCGTCGATGAGGAGCCATCATTAAAATAATCAGACGAAGAAATGCTATTCGATCCCTGGAAGCGGGACAAATTTGACGAAACCTCACTGGAACTCTGTTCGTTTCCGAAAAATTGGTCTGACGAAATGCCCTTGGCACTTCCGAATTTCTTTTGAGCTCGTTCGTCATTCGAATCAACTGACGCTGCTGCCGTCATCTTGGCTGAACCGAAAGGCTTACGTACTGGAGCTGCCGATTTGTCATTGCCCGACGATGAGAGTGGCTTATTTGTCGTGCTGCTGTTGTTCGCCGATTGGCTAGCAAACATTGATGTGATATTGGAATGGTGTGAGTCTATGGGCTCGATCGATTCGAAGCCCATCATCTCGAGTTCTTTGTCCTGCTTTGAAGTTTTGTACATCGATGGGGGATAGCCCAACAAGGAGTCGAAGGAATCACTGTTGACCTCACGATCGAATGCCGACTTGCTGCCAGACGATGATGATGATGATTTCGGAGCAGCAGTCTGAGAAATTGTTTCCATGTCGCTCAGAGCGGAGTGGGAAACATCCGAACTGAAATAGAAATGTAATGTGAAATTAATCTTTTTGGGTATTTTTGTCTTGCTCAAATGTGATTTACCCCCTTAAATTGAATCCCATTCCGAGTCTTTCCATTTGCTTTGCCTTTAGTGGATCAGTGGTCTTCATTTTGGCTTCCTCCTTCGACTGTTTTAGCGATAGATCCTGATAAGCTAATCGAACACTGGCGCATGATTCTATCTCCTCCTCCACAGTGAGTTTCTTCTCAGGCACTGGTTCTTTGAACTGATTTGCCAAATTGGCTCTTTGTTCGATTTCGGCAAAGTTGGTTTTTACTTTGGTTGCTCCAAGGCCACCTTTACGTGCTCCAATCTTAAAATAAAAAAAGTTCCCATTTAGTTAGAACCTGAGACACATTTTAAAACATTAAAACTCACTCCAGTTTTCTTGGGTTGGATTTTACGAGCGCCGATTGCTGGCGCTGGACCATTATTGGTCAAACAAGAATTCAGTAGGTCAACACTGGGTTCTCCCACATTTGTCAATGCTACTGGCTTTGGGGTTATATCAATCTGTGAAAAGGAGGGGAGGGGGTTTCATAAGTAAAGTCCGCATTATTTATCTCATGAAATTAGTAATAACTCATCCACTCCTTGTTATGGACTTACCTTAGACATTTGATCGTTGCTATTATTGTTTTTCTGATTCAGTGTGGTTGTTTCAAAACTATTCTCTTCGCAGAGCGTGAAGAAGTCCTCTTCTTCGTTCTTAGTTACCTCATTCTCTGCCTTTTCCTGTTCCAAGTGCAACTGAAAAAACCCATCATGCAAGATTCGTGTTAACAGAACAGAAAAAAAAACAACAAAGAAAACAACACACGTCATTTAAAGCTCCCTCAACTAACTCACCTTAGTTCCATGCTGTTTCATGGCATTCTGGGCCAACTTTTGCAACTTATCCCGATACAACTGGGCCGCCCGTGAATTGTATTTCTGTTGGGCGTCTGTGGTGTTGCAATTGTGCTGTCTGAAGAATTGGGAGGCATTGGCATTGCCACCCAATTGCATCTGACGCAACTGCAGCCACGTCCAGTTCGTGTCGAGATTTGTGGAGCGAACGAACGTCAAATGTACGCCAAGGTTGCGATGGACTGCTGAACAATCGATGCAAATGAAAATCCCATAGGTGACCGATGACCAAGTGGGCGCTTTGGCTCCACAATCAAAGCAGGACTAGCAATTAATTATTTATGCAGAAAGAACAAAAATTACTTTCGATTTTATTTTAATTGAATTTATGACAACTCACTTTGTTCGCAGCCTGGGAACGAAGTCGTCCGAAAACTGATTCAATTTCCTGCTTTGTTGGCCCTGAGGATGTCATTGTTTGTGTGGAATTTTTAATCAATTTATTTTATGAAACTTATTTGATGGATGTAAAATAAAACAAATTAAAAATTCACTTTTATTTGCACAGAAAAAATATTACACGAATAAAATCTATGACGACAAAATTTTGACGTGTTCCTTCCAACAAGAAGTTTTGGGACCAAATTCCACTAGGCTCCACAATCCACGTTGGTTGGTTGTCAAAATAAGTTGACAGTTTTGTGTTCCACACATTCCAACTGGAAGTTGAAGTACAGTAGCGGTTATGAATGCTTATTCTATTACGATACGGAATAATCAAATATTAGAGATGGGTTAAGTTTTAGGTTCAAAAGTTACTAATCAATCGAAAATAACTGATTATCTTTATCCATAATTCATGTTCCAAATTATGAAAAATTGATGGTGTGTGATCGACTTAAAATTATGCTTAAAAGGATTGTCATGGAAGTGTTGAAAATGCTTCACGAATTTGTTCGTATAGACCTTTTTAAGATGTTTTTCTATTTGTAATATTATTCTTTTAAGATTTTACTTAACGGTAAGCTTAACGTTTTAAATGTGGAAGCCAATTTCTCAAATTGAAATTGTTGACGTTTTAAGGTACCTAGAATCTTAATCAATCAATCATATGTACGTACGTTCGGGATACCTTTTTTGTGGGCTATATTTTAAGAACCCGTTCGGATAACGACTTTAAACAAATTTACTAAATTTTATACTATACATTGTAACGCCATATCAAGTTGGTTTGAACTTAAAAATTAAACGAAAGCTCTTTTATTAAAAAAAAATATTTGTCACATCGAATAGTTTACAAAAAAAAATGTATACAACCTCCAAAATATTTTTATGAAAATACTTTTCACTTTTCAATTTTTCAGACTTTATTGGAAAGGTGAAAGGTAAAAGGTAAAAGTGGTTCACCAAATTAAGACACAACTTTGCAATTAATTCGTATTTTTAAAAGATGCAAAGTAAATCTTAGATTGTGTTTATTAAGATCAAATATGCTTTTAAAAAATGGTCAATCAATATAGATCATGGCATCTACAACACATCCACGTACATAAGAAAACCCTCCTAGGGAGGCTATGTCTGAATAATTGTATGCCCAGGAAATAGTGTAAGAAAAAAATGTATCAATAATAATATTCGCCACTCGTAATATTGAGCTCCATTCCTAGCAATGAAGTGTACACAAAAGTTGTTAAAAGTGGCATTAAGTGCGACTTAAAGGCATATTCATTTGGTTATTGAACTGTGGTTTATTTCCAATTTTAGACAACACAAATGAGATGATACTTTTCGTTAATCGAAAACTCTCTTTTGTCGAAAAATCATTTCTGCTATCGAAGTTTTAAAAGAAACGGTTTTTTGATATAAACTGTCAAATTTCATGGAAGGATGGCTCTACAAAATCAGACACTTCTGAAATTGAGATGAATAAACGCGTCAATCCTAAAATTAAAAATTCATGTTTTTTGGTAAATTCGTCAAAATTAAAAAAAAATATCATTAACTATTATTTACTTCTTCATTTTCAAAATACTTCATATATTTTTTATTAGTTTTCGACAATTTTTCAAAATAAACTCTTATTTTCAAATAAAAATTTCTTTTTGCACATTACTTCAAAGCTTTTCAAAATTCTATATATATAATTTGCAAAATTTATTGTTTGGTGAGACAAAAAGAGCAAATACTATTTTTCAGGAAAGTCTTTGCACTTTGCTAATTTCAATTTGGTGAAAAGTAATTTGCAAGAAAAACCGAAATGACTGGAAAAAGGTTTTGAAAAGTTTGGATCCACAACAGTGCAATAGTAAGTGCATTCTTCTTCTTCTTTTTATATAGAATTTTTATTAAAAAACTTTCCTTATTCGAAAAAGCAGCCTGTCCTGGGCAAACCCTTTTAAAGCTTTCATTATTGAAAATTTTAATCTTTTTTGATATGGTTCACATTGAGTTTTGCCAAAAAACTTAATAAGATGAACACAAAGCAAACAAAAGTTGCGTATTCAAAAGGTTTTCTCAGTCTATAACTGATGAGCCCAAGTAAAATACCGGGACAAAACGCCAATAAACTAATTTTTGACGTACTTCAGGCCGCAAAGCTATTTAGAGTTTAAATTGGAAGGGTTATGAGGAGACGAAGATTTCAAAATATTTTAAAACTCAACTTTGTGCAAATCCCTTCGAATAATTTTATGATGGAGAATTGTACTCTAGGTATAGGTTTGATTAAAGTTTACTTCTTCGTTCAGAACCTAAACACATAAGCTCGAATAACAAATATTGTTAAAAAATATGCTTAAGGTTGTTTATTAAATTTCCTAATGGAACACAACATGTCACTATTTTGACATGTTCGAGTGGCCGTTTTTTAATAAAAGAGAATTAGAAATTTACTCAGGGCCGGACAGGTTTGCCGGAAACACCATCTGCCACTTTTTTCAAAGAAACTAAGGATATCTACTATTATAAAGTTTGACAAAATAAACAAAATACAAAAATCAAATTCAAAAGTGTCTCCATATCTCCGGTAAGCCTACAGAAGGGCAGGTATCGTTAAGAAATAAAATGACACCATAAATATTATAAATTGCACCAACGATAAGTTATCAGTGTGGGTCACATCTCAGTCTCTTGTTTTAGTTTTTTAAATTTTTAGAAAAAAACAATACAGAAAATTAAAAAAGTTGTTGTTTTCTTTGCTGGGCCTAATAATATGGCAAGGTACTGTATTTTTAAAATTGTTCCGTCTACGAACACATAATTACAACTTCTTACAGTCCACATTTTTGTAACCATTTTGGCATCACTTTTGCAAAAATAAAAAACAACATCCACATTTTCGACAAGTTGTGTGTAAATAGTTGTTTTCTCTCTGTTTTTCCCAGCAGCCAGCAGAAACAGAAAGAAGTGCCAAAATCTCAAAATCTTAAAAGAAAACACAAAAAACCACCTGAATACTGGACACGTCAGTTGCCGTACGTGAGAAAAATCCCCTCTTCAATTAATCGTCTTTTTATTTTTAACATATTTCCATCGATTGTCCTCAGTCAGTTCTCAATCAGTCATTCAGTTTCAGTTACATCAAATTGTTGCACATTAACCAGTTGCAATAATTGCAAAGCACAACGCACAAAGATAGAAAATGGCAAAATCCATTTTGCTAGTGGCAATCACTCTTCTTGCGCTGGCTACAGCGCTTCCAGTGACTAGGAATAAGAAAGAAGAAGTGGCACCCGAACCGCCGAAAGATCAGCCAACAGGTGCAGATCTCAAGGTAAGTTAAAAGCCTTTCAAAGATGAGAAACAAATTGCTTAGCTTGACAAATCTAATTTCATTTCCTGTTTACTCTATTATAGTCTGTTCTAGAATATGAGAGATACTTGAAGGAGGTTGTCGAAGTTCTCGAGACTGACCCTGAGTTCAGAAAAAAAATTGACACAGTTGCTGAGGCTGACATCAGAGTAAGTTCAAGGCCATCGAGAAATAGATACCCAAGTAGATTGAGTTTACGCCTGTTTTCTTTCTTTTTCTAGAATGGTAAAATCGCCCAGGAGTTGGACTACGTTAATCACCACGTACGCTCTAAATTGGACGAAATCAAAAGACGAGAAATCGAGAGATTGCGTTCTTTGGCCAACAAACAATTCGAGTTGACCAATGAAATTGACAGGGATCACATGAAGATTCCCCAGCACATCGACCACGGCAATGAGTTGACCTTCGAGATCGAGGATTTGAGGAGATTGGTTATGAAGGCGACCGAGGATCTGGCTGAGGCTGATAAGAAACGGCGCGAAGAGTTCAAGGAATACGAGATGCAAAAAGAATTCGAGAAACAGGCCACACTCAAGGAAATGGACGAGGAATCAAAGAAGAAATTCGAAGAGGAAGCCAAAAGGAACAAAGAGCTTCACAATCAACACGAAAAGGTCCATCATCCTGGAAACAAAGCTCAGTTAGAGGAGGTTTGGGAGAAACAAGATCATCTCGACAAGGAGGACTTTAATCCAAGAACATTCTTTATGTTACACGGTAAGTTGAAGTTGGAGTAGTGGTGGGGTAAATTTCTTACAAGATGGGTTTTTATTTTATTTCAGATGTTGACAGCAATGGAGTTTGGGACGAAACCGAAGTGAAGGCGTTGTTCGTCAAGGAACTCGACAAAGTCTACCAATCAGGAATTCCTGAAGACGATATGCGTGAACGGGCCGAAGAAATGGAACGCATGCGAGAGCATGTCTTTAAGGAGACCGACACAAACCGTGATGGTTTGATCAGTTTCCAGGAGTTCATGGAACAGACCAAGAGGGAAGAATTCAACCGCGATCCAGGCTGGGAGACCGTCGATAACGAGCCACAATATACCCACGAGGAGTATCTGGAATTCGAACGCCGTCGTCAAGAGGAGGTTCAACGTATGGTAGCTCAGGGATTGGTAAGTTTTCTTGGTTCATTAGACTAGAATTGTATTCTTCATTTTGTCTTCTTTATCAGCTTCCTCCTCATCCAAATATGCCAAATGGATACTATCCTGATCCAAATCATGGATTCCAAGGCAATCCACATCCACAGGCACAGGGACAGCACCAGCAACAGCAGCAGCAACAACAAATGCATTACCAGATGCAACCACCCCAACAATACCACCCTGAAGCTGTGCAGCACCAACAGCAGCAATTCCAACAAGCCGGACAGCCAGTGCAGGTGCATCCAAACCAAGTATACCAACAGGTGCAACAACAGCAACAGCAATACCAACAACAGCAACAGCAGCAGTACCAACAGTACCAGCAGACCCAGCAGCAATATCAGCAACATCCTCAGCAACAACAGCAGCAGATTCCAGTTCAACAGCAGCAGCAACAAGTTCCAGTTCAGCAACAGGCTCCTCAAATACAACAACAGCAACAACAACCACATCCTAATCAACTTCCTCCTCAACAGCAACCACAACAACAAGCTGTTCCAGTGCAACAGGCTGTGCCAGTCCAACAACAAGCGGTGCCAATTCAACAGCAAGCTCTTCCCGTTCAACAGCAGCAACTTCCCGTTCAACAGCAGCAAGTTCCAGTTCAACAGCAGCAGCAACAGCCTCAACAACAACAACAACTACCACAGCCACAAGCCCAACCACAACCACAACCCCAACCCCAACAAATTCCAGCTCAACAGCAGCCTAAGGTCTAAAGTCTCAATCAAAGGACATTCGAATAACAATCTTAACGCAGTGAAATTCAAGGAGATTCAATCCAATTACCGCCTAACAGTAAAAAAAATGATATTTAGATTCCTTTTGATACCAACCCCCCACCCCCCACCACTTTTCAATCTTATCCCTATACATTATTCGTATTTTTTTGATTATTCTATTTTTAATAAATAAAATAAAGTGTACATCAATCTATTATTATGATTATGATTAATTTAGTCGTGAGAACAAAGTAATCAGGTATTCAATACCTCACCGTGTAAAAATAAATTGTTTTTCCATTTTCAAATACTATAAATTTTGTTTACAAAATAAAACAAAAAACTATAAAAATTATTGTTTTTTTAATTGAAACATCTTTGTAGAAATTTGTAGTCATTAACAATAATTATTATTGTAACAGCATTCGAATGTTTTGTTGTTGTTATCATCATTCACGGCTTGTTTATGCCTTTTGTTGCTATAATAATTATATCAAGTACGATTGTAAGGTAAGTAAAGTTACGTGTTTGCAAAACTAAATAATAATCTCGTTTTCTCGAGACGTGACACAATTTAAATTAACTAACTGACGTGGTAAAGTGTTATTCCCCATGAAGTTTTTCCATAGTCTTTTCCACGTTTGTCTCGTTATCGTTTTAAAGCAATTCAAGATTGTACAACTTGTTATTTCTATGAAGATGAGTTTAAGCTGCAGGTTGTTGTTGTCGTTACTATGTTATGATGTAATATTTTATTGGATTATTTTCTTTTGGAATTTCCAGGAATTAAAAAGAGCTTTGAACATATATTTGTTCAAATGACATAAAAATAATTATATGAAATGGTGGAAAAGAAAAAGTAGGTTTTTTGTGTTTTGTATTTAAGCTCGAAAAGGAAGCTTGATTAAGGTGGGTAATTGGTTAAGTAAACCTACTTTTAACACTGTTTGAGGATAAGGAAATAAAGTGGTTGCATTCTGTGAAAGTCTATCATAGGCATTTTGAATTTTAAACGAAATGAAGGATGCATTAGTATTAATATTTTACTTTTGAAATCAAATATGTAGTTGAAATTAAATTTGTATGACATTAACAACGGGTAGATTCAGGAGGAGAGGTAGGGGACTTCATAGGTATTCCCTAAAGGCAAATATAGACCAAGGTAAGTTTTTCAAATGCAAACAATTTATTTTAAAAAAATCCTTATTTGGAAGGCAAGCCTTTTACAGATGCTACCTGGAGACTAGCGAATTGCCTTATTTTAAGTCCATTTTCATTAGTCTTCTTATATACTTACTATATTTCGTTTTATATGAGATTCTGTAACTCGAGTTTTTCGTTTTTTGAATTGCATAAAGCAAATCATTCGTACCTACCTACAGGGGGAAACGTTCGTTCGTGTTTTTATTAAAGAATGTCACCCGGATTTCCACTAAAGTAAAATAAATCAATTTATTTCTGATCTAGATCTGTCAAAAAACAAATTTCCAAATTTCCCGTTTTTGCATTCCATGGGGCAAAATAAATTGATTTATTTTTGATGTAAGATCAAATCTGTAGATCTGGATTTTCCGGGAGATTTACTCCTCTTTTCACTAATACTAAAATAATTTAAAAAAAATGTTTAGCTAGGAATTAGGAAGCTCTATCGCACCCTATAACACGTACAAGAAGATTACAAATAAAGTGACAAACAAAAACACAGATCCAATTGTGTTTAGTGCGCCACCAAAAAATTAAATTTTTGAATGAAATCTGAATTTACCCATGGATAACCCCATAAATAAACACGATTGGAAGATCTTCCAAATATTGGGCAGGTTCAGACAACATAAGGGACTTGAAAGTAATGCAAGTTTCTAGTATCTGATTGGCCAGCTACCAACATATTGCTTTCCAATTAAGGCAACTTTAATGGAAAGTTGACTGGAAAGTAAGTCAAGAAAAATCTCCCTAACTATCAAGTCAAGTCTACTTCTGTCAAAATGACAATTGATCATGTTTTTTCATTCAACTGAAAGCTGAACTTTATTACTCTATGATTTATTTATTTTCTGCAAAACTTTATTTAATGCTTTCTGTAAAAGGGTTCTCTTTCAATTTGGAAAAGAAATACTTAATATTTCTTAACAATACAAAATACATATCGTGATGGACTTGTAGCTTGCCTGAGGAGTGTTTTATAGACAATAATTTGTTTGGTACTTTTTGTACTATGAACTTAAAGTATAGGTTTGCGAAGTAAAGTTCTGAATTTGAAATTCATGACAATTGAAAAACTAACTAGTTGCCTTGGTCAAAATTTACGTTCAAAGAATGAAGTTGACTGCAAATGAAGTCCCTTATGTTGCCTGAACCTGCCCATTTTAACCAATTTTCTATCGACCATATAAACACCTAAATTTGGCCAGCCAAGGCAATTTTTTGGCAGCTGAAATTGCCAGCCAAAGCAATTTTTTGGCAGCTGAAATTGCCAGCCAAGGCAATTTTTTGGCAGCTGGCCAAATTTAGGTGTTTATATTATAGTCGATAGAAAATTGGTTAAAATGGGCAGGTTCAGGCAACATAAGGGACTTCATTTGCAGTCAACTTCATTCTTTGAACGTAAATTTTGACCAAGGCAACTAGTTAGTTTTTCAATTGTCATGAATTTCAAATTCAGAACTTTACTTCGCAAACCTATACTTTAAGTTCATAGTACAAAAAGTACCAAACAAATTATTGTCTATAAAACACTCCTCAGGCAAGCTACAAGTCCATCACGATATGTAATTAAGGCAACTTTATTGGAAAGTTGACTGGAAAGTAAGTCAAGAAAAATCTCCCTAACTATCAAGTCAAGTCAACTAATGTCAAAATGACAATTGATCATGTTTTTTCATTCAACAGAAAGCTGAACTTTATCACTCTATGGCTTATTTATTTTCTGCACAATTCGATTTATTGTTTTGTGTAAAAGGGTTCCTTGAAAACTTGGAAAAGAAGTAAGTAATATTTCTTTAGAATACAAATCGTGATAGATTTGTAGCTTACCTGAGGAGTGTTTTGTAGACAATTTTTTTTCGTAGTTTTTGTACGATGAAGGCAGGGGATAGTGAAGTAAAGTTCTGAGGTTGAAATGTATGACAATTAAAAAAGTAACTAGTTGCATTGGTCACAAGCAGTTGACTGTAAATGTAAATAGACAATTATTAATTGGAAGATAAATACATAATTGTCGGCAATTTACAGCCGATTTTCTTCCAAAAAATTGTCTTCCAATTAAGGCAACTTTATTTGAAAGTTGACTGGAAAGTTAGGCAAGAAAAATCTCCCTTACTATCAAGTCAAGTCAACTTATGTCAAAATGACAATTGATCATGTTTTTTAATTCAACTAAAAGTTGAACTTTATTACTCAATGATGTATTTATTTTCTGCACAACTTCATTTAATGCTTTCTGTAAAAAGGTTCCTTGTAAATTTGGAAAAGAAATAAGTAATATTTCTTTAAAATACAAAATACAAATCATGATAGACTTGTAGCTTGCCTGAGGAGTGTTTTGTAGAAAATAATGATTTTGGTAATTTTTGTACTATGAACTTGAAGTAGAGGTTTGTGAAGTAAAGTTCTGAATTTTAATTTCATGACACTTGAAAAACTATCTAGTTGCCTTGGTCAAAATTTACGTTCAAAGAATGAAGTTGACTGCAAATGAAGTCCCTTATGTTGTCTGAACCTGCCCATTGTCTACAAAACACTCCTCAGGCAAGTTGCAAGTCCATCAAGATTTGTATTTTGTATTGTAAAGACATATTAGTTATTTCTTTTCCAAATTGACAAGGAACCCTTTTACAGAAAGCATTAAATGAAGTTGTGCAGAAAATAAATAAATCATAGATAAATAAAGTTCAGCTTTCGGTTGAATGAAAAAACATGACCGACTGTCATTTTGATAGAAATAAACTTGACTTAATAGTAAGGGAGAATTTTCTTGACTAACTTTCCAGTCTCAATTGGAAGGTAATTTTTTGGCAGCTGGCCAATCAGATACTGGAAACTTGCCTAACTTTAAGTCCCTTATGTTATTTGAACCTGCCCAGTGACTCGTTTTGGGTGTATCGGCTATTCAATGTATGCGTACGGGTTTTCTGTGCCCCAAATGCGACAATTTTGCTTGTTTACATACCCGCCAAGATCAAAATGAGCTTCATCTGAAAAGATGATGAAGCGTATACACAGCCATATTCTTTCAGCGGAAAGATAAAACTAATTATCTGTGAAATCAGACTTCAGCTAAGTGTAATCATTCACGAAATAAGCACTAGTTGAAAAAAAAACGTTCGATCGCGGACCCTATATGTGCAAACCTTTTCTCACTCAGTTCCATTATTTTGGAATTATCTCTTATTCTTCTGCGTTCAATTTGCTCGTACCGTTCTTCATTTCCTTGCAAATTAAACCAAATTCCAACGGTGTCCATTTTTATTATAATTACTTGTCCAAAAATTGGATGTTTTATTTTTGTTTTTAAACAAACGACTCGATACTCGTTCGAAAGTAGAAATTTTTTTGAAAACAAGTTGTTTTAACCGGCATTCGATTCTACTTTTACTGCTGGAACACAATGGTGTCGGAGCCGGAGTCGGAGTCGTAACTGGAATAGCTGTCAAAGTATTCAATGTACGCAAATGCAAATGTACGAACACAACGCGACGCAACTGGGAATCGGAGCCGCAGCCGGAGTCGGAAGCAGCGTAGCCGTTGTGCCACTTTAGTGGCACAAAGCCACCTTTTTTCAGCCTGTGCTACCGAGCCACTACCTTTTAATCTGTGCCACCTTTTTAGAATTCTATGTAATTAAACCGAAACATGAAATTCACCACACCTTTCCATGCGTTTTTATGTTTTTTGTTCCTTTCCATTTCCATGCATGCATACGATACTAATTACTAATACCATTTCAATTGAAGACACTTTAATGATTATTTTTCAAAACTTTATTTTAAAAGAATGTAGGTATGTTTGGCAAAAATGTTTTGGAAATAGATTACAAAAATGAAAATTTGATAAAACAAATTACAGATGTCTATATGCTCTGAAGCCGAAACTTGTGTTATCAATGAAAAATTAACAGAAAATGAAATTGTTGAAGTTAAAAAAACTATTCTTAACTACTATAAAATACTTTGTGACGAAATATTTAAAAGATTTGACATTAAAGATGAAAAACTTTCTATTTTAAGGCATTTAGATCCAAAAATTATTAAGTCAAAACAAGAGTTCACATATTTTCAACTAGTTTCAGCTTTTAATAATTTTACCAATAATCCTGAAAAGGTTATTGAACGATATAAACTTCTCGAAATAAAGTCATTCCACACAGATTTCAAATCAATTTTCGAAATCGAAAGTATTGAAATGTTTTGGTTTAAGGTGGGTAATATTAAAAATAGTATGAATGAATACCTATTTTCTGATCTGTATGAATTCGTTGCAAATATATTAACTTTGCCACATAGCAGCGCCTGCGCTGAGAGAGTATTTTCAAAGCTTACTTTAATGAAAAATAAACTCACCAACCGACTAAGAACTGAAACTTGCGAAAATATGTTGGCTTCTTTAAATTTAATAAGTAACTGTGATCTTACTGAGTGGAGCCCAAATGAGCTCCTCATAAAAAAATATAGAGAAACAATTACAAACAAATAAAATGTGATAAGAATTCCTAACTATTGTACCTTTTAATGAAGTATTACTTATTTATTTATTTTATGGTCTTACAATTGTAATAGTCAATTTACTGAAACTAGTTTTAAAAAAAATTTGTTTTTGAAACATCAGTTAAATGTTATTTTTCTGTTCTATTGAATACCTAGTAACCTAGTATTATTTATACACATTATGTATGTATATATATAAAATATAAAATGAAGTGTAAAATTTTAAGTTTTTTCAATTGAAAATTTAGAATGAAACAACAACAACTTGTGTGTGCTACCACCAAGTTCATAGGCTGGAGTTATAGCTATTTCAGGGGGGCCAACCCGATCATCAGACTCCTTTAGTGGTGCTTAATCGCTTTATGTTCAATTTGATTTTTGAAGAACTTTTGCCCGAGCTGGGCTTGAACAAGCGACCTAGCGTGTGAGTAAGTTTTTAAGTTTGCGTTACAATAAATCATAAAAAAATGTTCGTTTAAATTGTGTGTTTTCTTCAAATAATATGATTTTGGTGTGATATTTTTTCTCTGAAGACAATTTTCATATAAATATGGTGTTCCTTCATTATTAATTTCCTGTGCCACCTTTTTTTTACGAGAGCCACTTTTTTTGCCACTTTTCAAAAATATCCAGCGGTAACACTGGTCGGAAGAGTTGACTAACTTTTAACTTTGTCGTACGACACATGTGACGTTTCAATTTTTGAAGTGAATAACTTGGTGATTATATATTTTTTTTAATTGTTTTTCAATAAAAAAGTGGAAAAATATTTAAATAAGAAATAAAAGTAAATAAAAAAATATTTTCTGAGAAATTTGATGTGGTTGTAAACTGAAAATAAACCAAATAACATCAAAAAGTCGTACGACACATTGTGTGCGTACTTTTTGTGAAACGTACGACAACTTTTCCGACTCCAGCTCCGATTTTGCATTGTGTTCCAGCAGTTATACGTAGTACGATTTGAAAGTAGAATCGGAAATGAGTTTCGAATAGAATCAAATGTAGAATCGATTTACATTTACATTTAGTGTAAATGTTTAGAACAATCATTGTATATTTATTTATTATTATTATAAAATATACATATATATGTATGTACATACAATGGAACAATATGATAACCATTTTATATCAAATGGATGTTTTGAGCAACAAGGCCCTGAAATTTTGTTTTTTTTTTAGTTTCGATATTCAAAACTTTTCTCAAAACTTTAGTGATGATTTTGTCCGAAATCAATGAACAATTTTATTGAAAAAGATTTAAGATTTAAAAATATAACTGCAAAATAAGTTTATCTTCAAAAATTCAATTGTCATTTAATTTCCAAAAGACAACTTAATTTGTTATTATTTTCTGTTGTTGAATTTCGTTAAAATATTATAGCCCATTTTTGAGATAATGAATTTTGACAAAAAAAATATATTTTTAAAAAAACCAAATGCTTGTCTTTTTTTGTTGGGGATTTCTTTGATTTTAGTGCTCAAATGCAAAAAGTACTTTGCATATATGTACCCAAACTCGCACCCACCCCAAATCCTATAGTGATCCAAGCAGGGGGGTTGCAGGGGCAGCATGCCCCCCTTACATACCTAGCTGTTTGTACGCCGCGACGTACGTATTAACGTAGTCTTATTTTGATAGTAATAATCGAATATGGGTTAAGATATATCTAGAGTAAATTAATTTTTCTTAAATCCAGCTATTTAAATGCAAAAGAAACTCTGCATGCACCCCATCTTGCACCCTCCCCACCTTGCACCCACCCCAAATCCTATAGTGTTCCCAAGCAGGGGGGTTGCATACACATCCCACTGTTGCATACACCCAAACTCGCACCCACCATTATTACTATCAAAATAAGACCACTCAAGCAAAAAATAAAGAATTAAATTAAAATAGTAGTTGTGGTTATTTTCAATTTTCTCAAAAACTAAAAGACAAAACCACCTAGTTTTCAGTTTTTGATCAAAAACAAATAAGAGCAATAAATTCTGAAATAAAAACAATAGTAGATAATCTTGAAGTATTGAAAAATTACACTTTAAACCTTTTTTTAACTTTTTTTTACTCAAATTTTGAGTTTAAAATTAAATTTTTCAAAAACTACGCATAGTTTTGACTTGATTTAAAAACTGGCTAATAGAACAGAATGTTGGCTTTAAAAAAATGAATAAAACTTAATTGTAAGTATTACCGTTATGTTTTAATTATTGTTTTCCATTTTAAATAATAATTTCTTTAAATTGCCCCTCCCGCCTAAACGGGGGGAGATAGACCCCCCTCTCATAGTAAAAAATGCTTGTTTTTAACTGTTCTTAACAAATCCGTTATAATATCTTGTCGCCTGAGTTATCGTACTCTTGCCGTTATTTTTTTTATATGAACAATAAACCCCAAAATTTAGAAAAATCTCAATAGCTCATCTTCTAATTATTATTTTTAAACCAAATTTTAAGGAAATGTGTGCTTCCCTAACCCACACATGTGTGCCAATTCATTTCTCTCCGATTTATATTACAGGTTTTATCGATTTATTTCCGCGCTCCCATACAAACCGAACCACTGTGCGCCGCCGTACTATCAATTAAAAAAAACTTGTTTTAGGCTCAAAAAACGAAATACAAAAAAAGTAGGGTTAAGTCCGAAAAAGAAAAAGGTTTTTTTTATGACTTATAGGTGTTTCCTCGCCTGTAAAAAAATCAGAAGGAAATTCGTGCTGCGGTTATGGAAAGTCGCCCCAAAAGTTATTTTTGTATTTTGTTTATTAACTTATTTTATCTCAACATAACTTAGATTTTTTTTTTATATTTCACATCCCTATAGTTTCTTTTTTGGGTACTTAAAACATTTTTTTAATCCTCTTAACAACCTTTTAAATTACTCCCGTATCATAACTGTCAGAAAAAGATATTCATGATGGCTGTTAAAAAGATGACTGTGTTAACTTATTTCTTTTGAGATCGTAATATATTCCATCCAAAAGATAGGGACCACTCCATCATTAAAACACAGACAATCACCAAATTTAAAAGGAACTTCCGTTTCACTGAAATTGTTATGGAATTTCTTGATTCAGGTATTCATTTTCTTCTTTATCACGTAAATAAAACTAATTTATTTAAACTTGACAAGAAAACGGACGAGTTTTTCAATACTCCCAAGTCAAAAGTAAGTTTTTGAATAAATTAACCACTCAGCGGGTGCGTACAATTAAAGAAGATTTTAAAATGGATCTTTAAGAGCTCAAAATGTATTTACTGTCTTTCTGTCGAGGTTAGATGAAAGTTTTTTTTTAAGTCCGAATATTTTGTCGTTTTAATACTACAAACTTTTGAAATTAGAAAAAACTTAGGATTTTTTTTTTTTGGTTACCTCAAAAAAAAAATTAAGAGAATTGATTGGTTCACTTATCCGAATGACTCAGTTTCTTATTTATAATATCATCCTATCAATCAACAGCAGCGGTGCCAAGTTTTCTTTGTGGCACCCACCTTCAGGACTACTACCTTATTTGTAGGTTTCATTCTATTTGGCTGTTTCGCCATTAATAATAAATACTTACTTCAATTCATTCGTAATTTTCCTGTTCCTGTTTTACGTTGTACTTTCTTTAACTGAGCATGAAATTCAAAAAATAAGCAATGACTCACAAATAAATTAAAAAAACAAGTTATTTTTTTCTTTCAAACTAAAAAGGGTATCGAAATGAAATTCAATATTTTATTTTAATATATATGTAAAGGGTATATGTAATTATGTATAATGTATCTCAGTACAAAGCATTTTTCGTTTTTTTTTTTGTTCATTTTGGATGATAATAATAATAATAATTAATAATACAAATCAAAGAGTATAATGAAGAAGTTAAAAGAATAAAGAAAACAAAACAAAAATACTTTTTCGTACTAAACTAATTTTGTTGTTGTGGGTGAGGGGGTGGTGATAGGGAGATAGATAAACAGATTTCTATTTTAATAATTTTTCTTTTAATATAATTATAATAATAATAATTAATTACATATACATAATAATATTTCACTTATAAATAAAATTTTCTAAAATATATGTTTGTTAATATATAATGTATATAAATTCTTGAAGATGGAGAAAATCTCATAAGCGGCAGGTAGCAGTTTTTCTTTTTTAATTTACTGAAGAGATATCGAAAAACGATCAGAAATAAATCAATTCAGAACAAGAAACCGAAAAAGTTAAAACAAAATGCCAATTAATGCGACTAAATCTAAAGTTAGAAACAAATGAAAACAAAAAAGTTAAAACAAAACAAAACAAAAAAATAAAATAAAACCTCTCCACAAAATCGATTTGGAAAAAATATTGAAATTTTCATTTGATTCATGGGAGGATATAAATGTAAGTAGAAAAAGTAACGATAAATGGATGAAAAATGGTGCTTTAATTTTTCCCTTTCTTATCGAATTGACGTAACACAAATGTTATCCGGTCATAGATAAAAAAAAGAAAAGTTATTTCATTTAAAGTCAACAAACAATGAACGGAAATGGTGTAGAGTATTTTTTGTATTCTTAAAAACATAAATAAAAGCATAGAACTTTGTCGTTTCTCTTTTATAAGTCTTCAGTTTTTGTTTTTTTTTTTGTTTTAACCAGAAACAATTAATGAGCAAATAAAGTTGTTTTTCTTTTTAATATATTAGCACTAATGATAATGATATATAATAGTAGTAACCATAGTTATGTTGTTTTGTTGTTGTTTTTGTTCTATTCAAGTCCCATGCTCATTCTGCCATCTGTTGGTGTTCGAATTATTCAATTCGCACTTTGAATGTTTTATAAAATTCAAAGGAGAATCAAAAACAATTTTAACCTAACCAATAGCAGAAGAAGAGACTTGTTATTGTGTTTGCTGTATGCATATGATAGGTTTTTGCAATAATGATTCTTTTGGAATGAAAAATTAAAGACAAAACCATCATTTAAGGCGTGATTCTCTTTTTGTTTATAAAAAAAGAATACAAAAATTAATACATTTATCTTTTTTACACAAAACTTCTGTTTTTTCTTTTTAGGTTGTAGTTTGTTTGTTTTTGTTTTGTTTTTTATGTAAGAACGTTCTATTTTGTTTACAAAAAAATATTCTTTTGTTTAAATATTGAAACAACATTTGTTTGTGTTCATTCTTAAATAAATATTTGAATAAATCCTCAAAGGAGTTTTTTGTTTTGTTTTAATATATATTTCTATCCCCAAAACTATTACTATCGTCTTACAATACTCGACGGTCGCGGAAGGCCACTTCTTTTTATGCTGGAAGGTGGTCGCAGACCGGAGGGTTTGGGGATGCCAGTTGTTTTTGTTGTCGCTGCTGGCTGTTGGAGTGACGAAAGTGGAGTAGGTGGTGGCATTGAGGAAGGCTCATGGATCTGTGTTGAACTTCCGTTTGGAAAGAGTTTGCCATTCGAACTGCCGCGAGAGCTTGCTGAAGACATACTCTGAAAGAGGGCAAAAATGAAAAAAACAATTTTGTTAATATTTTAATCGACAAGAGAAAGGGTTTTCAAATAAGAGGTTTCTATGTCAAGGTTTCTTGACTTTTCAAGCTAAATTAAATTGTTTGAATTTGATTAAAAAAATAATAAACTAAAACACTTTTGGGTCGTCGTTGTAAAATACCTTCAGAAATAGTGAAGCTGGTGGAAAAAGTACAGCTTTTGGGACAAGTTAGTGATTTATGGTAAAGTATCGGAACCGTGTGTGTCGCTTTAGAACATCTAGAAATATTGATGCTGAAGTGTTGACGAAAACCCAGGTTTGTTGATTTCTCTTAGATCTTCGGAATAAGGCATAAACTAAGGTCTTAAGGCTTTTGAAGTTTAATTAACACAAAAACCTAATCTGATTCGCGGTCTTCCTCTACTGCGCTTTCCTGTTGGTGTGGATTTGAAGATTTTCCGGGCCGGAACATTGGTTTCCATGCGCTCTACGTGACCCAGCCATCTTAGTCGTTGGACTTTTACCCTTTTGTCTAAGTCTACGTCGCTGTACAGCCCGTACAGCTCGTCGTTCCATCTTCTCCTCCACGTCGGTGTTGCAGGTCCTTTCTTGGCGACAGCATGTACTTTATTTTGCCCTCATTAACCGTTAAACTCATTTTTGCCGCCTCTGCCTCAATACTCACAAAAGCCCCATTGACATCACGCTGAGTTCTTCCGATTGTGTCAATGTCATCAGCATTGGACCGACTTTTGAAAGATAGTGCCTCTAGTGTTGACTTGTGAGCTCTGCACTATTCTTTCAAGTACGATGTAAAAAAAAATCGCATGACAGCGCATCACCTTGTTTAAAACCTTTTTTGACATCGAAAGGTTCTGTTAAGTTGTTTGCAACCTTTATGGAGAAGCGTGAATTCTCCATGGTCATCCTGCACAAACGGACGAGTTTGGCAGGAATGCCAAAACTAGACATGGCTCTATACAGCTCGTCCCTGCAGATGCCGTTATATGCGGCCTTGAAAACGATGAAAAGATGATGTTTGTCGATTTGGTGTTTTTGAGTTTTTTCCAGGATCTGCCGTAATGTGAATATTTGATCGACTGTGGACTTTCCTAGTCTAAAACCACACTGATAAGGACTTATTAGGTTGTTGACGATGGGCTTTAGACGTTCACATATTACGGCGGAGAAGATTTTGTAAGCGATGTTATGTAGACTGATTCCTCTACAGTTGGTGCAGTTTAGAGGGTCTCCTTTTTTCAGAATCGGGCAAACAATACTGAGGTTCCATTCATCGGGCATGCTTTCTTCCGACCATATCTTACAGATAAGTTGGTGCATGCTCTTAACCAACTTATCTCCAGCTGCTTTAAAAAGCTCGGCATTCAAGCCATCCGCTCCAGCGGCTTTGTTAGACTTCAACTTAGATAGGGCAATCTGTACTTCGTCTAAGTCGGGAGGACGGGATTGTTGGTTTCGTCGACTTTGCTGAATGGATCATCCTGCCTGACAGCGGAATTCGGTTCGTCGTCGGCGTTATACAGTCTGCAGAAGTGGTCCTTCCATATCCTCAGCATTGACTGCGGTTCAAATGATGTTTCCACTTTCGTCTTTGCAGCCTTCGGTTCTAGGTTTATGTACTTGTGAATTTCGTTTCACATGTTCACAAAACTTTCGAACTTTATTCCTATAACCTCTCAACATTTTCGACCGCACGCTTCTCATGCTCCCTCTTTTTCCTTCTGAGAAGTCGGTGTTCCTTTCGCCTCTTCTGCTCATAGAGCTCATGAGCAGCTCTCGTCCTTTTATGCATCGTGCCTGTTGTTTGGCTGCATTTGCCTGCCGACATTCCTCATCAAACCAGGGGTTCCTTGTTGGTGGTGGCTTGAAACCCAGTACGTCAGAGGCGGCTTCTCTGATTGCATCTTGGCAATGTTGCCACTGGTTTTCGATACATTGTGTTGGCGGCAGAGAACTTCGAGAGAGGTTACTTGTAACTCGGTCGGAGAAGGATTTGGCGATCTCTTGCGATTGAAGCCTTTCGACGTTGTACCTTCTCCCAGCATCTCCCTGTTTTGCCTTCTGTCTGGAAACCCGAAGTGCTACCTTGGCTACAACGAGGTAGTGGTCCGAGTCGATGTTAGCTCCTCGGAAAGTTCGGACATCCATGATGGTGGAAGCGTGTCTGGCGTCAATCACAGTATGGTCAATCTGGTTCGCCCAGGACAATTTTTATATCGTAACTAGGACACTGCTCATATGTTTTGTCTAAGAGCTCGAAGAACATATCTTTGGTGTTGTCATCCTTCTCTTCTGTGGGGGCGTGCGCGCATATCAGGCTAATGTTGCCGAATTTAGCCTTGATGCGGATGGTCATTAGGCGCTCGTTGATGCACCAATAGCTCAAGACTTGTTACCTAAGTCTGGCTTTAATGACAAAGCCGCATCCAAATAAACGCTGTTGGTTTTCTCGGTAGCAGTCACCAATATACCAATCACAATGTGTCCCATTTGCACGTTGCACCGCGCTATTTTTTTAACGTCAAGGTGGATAGCTAGATCAGTTTTTTCGGGATCAATAGTCGACTGGTCTTAGGCTTCTTTGTTTTCCAATAATTGGTACTTCTACATAATGCTGCTTCATATAACCAGATTACAGTTCCTTGCCTTTTTTTTGGAAGATTGGTGATGATGGTGATCAAGATACCTGAGCTGAGAAGCAATGGATGCTCTATTCTTTCTAAGCAAGGTTTTTTTTATTGTTTCCTCCTCTTTCATGGGACTACTTTTTGATTGCTTCCCATTAATTATCATACGATGTATTCTTTTTTCAAGGCTTCTTCCTTAATGATATCGCGATTCAGGTTCCACTGGTTGTTGAAGCTTGTGGATGCAAGAACCACTTAAAGTTTCACGGTCAATTGCTCGCTTTAGTGTCTGGTATTCTCTAGGGAGCTAAGGCATGCATAGTTGGATTTCTTACTTTCTAGTAGCCTCCGAAAATCCAAGATTGTTGAATAGCCTCCCCATCGTTAACGGGTCACAGCATATACTTTGTTTTGTACTTATTAATGACAAGATCAAAAGGGATTCCAAAAGCCAACATGGCAATACTCGTCAGAAATACTTTCTTTCGACCAAATTTTAACTACAAGTTGGTCTTTGGTGTATGCTCTTTATAAACATCCATGGCTGTTTTGTTCGACTTCAGCCTGGTTATAACTGTCTTGATCTTATTTAAATCGATTGATACATCTCTGTTCATCAACCAGATGGTTTAGTCCAGACTGCTCATTGTCGGGATCTGGGACTTCATCACCCGCAATAGGTTAAAATAGACTCTCCAGATTTTAAGCGTCAAGTGATTGTCCACTATGATATTTTCTTACTTACCCTTGTAGGCCCGAGGACGGATGTTATTTTCTTTTTAACTCTTCTGTGGAAGTTTCGTATCTTTTACTTGCTAAAGTTTCTATGGATCTCTTCAATTTCAACTGGCCATTTGCTGAATAAAACCTCTTATTGAAAAACCTTATATTAAGTACTTTCAATTTATTTTTTAGGGAAAACGTCTTCAGTAGACTAGAACGTGTTTATTTTATTTTATTTTATTTTTTTAAATATAAAACTTACATCGGTTGGTGAATGTCTCCCAGCATCTGTATCCGCAGCGTTCGTCGTCGCGGCTTCACCCTTTGCCACACCAAAACTATAATAGCCCGATGATGGGCGTAAGAGTCCAGTTCGTTTGGCTGACGGTGCGCGTAAGCCAGACACTAGACTTGGTGTTTTGAATACTGAATCATCAGATTTCTTTGAGAAAGAAAAAATCATTAATTAAATTTTTTAAAAGATGTTTTAGTTGTTTTGATTTTTTTGACTGACCTCATTTTTAGAAACCGGTTGCTTCAGATTTGATCCCGAAACAGCATTCATTCGTATCGTCGTTTTCGTTGTGTTATTAAACTTGCCCTGAAAAACATTTCAATTAAACACAAAACTTTTTAAATAGTTTCAAAATAAATAAAAAACCTGTTTATCAGTTAAAACACTCCCCGCCGTTGTAGATTTCCTTACTCCAGCTGCTGCTGGCGCTGCCATTACCGCAGGAGCAGGATTCTTCGCATAACCAAAATTACTTGATAAATTATGAAATGATTTAGATTTGATGCCCATGGGACTTTTTAACTCAGCGCCGCCCGACGCAGGCTGAGTCTTATTAAAAACGTCCCCATTACACTTTGAGTTCTGTTGCTCTGTCGCCTTCTCTAGGTCTCCCGCTGAGATCGCCTTACTACTTGCACTGAATTTCTGCAGACCACTTATGTATCGAGGTCGTGACAGAGATCTTTGCTGCTCTGTTGGTTTCTCTATCGCCGTTGCTGCTGGTGGAGGTGGGGCAATCACAGGCCTATTCAGCTGATCGCTGTTCATACCGAAACCTCCACCACCGTAGCGGGACATTTTTGCTTTGGGTTTCTTAAATGTCGCATAGTTATTGCTTTCTGTTTCCGTCTTGTTATTGTTGTTGTTGTTGTTGTTGTTATAAGCCACCGGTGGAGTAATATCTCTTCGTGAGATCCTCTCCATTGGAGCTCTCTCCGCCGCCATCGCCGCTGCCAAGGCTGCTTGTGGAGTTTCATCTTCTTCCTCTGTCGAGGGCAAGTGTTCATTATCTCCGTCAATACAAGGCACATTCAGTTCACTAGTTCCGTTTTCAGTACGTTTGAATATTCGTATAGTTCGGAATCGATCGCGATCCCGTTTCTCCAATTTACTACTATTGCGTGGTACTTTATCATCTTGGGGGGGTGCATTTGGATTATTTGACAATTGTTCGGTGCAGTGCTGTTCGTCAGTCTTTTTATGAGTTTCTTCTGATTCTACTCCTCCTTCAGTCTCTTTTACAAATGAATTCGAATTTACCGAACCACTTGGTGAGTTTTTCTGTGGTTGGGCAATGTTGACGCCGTCGTAGAGGCGACTCCGACGACTAAGCAAACGATCACCGATTCCACTACTGTTCATCGAAAAGTTGAGTGGTGTTTCTGGGCTGGAAATTTGCGAAGTCTCCTTAGCCTCTGATTTATCCAGAGCAGTGCTGAATCTCTTCTTGATGGTTTCTAGGGATTTTTGCATTTTTATCTGCTCCTCATTCAGTTCGAGTTTGCCCAAGTTGTCCAGCAGATTATTGAACGCCTCCTCGTCTGCCGTGTCTACTGCTGGTGTTCCGCCAGGAATGCTCTTGCTAAACGGAATACACTTGTTGAACGTCTCATTTGGATTGATGTTCTCCAACAGTTCCATGGTTTCAATGGCATTATTGACATCATCGTTGCACGGCAATCGTGATGGCAGCGACGCTTGTGGTTCAGAGAATGTCTCATTCTGTATCCGCTCCTTGAGGATGTTCGTGGCAATGCTAACCGGCTTCTCGTAAGTCTCATTTAAGGTTCTGTTCGGCGCCGCTGAGTAGCCCACAATGGGAGAGATATTCACCTCGATGGAAGGCGTAAAGGACGGCTTTTGCCGCATCGAGGTGAACGATGAATTCTGATGGGGGGTCGACTGTTCGTAGTGCTTCCCGTGCTTCAGGTTGTTCTCGGGAGTTTCACATTGGAGATTTGGCTCGCTGCAGTCGAAGGTGGTGTTCACGCCGTCGGCAATGCTGAAACGCTTCAAGCACACAGTCTCCTCCATAATTGGCTTCTGAAAGGTCTCATTTTGCAGGTCAATGAAGGCCTTCATCTCCGCCGATCCCACAACTGGGTGTACCGTCGTCGTCGTTACAATACTGCTATCCACCAAATTGAATGTGGTGTCCCCGATAAAGTCATCATCGCCATTCGGAACAATTTGCTCTTTCCCACTGGGAAATGTTTCGTTGAAAATCAACTTCTGGTCGAATGATTTCTCTGGCAAGCTCTCCTGTTGCTCCTTCTCCCGTTCTCGCTGCTGCTCCCTCTCTCTCTCAGCAATATTGCACGTTGGACTGGAAAACGTATCCGAACCAGCACCGCCCATACTATCCACCGAATTATTCATTGTGCTACAGGCCGAAGTCGTTTTACTATTTATCAATGAAATATCATCTATTTGAGCAATATTCGAGTCTTTTATCAGAGTCCCCTCCGCCGACAGAGACAGCGACTCGAGGGCTTTTCGATCGCGGATCATATCGTTGAGGGTGTAGCCGCCAATTTCTTCGGCCGTCTTCTCACTATCGAAGAACAAACCCGACATCGGGACATCGCCTTGGATTGATTGAAGCAAATTATTCGACAAAAAGTCACTGGACGTAATCAGACTGCTGTTCATGCCATACAGTGACACGTCCATGGAGGAACATATCGACGAGGGAGGTGAGGTATCTTGCAGGAAGCTCTTTTGCATATTCGTCACTAGACCACCAATTTCGAGATTCACATTCAGAGGCGTTTGTGGTTGCTGCTGCTGCGGTAGCTGTGAATTTGGTTGCGTCTGGGTGGCATTTTGTGACTGCGTTAGAGGATTCTGAAAGAGATAAAATTTAATTGATTGACATTTTTCGAAATAATATTTTTGGAATTTTTTTAAATATTTGGTTAGATGTTACATAACAAATCTGCTACTTTGGACTTTATTCAATTCTTTAATGCATTCGAACAAAGATAAAACTCTTAAATGTTTATTTTGATTATTTAAACGTAACATCTGGTGAAGAATCAAGTGGCTAACTACGTCACAACGTCAATAGCTAGCAAATCTACTCACAAAGTGATTCATTATTATTTCTCGTCTTGCCTGATAAAATAATATAATTATTTTTGCTTTTTAATCGTGTGACACTCCTCTTAAACTCAAAACAATTGGAAAATAGAAATTTGTAGGACAAACAAAAATAATATGTAATAATTTATTTTTGTCTGTTTGTTTTTGTATTTTTGATGTTAAACAATTAGCTATGTTATTACTTCCGATACATTCAGATCTCGTGAAAGACTGACGACTCTATTAATAATTTTTTTTGATTTTTTCGAATAAGTAAACCGTCGAGAGAGTGTTGCCAATTTCATGCGCAGTTTAATTTAATATATTTTTTTTTCTGAGATAAACAATTTGCAATCAAAGTAAAAATAATAAATTTAAGATTTATGTTTAGAGAATTTTGAATTTTGCATCAAGGAACAAGTTTTGCGATGAATAATTAACACCAAAAAAAAGAATACAAAAATAAATTAATATTTTAAGAGATGACATTGAATTTAAGTGTGAATTTATTATTTAACGACATAACAACCAATACTTGTTATCTTCGATTAATTTTCTTATTAGATATCAAATCTTAATCAATATTGCAAGCTTCTATCTTATCATCTCGGTTACCACTTTGGTTAAATTATACTAATCTAATTTTAAGTCAAATTTGGACCTAAGATCTTTTTGTCGGATTTTGCTTATTTTTTGGTACCTCGTCGGTTCTTCTTTGGGGCAGCTTTAAATCACTTCCAAAAGATTCTTAACTGCGGGCAAATAAAGGATTTGTAAGTTTATATTTTGTTAGTTAAAAACTCAGCTAAGGGCGCCATATTGAGATTATCCAAGGAGGAAACGGGGGGGGGGGGAGTGATAGTGGAAATCATGGATTTCAGAGAAAAATCCTCGAATTGAAAAGTCCTCAGAAATTAACCTTCTAAACAATTCCAAGAGATGTTGTGATCAGAAAATATAACTTCGAAAAACTTCCAAGTATGAACTACACTTTCCAATCAAATAAGGTACATCTGAGTAACAGGTGTGGGTTCAGGACTCTTTAAATCTAAAACCAGACTCTAACTTAAAGCCACAGGAACGAAATTTCCAAAGACAATACAAAAATCATAAAATTGCATCTTGTTAAACAGCCAAGGCGAATAGTGCAGAGCTCCCACGTCAAGACTAGAAGCACTATCTTTCAAAAGTCTGTCCAATTACTAGCATATGCTGATGACATTGACATAATGGGAAGAACTCAGCGTGATGTCAATTGGGCTTTTGCGATTATTGAGGCAGGTCAAAAATGGGTTTAACGGTTAATGAGGGCAAAACAAAGAAAGGACTTACAACACCGACACGTCTCGTTCAAAACGTCACCATCGACAGACGTAACTTTGAGGTAGTCAAGGACTTCGTCTACCTAGGCTCCGCTATAAACACAGAAAACAACACCAGCGCTGAGATCAAACGAAGAATAACTCTTGCTAACCGCTGTTTCTTTGGGCTAAGAAAGCAATTGAGTAGCAAAGCCCTCTCTCGAGGGACCATGTCGCTATATAAAACCCTCATCATCCCTGTCCTGCTATACGGTGCAGAAGTATGGACTTTGACAAAAGTGGATGAAAGTACCTTGGGTCGTTTCGAGAGAAAAGTTCTTCGTGCGAACTACGGTCCCGTATGCATAGAAGGGGAGTGCAGGAGAAGATCGAACGACGAGCTGTACGGGCTGTACAGCGACGTAGACTTAGCCAGAAGTGTAAAAGTCTAACGACTAAAATGGTTGGGTCACTTAGAGCGCATGGAAGCCAATGCTCCGGCCCGGAAAGTCTTCGAATGCACACCCACAGGACAGCGCAGTAGAGGAAGACCGCGAATCAGGTGGCGCGCACAAGTGGAAAGTGACCTCACCCAACTTGGAGAGCAAAACTGGAGACAGCTAGCTAGGGACCGAGCTAGATGGAGAAGTTTGTTGGGTGAGGCCCTTGTTCACACAGGACTGTAGCGCCACCTTAAGTAAGTAAGAATTAATTAACGGGCCCATAATCCTGTTGTGGTATAGGAGAAAACCTGATCAAGAACAAGATTAAAGCAAGAGAGGTGGAAAAGAGATCAAAATTTTGGAATGAACTTCCAAGACTAAGTCAGGTCAAACTGCTACTTGGGAATTACAATCATAAACAGTTTTATAACTTCAGTATCCTAGCATTAGAAAGCAATGATTGTAATTCCCAAAAAGACATATCCAGAAATTGTACGAGATGAAGCGTAGGATAAGAAGTGAAGGCCCTACGCCCCGCAAGGGGAACTTTACGGATGTAATAGGTCCGATAACCTTTATCTGGACATCACCTCATAGAAGAAAAAGAAAAATCCTTTCTTAAAATACCGCAAACATACAAGATCCTCAAAGGAACGAATTTGGAGGCAGTACTGAAGAATGAACATTCCTTTTTGGCTTCAAAATAGATCTGAAGGTCTTAGTGCATCAATACATCAATCATTCATAGTTTGTAATTCTATTTATAAGGTATTCAATAAAATAGGTTTCGAACCAAGGGTTAAAGAAACAATTTTAAAAAATAAACTTAAGGATTTGGGAATTCATGATTTTTGGGGACAAAAGCGAAAGATATTTCTAAAGATATGGTCACCTTTAGACTCGAAAAAAAATAGCTTTTAGCAGCATGAAAAGTCTCAATAGTTATTGTGTATTAAGAATGTCAAACTGTATTGACATTTGACAATTCATCAAACTTCGTTTAACGCCAGAAAAACTCTTCCAAAAATTTATTTGAAAAAAACTAATCTTTTCGCGAAGTTCATCTCAAGAACTGTGTTTATTTATGAAGCTCATTTCTGGTTAAATGGTTTCGTCAATAAACAACATTGCTTTAGAAGGATCGAAGACAATCCAAGACTTTAACGAATCACCATATCATCCATTAAAATTTAATATAGTGCTGGTTGCATCATCAGGCCGTATTTTTTCAAAATAAGGGAAAGAGCTGCCGTTATGGTGAAGGGAGAGGGGAATCAATTGTTTTTGTTTCTTTACATTAACTAGCTTAACATTTACAACATTTGGTTCCAACAAGACACCGCAAACTTGTCATTTACACGCAAAATCAAGTTGGTGGCAGTTTACCTTTGAGTCCAATTTCAGACCTAGCGTAAAGTACAGAGATTTTTTTAAGCCGTACAACACGAATGTTGAATGCTTTGCCTGGCTCATTATTTTTTCACTCATTGCAACGTGCAGACACTCAAAATTTTTTTCCCAACACGGTGTTAAATCATTATAACGGTATAATAAGGCACAATAACTCGAAAAAAAAAATAAGGATTCGAGGAGAAAATCTTAAGACTTTTTGTGTAAAAAACAACAAACAAACCCCACTGTTCGGTTAGACATAAATTATTTCGATGGCATCAGTTAATTACTTTTGTTTTAAGCTTCATTTCTATTTTCTTAAAGAATCTAGAACTGCTTTGTTCTAGATTGAAATGGAACCATAATAAATCTTAGGAACATGCAAACTTTTCGTTTGTTATTTTCTCTACATTAACAAAAGATAGTGCTAATGTAAGATTAAAACCTCGTTCTTTAAACACATTGTTGTGTGCAGTGCAATAAATTAGAAGCAACAACCGACAAATCAAGGTCAAGTGAAAACATACAAAAAAAAACAATAAGCAATATTTAATTTTTACCGCAGATTTCCATAAACATGGTCCCGAGCGTAAAACATCAAAAAACGCACTCAATAATTCTTTTGACCTTTCCATTTAAATACACATTGATTCACTTTCTTATTCGACAGAAATTATTCCACTTAAAAATCAAAAAAGCAAATAAAGCTTCTCGTTTTGGCACTTTTGTTATTATGAGAATATGAGAAAAACTACGGACCGTTTTGTGTCTAGCCTTGAGTTAAATCAACGAGCATCTATTATTTCGTTGTTGTCTGTAATTGACATCAAGTCTTCTATATCACGATTCGATGCTCGATGAAGCAAGTCGAGGAGCAACAACGACGACGATGAGAGAGAAGCTCAGTTATTCATTAAATCTATTCACCTGACACGAAAATTAAAAAAAATAAAACCTTCTTTGGAATTTATGTCTATATATGCAAAAAACGTACAATGAAACGTTATAACAATAGAATTTTGTGTGCCCAAGACAATGGGCAGACATGCAGGCAGGCAATGGAAGTCCCACCTCAAATTGACCCCAATAAAAACGCAACATCCATTGTCGTCGTCGTTGCCGTTGTCGATTCTGTTGCCGTTGCCTATGCAATGGCTTTCTTCCTTCATTCATTCATTCTGTCGATCGTTTTTACTTTACAAAGACTGAAGATCAGGTGTCGTCTACCAGCAGCAACAGCAGCAGTAGCAGCTGTATGTGGGAACAAAAAACACAATGAATGGATGGATGGTATTTTGCATCCAAAATTAGCAGCATAAGTTCATTAAACTCCAGACAGGAAAATGGTCAGAAATCATGCAGAGTAAAAAAGTATGAAGCTTCACAGAGCCCCACCAACAAAAAAAAAATAATTAATCTCATTACACCGCAAAGGGGCCGGATCTTTAGGCAATGTAAAGCTCAAAGAAATGCGGAAGGAAGCAACGAAAAGGCTCGTGTCGAAGTCTCATTTATTCAATCTTATAAAGGGTGCTTTTTAAAGAGTTTGCCAAAACTATTTAAATGGCCTTCAAGATCGTGCGATTTAACGCCGCTTGATTATTTTCCATGGAGATATGCAAAATCGATAGACTACGCCCCTGATAAGCCCAAAACGAATGACCATTTGAAGGACAAATGTTGGAAAAAATTATTGAAAATACACAAATCCACATTAGATTACGTTCAAATTATATGCCAGCAAATGAATTTTAAGAGTGCCAAAAGTGAATTCCCTATTCGACGCGGCGGCGGCGCAGCTCTTGAAAAGTTAAAGAATTTAATCCATACTCTTGATTTTGGCTTTTACTACTATTAAGACTCATAGAGATGAAAAAAACCAAATGTGTCCTTTTTTCATATTCAAAACCTTTTTGCCAAAGTTTGTATGGAACTTGAGAATCTATCAAGTTGCCAAATCTAGTGACCTTCACCTTAGATTTAGATTCGCCTTTAAGCGAAGTCACACACTTGGCAATGTCAGATGAAAGATTGTTAACATTTTACCCCTAGCTGTGCGAGGCGCTCTTTAAATCTTATTTCGGCCCCGTCAGTACTGAGTAATTAATTTGTACCTATTCCCAAAAGCATTAAAGCCACACCATAAACATGATTGTCTTCTTACACAACACGAGACGAATGTGGCGGCACTGACCTTATCTAGAGCGGTAGTGGTTTGCTTTGCTAATACAAACCAGTTTCCCCTTCATTTCCCACATTAATCTACTAGAAAAAGCAACAACAACCAACAGAAAAAAATAAAAATAAAAATAAAAGTTCCTACTTACAAACTGTGTTTCCAAGTTTTGAGCTGTTTTCCTCTTGGGTCGTGTGAATGTTCTTGTATTCAGTTTGAACGCTGAAAAGTAGAAGGAAGAAAAATATTTTAAAAGCAAAGCAAAAGAAGTGTGATTAGATATAGACAAGACATAAACGACAGAAAAATACACTCTCCACACTACTCGAGGGCAGGACAGGATAAACATTCACATCACACATCACACATCACAC
Source organism: Eupeodes luniger (assembly GCA_951509635.1). Taxonomy (NCBI): domain Eukaryota; kingdom Metazoa; phylum Arthropoda; class Insecta; order Diptera; family Syrphidae; genus Eupeodes; species Eupeodes luniger. The sequence goes on from OX608073.1 coordinate 6,906,511, forward strand.
ATGACAAATCAAACAAGAAAACAAAAACAACAAATTAATTATTCTTTTTGTGTTCATACAAAATGCTTTAGGATGTAGGGTAAGGGTGCAGGAGGAGGCCAGGGGGGTTACACACTCAATTCAAGAAAGAAATCGGAATTAGCAAATAAAATAAAACCAACCTCACGCAACTAGGCGTAGGTTTGGCAGAGTAGCAGGCCAGGCTATAGCAAAAAGCAAAAAAGCAAGCTCTAGCACTTCCTCCACTTCTATCCACTAAACATCTCTAATCCCCAAACACTTACCTTGTTCCGCCGACGAACTATGACTACTCGAGCAATTGTTATTTCTCCATTGTTGCAAAATATTCGAGACATCATCGTGGGTTTTGTCCTCGAGAAATCTGTCGTATTAAATTTTCCATTTGGAAATTTAGAAAAATTTAGAAAAGTTTTCTCCACTACTTGTCATGAGTCAATGCAGGAGTAGTAAAACTTACATAAAGGAATCGTCCTTTAGGGCCTCATCAATATCCAGGATGTCCATGGTTGGATATTTTGTTTGTTAGTTACTTAAATTTCTAAAACGGCACTAAAAACAAAATACAAACCGAAAACAGAAACAGATCATGAATAATTTATAAAATTTGTTATAAATAAATGCTAAAAAGAAAAAAACATAAAAAGCCCTAAGGCTTTTTATTAGTTGGTTTTTTGGTTTTGCTTCTTCTTTCTTTTCTTCACTTTTTCGATAAAAAGAACGAACGAACATCTGTTTTAATTTAGAATTTTCATGGGAATTGATGGAGTTTTCGAAGTTATAAATAAAGAAATTATGCAATTTAGATATTTAAGTTCACCTTAAAATCAAAAAACAACTATTTCGAAACTATTTTACAGGAGAAAACGTAAAATTTAAAAAATAAAAAACTGTTGACAAGTTTTCATTTTACTTTTTATCTTAAAACTAAATAAAATAGTACTCTCTCTTTGCGGATGACACACGACGACTGATTTTTTTGAATTTTATTTTTGCATTTGATCTAGTACAATTTGTGGTTGATTATTGAGGGGTAGGTTACATCAAACACAAGTTGCATGAAAAAGTTTATGTCAAACTATGATTGTGGAAGTTGTTTTTTAGGCCGTGTTAGATTTGCTTTAAAATATTGATTAATCTTTGCACCACGATACAATTTTGAAGTTTAGTTTGAAAAATGATTAAATTAGCTTTTTTGCTAAGCAAATTGTTTTGAATGGGACTTTTAAAACAGATCTTTGATTAAAAATCCTTCAAGATACAAAAAATTGCCTAAAAAATTACTTTTTCCGTGTTCAGCTGAAGTAACTTATTTTTTAAAAACTACGTTTTCTTGAAATTTAAAATATTGTGATCACAATTCGCAGTTATGCAAGAAAGGTTTCTTGACCGTGTTAAAGACAGAAAGAACTTTTCATGTTCAATGTATTGACGCTCCGTTTAGTATTATCAAACTCTTTAATAAACAGAAATCATTCTACTATTTCTGTGACGAATGTTCTTGATGGTCTGCGAAACATGAAGCAGTTAGACCATTTTAAAAAATTATTATTTCTCACTGACAAAGTTGATAAAAGAACTGCACCCCCACAACTTTATAATGGACACACATTGCTCAAATCAAAAACGTCTTAAGGAAGAAATGACGAAATTGATCAAGAAAATTCCGATGTTAACCAAAAATCGAAGAAAACCGCTATATCTATATTTTCTATACTACACATTGTCTCGGCCAATAGCTAATTTCAACTTTAATGGAAATGCAACAACCCCTTTTCATATCGTATCTTTGTCTCCATTACTGTGGACAACGCTAACACACAACGTTAAAGCAGCTTAATAAGACTTTAATATATTACCAAAATGTAAATGGACTTCGATGTTCAAATGGTAGACATGTGCATTCAAGAGGACACAAGCGTCCACAGGTTTTTCTCAAAACCCACCTCTGTCTATCAACTCCTACTCTCACCTCCCCGCGGTGAACATCGGGTGCCTAGTACCTCAACTGGAGATCGGGTTCTAACCCCAGTGGAAAATTGTTGGGGGCAGCAAACGAAAAAGGGGGGGAGAGGTGTTTCCACTAAGACACTTCTCCTTATCCAGACGGTAGCGGACGAATTCTCGAGATGGAATCAACGGTGGCGTCTACAGTTCCAGTAAGGTTGAACTACTTAGTGAACACCTTATAAGGCTTCTACGACTTATTCGGAGCCCAGGCCTATAAGGAGCGGTCTATCCGGCTCCCCGTCCTTGGAGTTATACTAAGGATCTGGCCCTCCAGGTTGGGGGTTGTGCCATCGGGGTGACTTCCTGACCACGTAAAAATCTTCTAGTTGCGAAGCACCAACAAGCCTCGGATACGGACGGATTCACTGTTGACAACCCAAGCAAACGAAATAAATGTGGTGTTAGACGAAAATCGCACTAATATTGATCAATTATGCGTGAGAGTATCATTTGCTGGGTTAAAAGTTCTCATTCTCCTCAGTTATATACCCCTCGGAGGTGCTGCTGCTGTCTACAAACAACATCTTGATAATATTGATAGGATTGCCAACTTGCCAGAAAATGAAAATGATTATATTTGTGTACTGGTTGATTTCAATTTACCCTATTTAAATTGGACTATGGTTGATGATAATAAATGAATGCCAGTTTTAATAAACTCTGAAATTGAACTCATGATGTGTGATTCTCTGTTTTCTTTAAATTTAAATTTAAATTTAAATAAATAATGTTTTCAATTCAATAAATAGGCTCTTAGACTTAGTTTTTGCTTCTGATGATTTAAATATTAATATTTCTGAAACCCTTCCATTACTCAATAATTCTGTTCATCATACTGCAATAAATGTTTGTATATATACTTATAATTATGATAATTTCAGTAAATTTAATAACTCACAGTCATATTATCATAAATTTGTAAATAATTTGAATTTAACTATATCTCATCTTAGTAATATAAATTGGTTATCTGAGTTCAAACATTCTAATTTATCTGAAAATTTTGGTAAATTAAAAAATATTCTTAACGAAGCTTTGAATAATGTTGTGCCTTTAATCCGAAAAAAGTCAAACTTTAGTCCTAAGTGGTATAATAGCAGGCTTAAGAAGTTAAAGAACGCAAAGAATTCTGTGCATAAACGTTTTAAGCAGTCAAATTCTATGGTTGACTATACACTTTTTTGTCGTCTGAGGAAAGAGTTTGTTTTCTTGTCTAAATTCTTGCATTGCAATTACGTACAATTAATGGAATCGAACTTGAAATCAAATCCAAAACAATTTTGGAATTATATCAACACAAAGCGCAAGAAGTGTTGGATTTCCATCAACGATGCATTTCGATCAGAAATCGTCTTCAGACCCTGAAGAAATTGCAAATATGTTTGCTGACCACTTTGAATCTATTTATAATTCAACCAGTGCAGTTACGTTAGATAAATATTATTTTGAATCGCTTCCTTCGATATTTGATTCCTATAATTTCAAAATTAAAAATGTTGATGTACTTAAGTTGTTAAATGGACTTGAGCCTATAAAACAGCCTGACATTTTGGGATTTTTCCCCATTGTTTTAAGGCATTGTGCTGACGTTTTCTCTGTACCATTAACAGAATTGTTTAATCAGTCCTTATCTACGGGTACATTTCTTGATGAGTGGAAAATCTCGATTATAAATCCCATTTTTAAATCAGGGAAGTAAGATAATATTGGCAATTATAGACCTATAACTAAACTATATATAATCCCAAAGATATTGGATTGTCTGGTTAAGGAAATTTTTGTCGATTTATTAATGGGACATGTAAGTGATTTTCAACATGGATTTTGGAAAGGACGTTCCACTGTATCAAATTTGGTTGAATTTACAAATTTTTCGATAAATGCTTTGGAGAAAAATAGACAAATTCATGTAGTTTACACAGATTTTTCTAAAGCATTTAGCAGAGTAAACTTGAAAATTCTTTTGAAGAAACTTGAGTGCTGTGGAATTTCTGAACCTTTGCTTGGTTGGTTTAAATCTTACTTGTATGGTCGTAAGCAAATGGTAGTTGTAGATGACATTTGTTCTAAGGAAATAATTGTTACCTCTGGTGTTCCTGAAGGGAGTCATTTGGGACCCCCTATGTTCTTACTTCTTGCAAATGATATGCCTGCCATTTTAAAATTTTGCAGATGTCTCATCTTTGCTGATGACATTAAGTTTTTTGCAATTATTTCTAATTCTGCTGATCGTTTGCTTATGCAAAATGATCTTAATACATTTGTAGGGTGGTGCAAACTAAATGACTTAAAATTAAATCTTCAAAAATGCACTTGTATGTCTTATAACCGTTGTTTATATCATATCGTTCCATTGTACTCACTAGACAATGTTATGTTGAAAATTATTCATGAATTTAACGATCTTGGTGTAATATTTGTTGGGATTCATGAAAAGAAATTCTTTAGAATTTTCTGATCCATATACTTTAAAATCTCTCTATTCTAGTATTGTTAGACCTTCTTTGGAATATGCGTGCGTTGTGTGGAATCCAACAACTCAATCTGATATAACTAAGATTGAAAGAGTACAGAAAAACTTCTTGCGTTTTGCTTTGAGAAATTTTTTTGGAAATGTTGATACTGTTCATTTTTCTTATCGTTCAAAATGTCTTTTATTAGGAATGCAATCTCTTGAATCGCGTAGAGAAATGTATAGTATAATGTTTGTTCGGGATGTTTTGTGTAACTACATTGATTGCTCTAGCTTGCTTTTTAATATTAATATTTATGCTCCTTCAAGATCATTAAGATTGAGGCCCTTATTATTCGAAGTTTCACATAGAACTAATTATGGATTACGTGAACCTTTAAGTCATAGCTGTAAATTATTTAATAATGCTTACTATATGTTCTAGATATAAGTTTGCTAAGAGATTGTTTTAAAAAATTATTATTAGCATATTTAACACACAAATTTAATACAACTTAAAAACTTGTATATATGTTATGTATGTGTATATATTGTTATATTTAATTATCAAATCTGTTGATGTATATCGTAGAGAAGAATAAATAAATAAATAAATAAGGACAACGAACTTCGGATCTGTACGTGGAATGTTAGGTCCTTTAACAGACCGAACGATTATCGGAAGCCCTAAACTGCTGCAAGGCAGATATTACCGCCATCAAAGAAGTGCGATGGGATGGACCGAGCAAACGCAAATTAAAAGACTGCGATGCATACTACGGCATCGAGAAAGAACTAATAGAGAGAACCAACTTCGAGCGTTGCTCTCTTTTTGCCTACAAGCTGTGATTTGGCCACCAACTTGCATATGTATTAACTCCATATAAAAAAAATGTGGGGAACAAATACTTATGCAAGTTTGTGTGCATACTCAACACGAGAGAGAATGAACTTTTCTCTCTTTTCTCTCTGCTCACCACCTTTGAAAAATGGCGACCACCTTTGAAACATAAGACTCTGAAAGCACTACAACTATTATTTTTATTATTAGCTTCGTTTATGCGTTTAATTTTCGCTCAGACTGATGAAAAATGCAAAAAAAACTCAGATTTGTTTCAATTTTCAGAGTTTATCGACTTAATTTTGTCGATGCGAGAGTTTCAGGAACATTGAAAACGAGAGTTACAGAATGTAAACATGGAACATTGAAAACATTTTTATATACTCATCGCTTTTTTCCATTCCTATTTTATTTGTGTGTACTCGTTGTTTATTTTCTTTACATTACTCACGACATTTCCAAAATGCTGAAAATAAGTGATTTAAGTAGAGACTAAATAAAAAGACCGTCAACTTGTTACTTCTGTTGCCAATTTTCATTACATAAGATTTGTGAATAGGTGATAAGCTATTCTTACTGCTTTCAACTAAGGTAGTGTGTTGCTTTTAAAGGCTTAACTACATAAGCCGAAAAGTACTTCTGTACTAAAGTACAAATATTTGTATTTTCGCTAGTTCAGTGGTTTTGTGAAAAGAATATACAAATTTGTTCTTCAACCAAAATTTATGTCTTATGCATCATTTTTATAAGTTTTCCAGTTCTAACTATTTATATCTTATCTTTCAGTTATATAGCGACAAGGAAAAATCCGTCAGGGAAAGTTCTAACTACAGTTTTTCTAAAAGTGCATTGTGGCTTATTCATAGATGTTTACTAAACTTTTTAGGCATAAATAAATGCAAATCAAAGTTAAGGGCTAAACCTGAATAACTATAAACATAGAAAATGCTGTGTTCAAGTAATTATTATTGCAGCCAAATTTCATAATTAATTTTGTTGGTGCATAAAAAAGCTGAAAAAGTAATTCATGACAAATAAATGTTACGTTAACACTAAGTTCCAGAAAATATCGAATGATACCGCAATTGCAGAAGATATGGATATTTTATATAAATATTCCCGGTAAACTGTAGAACTTTATTATTTCCGCCTTTTATAATTCAATGTAAAATAATTCAATGCAATATATTTTAGATAATACAGTAGTTAAGTTATTAGTTAAGGTATTACTATTGAAATAAACATAACATACATTTATAAAAAACATGTACTCGTTGATATATACAAATAAAGTCTAGTCTAAAAAACCTTAACCTTGTTACACATTTTCTGCACACATCCTTTCTTGTTTTGGTTGTTAATGCCATCTATCTGTAAGCTGAGATCACACGATTGGTCAAATGTACCGATTTTTGTCCATTTGTATGTACAGATCGTGTGAATGGCAGAAAATATTGGGCATAAGGCAGATAGGACAATTTTTTTGGCAGATAAAAATGAGCTGTCTTGTACCAATCGTGTGAACTGTTCATACACCGATGAAGACAGACAAAATTCTTAAATGTGCAGATAATTTGTTCTGCCACTTAATGACCGATCATAGTGACCAATCAAAGCAGATAAGTGGATTCTATTTTTTGTTGTTGTTGAAAATTACGATTTTTTAATAATTATTTCATAATTTATTATTATTTTATAATTTTGAAATTCGGCAGCACTGATTTGATAAAAAAAGCACACACCACTGCTTCTTGCATCTGCATTATTCATGCAACTTTTGGTAATTATATTTGCATCTATTTTAAATATAAATACTTGATTTTTAAGATTATGGACACAGATGAAGAAGAAGTAATGAATTTGGTCAATTCCGTGTGCACAAATTTAGGCGACCAAACAAAGGAAGCAACACCAACGCCAGAAGCTCTCCAGAAGCTAAAAAACGTAGCGTGACTGCCAATTTTTCATTTGCTGAGATAGCTTGGCGCATGTTTGTGTTATTTTTTTTTTGATTTGTGGAGAAACTAATTTAAGCAGATCATTAAAAGTGGCTTCATTCATTCGCAAGAAATTTTTAAATAAAAATTTCTGATTTTCGATTTTTCTAAACTCCGCCAAAGTTTTTACACAAGCGCCATCAGTACTCCTTCTCAGGAGCCAATCCCGCACCCAAACACTTAGCCTCCGTGCCTTTCTTCTCTCTTTTTTTTGTTTTTCAATTAAATATACACAAATGCACATTATGGCAGCTATTTTCTTTTTTTTCCGTATGGACATCATTTTAATTTTATTTTATTTTTTATTTTTTTAAATAAATTCAATTATTATATATTATCAAACATTATAATCAATTAATCAGTTGTTGAAAATAATGCCAGATCGTGTGACAGGGTTGTACAGATATCGGTCATATTCTTTCAGTACACAAATAAGCGCAGAAGATATTTGGCTAAAATACACCAATCGTGTGAACACCTAAAAATATTTTCGGTACACAAAATTTCTGTCGCCAAATGTGTACAGACAAATTTCGGCCAAAATCGGTACATTTGACCAATCGTGTGATCTCAGCTTAACTTAGAGAAAAAGAAGAGAAAAACAAATTCACCACGAACTACCGGTATAACTTCTCCCGTTATTTTTTGACAAACAAAAATGTTTTGCTAGAATTAATTTGAATTATAGGAGTATTTTTGTAGATATAAAAACGACAAGATGTTAGTAAAATTAAAGAAAGAAAATCATGAGAATTACAAATATTATATTGAGACTTTAAAAAACATAGCCTTCTTGGCTATCAATAAACAAAAATGAGAAATGTCGCATTTCCCGGAACTGATGTTTTTTTGTGTACTCTTCTCCGAGGTGAAAACATTTATACACCGATACGAATTCAACACGCTATAAAAAATGAGAGTAAGAGGTTTCGAAGAGACGGAGACGAGGAAATTTGGCTCTCTCATTTAGTTTTTTCTCTCTGACTACGGCGACTGCTAACGAGAACAGAGATAGCATCTATTTGGGTGTGGATTTGTTGTTGGAAATAGACTTAGGCAAAAAGTCTTGAGTTTCAACAGTGTGAGCGAGCGCATCACGACAATCTGCATCAAGGCTAAATTCGAGGAGAAAGGTGAAGACACCAAAGACATATTCTTCGAGCTCTTGGACAAGACATATGGACATGACATATTGCTCTGACATTAAAATTGTCTTAAGAGATTTTAACGCCAAGCTACATAGGAAGAGAAGACATCTTTGGTGGCACAATCGGGAGATACAGCCTGCACGACACCACCTCCGACAACGGATCAATTTCGCTGCGGGGCGAGACGTTCTGGTAGGTAGTACACAGTTCACACATCTCAATATCCACAAGGGGACATGGGAATCTTCTGATCAATCAACCGTCAACCAGATTGACCACATTGCGATCGACGCACGACACTTCTCCAGTATAAAGGATATCCGAACATTCCGAGTGGCCAACATTGACTCGGACCACTACCTCGTTGTAGCCAAGGTACGGCTATGGATATCCCGGTCCAAGCCAAAACAAGGAAGTACTGTGAGAAGTTTCGACGTTTGACGGCTACAATCGCAAGAAACTGCCATGTCCTTTTTCGATCGAGTCTCTAATAACCTCTTAAGAAGTCCTATGCTGCCTGCATTAATCATTGAAAACCAGTGGCAACATTGTCTTGCAGCCATCAAAGATGCTGCCTCTGAAGTGTTAGGTCTTACACGGCTACCACAGTGAAACCCCTGGTTTGACGACGAATGCCCGCAAGCGCACGCAGCAAAACAACAGGCATACAAAACGGCGCTGCACAGAAGGACCAGAGCTGCTCGCGAGCTCTACGAGCAGAAGAGGAGAGAGGAACACCGGCTTCTTAGATGGAAAAAAAGAGAACATGAGAAGCGCGCGATCGAGGAGATAGAGGGATGTCACAACTGGAATGAGGTTCGTAAATTTTACCGAAAGGTACGAGAAACCTCCAAAGGGTACCAGCCACGAACGGAAGCCTATAAGGTCCAGGATCAGGGAAACATCGTAGTAGAATCGCAATCTATGTTGAGAATACGGAAAGACCACTTCTCCAAATTATATAACGGCGATGACGAACCGAATTCCGCTGTAAGGGAGACCAATCAACCTAGGCGACGCAGATCAACAATTCCGTGTACCCGACCTCGACGAAGTGAAGATAGCTATATCTAAACTGAAGTCAAACAAAGCTGCTGGAGCTGACGGCATTGCTGCCGAACTATTCAAAGCAGCAGGCGATGACTTGGTAGGGAGCATGCACCTACTCATCTGCAAAATATAGTCGGAAGAAAGCATTCCCGATGAGTGGAATCTCAGCATAGTTTGCCGGATGCATGAGAAAGGAGACCCTCTAAGTTGCGCCAACTATAGAGGCATCAGTCTCCTTAACATTGCATATAAGATCCTCTCTGCCGTATTATGTGAACGTCTGAAGCCGTTCGTCAACAACGTGATAGGTGCTTATCAGTGTGGCTTCAGACCAGGAAAGTCCACTATCGACCAAATATTCACACTATGGCAGATCTTAAAAAAACCCAGGAACTTCAAATCGATACCCACCATCTCTTTGTCGATTTTAAAGCAGCGTATGATAGCACCTAAAGGGAAAGAGCTCTACAGAGCAATGTCTAGTTTTGGCATCCCTGTCAAACTTATCCGTTTGTGCGGAACGACGATGGAGAATGCGCGCTGCTCTATCAAGGTCGGAAAAGATCTCACTGATGCATTTGATGTCAAAAAAGACAAGGCGATGCACTGTCATGCGACTTCTTCAATATCGTTCTGGAATGAATTGTGCAATACTCAACCGTCAACACTAGAGGCTCAATCTTTCAAAGATGCATCCAATTACTCGGATACGCCGATGATATTGACATAATTGGAAGATCAAAGCGTGATGTCAGTGGAGCTTTTTGAGCATGCGGAGAAGATGGTCAATGAGGGCAAGACTAAGTATTTGCTGTCATCAAAAAAGGACATTGAACAACGAGGTCTTGGAAAAAACGTCACCATGGACGCAAGCTTTAAAGGAACGAATATTACAACTTCTGTCAATTTTTATTTGTTTAAACAAAAATAAAAGTATTGAATCTATTTTGGACTAAATCGATCCTTTGAAAATTATTTTTTGAAATATACTTACAAAAAAAGTGTAGCATTTACCCATCACGAGATATGTTTCTCTTTTTTCCTATTTTATTTTTTTTCGAAACTGAAACATACATGAATTTTACAAAATTGTGCAAACATTTAGTCAGCATATTTTTTTTTGTTACGATACTAGAGCACCTTTTTAACATAAAGATATTAGCGTCCCTATAATCTCATAAACTACAGCATCTGGTGAATACGCTGTGGATGAAATCAGATATCACTTTTGAAATGTCTACTATAGTAAAATTTTCAACAAAAAAACTCCGAATCTGTCCAAAATTGAGGAGATTCAAACCCTACTATTCCATCTTTTAGCTATCTGTCAAAATGTTCCTCGTAATAAATGAACCGCACAAATTATTAAATACAGAAGAGCTGATAGCGTTAAGGAATGCATGTCAACAACGTGAAGTTTGATACCATCAGTCCATATTTATAAGTGACTCGTAATTTTCTACTTTTCCTTGTAAGCTCATATCATATTTTAATAAGATCGCAGGTCCCCAAGAAACTGAATCCTCGTTTTTAAAAAAATTACAAGGGAAAGTTTTGACACTGATCACTTTTCATAATTTCAAAGATGGGGAAAATTCATTGAGAAATATCATTGATTGTTAAAAAGGTCTAAGATCACGAAATAAAATGAAACGACTCCATGGTTTTCAGACGTTCAATATAGATTAAGCTAATCATACAAAACTATTAATTCGTGCCATTGAACAGGAACCTCTAAAAATTTTGTAAAAACCCTGGAACTGACTAGAACAAACTAGCCCTTAAACGCACCATTTTGAAAATTACACTACAGTTTAACGTGTTAAAAAAAATAAAATTTGCGATTGAAAGTTTAAAAAAAAACCGAACTGGAATCACTGTAGATCTCGATAAAAAATGGATGACCTGAATGAATAACCACATTTTGTTAACTTTTTTGACATTATCACTGCATAACTATGTTTTAGGAAAATATTTTATAAATACGAATTTATGCAACGTTAAGTTTTCAAATTATCGTTAAACACACTACCATACAAAAACTTGTGGTTGGCATGTTTTTGTATCTCTCACCATATAGGAAATATATTATAATATATAATTATATATTATATCATAATATATTTCCTCTATCTATTTAATGTAGCCGAGCTTAATTTTTCCATGTACACTATTGTTTTGTATTTTTCCCGATTATAAGCAATCATACCATAGAGGAAATATATTATCTAGAGTCCCGACTTAATGGGTTTGCTCTCTTTCGGCCTACAAGCTAAATTGAGTGGATTTTGTCCATAAGGATAAGCATGTGTTAGTTGTCCCGTGCATTTCTTATGGGAAAAAACCATTATGAATGTAGTTGTTATGGAATTTTGTGCCCATATTGCTCAACCGCGGGCAAAAAACTATGAGGTGAACTGAGCCGTTCAAAAAAGAGATCCGTTGAATTCAAAAATTTAAAAATTAATGCAATAATTTAAGAAAAATTAATTTTGCAACTTCCTTTCAGTGAAAACTGTACTAAAAATAATATTTGACTGCTTTTGGCAAACAAATTCTATGATTTTTATGAAAATTTTTGATAAAAACAGAAAAAATCATGCAGAAAGTATAGGCGCACCATAGAACTACAATGCGAACGTGGCCTAATTTGAGTTTAACCCAGTTTTGACAGATTAACAGCGAGGTGAGTATTTTGACAATTCTACGAAAATGTAAACAAAACAAAATTAATTCCCAGTAATGCAAATGAAGGTAAAACAATTTAAATACAAAATATTAATTTATTGAAATAAAAATATATAATGAATTTGCACCTAATTTAATCCTCAGATAAAGAAGAAACCAAGGAGAATGTTGCAACAGGAAAAGTGGAATCTCCCGAGAAGGAAGCCAGCAACGCCGACGTATTTATTCTGAAGCGAAGAGGTACAAATTCAAGGTGTGTTCATTACGTTAATTTTAAAGTCAAATTATATGAATATTATTTTGTTTTTTTTTGTTAAAACTACATCGCTCTAATCCGATGGATTCTTATGTCCTCATTTTTAATCAAATATCGTCTGGCTATCTGCTATCGTGAGCTGAATGACTCCAATTTGGCTATTTCGACATTGCAATCGATTCCGAGTAAGTCTAGACTTCCAAAGATAAACATGCTTCTAGCAAAGCTACAACATCGACAGTCAAGAAATCCATTGGAGGCTATTGCCTCTTACAAAGATGTACTGCGTGCCAATGGCCATGTAGGCTATAAGTTCACTCTTGGAAGTCGGCGTCGATGGAATAGAAGTCAATTCGTTGGTAGTGAATGGTAAGCAAGCAATTATTTTAAATATTTTGTGTGTTTTAAGCTTCTTTTATAATTTTATAGTGAGTTCGGCTCCAAAGAATGTTGAGTGGTTAAGTTCGTGTATAAAAGGCCATGCTCAAATGTACGTTCATAAACATCTGGATGCGTCAAAAACAGTCCAATCTATTAACGACAACACAAAACTTCATCAAAACGATTATATTCTAACGTTAATTGGAAAAGCTCTCTACTACAATGGGCACCATGCTCAGGCGCAGCAGTATCTAGAAACAGCACACATGACAAGTCCATATAGCACAGAACATATCATGCCATTAGCCGTGATCTATGAGAGGAATAATAATCTAGCAGAATTGGAAAAGCTGGCTAGCCAGCAATCGAACATCAATGAATTTAGTTCGGAAAATTGGTTTGTCATGGCTGAGAGTCTATCGGCAAATGGAAAATACGAACAGGCTTCCTATTTTACCCACAAAGCAATTCCAGTTGATTCAACAAACGTTGAAGCGTATCTTTTGCGTGGGAAGATATTTCTTCAATTGAAACGATATAAGGAAGCAATTCATTATTGCAGGGCAGTTCAGAGTTTGGCTAACTATCGTTTTGAGATATACAAAGGTCTTGCGGGTTGTTACATCGGACTTAAGCGCTTAAAAGATGCACAGACAATATGTGCATTAGCTGCACTCTGTTTCAGGAACTGCCCCAGGAGCTATTTGGTAAGAATTTGTTGTTATTTTTCATTTGCATTTTACCTTGCCAGTACACTTTTGTACTCTTCGAATATCGTTACAAAACGCCAGGCAAAGACTTTCATTAATCGGGCTTTAGAAATCGACCAGTTCTACTTTCCGGCCGTATCAGCGATGGCAGAGATTCTCCAATCTGAGGGAGAAACACAGGAGGCCATTAAACTGTTGAAAAAACAAGCCACCAGCTATCCCAGTTGCAAGCTTTTCACAATGCAAGGAAATAATATTTTAAGTAGCGAAAAAGATTTGGATGATGCTCTAGAGTACTACACCATTGCTCTTAGGTTTATATAACAAAGAAAAAGTGAAACTTTTTAAGGTACAAAAGTTTGTTTAAGTTTTTTTTTAAGAATGGAACCCACAAACCACCGAGCTTTAGAAGGCGTAAATGCCCTTGGCCAGGCATCTGAAACAACAACAAAACAAGATGAGTGTTCATTAGCAACAACTTCGCAGGATGAAGAATGGCCAATTGATTATGATGAACCATCAATTGAAGTAGTTGAGTTTTCATCAATAGCTGCTGCTAATCAAGATGGCGAATCAGAAAGCGATCCGATATGGTCGGATGTAGATGCTTAGGCTATCGTTATTTTATCTTTTACTTATTATAGTTATTGAATCAATACAATTCATTTACAGTTATCAAATGTTAATATTGTTAATCTTATTTTTCAGTTAAATATGATTTTCCTATTTCACTTTATCTTACGAAAGCTTTTGAAAAGTCTTTAAATTTCTTTATTTTTACACTCCTTCTTTATTTTCCCCCTAACTCTCTACTAATTTTGAATCTGCTTGGGCAGAAACAAGTTTAAGGAGTCATGTCGTATGTTCAATTTGCAATTGTACGTAAATCGTATGTTCAATTTGCAATTGTACGATTCGACTGTAGGAATGAGAAGAACCGATTACAGCAAAAGGATCGATACTGCAGAAGACTGAAAAGCTTCGCGTTGAAACCGGTCTGACATGCTTCATTTGTCGAGAGGGATATACATGTCGGGAGTGGCTATGAAGTTGAGGAATCTCTTTACTTGTTGACTTTTTCCCTGGCCATTCATAGCCAAGTCAATTTGAACAAATACAAGTTGAATCAATTGCAGCGTTTGATAGCAGTAACACATTCATGTCATGTGTCACCATCTGTGCAATGCAAAGCACTTCTTTCAGCCAACTACCGATAGGCGAAAGATAGCAGTGTATGCAAGCCCTTCCTCATGATGTGAACAATCGTTGATTTAATCTACAGCCAGTTTTTCAAGACAGTACCTACCACCGAGGATTGGCCAATTGATCTATTTCACTATGTTCTCAAGTATGATGAGGTAATGCTTGTGGCTACCGATACAATTTTGCAGAAATTCACAGTTGTATATCTGCCTTGTACATGTTTTGGCGAACTCTGTGATGTAGGTGGTGAGGATATTTTTATAAATAATAAAATAAGAACTATCTTAATTTTTTTCTCTTTCTAATTTAAATTGTAGGTCTCTGGAATTTAATTGAAATACATTTCTTCATTCATGATAAATATATTGCTTTCGATGCCGTCAACAACAATACAAAACCGACTCCAGAATTACTCTATCAATTAAGGTTTTTGAGATTTTATTTTTTTTTTGTAATTCGAAATCACTTATCTGCATACATACATACATATAAGGCTTTTTGAATCTATCAATTTCATGAAATAGTTTTTTTTTTTTTCAAAAAAATGTGTGATGATTATTCAAACCTACAATATCTTCCTTCAATGTTTTCAATTTTTTACTATTTCCTATAACGAATTTGTAGTCTTAAGATTATAACATTAAGTTCTTGTAATATATTGAAAAAAATACAAAAATAATGTTCAAAAATTAAACGAACTATTTAAAACCAAAAAAGAATTACATTTTAGTTTTTTGTTCAAAACTACAGGTAAAGTCAAATGAAGCAAAATGATTTAAGCTGTAGGTAAGAGCAAAGACATGTATCTTGCAATTTAAAGTTAAGAGATACGTCATGTTTTACCGGTTTTGGTTGTCTTTAAAATTTTCAAAGAGGTATATTTTAAAAACCTGATGTAGTAGATAAATTTAAAGGTGAGATTCGAGGTCAGGATATCTTAATCCTCTCAAAAAGTATTTTTTGTTTGGGTGACAAAAAAAAGTATAATTTTGTCGACCAGTGTTATCAGAATCAACAGAATTTCAACTTCGCACTCTGAAGCAAAATTAAAAGAACGAATTTCTGACCAATGCTGTTGACCACATAAAATCACAAAGGAATACATACGAACGTGATGAACCAAAACATAAGAAGAATAGGATTAAAAACACTAAGTTTTTAATTTTGTTAAATTGAACATATGTGACAATAAAAAAAATAAAACCTACCTAAAACAGCTTATTTGTTTTTTATTATTATTTGCTAAAAACGAAATAAAAAATAAAAAAGGTATAATCCACTATAATAATTGACCTGAGTAGATCAAATTTGGGAAAACCAAAAAGAAATGTTTTTCTCGGAAAAAGTACATTTAATATTTTTTCATTTACTCAAAAACTAAGAAGTTACATTTTAAAATCCAGTTTTTGTTTTTTAAATGAAAATACATTAATAGCTTTAAATCTAAAACAAAATTATACTAAATTACATACAATTTTGAAAAAAACAAAATACAACTTTATTTAAAAACTAGCTGCGCCACGACCTTTGACTATTAATGGATGAGATTTAAAGAGTCAAATCGACTTCGAATCATCTTCATTGCAGGATTTGTTGCAATATCGCTTCGTTTTGATTTGTTGCTGAGAAAAAAAAAGCAGTTAGTGCTTTCAAAGTTTGTGGTTTATGTTACTTACTTTGAAGTGGTCTTGGCATTATGAGTTTTCTGGTCAATGAACGTGCAATGAAGTTGTAGCAAATTGATTGGTTTTGAATTGTACCATTCCCGGAATAGTGCTCGTAAGTCGATCCTTTGATTAAAAATTTGTGGCAAGTCGTTTGTGACATTCTTATGCGAGGCAAATTCCAAAATCCTAATCGGACCATGTCACAAATGCACAATTTCCGATTGTATTATTTTTGGACATCTTCGGCAGGTGAAGGTTGCGGGTTCCCAATTCTTGGAACATCATTAGAGTAGTTTGTAGGGGTATTCCTGTGTCGACGGTCTTTTATGTGAGTCCAGTTAGTTGTGTTCAGAATGCACTTAGTTTTGGTGATTCAATAGGCATTATGTATTCATGGAATTCAGATTTTATTTTTCCAGTCTATAAGTTTACCAACATTTCTGGAAATTTTAAAATAGTACGTACAAAAATGATGAGATTTTCAATATTCAGAAGACTTACTTCCGACTTCCGATTCCCGTCATTTAGAAGGTGTTCTCACAGCAGGTTGCTTCGAAGTCGACTTTCAGTTCCTCATCTACTTGGTATGTGTCGGCGTTAGCGGCCGCAGTAGCCGCTGTCTCGGTCAGTTCAGCGTCCCCGCTATCATTTTGTGAGACAGTTGCACTCTATGAAACCAGAAAGTGTTGCTTTAATTGCAGCTGCAAGTCGTTTTTTTTGGTCGGCTTGCAGCATCATATTTCTTGGCGGAGGAGGACGTTTTGGAAATACTAAAGAACAATAGAATTTAAAATATCCATTACATTACTCGTAAGTAAATGAATTAATTAACCTGATTTGCCTGCATAGGTACTCAGCCGTTGCTGTTGCTGCTGTTTAGTCGTTCCAAAACTAGGCGGTCGACTATTAATGTCGAAGCTTTCATTTGTTAAGTTGACTTGAATCTCACAAAGTAACACAAAGTCGATGGCATAGCTGAGGAT
Source organism: Eupeodes luniger (assembly GCA_951509635.1). Lineage (NCBI taxonomy): Eukaryota > Metazoa > Arthropoda > Insecta > Diptera > Syrphidae > Eupeodes > Eupeodes luniger. The sequence continues at coordinate 6,923,915 of OX608073.1, forward strand.
GTTCGCTAATTTGGAATTGAATTCGTAGCTTTGGTGGGGTTGTTGCTACTGGTGTTGTTGCATTACAAGCATCTGACTATTTGCAGCGACGGTGACACCTCCGCCGTCAACACCTGCGGCAGCTATGGCCGTTGAGATGTACACACAAATACAATGGGCAGCGTCTATCGTTAAAAACATTGATATTATTTTGTTAAGAGAAATATAATATAAAAAACTTACCTGTAAATAAGTATACTTTGTCTTCCAGATTTCTTGATGGAAGTTGCTTCCTGCATTATGGTATGTAATGCGCAGCATCTAAAATGGAAACACAGAGTATAAAATAAATCGATTATTGTTGCACCTCCTTCGCTGCAATTTGACTTACTTTTTATTCAATGAAGTGAACTTGTATATACTCTTTTCATTATAAAGGTTTTTGGTCTGAAAAATATCAAATTATATTAAATATCAAAAGAATAACAAAAACTTACTCTTCAAATCTGAAATCCATTGTTTTGTTTTGCAAAATTGACTGTCGTTTTTGACAGGTCACAAAAATTCCATAAGTTTCTATTTTAGCCCAATCCTTCATTCTGTTTTTTTTTTCCCCACTCACATGTATTCACCGATAGCGAATTTGAGAGAGTTCACCTCGAATTTGAGAGAGTTCACCTCGAATAAAATTTGAGGGTGTTTTAGGTAGGACGGGTACCAGTCGGGACTCTAGATAATATATTTCCTCTATGAATCATACCCTAATTCCGAAAATCTACTACGTTATCTAAAATTGACATTCAACAGCTGATTTCTTGTTCATATATAACAAAAAAAACTCTCCTTTGTAAACGCATAACTTTCAAAACCCAAAATAAAAAAGAAAACAAAATTAACAAAATAACTAAACTTTATTAAATAAAATGCTAAAACAATGACTGACACAGCAAAGAAAACAATCCTAAACCATGAGCAATATAGTACAATTGTAGATTTCATTCATAATTACCGAGGACTCGCTATCGACTGTGAATTGGAACTGGAACAAAGATTCCCCGAGATCCATCGACAAACCCTCAAAAGTATCCTAGTCACCGAGATGGGACTACGCACAAAAATTCATTTTAGTAATTATCAAGCAAATGCCTTAAGGCTCCTTAGAATGTAAGCGGAACACGAGCAAGAGGAATCATTCGTTCATTTAGCCAACGAAACTATAATGATTTTCTCTGGATTCTCTTTCAGATTTGAAGACAAATCAGCACATAGTTTTAATAATAACATACTCATCGATATAGCCTGTTCGGAACGAATGTCGCCCGTGATACTTTGTCGAATAATTTTACAAGAAAGGTACAAAGACTTCCAGAAGAGTGATATAGCCGAGTTAATGAAGAAGCCGAATTTAATCGAGGACGAAAAATTGGCGGGAAATGTTAGACAATGTACGTTGAGTGATAATCAAGAGGGACCTGTTGTTGATATACGAAGAAGGTGTCTGGGGGAGGAATATGAAGTTAAGGTAGGAAATCTTTTTCATACATTATTTTCTAAAGCTCAAATTCCTTTGGATTTTTGTATTCAGTTGAAAAAAATGGCCACGGATGCGAAGATGGCATTCTTCGATGAGAACGACCTTCGACGGACGGGGTTCGATAAGACCCCCGATCTTAAACTGGTGCTTCCTTGCTTGTACAAAGGCTGTGTTGTGAATTGGATAGAAAGTAAGGCGCTTTTTGGCGATGCCAAAACCCATCGAAGGTACCTGTACTCACAGCTTTCTAGTTATAGCAACAGGTTAGAAATAAATTGATATGAGAAACTCGTGATGGAGAAATTTAGGATATTTTAAACTTGATGATTTTCTTTCTAGGTTTGGTCCTGGGATAGTTATTTATTGGTTTGGTTACCATGAAGAGATTGTTCATATGAAAGAAAACGGGGCCGGCCTTATAATACTCGCTGACTTTCCCAGCCTCGAACATTTGGAGTTTTTAAATACGTGATACTTAATAAAAAGTTGTGAGTTGAATTAGTAAAGGAGATCGAATAATGCATTTTTTAAACTCGTTTTTTATTTTGTTTGTTATTTTTTTAAACAGTACTTTCTTTCCGTTGTTCTCTCTCCGCTGTCCTTCTGTCTGGTGTTGTATCACCTTTTATAGTCTTAGTCGATCAAGGTGTTCTGTGCCTATTCCGTACATTTATGTGCTGAGTAGTATGTAGTGTAATGTATTTCCTTTGTTAGAGTAAAAGTATAAAGTACACCAAGCAGGCTGCTAATTTAATTCTTCTGGGTTGCCAGATGATTCAAACAAAATACCAGACTTTATAGGGTTTTTTGTAATCCTCGTTACTTACTTATGAAAACAAAATGGAACGAATTCAGAAATAAGCTTGAAAGTTGTATAAACCTAAGATATCCCATTATACAAACAATTGAACAAATTGATTATTAAGTAGAAAAATTTATTCCCGGTGATGGTCAGCATGGTTATGAGGAAAATACTCCCACTTCTTCGAGAGAAACATACAAAAAATATTCTACCGAAATAAAAAATCTGATTTTGAAAAATAAAAGAGCTCAAAGGCAGTTTCTTAACGTCTTAAAAACGAAAAAAAAAAAAGAATCTGTGAGTTTAAAAATTAATCACTGAGTAAGTACATTCCTGAATATTTTGACGACGAATGGATCTTAAGAATACTCCTTACGGAAAGCTGCAAAGCGTCTAAAGACAAACCAGGCACAAGATCCGTCTGTAAAATCTCAACATGACAAATGGATTAGATACCCGAAACAAAAAACTGATCTTTTCCTGAACATTCCGCGAATGTGAAATTCCTTTTATCACGCTCAAAGAAGTAATAACCATGTGGTTTTGGAAGAAAAATGCTTTCAATAGCCTTTCAAAAAAAATCATGCCTTAAATTAAGGCAAGTACCACATCATTGGAAAATTGCTGAAGTTTTTGTTATTCTTTAACAATGCAATCCATCGCCAACAGAACAACATCGTACATATATGTGAACGTTTTTCCAAAAATTGGTACCGAAAAAGTTCAGCACAATAATAGAAAATAAAAACTGACTCAAAGCCATCAATTTTGCTTTCGAGATAAATATTCCACAATAGACCAAGTAGGTACATCTTATTACGGATAAGGTAAAGGCACTTAGATGTTGTTCAAGCTTTGATAAGTTTTGGTACTTGAGACTTGAGTAAAACTGAATGGGGACGGCAAATATTACAAAATACTGAAATCCCACGTTACGAAACGAGTCTTCAGAGTATGGTAGGACAAAAATTATTCGGAACGTAGGAAAATTGAAGCCGATGTACCACAAGGAAGTGTCTTATGACCAATCTTGCACCTTTTAATATAAAGGATATTCCAGTAGTGTTCAACACTATTATGGCAATTTTTAATAAGATGTTGCAATATTGGTGCAATATGGAGATCGCCATGAATGTTCGAAGATTAAGTAGATGTAGAGTCAAGCCACATGACCTAATGGTCAAGCTATGGGAAAAAACTATTAATTAAAGTGAATTATAAATTAAGAGGAAAGAAGTTCTTTTTACAGATTGGTCCTGATTAACGGTTGGTTTAGTGCGGTTAGTATCCCATTCTAATCAGTACGAATTTCTATCGAGTGTCTTTTGAAGATTTCCATTGGATAGAAAAAAAACACTCTTTTGACTGAGATCCAAGACAAAATATTTGAAAGTAGAACCGTATTACGGTTGTTTTAATAAAAGTACAAGGCTCTGGAGTGAAGAAATTTTCACTACAGGGGACAAGGGTGAAGCATAAGTGCAGAGGGGTTAATCTGGAGAAAAATCCAGATCTACAGATTTGAATTTAAATAAAAAATTAATCAATTTATTTTGCTCCAAGAAATGCAAAAACAGGGAAAATTTGTTTTTTGACAGATCTAGATCAAAAATAAATTGTTTTATTTTACCCATCGAAAACCATATTAGGTATTTATCTAAGATTTTCAATTGGGTTTAGATCAGGGGATTGTAAAGACCATTCCTGAAAAACTGCAAAAACTACCTTGTCACGTCTTTAGAAGTGTATTAGGTGTCATTGGGCAGGTTCAGACAACATAAGGGACTTCATTTGCAGTCAACTTCATTCTTTGAACGTAAATTTTCACCAAGGCAACTAGATAGTTTTTCAAGTGTCATGAAATTAAAATTCAGAACTTTACTTCACAAACCTCTACTTCAAGTTCATAGTACAAAAACTACCAAAATCATTATTTTCTACAAAACACTCCTCAGGCAAGCTACAAGTCCATCATGATTTGTATTTTGTATTTTAAAGAAATATTACTTATTTCTTTTCCAAATTTACAAGGAACCTTTTTACAGAAAGCATTAAATGAAGTTGTGCAGAAAATAAATAAATAATTGAGTAATAAAGTTCGGCTTTTAGTTGAATTAAAAAATATGATCAATTGTCATTTTGACATAAGTTGACTTGACTTGATAGTTAGGGAGATTTTTCTTAACTAACTTTCCAGTCAACTTTCCAATAAAGTTGCATTAATTGGAAGGCAATTTTTTGGCAGCTGGCCAATCAGGTGCTAGAAACTTGCCTTACTTTCAAGTCCCTTATGTCGGCTGAACCAGCCCATTGTCAAGCTAGAATGTCAACACTTATGAATGTATGTCATATAATCTTCGCGACTTCGCATATAGAAGAATTACATTTTTTAATATTTGGAGATACGTTTCCATTTTAAATTCAAACGCTAGGTCCAGCATAAGAAAGACAACCCTAAATCTTTATTATGTTTCTTGGCATAGACACACCATATAAAGACCGGAAACCAATCTGTCATTCTGGTTTTGCCTACAAGCTGAAACATCAATTCTCACCAGCGTTGCCGCGAAGACAAAAATTGTAAGGGCAATTTTGAGGGCCATTTCCAAAATGTACGGACCACTCGCCCACTACCCTGGACAAAATTTGTTTAAGAAAATAATAACAGTTTGTCTTTTCTATATAAACTTTTTATATTTCAGGTCATTTTGTTCACGGTATTAGTTATCAAACTTGTACAAATTTCCGATCGGGCACATTTTGGCAACGCCTCTTCTCACGCACCCTTATTTCGAATTCTAACATCAATTCACCACAGCTAACATCAATTCACCACCCTCTAACATCAATTCACCATGAAAATCCGGTATAGTGATAAGAAATTCTTTAGGGGAGGCACCTAGTGGCTACATCGACATTAGGTATTGCATTTTTTGGGAAGAGTACGATAACTCAGGCGACAAAGTTTAATGACGGATTTGTATAGAACAGTTAAAAACAATCATTTTTTACTATGGGAGCGGGGTGTATTCTCTATTTTTAGGCGTTAGGGGCAATTTAAAAAAATATGTACGTTAAATGGAAATAATGGTAATACTTACAACTAAGTTTTATACATTTTTTTTTAAGACAACAATTTTGTCTGATTGTGTTTGACCAATTCTTTGAACTTGTTTTATTGATTATGTCAAAAATAGGCTATTTTGGTCTTTTTTGTTTAGGGAATGCAAATAAAAAACTATTCCATCCTTTTTCCCAACGTTTCTCTTTGAACTTGTTTTATTGATTATGTCAAAAATAGGCTATTTTGGTCTTTTTTGTTTAGGGAATGCAAATAAAAAACTATTCCATCCTTTTTCCCAACGTTTCTCTTTGAACTTGTTTTATTGATTATGTCAAAAATAGGCTATTTTGGTCTTTTTTGTTGGGAAAAAGGATGGAATAGACACGACCGAATGAGTTCTAATGTTTGTATTTTCCTATCAAAAATGTTTGAAAATGCAAACATTCGAACTCATTCGGTCGTGTCTTTGGTACAATAATGTACCTACAGGAATGGGTTATACCTTCCTGGAATCCTTGAAGTGTGAGTAAGAAAGTTGCATTCACACTTTTTAACTACAATCAAAAAAACTTATAAGAACACGTCCAAGTGAGTCCGAATGTTTGCATTTTCCTATCAAAAATGTTTGAAAATGCAAACATTCGAACTCATTCGGTCGTGTCTTTGGTACAATAATGTACCTACAGGAATGGGTTATACCTTCCTGGAATCCTTGAAGTGTGAGTAAGAAAGTTGCATTCACACTTTTTAGCTACAATCAAAAAAACTTATAAGAACACGTCCAAGTGAGTCCGAATGTTTGCATTTTCCTATCAAAAATGTTTGAAAATGCAAACATTCGAACTCATTCGGTCGTGTCTTTGGTACAATAATGTACCTACAGGAATGGGTTATACCTTCCTGGAATCCTTGAAGTGTGAGTAAGAAAGTTGCATTCACACTTTTTAACTACAATCAAAAAAACTTATAAGAACACGTCCAAGTGAGTCCGAATGTTTGCATTTTCCTATCAAAAATGTTTGAAAATGCAAACATTCGAACTCATTCGGTCGTGTCTTTGGTACAATAATGTACCTACAGGAATGGGTTATACCTTCCTGGAATCCTTGAAGTGTGAGTAAGAAAGTTGCATTCACACTTTTTAACTACAATCAAAAAAACTTATAAGAACACGTCCAAGTGAGTTCGAATGTTTGCATTTTCCTATCAAAAATGTTTGAAAATGCAAACATTCGAACTCATTCGGTCGTGTCTTTGGTACAATAATGTACCTACAGGAATGGTTTGTACCTTCCTGGAATCCTTGAAGTGTGAGTAAGAAAGTTACATTCACACTTTTTAGCTACAATCAAAAAAACTTATAAGAACACTTCCAAGTGAGTTCCAATGTGGTGCGGAAATTGTTCAAATGAGGATACCATAATGTGTCTACTTGCAAATTTAAAAATTTGAATCGATATTTGACGGTGTTTCCCTTTGATTGGAAATGAAAATTATATACTGATCGATCGGGAATCATACAAAGAATTTTTTTTGAGAAAAAAAAGTGTAATTGCGCATTTATTTTTCTCTAAAAATGTATTTTTTTATTTTATTTCTTATTTTGACAGAAATTCATTTTCCCGAACAGCTGATACTTTTATGTTCACCACAGCAATTTAATAAAAAAAAAACATATGTCAAAACAAGTAAATACACCGCATCGAATTGTTGTTGGATTTCAAATTTCAAAATGGACGTAATGTCAAAATTACAAATACAACAATGTAAACAAATGGGTGTTGGAGGGTAAAACGTACGAAAGATTCCGGTCTTTATATCGTGTGTCTATGTTTCTTGGATTCAGTTCTTCTTTCTTCTTCCTCTATTCGCGAAACTGCCCAAATCAGACCCAAATAAATTAATTTTAGTTAGCCGCTGTACAAAATATTTTCCAGACTCTTTTGATTTCCTTGTTTTTGGCGATGCTTTAAGTTAATGGGCAGGTTCAGACAACATAAGGGACTTCATTTGCAGTCAACTTCATTCTTTGAACGGAAATTTTGACCAAGGTAACTAGTTAGTTTTTTAAGTGTCATGAATTTCAAATTCAGAACTTTACTTCACAAACCTCTACTTCAAGTTCATAGTACAAAAACCACCAACAAATTTTATTATATAAAACACTCCTCAGGCAAGCTACATGTCCTTCAAGATTTGTATTTTGTATTGTAAAGAAATATTACTTATTTCTTTTCCAAATTTACAAAGAGCATTAAATGAATTGTGCAGAAAATAAATAATCTATATATATAAAAATGAATTGCTGTTCGTTAGTCTCACTAAAACTCGAGAACGGCTGAACGGATTTATCTTATCTTTGTCTTGAAATGTTCTTGGAGGTCTAGGGAAGGTTTAAAAGGCGAGAAAAAAATCGAAAAATTTCCGGGAAAACCCTAAAAACAGCCCTTTTCTATTTCCCATACAAATATTTTCTAGATTCAATTTGAACTTTATTGCTATTCAATGAAGTTCATTTTAAATTATAATCAATCACTGTTGTCTAAGCAATTTAGGTGTGTTCCTAACGTCAAAGAGTCAATTTGCAATTTATTACCGCTGCGTAAAGTTCAAATTTAATCATATCTATGAAAATATTCTTTGCGTGCGCTTTGAAATTTTCTTACTTTGATTAATTACGTTACAATGCCGAGAAGAAGACGACCTGAAGCGTTGGCCGAAACAGTTCGTACAAATGTTCCACAATTAAAACAACAACAAAGGATTGCGTTGGTATAGAAGCTGTGAAAAGTGGATCTGGTGGAATTTATTTCCTTTATGCTCCCGGAGGAACCGGAAAAACGTTCTTAATTTCATTGCTTTTGGCGAAATGATGTTGCTCTAGCGTTGGCTTCATCTGGAATAGCTGCGACTCTGCTAGAAGGCGGACGAACTGTGCATTCTGCCTTAAAATTACCATTAAACATGCAAATCACCGAAACACCAATTTGCAACATCGCCAAAAATAGCGCAATGGCCGAGATCTTACAGGTAAGCAAATTAATTGTTTGGGATGAATGCACAATGGCCCATAAGAGGTCACTGGAGGCGCTGGACAGAACATTGAAAGATCTTCGTGACAACCTAAATATTTTTGGTGGGGCCATGATTCTGTTGTCAGGTGATTTTCGTCAGACTCTTCCAGTTATTCCCCGATCAACTTACTGTTGCTGATGAACTAAATGCATGCCTAACATCATCGAATTTGTGGCAGTACGTTAAGACACTCCAATTAACAACTAACATGTGAGTATTTTTGCAACATGATGAAACTGCAAATGTGTTTGCGAAGCAGTTGTTAGATATTGGAAATAATAAAGTTGCAATGGACACCTCGACCGGATTCATCACATTACCCACAGATTTCTGTCACATCACAGATTCAAAAGAGGAGCTTATTCAGCGTGTTTTCCCAGATATAGCGCAAAAATTCAATAACCATAATTGGCTGGGTAAACGAGCAATATTGGCAGCGAAAAATAAAGATGTCGAGGATCTCAATGCGACCATTCAGAATTTTCTTCCAGGACAGTTGGTTTCCTTCAAATCAGTCGACACCGTTATGAACCAGGATGACGTAGTCAACTATCCCACGGAGTTTTTAAATTCACTGAAATTGCCTGGATTACCACCTCACAATTTGCAGTTAAAAGTAGGATCAGTTGTCATCATGCTGCGTAACATTAATCAACCTCGACTATGCAATGGAACAAGACTGGCTGTGAAAAAGCTGATGAATAACGTCGTTGAGGCAACAATCATAAAAGGAAAATACAAAGGAGAGGATGTCTTGATCCTGCGAATACCGATGATGCCAACGGATTTACCATTCGATTTTAAATGCTTACAATTTCCAGTACGTCTGGCCTTTGCGATGACAATAAATAAATCGCAAGGACAGTCTTTAGAAGTTTGCGGAATCAACTTGGAGTTTCCCTGTTTCGCGCATGGATACGTTTTCTTTGTTTATTTACGCACCACAAAAAAAAAAAACAAAAAATATAGGTTATGAGAAAGCTTTAAATTGATTAACAAATTGTATCATAACAGTGTGTCTATTAATAAAAATTTAAACCTTATAAATAGCCAGTATTTCAGTTAAATGTTTTTTTAAGTAAGCAACATGATGTGTCGAAAATAATAATAAAACTTCATGCTTCATTAAAAAAATGCTTTTTTATTCAATACGTTTTGTTTGTTTTGAAATTAATTTCTACAAAAGTTTAGTTCTTTTATTTATCGATTGAGGCAGTACGAAGTCTGCCGGGTCAGCTAGTAGAGTAATAAAGTTCAGCTTTCAGTTGAATGAAAAAACATGATCAAGTGTCATTTTGACATAAGTTGACTTGACTTGATAATAGGGAGATTTTTCTTGACTAACTTTCCAATAAAGTTGCCTTAATTGGAAGGCAATTTTTTGGCAGCTGGCCAATCAGATGCTAGAAACTTGCCTTACTTTCAAGTCCCTTATGTCGGTCGTCTGAACCTGCCCAATGGAACCTTCCTATTTAATTTTTTGTCTTGGGGAATCTTTCAGGAACTAACATCCCATACAAAAAAGGGTAAACTGATGAGCATTAATAGAAATACGCCTGTTATTGTTTGATGAATGCAACTGGTTAATTCACTATAGCATTAATAGGCATGAGACCTTGTTCTAGCGTAGGAAATGTTTTTATTTTAAGAGCTCTTTCTTGAATTTTATCAAAAAGACTCAAGTACGTTGTTGAGGCACGAGGCCAAAAATAAGAATTATACTCGAGTTTCGGATGAATAAAAGCTTTGCAATTTGTATCCAGATTAGAAGGGGTAAAAAAAACTTCCTGCATCGTCGAAAAAAAACTAAACACATAGCTACCTTGAACTGAAAGATGTTTAGTGTCAGTCTCTTCGATGCAAGTACCAACTATGTATTGTGACATTGGGAAAGGGGTACGCTTTTGCGACTGTAGAAAACATTAATTTTTGGGAGCATTTAACGGTTTAACGGTTTTTGAATCCCCATTGGACGATGCTGTCAAGATTAGAATTCAAGGAGTTTATCATACGCTGCTAAAGTTGGTAGCCCACATTTAAAGGACAATGATTTGATTATAATTTAAAAGCGAATATGAAAAGCTAAGGGTATTATCATCAGTGAAAGTGGGTTAGAAGTTTCATTTATAAAAATAAGGATGGAGACAAAAATGAGCCCTTTGGCACCCCAGCGCTTATTTTGTTGATATCAGATTTGAGAACGTCCAATACTAATAAATAAATATATATAGAAATAGCAACTGCACGTATTTTCGATAAGAGGTGATGCCAAACTCTATAAAATACCTTTGAAATATCGAAGAATCTTTAGTCATTAAGAAGCTTTCGTTCTTCAAGATATTTCTTAGAGTGAAAATTGATCAGCGTTTCCCTGATCTTGGAAAAAAAGGACGTAAGTGCAGTTGGACGATAGTTAGAGTGGGAGGAGGATTAACCTTTTTAAGAAACAGGCTGGACAAATGCTGTTTTCCATCCACTCATAACAGAGACCTGTGGAGTAGGAAAGATGAAAAAGCTTAGTCAGTGGTTTTTGACATCGTTGAAGAACACCAGTTTAGAACAATTGCAGGGATACTATCCGGGCCATCGAATTTGTGAATATATTCACTCTTATTATTTTGGCTTCCATTTTAAGTACATACTAAGTCCTTGATTTAGTTCCTTTTTTCTAAAATGCTGCGGTTTATCATTTTTGTTAATAACAATGACTAAATATTTTTCGACTCAAATATTTGGTCATCAAAAACAACACAAATTAAGGTAAATTAAAAAAAAAAAACAAATCAGACAGCCAAATTCACTTTTATTCACTTTTAACACTTCTTGTACACCTTTTTACAAGCTTATTCCTTTTTACTCAAACGAAACCAAACACAAACTGGTTAAGTACCTGTACCTATTATCCCATCAAGTCCAAGTCTGTGCAGCTATCTAGTCCCAAGTTATATTTCACACCTCTGTATGAAATATTCTAACACAAAACCGTTAACTAGTTCAGATTGATTTGATTTCAAAAACCATTTCTTAAGCAATAGCTACATAATTTGTTTTGTTTTAATATTTTTATTTAAATACAAATTAAAAATTCACAAGTGAGTTACATTTTTGTTTTGTTTTCTTTTTTTTTCCATCACTCTTGCAAAAAGCAAAAGCAGTCGTTTGTTGTTTTGTTTTGTTGTTGTTTTTACATATTAATAGTCAGAAATGCTGCTGTTGAGTCTTCAATGTACACGCACATCCGTCACACACGCCTTCATTTCGTTAATATTTAATTAATTTCTTATTTTTTTTTGTCGAAGAAAAGAAACACCAATTTATATCAATAATATCATCTTCCTTCTTCTTTTTAGCTGGTTTTTTGTTTTGTTTTGTTTTTGTTATTCTTCCCTTAAATTTACTAGATATATACGATTCTTTTTTATGTTTTGTTTTGTTTTTTCTTTTTCCTTCTTATTGTTTTCATTTGTATATATAAATCAGGATATTTGTTGCATTTTTTTTCTCTTTATAAAACAAAAATTAATATATTTAATACAAAAAAAGAATAATTAGAAATTAAATAGTTTTGTTTTTTCTTTTTTTTTTAAGACAGAAGGATTTGTTTTCTCGTTGTCCTTAGGTTTTTGTTTTTGTTTTTTTTTTAGACGACATCCTTCAGATCGGCAGGCATTTCATTTTTGGGATGTTTGTTTTCAAAATGTTGCTTGTACGTTTTGGGATCAGGCATTTGTGACTGAAAGTTAAATTTAATAAATTAAAGAAATTATAAGAGTAGAAATTATTTTAACTTGTTTTTAGATGAGATTTCATAAGCTTAATTCATTGATTTTTTATCGACTTCACAAACGCATTTGACAATGTGGAACACAACAGCATGTGGACAGCACTAAAGGATCAAAAGATTAACCAAATCCTAATCAGGACGTTTAGAAACATATACAAGAATAATACCGCTACAATAAAAACGGAAAAAAATAGAAAAAGAAGAGTTCCACAAGGTGACCCCATATCACCGCCACTGTTTTCTGCTGTACTAGAGGATATTATTCAATGGAGTGGAATATAAAATAACACACAGGGACTACTTAAACAATCTAAGAGTTGCACAGATACAGTCTTCACTTCACTTCACTGAACAAAAGTAAATAACGGGTTATCCATTTTGCGGTTTCAAAAGTATAGGACTGGAATTCGACATATGTCAAACTAAGTTTTTAAACCAATTTTTTTTCAGTTGAAAGTCTGATATTTACGAAAATGGGTCACTTAAGTATCGCACAACGCATAAAAATTGTTAATTGTTCTGCCACAGCTACATATGGTGCTTCAAGAGATTATGGTTCATGTTCCAACTATGGAAGCATTTTGCAAAATTGTGAAGAAATTTGAAGAGACTGGATTGGTTACAGATGCTGTAAGGCCTGTGCAACATCGTTTCGCTCGTACCACTGAAAATGTCTTTGCTGTAAGTGAAAGTGTTGCCTAAGACCCGAATGTGTCGATTCCTCTTCGTTCTCAGGAATTAGGACTGTCTTACGGCACATTATGGCGTATTTCGCATTTGGATCTAAACCTACATCCATATAAAGTCGAGCTCACACAACAACCGAAGTCAGCTGGCCAATCACAACGTGCGTCGTAGATACGTCGAATGGGTGCTTGAACAACAGGCGGTGGACGGCGATTTTGCGAACAAAATTTTCATCAGCGACGAAGCACATTTCGCAATCGGTGGGTATGTTAATAAACAAAATTGTCGTATTTGGGATTCTGAGAATCCTCAACTTCAGGCAATTGAAAGAGGCCATTACATCCACAAAAAGTCACTGTTATGGTCATATGATAACCGACTTTTTTTTGCCTGCTATTGAAGAATACGACTTGGAGAATATGTGGTTACAACAAGACGGTACCGCATGCCACACACCTCGAGCGAGTATGGATTTATTGCAAGAGACATTACCTGGCCGCGTAATTTATTCGTGGCGATATCAACTGGCCACTAAGATAATGAGATTTGACACCGCTGGACAATTATTTGTGGGGCTTCTCGAATGACCGTGTTTATGCAGATAAACCTTAACAACCAACATTTGTCAAGTTATGGCTAAGATACCGCCCAATATGTGCCAAAAATGGGCCGAAAATTACCTGAAAAGAATCGATGCTTGGTGTGTTATTACACCCAGACTTTTTGTATGCTGCGTGTTTCGCATATTTTCTTTTGAACACTCATCCCGTCAAACTCGCATTATTACACTCGGATTGTTTTCGGTTGCGTGTTTTTGACACTTCTCTTTCATTTTTTGTTCTCATCCATAAGGTCAGTGTGAAAATAATAAAAGAAAACTGCACTTTTTACTACAGCAATGATTATTGACATCATGAATACGGATAATAATTCCGAATAATGTAAAAGAATCCTTTATTTTCTTGACAAAACAACTAAAATCAAATGATAAACCATCGTTTTTAAATTATAAAAGGATGAATGAAGAAACGTTTAACCTGCTTTTCATTGAAAACGACATACAAAAAATACAAGTTTGAGGGCCAGAAAAGTTGGCTATCACTTTGTTTCAACGGGTGAAACATTCCAAAGCTTAAACTACTAAGCTAGACTCTTTGGGGCCGGTTATAGCTATCAGTAAAATCCATCAGTAAAATTTGAAACAGGAGGAATCTGAAATGTTTTACTGATGAGCGTTTATAGCAATCAGTAAATTTACGTCATTAAATGTTTGTTTCTTTTGATCATAACGTCGAGCTTCGCGCCTCAGACAATTTTTTATTGTTGCTTTCATAAGTAAAATTTTTAATGATGTGATCGGAACAGTAAAAAATTGGAACACCAACAGTAAAACGAAATGGAATTTTTTTTCGCTTTTGGCAGTCAGCTATTCAGTAAAATTAAATTTCATCATTAAAAAAATTAAAATGGATTTATAAATTGAATAAAACTTTAAATGCATTGTTTCTTTTTGAAAAAAGTACTTGAATATAGGATTCATCTTATTGCATAAATATTTTGCTAGAAATAAATCTGTAACATGTTCAAAAACTAAAAACTTAAACATTTTTTTTACTGATAGCTATAACCGGCCCCTTTCAATCATTCCTTCATTTAATTTCATTAGGCGTGTACCATCAACTGAGCGCTCAGTGAGCGCTCAATGTCAGATTGACGGAGGCAGAATCGTTTTGTGGGACAAGAATCTCCGTACAAACATATGCTGTCAAAAACATATGTTGTCAATTGTAGTTTTTGATGTGAATTTATTATTTTTTTCTATTGATAATTCTTTGTTACTTTTGGAAAAAAAAACTATTAAAATGGATAACAAACAAGAACAAGTTTTGCGTCAAATTTTAAGTAGTTCATCAGATAAAATAAGAAATAAAAAAAGGAATGAGTAGCATGAAAAGATTTTGATGGAACTCCTAAAATTAAAATTATTTAAATTACGCGCCACACCAGACAAATGACAACTGAACAGCTGTTTTGGGTGAGCAAGCAAATTGAGAAATGAATCCATGAATTTTTTGTCTCAGAGATCTCCGCAAAAAATCTCAGTGCTCAGCTGAGATTTTTTGTCTCACTTAAAAAAATAGTTGAGCGCTCGGAGCGCTCAGTTGATGGTACACGCCTATTATAAGGCCTTTGCTCCACTTGAATTTGTCCGGCGGAATATTTCTTGTTTACTCGGTAACAATAGAAAGAAAAATAAAGCAACGCCAAGAAACAAAGAAAGGCAAGAAAGAGAAACGTCAAAAACAATCCAAGAATCCCGAACCCAGAACTCTACGGGTAGAGACTTTTTAAAGTATTTCTATTTCACCTACTTTCTCTTTCACACTTATTTGAGTCTTTCTAAAAAAGTCTAAGTGTAATAACACACTTGCAACAATTCGCGTAGTGGTCATTTACAGCTGTGGACAACTAATTAGAAACATTACTTGCTTCTCATTTTCACATTCACTTTGTCATGTGTGTCTAGAATAGCGGTATTCTAAACGGTGTAATGCAAACGTTATTAGATAATTGTTTGAAAAAGCATCATTTGTGCATAAGTCTTTGCATAGTTCACAACAAAATCAAGGTAGAGTGTAAAAAGTGTTCGTTTCAACTGGTCAACTAATTAGAAACAGTTTAATTAGATTTGATTTGGGTGAAATAAAAATAATCTTTTTATTTTGCATTGGTAAGTAGAAAATTCTGAATTGTCTGCAAACGTTTTTAAAGAATAATTTTTAAATTTTGGAGGTAATTGTAATGGGAAAATTAAAGAGTTGTGATCCTCCTACAAGGAAACCGATTCTTGAGCTTTGGAAGCTTAAAATATCCTATAGAGCAATTGCATCTCAAATAAACTGTTCTGTAAAGAAATTTTTCAATGCAATTAAGCATTTTCAAAACTTGGATCGAGCAATTAGTGGGCTGGCCAAAAAAGGCCCTAAAATAAGCTCCACAGAGATACAACGCCAACTCTCGGTTGCATTCGATGTCCCGATAGGCCCACGCACAATCAGAAGAAGATTGGTGGAAGTTGGGTTACATGGTCGTATTTCTCGAAAGAAACCATTAGTAATCCCAAGGCAACGTAGACTAAGAATAGAGTTCGCAAGATCACACGCCAACTGGACAACAAACGAATGGAAGTACATAGTGTGGAGTGACGAAACTAAAATAAATAGGATGAGCCAAGATGGTGCACGATATGTCCGAAGGCCAAAAGGAACAGCGTTCCACCCTAAATATGTTTTGCCAGTATTTAAGCATGGAGGCGGCTCGCTAAACAAAAAAAAAATAAATACAGATACTGCTTTAAAAGTGAATTCAATTTGTGTTTCTAATTAGCTGTCCACAGCTGTAAATGATGTAGTGTTTTACACAAATGCCAGGGTTCAATCTTTATAATAAAAAAAGAAATATCATGAACAAAAATATAAATATGAATAACCCTGTATAATAAATTGAGAATATGCCAAATGAAAATGAAAAGACAACTTTTAAATATACAACAAATACGAGGGTTTAGCAATAGAAAATAAGAAACAAACATACATAGGTGACGTGATAACTCGAATAAAACAATTAAAATGGAGCTGGGCAAGTCACTTATCAAGAATTGAAGACCAGGAATGGTTGAGAGTTGTAAGTCACTAGGACCTAGTTCTCAACAGACTGTTACGCCACCTTATTTATTTATTTAATGTGATAAAAAAAACTTCGAGGCATGGTTTCATAAATAAGGAGTTTTACGAGTTCCGGAATTTGTTTTAAGTCTAAATATTTATGGAACAATGTAGTCTTAGGATTATACGCACAAACCAGCAACTCTTGAATCCAAATTTTTTGTAAAATGTATTGAAAAATTGGACTAATCCAAGGGACTATGTAACTCGTAGCAGCGCTTGACAAATTAAGGAAATTCCGGAATTGAAAAAATAATTGACATCAAATTATCAACTAGATTATAATTATAAAAAAAGTCACTCCAACAATGTCTTACAAAATTAATTAAAGTTCTTAAGGTCAAAAATATGTGCTGAACCCCCAGGCTGTACCCAAAGAATCTTCCCCGACTTGAATGAAAACTGCATAAAATATCCCAAGAATTCTTTCAAAATTGTTTTTGCCATCCAAACTAACTTTTCAATTAACTTAAATTAAAAGTCATTCTTAAGTTTCTTCAAATCTTTCCACGCAAATAATTCAGAGCGTTGTCGATCGTTGGTCGTCTTGTTAAACTAAACGCAATGAATTATGATGATTCTCTTTGAGAAACTTCAATATAATATTGCAAAGGCCTTCAACTTTATTTTTATTGTGGTTGACCCATATATCAAAGAAAAAAAAAAAGGCTGACAGCAATTGATTTGTATTTAATATTTTACAATAAAGAAGAAAAAGCTTCTCAATTGAGTTGTCATTGTTGTTGACTCTTATTTTTTAAGAGCCTTTAGAGCGTTTGTTGTTATTTAAATGCAACGTAGCCAAATGTATGTATGACGACGAGTACACTCAACTAGTAATCTTCTATTATATGAAAAAGGGGGAAAGTTTAACAATAAATACTTCACGCTCATGTAGAAAAATAAAATCTACACTTTTGAAGACTTTTTTACTCCACTTATAAAACTACTCGAAAGGTCATGTGTCATGACACGACTGAAAAAAAAAGTTTTATTCTTTTTATAGGTCAACTGTCGCTCGTGAAGAATGAAAAAACCCCAACAAATCGAATATAAAATAGACAGAAACTCATCACTACCTTTCTATAACCCCTTCCCACCCCCCATACGTCAGAAATCTAACAAAAATTTAGCCTTACTCGTCCCATCGCCACAAAGAAAACCTAACCATAACCACTCTCAGTCGTCACATTCTCAAGGCAAGCACACACTTTTCTCTCTAAAGTCTCTAAACCATGTGTTTTTTTCTTTTTTTTAAATTAATAAATGAACATTTTACAAAGCATTAGTCAGACTTCTTCGTCATTAGAAGAGGCAACAAAAAGTACAATTGTAAAAGTTGTAATGTTTTCCGCGTCATTAGAAAGAAAAAAGATGATGATGATGTGATGGGACTTACCTTACAAACAGCACAAACGTGGACGAGGGCCTTTTGTGCAGCCTTTTTCTGGTCAGTTGCACTGTGTCCTTGTTGCTTCTTCATCTTGGCCTGCTTCTCAGCTGCCTTAGCTTGGGATTGGATTTTCTGATGTCCTCGTGCCATTTTCCTTTCTTTGTATCTAATCTAAAAACGAGAACGTGAAGAAGATTAAAATGTTATGGTTATGAGGTTTTTCCAACCGAATCGCTAACCACAAAGTTATGAGAGGGGGAAAACTTGTATTCGTATTGAATTTCAAAAAGTGAAAAAATTGTCAAGTTTGCGTTTTTTTTTCTTTTTTCAATTTTTCATCGATGAAAATTTTGATGGAGGAAGAAAAAATGAAATTTGTCGAAGAACTTACGAACTTACCTAATGATTTATTAGAGAAAGAAATAAAGAAACAAGATGTTTTGTTTGGCTGATATATCCGAAATTATTAAACTCTTGGAATGATTTTCCAAAACCTGCGGACAGGTTTTTTGTTTAAAAATTTGTGTTGGGGGTAAATTTAGAGAAGAATTTTGGTTTTGCTTTCTACTCGAGTCGAGAAGAAGATTGAATTCGCATTCGCAATCAATTTTGTTCTTCTATTTTTCGGGTGATACGATGATTGTGGGTGTTGGAGAGAGATGGAGAAATACTGTTCGAAGAATACAGTAAACTGACATGTGACGGACGATTTGGTGATGAAATGAAACGGAACACATTAGAAAGTGTTTGGAAAATTTGTTTCCATAGGCAAAATAACAGGGATGTTATTTAATAGAGAAATGTTGGAAATTGTTGTTGGATCTTGTTTTTGGGTATTTTTCGGTAATAATACGATGGTAGCGTTTATTAGACTCTCTTTACTATAATATTTTCAGATCCCAGTTGGCCTATACCTTTATAGTTTTAACTAAAACTATATAAGCTTTGTATTTGTTTAAGTATTTCTCATTTACTCACTGACATACCTGAAATGTTTCAATTGAGTTGTGTTTAGGTTTGTTCGTTGTGTTAATTTTAATAGATCTTGTCTCTACTTTTTGTCCTACAATGGTTTGTTTTTTTTTTTACACAAACAAAAGAGTCTTATTTTTAAGGATTAAGCTGTTGTGAATGCGAATCTTAAATTATATTTTATTTCTATTCCATCAGGTTTTTGGAATATTCCTTTTGAAAAATAAGACAACTATTGACTGAGTTTTCTAGGCTAAGGTAAAACAAAACATAGTTCTTAACAATTTAATTTTATTATAATTATGCAACGAACAAACCTTGTCTTCTAGATAATTTTTAAATAATTTTAATATGCTATTTAATTTCTAGAAATTCTAGTTAGTTCTGAGTCTTTATTTGAACTTGTAGGAATTTTTGAGAAAACTTGAATTTAATGCTTTCATAAAGTTTTTAAAAAAATACGTTTCGGAGTTAGCTTGTGGTGCTGATTTCTTACTTCGATTTATCTGCTCAAATTTTAAAAATACGTCATGTTTTTAACATTTTTTTTTTATTTCTTTGATATGTTTCAAAAACTTGATGTTATAACCTTGTTTAGAGGACAAATTCGTTACATTAAAAAAAATTACTTCAAACGTTTTTGCCTTTTTCAAAGTGTTCCTTTATGATTTATGTAATACAGTTGAAATCTTAGAATTTGTGAAGATTTTATGAAATACAATACATTTTTAAACTGAATATTGAAGATAACGATTTTGGATTTGGAAAACTATTACGAATTAAAAAAAAGCCACATCACTAACTTGGATATCGTTAAAAAGTCTTAGATATGTAACCTTGGGGATTTGTTTTATTTAAAAACGCAATATAGCCTACGTAAAGCTATGAACTTCTTAAAATGCGTGTTATAAAACTAAAGAGACATAAACAAGCTAAACGCGTTGAATAGAGCCTGCATACGGAAATCATAAATGTCATAATTGAAATTCAGTTAGCTAGTAGCCAACTTCACGTTGATGCCATCTATTCCTTAACGCTACTAGCCCTTCCAAAGGTTTAGCGGAGATATGCAGAAACTTTTGGAACTTGATTTTTGTATTTTATCAAACTTTATAACAACAGATGTCCTCAGTTTTTTTTTAAATGCTTGTTGAGACCTAGAAGCAAGAGATGGCCAAAGCTTCAAGGAAAAGCATTTCTCAATAGGTGGAATACCTTTTAAGGGGGATTTTGTATGGATATGAATCGACTAGCAGTCCATATCTAGTATCAGTATGCCAATGGATCCCACAGTTCCACATATATGTTTATATTCTTATGAAATCTGAAAGATATACGTAAAACTTAAGGAATTTAATATAACCAACAGTTATTTTGAATGGATCTACTTAAGGAGGAGTTCAACATAAGTTCAGTGGGATTTTTTCATTTATCGCTGAACATTTATTTAAAATTACAGGACCTAAGGCCTGGTTGCATCCCATTTTCTAACCTTCAAACATTATTCCTATAATTGTCATGCCAGTGGTCTTGGGTTCAATGCCTGCCTTTGCCACGTTAAGTTTTTTTTTGACAAATCCTCCAAGCGTACTTCATGTCATGAAAAGTGCTGTCTCAAATAAGCCATTCCGATTAGGTATACATAAAACTGTAGGTACCCTCTTTATCTGAAATGAGTCGAACACATGCATAGTTGAGAGTTGTAAGTCAGTAGGACTTGTTTCTCTAGAAGCTGATGTATGCTGATTGAAATCTTTATTTAAAATTAAATTTGACAAGATTGGCTTCATTTTCATAAATATGTTTCACAAACCAGTAAAATATAAAAATATGTTGATATCCATCCTACATTATTTGACTATCCATTTGACGAAGCGTTCATATTTTCAAATTCACCTCAATAAAATTGAATTTGTCAAACACATTAGAGAATGCGAAACACCATTAAGTTCGCCATAAATATATGGACACATGGGCTCACGGCACCTGGCAATCAGTACCTGAACCTTCAATTGGAGATATTTTTTTTTCGATTTTAGATTCAATGTGTTTCTCATAATAGCCCTTTCACACAAGCCTTTCGGGGGTAGGCATATCCACAACTCTAGACAACAAAATCAAGGTTTAATTAAATTCAAACGTATGGAGTTGTGGACAAAAATTTAAAATGACATCAGTTTTGTTTACATTTAATTGAGCGCTGAATGTTACGAAAGGTTCGTTTGTTTAGTTCATTTTTGAATTGCTACTAGTTTTGGACATGTTTTTTTTATAAAACTTGTTGTTTACCAAAACTTGTGGCTTACGAATAATTTCGTGAAAAGCCAGGTTTTGGGTTTGGTGTGAAACGCCTATAAGAGAAAAGTACACATTTTATAACTACCTTTACCAATATTATGACCATGCGCGAATAAAACGATGTTAATCCAAGACATAAAACATTCATATAGATATCTTTTTTTCATTATGTTTTTCTACTTTTCAAACACCATCTGTCCCTTTTCTTACAACTGTTTAACTAAGAGTGTCCGTTTGAAGCCAGTAAGTTCAAGTCTAAAGTTATTAAATAACCCACATGGATCATTTTCAATAATAAAACGCAGCTAATGATGAAAACCAATGATAGCTTTAACCTCCTAATCCATGGTTCAATAATTTTAACTGGGAGATTTCGTTGTCCACAGTGGACTATCGTTAATCTGAGATTATTATTAGTTTCTTAAATAAGCCTGTAAATCAATTTTGTTGTAGTAATCTACAGTTTAAAAACCTTGCTATGGATTAAGCGGGGTCATCCAATTTAGATTGATGAGTGCCATTGAACAAGAACCTATATGTCAGTTTTGGTAAAAACTTTACGCACTGAATAAACTGGCCCAAAAGTTAATTTTAACTAAAAATGTATGTACTTAAAATCTGCATTTTACTCAGTTAACCAAAGTAGACGTATTCAATGGATATTAAATTCGATTAGCAGAACTTTAAAATTTTAGTTTTCCGCAAATTAATTTAAACCGTAGGGCCCGTTTAAAGTACTTAACTTTATTAATCTGCTAAGGTTCGAGTTGGTGAAACAAAGCAGGTGTAATAAAAATAAAAACAAATGTTTAAATAAATAAAATACTTCTTTAAAAAGGTAAATATGTATATGTATATTTATTAAGATTAACAGTTTGTATAAAATATATAAAAATGGATATGTTAAATGTACATCCTTTATTAGAAGGTTTCGGCAACTTTGGCAAACTTAAGAAATAAATTAATATACAAATATAATCTCCAACTAAATGGAGACATTTTAACTTTAGTCTAAACTAACATACTCTCATTATTATCGCAAAATTCATAAATATTATCTACAAATTGCATATTTTTATCATTCAAATTTTCAGGAACATCCTTGATTTTTGGCGCATTCCAAGTACTAGGAGTTCTTCTATTCACCATCACATCCTTGTGCTCTTCAAATTTCATTCTTTTCAAATTATTTATTATCGATATGTCATGTTTTATTTCATTTTTAATCTCTAAGAGTTCTCTTTCGGTTTTTAAGATCTCTTCAGCATATTGCTCAATACTATTTTGAATTTGTCCAATCGAAATCTCCAATTGATGATCTTGTTTCGTATACATTTCATTTTGCTGTCTAAATTGACGACATTTATTTGACAGTTCCTTTATCAAATGTGATTCAATGCTAAACAGCTGATCGACTTCGGAAGTTTTTTGTGCTATTTGATTTCGAAGTAAGCTTCGAATTGGCATATCACGTCGTCTACGATTATGATGATCAATTTGTTTTCCGATTTTCATTGGGGTACGTTGACGTTTGGAAGAACTGCTACTGGCGCTACTGCGGCGTTTTTTCTTTGGCTGTTCTGAGAGTTGATAGAGTTTTTCTTTTAATCGGCGCTCCTCGTTAGTTTTTGTTATTGTCTGATTATTGTATTGCTTATCCGGGAGTATCACGAAAATCAATTCATCAACTTGACTTTCATTCTTGTTGTCATCGTCGTCATGACAGTTTTTGGTCGATTTATTGTCGTTACTACTTGTCCTTGGTTTAGTATTTTTATCGGAAGGCTTTTTCTTTCGTGTTAATAATTTCAAAAGCTTATTGATGTATTTTCGGATTGACGTCAAAGCTCTTCGAGATATTGTCTAGAATTTACAGACAGATAATAAATTAACTGTTGGTTAATGTTTGTTTTACATGCAGAGAAAGTTTTTATTTTTACCTTTTTATCGGAGAGTGTAGCAACTTCAGATTGTCGTTTGAGTGATAAACGAATCTGCAATTAAAACAAATTGATTTGTTAAATCGATTGACTTTCTGGAATTTTTTTATGTATAATTGCAGTGGTAAGTTTATAAATATAGAAATAGTATGTATGAATGTATGTATATATTCTAGAGTAAATTATTTGCTATTTTTAAATACACCTTATTTTGAAATCGTTTGATATGTGACGGCACTTCATTGATTGTCAAATATCTTGCCCTTCTTTTGGAAAAGTCTTTCGTTTGACATTGACATTAGACATTTTTGAGGCGACTCACTCTTACATGATCAAAAAATGTCCCTTTTTGGTACATATGACTTTTTTTTAATGACAAGTGGAAAGGAGATACAGTTTTGAGACGTCAAATGCCAATGCCAACCTTTAATGACCTACACGATTAAGTATAATGTGCCGAACTTCAAAATAACGTTTTTTAAAGGTATGTATACATATAACTTAAAGCTGGAAAGACTATATTGTAACTGGCGGTATTGTTTCCGCCTAAACTATTTTGAAAATCATGGTTCTGTTCGAATTTTGTTTAGCACTGAAGCTCACTTTTAATTGAATGGAAACTTCATAAACAAAACTTGCTCATTTGGAGTGATAATAATAAGACGGTGCAACATGTCAGATGTCACACAGCTCGTGTCACAATTGATTTATTGAAGTAAACGTTTGGCAACCGCAAACTTTCACGTTATGGACCCGTGAACTTGACTTTTTTCCCGCTATGCAAACAATTATATTTAAATTATAATGCCAGAAGTTTTATCTTTCAAAATTCTATACCTCTAAGCAAACCCCCCTTATATTCATACTTTGTTAAATTTGACGTTTATGCCAATGACAGCCCTAATATTGGATTATTAGTTAAGTTGGTAATGTTCTTTTTTTCTGCGACTGTTAGCAAGTATAGTTATTAATTACAATGCAAAAAAAACTTTACTTTACATTTTGCAGGTTTAGCCAACATAAGGGACTTCATTTGCAGTCAACAGGGTGCTTTAAACGTAAATTTTGATCAAGGCAGCTAGTAAGTATTTCAAGTGTCACAAACTTCAAACTCTAAACTTTACTTCACTAACCTCTACATAAACTTAGTCGTGCAAAAACTACCAAGAACATAATTGTCTACAAAAATACTCATCCGGCTCGCTACAATTCCATCTCGACCTATATTTTGTATTTTAAAAAATATTCCTTTTCCAATTTGACAAGCAACTCTTTTACATAAAACATTAAATAGAATTGTGCAGAAAATAAATAAATCACAGAGTAATAAAGTTCACATTTTAGTTGAATGAAAAATAGTGATTAGCTGTCATTTTGACATAAGTGGAGCTGGCTGTTAGAAACTTGCTTTACTTTCAAGTCATCTATGTTGTAGAACCTGCCCATTTCCTTTGCTATTTTAAACTGTCAGTTTCAACTAAGTAAAAATGTCTGCCACTTTTTAAGTCTTTCCATAATGAACCAGAAACTAAATTTTAAAAGCAAAACTTATTTAAAGTATGAAATATTTAGTTGCTAAACTAAATTTTTCTTCCAATTTTTTCTTAATTCTTAAATACAATTCCACCTGTCAAGTTCGTAGGAAAAAAGTAATTAACGTAAGTATCCTTATGACTTGTTTAAATAATACAAAATTAAAAAAGTTTGTACAGTACCTTATCAAAAATTACATAATTACAATATGTAAATAAATTATGTAACAAACACATATTCCCAATATAATCAACAATCAACAAAAACACTCTATTTAATAGCACTTAAATTATCCTGCAATTCTCCAAACGCACTAAGGTGTATTTTAGTGTTGCTTGACAATTAAAAATGGACAGTTAACATTCCCGATTTATTCAAATATTGTAGTTTCTACCTTCATTTTGACTTACATTAAACCGCTTTACCTTAAATTTCCATATGATTACAGTCGAAAGTGCTAATGGAATAAATGTACCATCAAATAATGGCCTAAAACTAACTTCAAACAAGAAAAAAGAAACGAATTAATCGATCGATGACTAATCTAGAAAAAGCGGAAACAAAGTCCCTGAACCCGCACCCAACTAAAAATGAAGAAAAAAAAATGATTTACTCCATAGTTCAAGCGGACTTAGTGGCGCCACACGCGAATCAAAAAAACCAACGCCATAGTTTTTTAAAACACAACACACAATGGTATATGGTATACGACATCACCTCGTCATTGTTATTATAATTCTTATGCAATCAAACAGTAGGGAAAAATAAAAACACGGAGCTCTACCTTACGAGGATTCATGCAGGAAGGAGCTCTAGGTTCAAAAAATATATTACCTCATTGTGTACACGGCTCCATGCTTTCCAAACTGGCAAAATAGTCATGTTGCCTTCGTAGCTACGCTCAACACCACGCCAACATTCGGTTATAACATAATCACTGTAGTCACGCGATTCAACAACGCCATCTGCTGGCAGGTTATAAACAAAAGAGAGAGAGAGAGAGAGAGAGAGAGATGAAAAATATACAATTTTTGTTGTTCTTGTAAATTAACTTGCTTTTATGTAAAACAGGGTAATAATTTCTTACCTCGACGATTGTTGTAGGCATAGTTTCCATTTTTAACTTCATCATCAATCAAAGCTTTGATAATATCATTGCAGGTTGTTCGACTGGTAACACCGGCAACATAACGGGGTTTATTCTCAACCCAAATGGGAATTTCCTTATTTCCTTGTTCCTGTTTTCGACACGAAGACAAAGACAAAAATTGTAAATTATATTGTTTAGAATTTTTAATGTTCAGAAAATACAGTTAAAACTAAATATGACTTACCAAAGTACTAATTGAACCGTGGACTGAAATGGCTCTGTTACGTCTAGTTAAGTCAGTTTCAGGTCGCAAAATCGGACTATAATGCCGTAATTCTAGCGAAGACGGAAATCCGCCTAAGTTCTCGTCAATTAAAGTTGAATTGTGTGGCGCCATCTAAAAATAGAATTAGAAATTCATTGAATTTTGTATACAGGCAGGCAAAAGAATAACAGGCGCATGTTAGAATGTATTTCAGGTGCAGGCGCCATTTCAATTAAAAATTATAGAGAACTGTCATAAAAAAAGTACATTACTTGTTAATGCAAAAATACCAAAATGTTTTCTTGGTAAAAATGTAAATTTAAGTACTATTCAACGACCGGAAGTGTCCATGCTTTCGTTAATCAAAAATGCACAAATGTAAGCTAATAATTATAAATATGGAATTTCAAGAGGATGATGACTAAAATAAGTATTTTGTACTTAAAAATAAACCCGTTTATCAAATCTGATGAATAAAAAAAAATTGGAAATATTCTCAAAAGAGAATTAATTTAACTAAATATAAATAAATAAACATGATTTCGAAATCATAACTTTGAAAATTAAAAATTTGACGATGTTCTCTTTGGACACTTGTCAGGCGACTCATTTTGACATTTCATCTCGTTTCCACTCATTTTTTAAAAATTAAAACGTTTCCGTCTGACTTTCTCTTTTTTATTATCAATATGAATAGCCTAAAAAAAGGTCCAATGCGAACATAGTCGTAGAATCTATTTTGACAATTTTTATTATTTCTTTTCGGAAAGTTCCATTTTACCTTCATTCATTCTTCATTTTTTCGGGAAAAAGGCTAAAATCTGATCTAATTGTAAAGTGAAATAGAATTTATCAATAATTGGAAGAATTAAAGCATACATTTTTTGAAAATTCGGGTTCTCCCTGTGAAAGGGGATTAAGAAAGGTTATAAAACAATTTGACAGTTCTTGCACTACAAACAGACCAAACAAAAATTATGTAGGGGAAGCATACACAAATTCGTGACAGTTTGTTTGAAATTGTAAGAAACAAAATTTACGATAGAAAAATTTGACAACTGAGAAAAATGTCATTGAATTTTGCTGACACCTGTACTTATGCTTTTAGGTAAACTTCCGCTTTATAATTTTTCACCAGTTAAGCAAAAATGAATTTAAGTGTAACAATTTTGTTTTGTGTTGTTTTCTTTATTATTTTTTTGTTTGGTTTCGAGATTTTTCTTTCTTAAAAAAACGGTATTGAAACACCTTCTGTGTGCCAAAGCCTAAAGTTCGAAATGTCGGTTTTAAGTTTACCAAATTTATCATTCCACTTTCCATGTCAAACACGTGGAAAAATATGTATATTTGTTTTATTAACTTTTCCACCGTTACAGTAATATTCCTACAGTCAATTAAATAAACGTCAAATAGTGTAAAGCCCTGGGAAAGATAAAGATGTCATTAATAAAACAACATTTCTTCTAAGGCTAAGTATACACGACCACAAAATTTTCTAATATTTGGATCAAATCAACCAACAGAATAATCCGACAATTTTATTTTTGTAGAAAATTAGCAGTTATCACCTAATTGGATGCTATCGGAAGGCTTTTGACAGTTCAGCCAATATTGGAAGAACCTCCCGAAAGTCTTCCGATAGCAATTAGGTGATAATTGCTAACTTTTTACAAAAAGAAAACTGTCCGTTTATTCGGTTGGTTGATTTCATCCAAATATTAGAAAATTCTGTGGTTGAAAATTGACAATTGCCGACAATTTTTCGTCTTCCAATCAAAAATTGTCTGTTTACACGGTTGGAAGGCTTAAGAAAGCTAAAAATTCGTACTCATTAGATAACACTTTGCTTTTTTCTAAACACAGAATCGGCTTAAAGAAATTTCAGGAGATTGAGACATTGTCGCTTGTCTCCTGGCTGGATTTTGACCATTTGGCTATACATTCGTTGGTGGCCCGTTAAATTTCGCACCCCACAAACATCGTCTGGTCTCAATCTCCTGGATGAATTGTAAAGTTTGTTCATGTGTCCAATCTTATGTCAACTATAGTTTTTGTATGACTTCTTTTTTGTTATTTTACAAGACGGTGACTCATTATTCCTTTCCATTTTCAAAGTTTTTAAATTCTTTTAAAACCCTGGAATCTTTTATAGGTAGTTGCTTTCTGCTCAAAAACGTTCTACCAATTCAAAATTGTATTATGTTTTTGGCAATAATCAAATTGGTTGTTTATACGAGTTCAAACTAATGCAAGAAGTCGTCCAATTTTTTGATAGAAAATCACTTTTGACAGATAAAATTGGGTGTTTACATGGTTAATAGTAAATTTGTTTGTCAAATCTGCCAACATTGGAAAATAATCTAATCCTGTACACTTAAATGACGTCTTAGAGAAGAAATATCCAGTAAATGTGTCAAAATCAGCTTAGATTTAATAAAATATAAGCGAAAAAGTAAAAACTAATAATGACTCATAAATTAATGGAGTTTTTGAACCGTTTGGAGTTATTGGACAACCAGCCTTCAACTTTAAGCAAAACTAAAAAGCTTGAGTTAATCCAACGAATGCCGAACTAAATTGAGATGCGAATATTGATGATTTTCAAACAATGTCTTTAATCTTATACTTATGACTAGTCCATCATTAAAACCTGTACATAAAATTTTAATTGAAGAAGAATTCTTAGGTTTGCCACTTTACCACGAACATTTTGTTTTTATTAATGTGAAGTTTTAATTCGTTTGCCTAACTCTTATTCCCCTGTTTAGTAAAATCGTGGATTAAATGAGAATTACGCGTTATTTAAAATTAAAATGGCGGCTTCTGTTTCGAAAAACTGGACGTGAGTTTTTTTTTAACGTAATGTAACGTAGCACATTGAGTAAATGGGTGCATTCAAACTCAATTCATAAATTGAATGTTGGGATATTGTAAAATGTCGTAATGTATTGACACCACACATTTAAAATACCATAAAAGTAACAATATGTCACAAAAAATTATCTTATTTATTGTGACAGTTGTATAACCTTTTATGACAGCTGACCAAAAAAGAACTGTCAAATATCTGACAACTCATCGTTGTCATAGTTTTCATCTGTTGAACGTTCCGAACATAAATGGATGTTAAATAATCAAAAACTCTTCAAAACCTCAGTCCACAACCTTTAACTTCCATTAAATCATCATCAACATCAATAATCATACAAAATCAAACTAGAAAATTAATTCAAATCCCTTCAATGTACGTTAACCAACGCAACATAAGCCAACGACAAAACTAAACAAACAGCCCTAGAGCATATCGATCAATCACCTTTCTTTTTTCTGCAGCGAGCTATACTGTATGTAAAGTCTTTACGTAGGCAATTTATGTACAACTTCAATTCAAAATGTAATCTAAAACCTATCTACCCACTTAATCAAATCTGTTTTCTGTTTCTGTTTCAGTTTTTGTTTCTATTGTTTACAATTCACGTCATATTCTGATCTAAATAAAACTTTACTTTGCATGGTATCCCTTCTTCCTACCGCTTCCGTCCACCTATGTGTACGATGCGCCATAACAAAAACTTACGTCAAGCCATTTCTACCAAAACGAAAGGAAAACACCTTCTTCCTTTTGGTGCTGGGCTATGTCCTGGTACACTATACCATCAGTGTGTGTCGTCACCATCACACCGAGCGACCGTCTTACGCCACCTTGCCTTTCAGGACGAACACCGAACATAGTCATAAATGTTGGTATATTCGTTTTTGATGATGTTTTGTGGTGAAATTTATAAATTGCATTTAAAGACCGACCTACATGAAAAACCAAAATAAGTTTAAGAAAGGTGGGAAACTAATGATACACCCTTTACTGGTGTAGTCCTTTGCCTCTATGAACAGTCCTGACGCCCACTATCAAGGTAAAAACACCGCGGCCGAACCCAACCTTTACTTTCGAGAATTTCCTGATGCGGTAACTGTCCGTAAAAAACTTCACCCTCTCTCTCTCACCTCGAATCGGCATGCTATCCTCTATTTTGTCTATATCCTGTTTGTTGCATGGCAAGTGGCCATATACCCGCGATACCTAACGCGGCAGTCGATGGCGGGTGTAGTTTTGTTTCCCTCCTTGTAGATTCAAAATGGGATACGAAATATTGTATTCCCTTCAAACCCTGCACATAGCATTGCAATTTTTTATTACACTCTTATCGCAGTTGTCCTATCTGCAGCACCGCATTCTGCGATGTGAGTCCTTTTTTCCTTTTTCCTATACTCCCTATACACAATCACCATCACCATTATCATCATCATCATCATCAGCAGCTAGGCAGCCAGGATTGCCACAACATTCCGAACTCAAAGCCAAGCCGACTTGCTACTTGCATACATTAAATTACTTAGGTACAAAAAAAGAGGAATAAAATAAATGGTTGCGAGGTAATGCCCCAAAACATATTCGAAGGACCTTTCTTTTTTGTACTGATTATTCCGTTCAAATGGGGAGTTAATTTGCTGTTGAATATAAATTTGTTTTGTATGTTTGTTTGTTTGTTTGTTTGTTTGTTTGTTTGCCGGTGTTTTTTGGGGGAAGGGAAAGAGATAATGGGGGGGGGGGAATGAACCGTGATTGAATGACAAGCCGGGTGAGATTTGTAATAAAAGATTAATTACATACACATATGTACACATGTACATAAATACATCGTTAACAAATATGGTATAGTGTATTACGAGACGAAGAGGGGTTGAACAATTTAATGCGCGACATTTTTACGATTTGGAATTCATATAAAATTATTAACTCAAGTACAAGTACAAGTGCACGTAAAATGTTTTATTTTTGTCATAAACAAATTAGTAGTAGGTTCCTACCCCCAGTTTTATACTGTCTACATACATATTACAGCTCTGAAAGGTTAATGGGGTTTATGCGGCGAATGAGTGACATATTTAAATCACTTTTTTCTTTTTTTTTGTTGATAAACAGAATACCTACTATGTTGGTAGGAACAACATAAGTTTTTGAACTTTAAAAGTCTTGAACATTAAAAATATTTGAATTAAATGTTTTTATAAAAATTATTGTTGATTTCATGGTTTTGAATTGGTTATTTTAATTAATTACAAAAAAATTTCACTTCTCAGTTTTGATGGCCTCCATTCTAATCCAACTCAATCACTTTATTATGTTAGGTTTTAAAGATATTACTTTTTAAAATTAAAAAAATAAACACGTTTATGTACATATAAGGCTTTTTGAGGCTATATGAATTTATGAAGAGCTTTTTTTCTATAAGATTCGTGATGGTTTTCCAGTTCTACATATATAATACTTTTCTTCAATATTCAGTTAAAATATTTATAGTTTTTCATAAAATTTTCTAAAAATATTCATTAGTTGTGAGCTTTCTCTCCTGTCTTACATAGAATAGAAATACTGAAAAGGTTTTTGGTAGAAAAAGTCCAAAAAGTTTAAAAGTAATTTTTATTTTTGTGAAGAATCCGTCGTCAAACATTTTGAAATGCATATTAAAATAATATAAAATAATGTTGAAATCGGGTATTTTTTTTAATTTTAGCAGATAATTACAATCAAAGTTTAAATTCGAAATCAGCACTTAACTGCGAAACATATTTTTTTAAAACTCTCAAAACTAATAAGAATTTCAAGAAACTTACTAAGATACCAAAATAATTAAAAGTGTATCTAAAAGACAAAGATTTGTTTTATCTTAGTTTTAAAAACACCGTTTTTGATTGTTTTTGAAATTTTTAAAGAGGCGTATTTAAAAAACCTGATGTGATAGAAAAATTAAATGACGATATTTAAATACAGAACAATTCAATTCTTTTAAAGTATTGTTTTCTTTGATTTTTGTTTTAATTTTACGAAGAAGTATTTTGAAATTGGCCTTGGGTTTTTCACGAAAGTTGTAAGCTTGGTGATTTAATATTTTATTCGTGGTTCAGTGAGTTTTAACCTCTGATCTGGGAAATTAAACTGTTTTTCAATAAATTAAAGTTGGTTGTGTGGTTGGTCCAATCACACATCGAACCACGGTTAAGCTTTAGTTGAGTTCTTGTTCTCAAGAACTAATTTAAGAGATGTTATATTTCCTGGATGTTATATTTCACCAAGCACTGTTAAGTTATAGTTTCTTCAAAATTGTATATATGTAGTTTTATTCTCTTAAAGTTTGAATTTGATATCGTTGTTTTTTTTTTTTATAATGAACTGGCACACAAGGGGTTATTTATACCCTTAACATGTTTAAAGTTTAAACACAGTGCGAGTTTTAGGAAAATTGGGAAGGATTAAAGAGAAGATACCGATGCACATTGGTTTTAAAGTTTTGAATATCAAAATGATAGGGAAAAACAGAGCTGGGTAAAGCATTCCACATTCTCGATGTGCAGTTAAAAAAAGAATCTCTATACTTAACAGTACGTCCGAAATTGAGCTCAAGGTTTAACTGATGTGCATTCCTAGATGTACGAGTATTACGGCTGAATTGTTTGAGGGGGGGAATGCAACTGGCTAATTCGACAGAACACTGTTCTGATCCTTACAATTTTTATATACGCTCGAAAACTACCACTTTTAAAATAAAATAAATCCTTATTTCTTGTATCAAATTTATGGTTTATCAATTCCTAGTTTTATTTCTATGTGATTTAACACGCAATATAGGTTTTTATTGAAAATTTAGAAAATTTGTATACACAAACATATGCATAGAAAGTATGCTTAAGCACGTTTATGTGCCTTAATGTCTGTACACGTTCAAGGCTTGTTCGACAAGGGTAGTTTATTCAAATCAGAACTATGTATTCCGTGAAAGAATGAAAGATTTCTGAAAATTATATTATATTCCAAGCTCCCTAAGAAGATATAATTTAACAATTATCTTTAAAATGAATAAGATATAAAAAATAGGGCTTAAGAGTTTTATTTATTTCACTTTTATATTTTTTCGAGTCATTGTAAAGTTTTTAATCATAAAGAGCCAGTTATAAAACTTTTATTGATTTTCATCTTTGATTTATCATTGATTTTTTTTTTGACAGGCCGTTTATAGCGATCATTTGAAATTTCTGTCAACTGTCACAAATCTGTCATTGAATTTGTTTAAAATTGAAACACAGATAAGTAGAACTATTCGTTTAATTTTTTGATAAAATAGAATCAACTGTTTGCAAACATGAATTTCCGTCAGAATAACAGAAAATGCGTTCCCTCCAATCGATCAGTAAATAGTTCGAATTTTTAAACTATAGGAAAAACAGTAAAATATCTATTCAAACATTTTTCCGGATACATTACGATTGGTCTTATGAAATCATCTACAAAAACTAGACTAGAACTTCTGTAAGTTTTTCTTCATTAGTTTTTGAGAAGACTTAGATTATCTCTAAGTTAATTTTAAGAAACACCTGCTTAGAAAAATTAAAATAAAAGTTTCAAAATCTGCTCCAACAGTTTGAAGAAAGAAATTGAAGATCACAAGAATATAAAATGAGAACCTGAGCTGCTTGAATATTTTCAAAGTTGTTCGAAAAAGACAAATATGAAGATTCAATACTTCCTCCGTTAAGCTTTGGCACAAAAAGATCCACAGAATTTCAAAAAATATACAACTGTGAATTCTCCCAGTGCCAAGGTTCACCAAAGGTTAAAAATAAGTCTTGTTTTATTTTTAAAATCTACAAAGATAAAGCTTATTCTTTTTCAAAACTTACCTTTTTAATAAAAGCAGAAATAATTTTTCAAAAAACAGCTCCTTTTTCGTCGTTTCGGTGTTTTATTTTTTGAATTATAAATTTGAAAAAAAAAACTCCGATTAATATTCGAACTTAAACTTGGACAAAGTTGCTCTTGAATTAAGAATTTCACTTCAAAATTTTTTTAGTTATGTGAGAGGTTGATCCCATCAAAAAGATCATAGCTAGTTCTTATATTAACACCTTTTGTAAATAGTGTGTAATATTTTTATTTTGCGTGTCTTTTTTTAATTTCGTCCTTATGGAAGACCCATGTTAATCCTTTAAGCTCACGTCGATAACTAAAATCAAAAGTATTTCACTCTGATTCGGACGGTGTTTTCTCCTTTGGGAATATAGTTATAGTGCTTGATGATA
Organism: Eupeodes luniger; assembly: GCA_951509635.1. Lineage (NCBI taxonomy): Eukaryota > Metazoa > Arthropoda > Insecta > Diptera > Syrphidae > Eupeodes > Eupeodes luniger. The sequence goes on from OX608073.1 coordinate 6,958,189, forward strand.
TCACACTACTATCGTAAAAGGATATTCACAAACTTAAATGCACCACCAACACCAACAACAACAACAACGCCAACGACAAGGACTCTAACAACAACAACAAAAGCAAAGCAAATGAAATAACACCATGAATAATAGAAAACTGTATATTTAGATTTCTGCACTAAGTTTGAGAGTTATGAGCAAGTGAGTAGTTTGGTTTTTCGTCCTTTGGTTGTAATCAGTAGGCTTCTCGTTGCTAGAATAAACACTTTACTTTTAGACACTATATAACCAAGGATATAACCAATCTGACTACAAAAATAAAATTAAAATGAAAAAAACAACAGAACAGGAATTAGTTTGTTGTTATCCTCGAGGTTACTACGGCGACACGCACTGTATCCTTGACTACGAATGACTAACTAAAAATTATTTGCTGAACTATAACACAACGTCGTCGCGCGGTGAGTCCTTTTTTCTTCTTCCACCAACAAACCGAACCGTGCCACTTCCTCTTCCACCAATATTCTTTTCCAACATCAGCCTTTAGCCAACCAACCAAACGGCCAAAATATATTCCACCAACCAAGCCCTTAAAAAAAGCAAAAACAAATAACCGTTGTATTGTTCGATTCCTGCTACCATTACCACCAATACAATGACTTCTGTCGCCACACATGGGTAAATTTGTAGTCCGTATAGTGTAACCTTCCCCTAAAGAGTGGTTGACTGACGGAAAGGTACCATCAACAGCGTAGTTCCATTACTCCGAGCTCGCAGCGGAAGTCGGTGGAAGGGAGAACACCATCAGCAGAGGGTAAATATCCGCGGCCGCTGGTTGATTCTACCAACTTAAAATGTCCCCTTCCTTCCTGGTTCCTGCTGCTGCTGCTTCTGCCTCACTCTACGACGACGGACGATACCGAAGACGGACGACGACGCGGAAGGTTCTACCAAAGAGCAAAGAGGAAAAAAATGTAATACCATTCCCACCTCCAAAACGTAAAATGAACAAAAGAAATGGAAGAATGGAAAAAAGGTGACGGTGTGACTACACGGTCCACCGCACGAGTCACTCCGCTTGCCGCACGGTCCGCCATTAACTCACCTGAGCACCTGGTCAGTTCGTTCGGTACGAATCCACCTGTCAGTCGATGATGATGGCAAATTCTGTCCTCCTGAGCTCACAGGTAGAAATGGTAATGGAAATGGAATTGGAAAAGGGAATGATGAAGTTGAAGTGAAAAATTTAAAAGAATACTGAAAATGAGAGAATAAAAAAGAAACAAAAATTAAAACATTACATTTGTCGTTGGAGTCGGTGTCGGACTTCGTCGTCGTCGTGGGGTATCCTGACGGATCTGCTGGAACTGGATGTCGCCTCTTGTTCTGTTATTGTATAAATTGTGGTCGGTGGCGCACTTTCTGTCACTATTATTTTTTTTCAGTGGAGTTTGAACGCTCCCCAAACATAATGACATAGACGACGATGACAAGGACGGACGCGGGACGATAAAATGATGACAGCTTTTTTCTTTTAGTAGTAAGCCAGAGGCGTGCTAGAAAGAAACAATTCCATATTTCACTGCACAATAATTGCATGTTGTACGATGTTCACATCAGGGTGCGTCATATTTGTATAAAAATAGAGATACAAAATTAAATTGATCGAATATGTTACCAAATTTTAATCTCAAAACATAAGTCTATTGGTATTTATAGAATGATTTTTAAATGGTTGAACTATTATGTTATCTATAGAAAAAAATTCGTGAAAATCCGAAGTTATTATGCTGGTGTTCCACAAGGAAGCCAACCGCAAACAAATTGAAATGAATAATAATCGTCCTTATTACTGTTCCCTAGGAAGTTATTGTAATCGGTCCGATTTGTCGAATTGAAAATTTTGACATTTCTCGACGTTTCAAGATCCCTAGAGTCGAAATAAAAGATTTTTAGAGAGATGTTTGTGAGTACGTATGTACGTCCGTACGTCCGTACGTCCGTACGTCCGTACGTCCGCACGTTAGCGACGTTTTTTTCGTCGTCCATAGCTCGAAAACCAGTAGAAATATCGACTTCAAACACATTTTGTTATACAGATAATAATGCAGAAAGAAGCAGAAAGGACTCTCAAGAAAATTGAGTGGGTGGTTTGTTTACCATTTTGGTTAACCCTAAATATCTCACGAACCAATAACGCTAGAGACATGAATTAAATTTTATATTATACATATATTGTAACGTGATACCAAACGGTTTTTTTATAAATCAAAAAAACTGAAAACAAATATTTGTCACGTCGAAAACTTTACGAACAAAAAATTATCTTATCTCCAAAATAATTTTGTGCAACGAAGAATAACGTCCTCAACATCTGGTAAAATTTTGAGAAAAATTGAATTGACAGTTTTTTTATAAAAAATAAAACCTAAAAAAACATTACTTAAAGTTGGTAAAAATTGAATTTAGAGTTAAATATTTTTTCGAAAATTTGAGATTATGGCTTCCTACTTATTTTATCTTATAAGAAATGTTGTTTTTAACATTCAGTAAAATTTAGACAAAAATCAAATTGACAGCTTTTTTTATAAAAAAATAAAAACCTAAAAAAAATGTTAGTTAAAGTTGGTAAAAATTGATTTTCGACAAAAATATCTTTTCAAAAATTTAAGATTATGGCTTTAAACTAATTTTGTCTTATTCAACATTCAGTAAAACTTTGAAAAAAATCAAATTGACAGTTTTTTTACAAAAAATAAAAACCTAAAAAAAAAAACAATACTAAAACTTACAAATTTACATTCGACTCAAATATTTTTTCAAAAATTAGAAATATTGGCTTCAAACTAGGCTTTCTCACAGAAAATAATTTTTTCGACATTCAGTAATTTTTTTTTATAAAAATCCAACAGTCAGTTACCTACAAACTTTTAAGCAACACAAATCGACAGACGGGATGGGAAGTTATCAGTGTGGGTCGCATCCCAGCCTCTTTTTAATTTTTAGTTTTAGCTGCATTTTTAAAGCTAACAGATAAGTGGCACTCCAATAAAAAGTTAAAATTTTAATAAATATAAGATTTCGTATTTGAATTTTTTACGAGTAAGACATACAAAACCAATACTTAACGACACTTCAACTAAATAAGCAATGGACCTGGATAAACTCTCATTACAGCCATATCTAGTATTATGTGCTCTTTACGTTCTAGAAGAAGTGCAAGAAGTGATGGACACTTTTATGTTATAATAGAGTAAATTTCTAATGAACATGACACTACGAACTTTTCGAATGGATTCCAGGGATTTTATGCCAAGTAATTGGCACCTAGACTTATATTCTGGACTAAAACTCCAAATGCATTTGTTGGAATGTATATTTAGTGAACCGTCTTTCAAGCCGGTCAGACTGATTTTTATGAGCGGGGCTCCAAATAACACCTGCATATTCAAGAATCGATCTAGCAAAAGATATTTATAGGGTGATTTTTGAAAAGCTATAGGAAAGTTTTTAAAAAAAAACATACAATTCAGAAAAATTAAATATTCATTTGAATCGATAGTACGGTCCATATAATTTAATGTTTGAAGATTATTTCATGCAAATGTTGACCTTGACTGCGCCTCAAATGGTCCATCCACTTAGTCCAATTTTGGCATACTCTTTCCAACATTTCGGCCGGTATCTCACCAATAAATGCTTCAATGTTGTCTTCCAATGCGTCAATTGAAGCAGGCTTGTCTGTATAGACATGAGCTTTAACATAGCCCCACAAAAATAGTCTAAAGGCGTTAAATCGCACGATCTAGGCGGCCAATTGACCGGTCCCGACCGTGAAATAAAATGTTCACCGAACTCGCTTCTCAATAAGTCCATTGTTGCGCTTGCTGTGTGGCATGTGGCACCGTCTTGTTGAAAGCCCATGTCATGCAAGTCAAGCTCTTGCATTTTGGGCAAAAAAAAGTTGGATATCATCTTACGGTAGAACTCACCATTCACAGTTACGTTACGATTCGCATCATCTTTGAATAAGTACGGTCCAATGATGCCACCAGCCTATAAACCGCACCAAACTGTGACTTTTTTGGATACATTGGTAGTTCTTGCAATGCTTCCGGCTGATATTAACTTCAAAATCGACTTTGCTGCTTCGTCGCTGAACACAATTTGAATGCGATGAACTTTCTTAACAGAGCACGCATTTTGATAATAAAATTCAATAATTTGCAAGCGTTGTTCGTTTGTAAGACGATTCTTGGTTAAATTATAGACCAAACTGAAGATGTTTGACAGTGAAACAAAACACGAAACCTGCGTCAGATGTTTAAACAAGTGTTGCCAAAAAGATAATAGCTAAAAAATCACCCTTTACTTTATTTCTAAAAGAAGTTCTTTATGATGTAGTGATTCATTTAAAAAAGAAAAGGGAGCATTAGATACATGAATTTGAAAATCATCATTACAAATAAAAATTAGATCTAAAGTCTTCTTCAAAGTATTGGTAATATTATTAACTTGAATCAAATTTAAAAAATTAATATGAGCTCAATATCATTTTTCATATTAACAGGAATTAACATATTATCATTTCTTCACAATAACGCGGCGAACATTGTCCTACAATTGGTAAATCGTGGCGAAGTCTAGCGACTTTAAATATCCCAACAGAAAATAGTCAAGTGGTGTTAAATCGTATGATCTTGGGTCACAATTCACGTGTCTGTAATGTGAAACTTTACGGTTACTAAACGTTTCCTTCCATAAATCAATTTTGGCACAAGCTCTGTTGTATGGTTGCTCAATTGATTAACTTAAAAGTCAGTAATCATTTAAAGTTCTGGCCAGGATCGTCTTTAAAAAAAAATTTAAACACACCACTGGCGCACTACTTTGTTTTCACCGACTTAGCCAACAATTCTTAAGTGCATGGGCTTGAAATCTAAACCAAAAAATGTGTTAAGTAATAAATAAAAAGTTTATAATATGAAATCTGATTTAAGAAAGTTGAACATAGCTAAGATCTGATTCTCTTTCAAAAAAAAAAAAAAATGAATTTTGACCCACCCTAATGTACTACACATACCTTCATTTGTTCATATGTACTATGTATATAAATGTGTTTTGTGTGTGGCTTTTGGTAACAATACACACTTTATAAAAATTAAATTCTAGGAAAATGTAATTTTTTGTTTTTAGCGAGAATGTGCATCAAAGTTTAAAGCTATTGGAGTTAATGATCTTTCATGTGTGTGTGTGTTTTATATTTCTTATATTGGTGTTGTTTGTGTTGACAAAATTGATTTTCAATTTGTCAAATCAAATCAAACTCGAATTACATATGTATTTCTTATTGATTTGACGGCCAAGAGAAACTTTGAAAATGAAGGTTTTAGTTAAAGTTCGTTCGAAGTATACAAACTTTTGTGAATTATTTAAAAAAGTAAGTTCAAGTAAAAAGGTTATGGCGTATGTTCTTATGATAAAAGTTTTTGTATCATCTGTTTGGCATTATACATAACATATACCTATGCTTTTGGAAAATTTAATTCGGAAAGATTTATTTAAATTCTGCCAAATTACAGGCAATATTCTTATTTTTTTACTTTTCTATTTTAATTAAATTTTTAAGAAAAACATTATTTTCTTCTTTGGAAGAATACAATCACAAAGTTGCCTTGTTTGCCAACAAGGCTTAGAAACCGCAGAATCCTATACATCATAAATTTAAAATAATACAAATTTCGAAATTCTATTTTGTTTTGTTGAAAAATTAAGAAACAACTATTGTATACTAGGGCGTAAACGCACTTTTTTAATTCAATTTAAATTTGCATACATATTTTGATTTGTCAACATCAGTCTAGGGTTGGGGTTGAAATACTGTATCTATATTACTGTATGTCAAAATTTTGTTTATCTTAATTGTGGTTTGTCAAAATTCTGTATGAAAATACGTTAGTAAATGCGCCTTCTATTACATTTTCAAAACGATATTTTTATTTTCATTAACTATACTTTACCAAAACATTTCTAGAATCATCTTTGAACAATCGTTTTGTGCATTTTTATTTTTGTGATAGTGAAAAGTTTATAGTTTTTAAGTGCTAAGGGAATTTTTTTTTAACGTATCGATATATTTTTGTTTTTCTTTTCTGTTAAGTTTTTGAAAATATATAAAAAAAATTAGTTACATGCAAATAATGTTGCTTACTATAGGGTGTTTTTAAGACGTGTGGTTTTCATGAAGAAATAAAACGCATGTAATGTAATGCTATGGAAAAGAATTTAGGTTTGCCATTATGTTTTATGTCAGCTATAATGCGCCGAGCCGAATATTATCTTCCAAAGCGTCAATCATCTCGGGCTTATCTGCTTAGACAAGCGACAAACCCACAATTAATAGTTCAGAGGAGTTAAACCGCACGGTCTAGGAGGGCACGCCCGCCACAAACCCACGAAAACGTGGATAATGTGCACATCAAAAGTTTCCTTCAATAAATTGATTGTTTCCTTCAATAAATTGATTGTTTTGTTGGCTATATGTAGCATGTAACGCCACTCTCTTGTTGGAAGCAAAGGTCGTCCACATCAACATCCTCCAATTCAGGAACAAAAATAGTCATTAATCATTTCTCTTAAGTATTTTCCATTGACTGTTACGCTATGGCCGGCTTCATATTTGAAGAAATATGGACCAATTATTCCCTCATCCCTCTGCCCATAGAGCACACCAGGCAGTGACTTTTTGAGGATCGAACGGTGGTGGCGTCTTGATAATCAATCCACTGTCTATTATATGATCGGATTCGGTGGACCGAACGTGTGACGCACTTGATGGTCGTTCGGCTTTAATTCTTGAAGAGTTGAATTTCATAAGCAAATAATCTTCAAATTGTCCATAAAGCGGATGGGAACAGCTCCAATGGTTGCGTGCGATGGCCGATTAACTTATTCGGGACTTCTTCGATACTCTGCTCCGCAGCAGTATTAGCGTCTTCGTTGCGCACTGTATATCGTCTCTGAGGATGATGCGTATTATTAGCTTAAGTAAACGTGATGCAAAACCGATGTTTGGTTGAACGAATTAACGAATCTGCTGGGGGCTTTCGTCGACCCAATATTGAACGCAGCGTGCGACGCGTCACACTCTAACCGAATCATTATTTTGGTGAAATATAGAATTTAGGACATTTAGGATGTTGACGAAACATTATCACACTGAATTCTGATCATATACAGACTTCTGAAATATATGAACTATATTATGAACCAAATATCATCAAACTATCAAATTCAAAATGAATAATTTGAACGATTGATTTTATACCACAAAAACTTGCATTCTAGAACTTTTCTATCGACAGTTTTCTTAAAAAAAAATACTCCCAAAAATTGGTAAACTTTTATTTAGAAAAAAATGTCTTCAGAACAAAGAAATATATTGACTTTAAAGTATGTTTATCAATTCACATTTCTTTTTTTTTACGTCTTGAGTATCTCGACAGAAAACATCTCAAACTTAAATGTTGGTTTGAAAGCCTTTACATGACAAATTTGGCTTATTACTAAAAATATTGTTTGAATATTATTTAGGGGTAGCAATGAAAAAGTTATCAGCAATTGTAAGAAAAATATGAAAGAAAAGTCATGGTTCGATTTGAACTATGAAAAGGTTATTAGGATCAAAAATGTAAGTTTCCGGATTTATAAAGACACCCCCACTGAGGAAAGCGGAATAAGTTTAAACAAGCTAGAAGAACCTGTAACAGACATATTCGAGGCATTAAAGATTTGCATGACCACAAATTACGGCAAAGAATATTACAATGTTTCAAGTTTAGTAAAAATGTCCGGTAATTTGTAAAAAATGTGCGCAACACTACGTCATCGTAATGTCCCTACTCTCTTTTCCAAATACACTCCTTTTGTAAGCTCTATTGATAAAGCTTATTTGCTTGCAGAACAGTTGGCTGTTTATTCGATGCTGTCAAAAAGTGACATGATGCCTCTTACACTTGAAAGCGTAAACGATTCTATGGTACGAGTGCGAAAGAAAACACGTACAGTTGCTAGAATACTATAAGTTCTTGACATACACAAATCCGCTGTCAACAATATTATCCCCGCTATTGGTCTGAAGAAGTGTTCATCAACGCTGGAAAAACCAATGCGTAAGCTTTTCCATATATGTCGTTTTCTACTGGTCTCTTTCCGAGTGGATGGAAAACAGCATTTGTCCCTAAAAAAGGCGTCTATCGTCCAATTGCACTTACGTCTCTTCTTCCCAAGGTAATGGAAACGGTGATTAATTTTCAGCTTAAGAAATATCTTGAAGATTGAAGAACAAAGGCTTTTTAATGACCGGCAGCACGGTTTTCGTAGCAATAGGTCTACTGGTAAATGTGTGAATTTGGTATTGATGGATTTCTTATTCGTTGGGTTAGTAATTATTTTTCGGACCGTTCAATACAAGAAGTATTAGATGGGTTAAAATCTGATGCCCACAAAATAAATGGTGTGTTTCAAGGCTCCGTTTGGTCTCCGACACTCTTCCTTATTTTTATAAATGATCTTTTGTCTGAAACTTCTAACCCACTGAATTGTTTCGCTGATGACAGTACCCTCAGTTTTTCATATTCTGTTTAGATTCTCATCCTTGTTCTTGGGATGTGAACTACCAATGACGGCAATTCTGATCTTGACAACATTGTCCAATTAGGATTCAAAAACCGTGTAGAATCTAATGCTTCGAAAACTCAATGCTATCTACTGTCGCAAAAGCGTAATCCTCCTCCAATGCCACTATCCATGGGTGGTACTTGCATCGAGGAGACTCAACAGCTTTCAGTTCTAGGTATGTACTTCACAAACCACTTGTTGTAAAGGGATCACATAGTCGACATCGCCAAAAATGCTGCAAAGTGCTTAGGTTTTCTCCAACGATGCAAAAAGTTTTGTACCCCTTCTAATCTACAAACCTTTTATTAGTCCAAAGCTCGAGTATAATTCTCATATTTGGGCTGGTGCCCCAATAAAGTACTTGAGTCTTTTGGATAGAATTGAAAAGAGAGCTCTAAAAATGATAGGAGATCGTTGTTCTTTTGAACACCGCCGCAAGGTTTCATGTCTATCATTGTTTTATCGATATTTTCACCAACAATGCCCTAGTGAAATAGCCAGTTGCATTCCTCCCCTTAAACAATTCAACCGTAATACCCGTTTCTAGAAGGGTCGTCAGTTTACCCTTGAGCTCAACTTCTGACGTACTGTTAAGTATATTGCCCCTTTCTTTAGCCGCATTACACGAATCTGGAACGCTTTACCAAACTCAATATTTCCCACTCATTACAATGTGCAGACATTCAAAATAAATGTGCGTCGGAATCTCCTTTATAATCTTGCCTTCTCTTCCTAATTGCAAGTACTGTGTCTAATCATTATAAGGATATCATAACCCCTTTTATGCGCGCTCAATATAAAACAAATACTGTGTCATTTTTAATAAACGAATTGTTTAAGTATCAAAAATAAAATAATAAAAAAAGAAATTATGATTCGAAAACAACTATATGTTTCGATTTAAGACCCCATTCTTACATTTTTCAAATTATGAATTTTTTCCAACATCGTTTTGAGACACATAAGCTCATTTGGATTCTTTTTTTTTATTGTAAGCGTTATTGTTTACAGGTTTTCAAAAAAACTCTCTAAGGATTTTCGAAAAAAATTGATATTTTTGAGAAACCAAATTTTGAGAAATTAAATTGCATTTGAATTTTTGAAGATAAACTTATTACGAAGGTGTATTTTTAAATCTTTTAATTTATGTACTATTTACAATCAGACTTCGTTGGATAGGTACAGATTCAGGTTCGTGCGACCCTGTCGTGTATTTTATTAACTTCCCATAGGAAAAATTTTGACATTTCTCGACGTTTCAAGGTCCCTAGAGTCGAAATAAAAGATTTTTAGAAAGATGTCTGTGCGTGTGTACGTACGTTCGTACGTTCGTACGTTCGTGACGTTTTTTTCGTCTTCCATAGCTCAAGAACCAGAAAAGATATCGACTTCAAATAAATTTTGTTATACAGAAAATTGCGTGGGTGGTTTTTTTACCATAGCAGTTTAAAAAAAAGGTGAAAATTTTGGTTAACCCTAAATATCTCATGAACCAATGACCCTAGAGACTATTGTAACGTAATACAAAACAAGAATATTTTTGAAAAAAATCCAATTAACGGTTTTTTTATAAATCAGAAAAACTGAAAAAAAAAATTTGTGACCTTGAACATTTTACGACTAAAATATGATTTTATCTCCAAAACAATTTTGTCCAACGAAGAATAATGTTTTTGACATCTGATAAAATTTTGAGAAAAATCTAATCGACAGTTTTTTTTATAAAAAATAAAAACCTAAAAAAAAACATTACTCAAAGTTGGGAAAAATTGAATTTCGACTCAAATATCTTTTCAAAAACTTGAGACTAAGGCTTCAAACTTATTTTATCTTATAAGAAATATTGTTTTCAACATTCAGTCAAATTTTGAAAAAAAATCGAATTAACAGTTTTTTTTTACAAAAAATAAAAATCTACAAAAAAAATGTATAAAAGGTGATTCGACTCAAATATCTTTTCAAAACTTTGAGATATTGGCTTTAAACTACTTTAATCTTTCAAAAAATATTGTTGTCAACATTCAGTAAAATTTTGAAAAAAATCTAATTGACAGTTTTTGTATAAAAAATTAAAAACCTAAGAAAATTTAACAAAAGTTGATAAAATTGATTTTTGACTAAAATATCTTTTCAAAAATTTGAGATAATGGCTTCTAACTAATTTTTACTTATAAAAAATATTGTTTTCAACATTCGATACAATTTTGAGAAAAATCGAATTGACAGTTTTTTTTACAAAAAATAAAAACCTAAAAAAAAAACAATAAGCTCAAAAAGCTTTTCAAAAATAAAAAATATTGGCTCCAAACTTATTTTATTTCACAGAAAATATTGTTTTCGATATTTAGTAACTTTTTTTATAAAAATTGAACAGTCCGTTTTATCATACAAAAATAAAATCAACAAAAAATAGTACGCAAATTTTGTAAAAATTGATACATATAGACAAACTTTTAAGCAAGACAAATCGACAGAAGGGATGGGAAGTTATCAGTGTGGGTCGCATCCCAGCCTCTTTTTTGAATATGATTTTCGGTATAAGTTCGCTGGGGCTACGTAATCCATTTGGTTAGATTTTTAGTGAAAAATTCACTCCTTTTTCCGACAATTCTGGTATCTTAAATATTGCCTTACAATATTTAAACCAATGACTTAAACATAGCCCCATTAAAACTCTTAATTACAAAAAATAGCATTTGCAAATTTTTAATAACAAGTTACTAGTTTGTTAGACGTAACCCTACTTCCTTTTAAAAATAGATTTAAGTTAAGAACAGTTAAAGCGACTTGTATAATGAAAACTACAGGTGTAACAAATTTCATTAATTTGAGTACCATATTATGTAAATATCTTGTCAGCAGTCAGGTATCGAATGTAAATATTTCTCCCCGTTTTTATTTTCGTAGGTTTTCAAAAGAACGACTTTTTGATGAATGATTCGTTCAAATCATATCAAAGGCCTCCTTGTAAAACTTTAATAGCTTTGCAGTCGTAAATTTTTATATGTAAATGAGTCCCTTCTTTAGAAATCAATCAATCGATTAACTGTAGAAAAAAGGATCCATTAATGTTCAAATGAATAAAACAAACCTACAAATTTGTTTTTGAATAGGAAAACTTTACTTTTTATCAACTCTCAAATATGATTTCTATGGCTGTAAATTACTAAAATATCAAATATTGAGTATTTTGAGCTCGTTAAATCCAATTCCATTTGAGTCTAAATTGGTCCCAAAATAGAATATTAGAAATCCATTAACGCATTATTATTTTAATTCAATCAAAAAGAAAACTATATCCTGCCACAAGAAAAGGAAAAGTGTCAACGATTTTTCTTTAGAGATTTTTATTTTTATAAACCTACTTATAGACCTCTTGTTTTGTATATAACGTCGCCATTTATTTTGGTATAATTAGTACCTTGCATGGTACTAGGATAATAAAAGGACTTCATGCTTTATCCTTTAGATACACACGTAAGTATATAAGTTGATTCCATTATACACGTCATAGAATATTCAATCATATACTAAGTAATAATTTATTTTGTGGAATAATTTTATTTGTTATTTGACAAATTGTTATTTACTTATTCCAACCACCAACCACCTAAAAAAAAAAACATGCGGGTGTGTCCGGCAAAAATTCAACATTCTTTTTCATGTACATATATTTCGTTTTTATTTTGTTGTTTTGTTTTCAAAAAGATTTGTTTCATAGATATCGAAAGAACGATTAGCTAGAAACAAGGCTTTTTACTTCAAAATAAAACAAAATTCAAAATACTCCTCCTCTATAGCAACCTACCCCTAAAACACGAAGCACACATTATCCTTATACATAATTTTCGTATATAATTTTCTTATAGTTAAGTACATTATACATTTCTGGTTATCTATAGCTATGTATATACATATATATAAGAGCGTTTTATTTTTTTTTATTTTTATAAATGAATGTGTAGATAAGGTGGTACAACACGCAACCACATATACCTTCTTCTTCTTCTTAAAAAAAGGATATAAAATTTGTTAGATCGAAGCTCTTATAGCAAAGTTGAAAAAATGCAGAAAACCCCGCTTTAGGAATTTTTCGTCCTTTCTCTTCCAGTCCTTATTTCTTATTTTGGATTGACTAAGAAGGAAGAAAAAGAAAAACTACCTACATACATATATGTATAAACCTTATGTATGTGCATAAAAGTGAATCAATGTACCTTATAGTTCCTCGGCACCACCCCAACCTCATCGCACTTAATTTTCCATCCACAAGAGGTAATATCCTTCCCTAGATAAGTGACAGGGGGTCTGAGTAAAATTGTAGAAAATCAAAGCAAACAACTATGTACCTTACCTATACACACTCACAAAAGAGGGAGTTAAGTTTAAAACTATCAAAGGATCAGGATCTATGTGTATGCATATGTTGTACAGCTATGGCCAAAATAATGGGAACACTTGAAGAAAAATCTCATAAAATAGTCTCGTTTGGTTGATAACGTCAAATTTTTGGTGGATATTTTAATCTTTGTTTGATTACACTGGTTAACAAGATTTTGCTCCTGGCCATCGAATTGCACTTTTCTTATGGGCTTAGTTCATAGCTGACTTCAAAATAACTATGTCACGTCATGTTTTTAAATTATTACTACCGCAGTTTTGTTTACCGCAGTTGTCGTATTGACTACCACTTTAGTCAATATGGCAACCGTAGTTTCAATTTCTTTCAAACAAAGTTTTTATATGGATTACCGCAGTTGTCATATTGACTATAGCTGTTGTCAAATCAACTACCTCAGTTTTCATATTAATGAACGCAGTTTTCATATTGATGGACGCAGTTGTCATATTGGCTACCGCAGTTGTTGTATTGACTACCACCTTAGTCAATTTGACAACCGTAGTTTTAATTAATTTCAACCAAATTGTTATATTGACTACCGCAGTTGTCATATTGACTACCGCAGTTGTCATATTGACTACCGCAGTTGTCATATCAACTACCGCAGTTTTCATATTGACGAACGGAGTTGCCATATTGACTACCAAGTTGTCCTATTGACTAGCACGGTCATCTTCTGAAAATTGACTATTTAATAGTCAATTCGACTACCAAAATTGTCAATAGGATGAATTTTTTCGTTCTGTTCATAACCAATTTGCACAGTTTTCTATTTGTATTGAAATGTCAAACCAAGCTAAAAATAAATCACTCTACAGCTGTCAAAATGGTAACCAGTTCAAATTGTATTGTCAACTTTAATTTCTACACACCTGCCATAATGTTAACGAAGATCTAACTTCAAAGGGACAAAACTTATATTTTTGAGTTTTATTCTTAATAACAGCAAATGGACATTCATACCCATTAGAACCTGATTGTAAATTTCTTACTAAGAACATACAGGTACCAAAAATTAAGTGTTGTTACTATAATTTTGACCATACCTGTATATAGATATTCGGTGTATGAGTAATTTCTCAACACCCAATTGGAGTGGAGTTGATATTTTGTCAGTGTATAAGTAAGATAGGTTCAACATGCAATAATTTTCTGAATTGGTTTAGATTTATAAGGACGAAGTTGGCACGAACTTTTACCAAGTTTTACCTTTGATGATAGGTGCTTTGAGGAAAATTGCTAAGAATAGCTACAAAAAACTAATAAAACAAAAGCAAAAAACTAAAATTTGTCTAAATGTTTTGCATGATACCCTATGAATTCGATATAATATAAATATTCATTTGACGTTTAGAATTTTTAATTAAAGGCGGATTGATTTAAAAATTGAATAAAACAAAATGTATATAATATATCAATAAGGCTTTATTTTTATTTTAGAAGCCTATTAATTACATTATGTGTGAAATACAACGTCATCGCGCTGTGTGACGCGCAATCAAAAGGTCCAGTTTTCTATGACTTTGGAGCATAAATCAGACTGAATTTAACCGATGGCTTCGATTATGCTGTCTTGAAGTTAGTGGGGGTTTGCGGCTTATTCGCATAGACCTGCGACTTAAGAAAGTCTCACAAGAATAAGTCTAAAGGGGTTAAGTCAAATCAAATTGGCGCTTAGCGCCACCCTGTTAAAATCATATGTCTTCGGTATCCAAATCATCCAATTCAGACCATCATCCCTTTCGAAGAAGTACGGGATGATGAAGACTTCATTGCAGAAGACTGTATTGGCACCTCGTGAAAACCGACAATTCTGCGCAGTCCCAAATCACAACTCAACATTCGCTATGGTAAACAACAGTTCTTGTGAACGACGCGGGATAGACTGCCTCAGATTCTGCTGCACATATTCACGAACAGCAGCGATGTTTAAGGCAGATCTTGCGTTTGGTTGACGTACAGGTTTTGGAGTTGAAAGTTGACTTGGAAGAACGACCCCATAAAAAGGGCGCAACCGACGCTTCGTTGCTGCTTGAGAATATCCATTTTGATAATGTACACTTAACATGATGATTTGTCTTTAGTTACTGATTACAAGAAGATATTCTGATAGAAAGTTAAAGAAACAATATGGCCACCACGAGCTGTCAAAGTCAATCCGTTTCTATTGGAACAGTCGCATGTGTACAGTTTGCCAAATATACTTATGCTTGCAATACCACAATCCTAAATAATTAGAAAAATGCAAATCTATTTTCGACTTCTTCTTAGCACAATGTCGGAACGGACTTGTTCCTGTATCCAAAGTATGTATGTACCTTTCTTTTAAGACTTAAAAATATAGTAAAAAAATCTCAAAGGTCAAGAAGATTACATCTTGTACCGTATGAATAATCTTCATACTGCAATTCTAGTAAATCGTTTTTGGATGGTTTCAAGTCGCTTAGAATGCAGAGAATAGTACGGGTTCCATATGACACAGAGATACTCTTACATAGCAGTAATATAACGCCTTGAGTATAAAGGGGTCAGAAAATTCTTTGGAGATATAAAACCAAGAAATGAGTTAGCTTTCGCTACAATGACGTGCGTCGACGTGAAGAGAAAAAGTTAGTTTCGGATCAAAGCTAAGTTTACTCCGAGATCATTTCAAGACTAACACCATTTATTGAACAAGTAAAGTTTGATAATTCAAAGTTACGAAGAAAGAAGCTGATAGTTTAGCTATTGAAATGTCGTGATTTACTCTATTGAAAGCTTTAAAAAATTAGTGTATCAGATTGAAAACCATCTTCAAGGTTACTTGTGATCAAAAACCATGTTGAACAGGCAAAATAAAGATCTTTGATTATAAAAGTTAATTTATTTGTTGAGAGCTTACTTATAGGACTATACTTGGTGACACATTGCTTTTGTCCTGATTTGTGAATGGGTATAATATAAGAAACTTTTCAATCGTTTAAAAAATTGCCCGTTTTAATGGATTCATCAAAAATGGTTCGTGTTAATGGTTTTGAAAGAGCAGCAAAACAAGATTTTGAAGACAATTGGTTCAATCCCATCAGGACCTGATTCCTTACCACTATAAAGATCACATAGAGCTCTTTCAACATCTGAGTAGCTTATGATTAAAGAAGTGATATTGACTTGATTCACTGGGGTGATTGGAGATACAATTACAGTTGTAATTGAAGAAAAATAAAGAGACTACAAAAAATGTAAAAAAAATTACTAATTTCAATACGGTCACTAGAATTAGTCCCTGAGTAGTGCATGCAGTTGGAAATCCCATTTGAGTTCTTTTTACTTTTGATAGAGCTCCAAAAGTGCTTGCTATTTGTCTTGAGATCAAATTCGGTGCGATAGATTTTCGGAAGAGTGTAAATGCTTTATTCTTTTTATTTGATAAGTTGCATAGTCTTTTATTAAACCAGGCAGGTTTGGAATTTTTTCGAATGACAACTTTAGGTACAAAACGATCAATACCTTCAAGTAATAATTTTTTGAATAAGTTATATGCACCCACTTAACTTTCTTTTTCAAAAATATAATCCTAATTAAATGTATTTATGTGATTACTAATGGAATGAAAATCAATGTTATTAAAATCAAATTTAATCTTATCATTAAAACAAGATTAAAAATAAACATAAGATTTAAAACTAATACAAAGAGTTAAATGATGAATGGAATTTGAAAAAAAAATGGACAAACATTTGTATTTATTCTTGCGCATTGTTCGCTATCTACAAAAACCAGGTCTAAAATACGATTAAGATTGTTATAAAATTTATTAATTGGTATAAGATCATATTCAGCTAAAGAATACATAACAACACGTTCATAATTTTTTTAAAAGTCATAAGGAATAAGAATAATTTTATTAGGGTCAAAAACCCAATTGAAATTACACAGTTTGAAATCACCTAAAATAATTGAATTTTGGTTGGAATTTAAATTATCTAAACTAAAATTACAATTATCGACATGCATTTTGTATAAATCAAAAGAACTACCTGGTCGTTTATAACTTAAAGTTATGAAGACATCACTGGTATCGTTGATTGAAACACACACACAGCAAGTTGATCGAAACCCAAATCAGCTGATAGAGTTCGTAATTTAATCTCACGACATGCAAGAGACGAGCGATTTGTCTGGACATTTAGCTAAAATTCTTTTCAATTAGCGATGGCAAGACAACTACCAATTTTTACTATTTAAGTTAAAAAGTTCCACCCGAAATAATAAACCATTCAAAATTTATTGAAAAAACTTTCAGACTATTCTTCCTGTACCAATTTAAGTAAATTTACCCTATAAATAATAATACTCGTACTTACTGATTTTCTGCATATTTCTCCAACTCTTTGTTATATACTCGTAGAATAATTTGAAATGTTCGTTTTTGCATGTCAAAGTAGGTGGATGTTTACGATGCAGGTTTTAGTTTTGTTTTTTTTTGTACTCCTACAAACATGCAAATTCATAATACTCGCAGTAGGTATGTACCTTAAGGAAAATTTCCCTTTATGACAGGACTTACATAATTAGGAACTATATTTGCCCGCTTCTCTTTTTTGGCGCTTTATATAGTAATTTGTATAGAAAGAAAACTAAAAATGACAACCTATGGCACCTAACGTCTATACGCAAAGTCTGCCGCCACTAAAGTAATCGTAGCCGTAGTGGTAACAAATTATTCCCAAAATAAAACGGAAAAATAAAATAGACAAAAATTAAATTTAACAATCAGCTGGAAAAGATCTCAGCACAGATGTTTTTTTTTGTTTTTAAATTTATTTAGGGACGGCATCACGGACGGGAATGTGGCGCGGCGACAGGTTCTTCCCATATTAATGATAGAAGGTCATTGGAGAGGAACGAGGAAGTGTACATATAAAAATAATATTATAAATGGCTGTGCATATGTTTCAATTGCAACGGATATTTTGATCGGTTCACCGCGTGCCTTTTGTAATGACAGGTGCAAGCCAAACGAATAACTCAGCGGAACGTCAACCTGTACTCGAATGATGGTATATAAAATGGTAGTGGTAGACGCAGACCTGTTGCAAGATAATGCTCTCTTTTAATGCGAGGTAGTAAATGTTTTTATATTTATTTTCTGTTTTGTAAAAAAAATAATTGTGAGCACTGACCCATGAATGTAAATCTACTTAAAAACAAAAATTAATGCATTTTAGGTTCCTTATCCTTTTGTCACTTGTATAGAACTTAGGGTGCAACGTGTAGGGTTCAACTTTATAGAAGTTAATCATTGACATGACGTTGCAACCATCAGAAGAAGCATATGCTGTCGAATATTGCATCAGGTTATCGTTAGGTCATTATTTATCAGTGTGGGAAAGAAAAAAGTTTTTGAATAAAATTTTAAAAGTATGATCCTTATTTTTGTTGGTTCCTTTTCTATATTCAAATTTTTGTATTGAAATTGAACATAAACTAATTGAGTTTAGTTCAGAGTTGTGAGAAAATTTGTTGCAAGGTATATGAACTTTATAGGTCCTTCGTCCTTTGAGAGTAAAAGTGTAAGGTAATATTTTATGTGTGTTTATTATTAGTGAAGCAATTAGAGGGAATAGAATTTACTGGAGTATTGGAAATATAACTGAAGTGGGTTATTACCTTCCGACTTCCCTTTGAATTCATAAATGATGGAATAAGAAACCTTTTACTTTTGGGTTTTCGAAATAAAATCAATGAAACAGAACAGGAAACAAATAGGATATATTATTTTGTCTAGATGTGGGAACCTTGCCTTTCAAACAGCGATATTCATTTAAATTAAATACAAGCAATTTAGACATTAAACCTTTTAGGTAAGTTTAAAGACACGTATTTACTTGTGACATATGTGAAGTATATACTAGAGCGTTTCAAAAAAAAAAAAATTATTTTTTCTCAGAACCAGGCTCAAAAGTTTCGTTTACATGCCAAAATAGGCCTCTGAAAATATGAGCCCTTAGTATTAATATTTAGGTAATCCGCATCGCACTTTTTGATTTCCCATAACAATAACACAGGAAAAACATTTTTTTTCTTCTGATTTTTGTAACTAACGAACGATAAATTGCATTGTAATACCTCTTATGTATTTTGTAGAGAATTGAACGCTCTACAAAAAAGGTCTAAAGTCACTTTTTGATAAATCAACTCAGTCGAAAGTTATTCAAGATCAAAGTTTAATTTACCCTTAATTAAGGCGTTTTCTTTACAATGCCCTTAAATTTATAAGATTACTAGTTTCAAAACAAACTGAAAGTTTATTTCTAAGCTCTCAGAGTTAAAAAAAAAACAAAACTCTTATATTTTGCCTCTTCCTCTGAGCGAAGCATAAATCTTTGACACAACAGTATCGACGTGCGTATCCCAAGTTAGTCTATTGTTAAAGATCAATCCTTTGGCCTCTTTCACACGAGACGGTTTCGTCCGTACGGTTTTCAAGTTTGAGTTTTTTATTCGATATTGGAAGAGCTTTAGCTTTTTCTGGATTGAGTTTAAGCCCGTTGAGGGTTGACCAATCTTATATAGACTGTAGATCAATCATAGAGGAAATATATTATCTAGAGTCCCGACTTAATGGGTTTGCTCTCTTTTTGCCTACAAGCTAAATTGAGAGAATTTTGCCCATTAGCATAAGCATGTGTTAGTTGTCCTGTGCATTTCTTATGGGAAAATCCAGATTCTATGTAGTTGTTACGGGCTTTTAAGAGAGTTACCTCAAATAAAATTTGAGGGTGTTTCAGGCAAGACGGGTACCAGTCGGGACTCTAGATAATATATTTCCTCTATGAGATCAATACTGATTTTAGCTATTGCATCCTTAATCATGCTCTCAGGGAAGCTAATATATAACTGAACACCATCCGCGTAGATATGGTATTGACAGAAGGACAAAACAGAAGGCAGACCATTATTGAACAACGAAAACAGTCAAGGCCCAAGAACTGATCCTTGAGGAACACCAGTATGACCAGGAAGGAACGAAGACAGTTCACCATTTGAAAGTACGGTTTGCATACGCATGGTCATATATGAATATAAGGTTTTTAGTTGTTTTATAGAATTACAAATAAGTAGTCAGTTTATCACTGAGGAGATTATAATTCACGCAATCATATGCATTCGAAAAGTCAAGTAAGGTTATCACAGCAGTAAATTTGTTGTCTAAAGCCTGTCTTATGTCATCGGACACAATAAGCAAAGCCGAATCCTGACTACAGAGGTGTCAAGCGATGTTTGTCTTTAATATTTTTTTTTTAATTTGTTATTTAAAAGAGTTTCAAAAGCCTTAAATAAAAAAGGAAGATAGATATGGGTCTGTACTCCTTTTTCTTTCCTTGTTTTGGGATAGGGATAATTTTGAACTTCTTCCAAGAAGTGGGATATGTAAAGGTCAATATAATTGTGTTGAAGATGTGAGAAGAAGAAGAGGACGATTAATTTTAATAAAGTTGGGATGAATATTGTCCAGTAAAGTGCATTGAGATTTCATAGAAAATATTGCTTTTCCTACTTGATATTCATCCACCGCACTTACCGAGTATGAGTCTGCACTATCGTTCTTTGCAATTCTTGAGGACATAAAACTAGATTGGGTTTGATAAGTAGAGAATTTACGATTCCTATCCTCCAAATCAATATCGTCATTTCAAACTTGGACATCTTTTCTTTAGCCAATATTCATAACTTCTTTTCAAAAAAAAACTTTGAGGACCGATTTGAGATAAACTTATTTTTATAAAAATTGTATTTCGCAAATTTTTTCAAGATCCTATGATGATTACGTGACCGTTTAAACTGAACAACCAAAACGTCTCCAACGACGCGACGGTATGACACATCTCTTGCCTTAATTGCATAAAGTATAACAAGAGAGAACCAGGGACAACTCTTTGATTTAATAAAGCGAGTTTTCAATGGAACATGCTAATTAAAAAGATAATCAATCGCTGAGGTAAAATTCTCAACTTGAAAATTAGCTTTCGGTGTACTATAAGATTGAGTTCAATTCTAATGATAAACAATCGTTTAATAAATAATAAATATTGATGTTACGAAAGTCACGATATTGGAAGGAATTTTGGGATGTTTTTCGAAATTTAAGTCAAGAGTGGAGGAAACAAGGTCATGATATGAAAAGACAGGGATGGATAACTGGCTGTAACATTTAACTAAATTTTGATCACTTATAAGAAATACATACATCAATCAACGATCGTCCACAGTAAGGGAAAAAGTTAGTTGGTTCACTATAATTAACAAAAGAGAGTTCTAGAGAATTGATGTTTTAAAACAGTTTGATGAAGGTTGAAGAAGATTAATATTTAAATCTTCACAAATAAACAAAAAATACACGAGAGGACATTTCTTCTACAATAATCGGAGGAATCAGTCGAAAAAAGCTATACGTGATGGCATATAAAAAGTACCGACACAGCATTTATTATCACCCTCAAAAATATCTATTAAATAGTAGTCAAGTGCCTCAGTAACATCAGAACACCTAAAATGACGAGATTGAATATAACTTGTAACGTATGTATATTGCAACGCCTCCTCCTGGAGCCTGATTATGAGGTTCGCGGCGGATCGTTTTCAATTCGACCTTTCAAATTCGACTCGCGTCGTATTTCCTTATTAACGAATTCACGGAGAAACGAAAGTAGTTCTTCCTATATTCCAGTAATTTGACACTATAGTTTGACTTTTTCTTCCTATATTCCAGTGATTTGACAGCTTTCCACACAAAATTTGTTTTGTTTCGATTGAATTTCTGAAATTTGCTGTGATTTATTCAAAATTTTATATTTTATTGTGAATTGTGGATAAATTTTAAGAAAATTACAATAAAGCTAACACACATAATTAGAATCAAGAAAGAATCCACGAAATCTAACAGTGAAACCTATCGGATTTCAACTCGCCAACAAACATTATGACATTTCAAACTCGCCTTCGAATTCGTTAATTGGTCGAATTCAAATATGACAAATATGTAAGCTATCATGATTAAAAAAAAAAATCTAGACATTTCTTTGAAACCATCCTTATAAATTTAAATGAAATTTTTTCTGTTTTTAAGTGAGTTTTGAAGGGTTTTCCAATAGGGATAGGTTGATTTTGACAGCTTCCGGCGGTCATATTGTTTCTCTTACTTTCTGTCAAGATAATTTATTTAAGAAATCATCATGGAAAATTACAGCGTCGAGCAACACGTACAAATGATAATACTAATTGTATTTTGGAGCCGTTGGAAGTTAATCGAAAAAACATCTTTAGCGATTAGGCCCATTTATGGATGAATGGAATAAGAAAAATTTAGAATATACGTATGATCACCAACTTCTTGTAGCCTGAATGGCGCTACGTGCTCAAAACACAATCAATATTCTGCGCTAGCAATTGTCTTTAGCCCCGGTACACACAAGCCTTCTTTTTGACGTGCGGTGACGCTGCGGTACACGTTTGCGTTTTGGAGTACGTACTATCACATAAGCCCCGGTGCACACAAGCGTCATTTTGACACGTTGTGACCCTACAGTACTACACTTGCGTCTAACAAAGAAATTAAGTGGTGTACACACACCTGTGCAGATGCCGGGTTATCATGCGTCATTCTTGCGGGAAAAAACACTTGCAAGTTTCTGCGAGACCGCTGCGTCACGGCATACGTGATTGTGTCTTTTAGTACATTATTTGTTATTGAGCAGGGATTATGCTTAAACTTGAAGAAAATATGTAAGATGTAAGATTTGGACATAGAATTGTGTATTTATAAATGAAATAAAAATGTATATAGACATGGTCAATCTCATATGCCTATCCAAATATTCGATGTTTGGTAAGACTTGTAATGGTAACCCATTGAAAGATTTTACAATCATTCGAAAATAGTTAAGCAAATGTTCAGGAATTTTTCTCATATTTATAAATGATGTATAAAATATTCCTTTTGTTAGATTGTGTTCAAGAAAAGGATGTACTCAATAACTTCATTTTCTTTTAAGGAACGGACTTCGGAATGATTCCTGTGAGAAAAAACCGCATGTGTGTCATAAAAATACATATTTAAAAATATTAAAAAGGGTGTCAACATTAAGCAAGGGGTTGGGAAACTTGGACTTTTTCTTTAGTAGATCCAATACCTTTTAATTCGTTCACTTTTTTTTGAAATGTCATTACGAATTTTTAGAATGAAGCATATTTCATGTAATTCGGACAAAGCTTAGATATACAATTAGCCCTTCGGAATCGGCATAAAACTTAACGCGCCCTCTATCCCTGGGTCCTGGTTCTCTATGGACTGTTGCGCCACCTATTGTTTTTTTTTAAGTGGGAATAAAGTTCGAATTTGAAATCAACACTTAAAATAATATCAACAAAGTATTTTAAATAAAAAATAAAATCACATAATTCTAAGTTTTTCGAAACTACATACAAACGATAAGAGAAGAATCACAGCCAATAAGAATTTCCGAAAACTCACATGTTAGAGTTTATAACATTTTCAGATCGGTCAGTGTTCTGTTAATAATGTGCCAATATGAGCCAATATGAGCGGAGTCTGTTCACAAAGATTTGACAGATTTTTCTTAAAATTGTACAATTCAACCAGTCAGATGGTTAGTTGAATCAGTTTTGGGTGACCTCAGAATGAAGAAGCTGTCAAAAATTAATTACATAATATGTCTTAAAAGCGTTATCTGAAAATGTCAAAAGTTTTCTGATAATAGCTGATCATAATCATGGCAATATTGTACCATGTACACATGTACAAAAATGTAAGCTCATTGA
This sequence comes from Eupeodes luniger, assembly GCA_951509635.1. Taxonomy (NCBI): domain Eukaryota; kingdom Metazoa; phylum Arthropoda; class Insecta; order Diptera; family Syrphidae; genus Eupeodes; species Eupeodes luniger. The sequence goes on from OX608073.1 coordinate 6,982,073, forward strand.
TTATATGACATTTTTCTTATTGACATTTGTCAGTCGTATTTACTAAAGCTGAGTGCATACGATTGATAGATCTTAGGGTATCATGTGAAATACCTGACAGAAATCTAACAATGCAGGTAGAAAGTCTACCAATTGCTTGCAATTTATTTTCAGAAATCAATATTTTAATACAGGATAACCAAATCGTTTGAAAATGTAAACAACAGTATTCCCCGCTTAATTGCACTGACCATTTTATCAGATTTTTCGGTCAATTATCCGAGTGGTTCAATAAACGGAATGGTTCAACTAAGCAAAAACCGCTTTATTGCAGCAGTTGGTCAATTAAAAGATAAAATATTCATCTCAATTAATGCCATCTACGACCATGTCGCGACTATCAAAACTGAAATTGCAAATGACAGAAAACAAATAACAGGGAGCTGTCATTTTGTAATTTGTTATGAAGCGAGCAGTGCTGCCAATTTTAATGCTACCAAGTTACAAAAACCTATTTCGATTATTATTATTATTATTATTATTATTATTATTATTATTATTATTATTATTATTATTATTATTATTATACTTTATTGAACAATAATAATATAATTACAAAATTCAATAAATATTTATCAGAGCATTAGTTACCAGGCCCTTCAGCTCGATTTTCGATTATTAATAAATGTATTTATTTTGGCTTGGTTCAGTTTGTTAGTTGCATTTTTAAACGGGGTTCAAGCTGTTGTATTTATATGGAACATTTTTGAACACGATTTTTTCAGTCAATTAAGCAAGAAAATCATGTATGTAAGCGAGGTGCAACTAAGCGGAAATTACTGTAGTTTTGTTAAACACAGAGATCTTTAAGGGATGCACGCATTCTTGATGTGCATTTTGCATTTGATAATTTGAAAAAAGTCATAGAAAAATTGACATTTGAAATTCGTAAGAGTGTGAGCATCTTCCGATAGCATGCTGACGCGCCACCTAGTGCTAAGTTTCCCAAGTAGAAAAAAAGTAAAAAAGAAAAAGAACAACACATTTGTTTTCTGTTTTAGATTTATTTTTGCAAAGCTTTTTCGTGTGTGTATTTACATTTATTCATTCTTTTCATTAGTTTTTGTTTTATTTTGTTTGTTGAAATTAATATAATATAATGTTTTTCTTGTCTTTGTCGATATTACAAATACGATTTATTTAATGTGGTATTTGATTAATTCGAAATCGATTTTGAAATTTTATTTTATTTTTTCTATATAACTATATAATAATAACTTTTCTTGTAAATAAATTGATTTCTCTTTTGTTTAAATTTTGTTTTTTTTTTGTTGTAATAAGTAATAAATAATGTATATCATAATAATAATAATTTTTATTTAGAATATTATACTTACGAAATAAATAAATTACATGTTTTTTTTTAAGATTTCTTTTTCTTTTTTTTTGTAATAAAAATACAAACATAAACAATAAAATATATAAGCATAGAATATATAATTTGTTTTTTAATAATACGATAACGTGAGTTATATTTTTGTATTTTTAATTTGATTCTAAACTTTTTATTTTGTTAATTAACTGAAAACAATTCTCTTTTACAAATGTGGCGGCCAGTGTTTAAATTTTTAGCCACTATATATAAATATAAATAATATTTGAATTAATTAATAAATATATTAATAAAATTTTATATACAATTTTTCTCTTAATGTCGTTTTAATTTTAATTTTTATTTTTATTTTTATGTTTGGTTTTTGTTTTTAGGTACAAACTGATTTTTTGGTTTTATTTTATTGAGATATTGCAAAAAAAGTTGTCGTGGGTTTGTGACATTCCAACGAGGCGGTTTTTAAAAAACATTACATTGATGCTTTTGGGCGGGTATCTTAAACTCAAATTGGTCATTGATTTTCTTGAACTTAAATCATTTTCAAAATTGGCATTTAATAATAAACAAGCCAAATTTTAGAAGTTTTTTTAGCAATTTTATCTTTGAATATAGATACAGCACCCTCCATTTTTGTTTTTGTTCCTTAAAAGAAGAAACTTAACGCGTTAAGTATTTCTAATATTGTTTTTTAAATTTTAATTTAAGAGTATTATATGTTTTATTTTTTGACTAATGCATCCTCAAAACGATTTAAAAGCTTTATCATACCATTCATTGGATATTAATATGTACAATACAATTAATTTCATCTATCAATTGTTCGCGTAAGCGCTGTGCCCTAGAGTATTTATATATATATTTTCAGTTTCTTATTTTTCTAATATTATGATGGTATTTTTATATTTTTTAAATGTGAAATGAAATGATTTGTTTTTTATTTTTGTTTCTCTTTAAAAATTGTGGGATATTTGTTTTTTGTTTGATATCTATTTTATTTTTAGTGCAGTTGATATAAAATTATGTCTTTTTTAGTTAAGTGTTATATTATTTTTGTATTTTATTTTAAATCTGTGATGTGTGGTTTTTTCTTCTGGTGAGAGTGTAGTTTTTATTTTGCGAAATAAGAAAATGCAAACTCAAAAATTTAAATTAATATTTTTTTCTTGAAAGGCACCTATCGATTTTTTGTTTGTTTTTAATTTATTAAATTTATAGCATTTTACCTACTTAAAAAAATGTTTGCTTACATTATAATAATTTTAGAAGTTATTTTATTTTTATGAAAATTATTTAACATTTTTGTTGTTTTTATATTTTTGAGAATTTCTTACAAGAGTACCTTTTTTTAACTTTTTGGTTGGTTTAAATTTTGTTGTTTGTGATAATTCAAGCATTGGCATCTTTTGGATATTATTTTTTTAATAAATTTATTAATTTCTTTTTTGTGTTTTGTTTTTAAATGAAAAATAAAATTCATAAGAAGAATTATGTATGCTCATAGTTTTTTGTTTTTTATCATACATTTAAAATGGGATGGTAAAGATGTTACTTGTTTTTGTTATTTCTATAATTAATATTTGTTTATTTGTGATAAATCTTAATATTTGGCAATAATTATATAAAATTAGTAAATAAGTAATTATAAGTTTGTTTTGTCTTGTTTTCTTTTTTTTCTTGTTTTTAATATAAAAATCTACTTAAGTGCAAGTGAAGGCAATAAAATATTAGACATTGTGTGATGACTTAGTTAACAAATATGAAATAGTTTTTTTTTAATTTAATGTTTTTATTTTTTTTTTAATTTTATTATTTACAAAATTTCTTTCAATATTAACGCTATATTGAATTTTGGATTTTTTTTTTGTACAAAACAGAATATTATTTGATTTTATGCATGAATTATAAAGAAAAAGGGAATTTGTTGTATTAGAAAGGGGACGAAAATGTAAGTTATTTGTTTAAATAAGGACAGATAAAAATAAAATAAGAAAAAGCAAAAAATTTATTAAGAATTAAAATAAAAATAAAAATTAAAATACAATTTAAAATTGAAAAAAAATGTAATTGTTATTTTATGTTCGCTTTTATTTTTGTAATTTAGACGAATTCTTCATCCAAATATGATAAAATACAATTTAAAAAATGTGTAACACGTATTTATCTGTAAAATTCGTTTTGAAAACTTGTGGTCCTTAAATTGTATGTAAAATTATGCATTGAATTGAAATTTTATTTTTCTGTTATAATGTTTTAAATTTGAATTTGAGTCTTCATTAAATCAGTAAGCTCCTGGAGCTGTTAACAATCTGTTAAAATTTGTGTATTTAAAAACAATATTCTCAAATTAAAATTATTTAAAAAAAGACATCCTTTAAATGGGATTGAAATTTGAATAATTTAAGCCAACAACGGAAAGAAAGAAAGTTGACCTCGTGACATTTGAAAATTATATTAGCCGAAATCTTGCGGAAATATTACTAACACTATTAAGTTGGTACTTGGGCTCTTGTTCAACAAGCGAAAGAAGTACTTCTAAGAATTCCAATACTTTCAATACAATATTTATGTCTTATGCTTTGTAAAAATCCAGAGCAAAAGTCAACTTTGTTACAATCATTATGTCGTCATCAAATGAGCCGTTTATTTTGAAAGTGGCATAAGTCACTTTCTCAAAAAAATCGAGTTAATGGCAACACTAAATACAATTGAACGGTATCTTTTCATTTTAAAAAAATTTGCACTCAATAAGTTGAGAACTATTGAGATTTCTTCGAGAGAAGTATTGGTAATTAACGGTATAACAAATATCTTAAATATCTCGACTTAAAAAAAAGTGACTTATGCCACTTTCAAAATAAAGGGCTCAAATATGAATCTCGTCACTCTGTATGGTAAAGGTAAAACTGAACGGAACTTAACGAAAGTAATAAAACGCAAAAGACGTTTTTCGTTTCTAGCTTAAAGCCCAACTACCTATAATCGACATAAGCCAACATAAGCTAATGTAAAAAACCTAAAGAAAATTTGCTTATGTTTGCAAAATTCCCGCGCATACCCATAATTGACTCAAGTGATCAAAGCCATCAACATTACATTACAAAGCAATAATAATATTTTTTTTCTCAATCTCGAAATATGTTACACATACACGCTCATTAGTTTTAAAATAAATGACATGTACAGTGTCTCTGTTTGTTTTTCATGTGTATTTGAACAAACCTGTCAGATTTTACTTATGCGCCGAGCGACTGAGATCGCTCTTGCTTATGTTTGCTTAAGTTAACGAAACTGAGAAAAAAATAACGAAACTGAACTAGACTCGATTTTGGCTATTCAATAAAGCGTGTATGCATTTGCACGTTTGCTTATGCGCGCATAGGCTAGCTTATGTCGATTATAGTTGGGCCTTTAGAAATGAGTTCTTAACAGATTCCGAACATATCGAACATGCTCGGGCATTTTAGAACTATTTTTGAAATATAACTCAACACTCAACAACAGGTGTGACTATTAGACATTTGTCAATCTACTTGTCACTTTTTTGTCTACAGAAACGAGAACTCAATTTCACCTGTCATATGGTTGTGTTAATAGCATTCAACTCGGTCTGTTTAGTTATTTTAATCTGAGATAATAGAGGGCGCTCTTAATAAGCTCCAAACACGTTCAGAACGAAAAAAGAATCACAAGAAACACAAACACAAGAAAGTTCATAGTTTAAAAATTCACATATATTCACAATACGTCAGATCCTGGAAAAAACCCAAGATTATAAAATCGAAACCCACAGCATCTATAGAGACAAGATGTATAGAGCCATGTCTTGTTTTAGCATCCCTGCCAAACTCTTAGGTTTGTGCAGGATGACCATGGAGAATTTGCGATGCTCCATAAACTTTGGAAACAACTTAACAGAACCTTTCAAAAATGTTTTAGACATGCTTGGAAACTAATAAAAAATCTATAAACAATCAAAATAGCAGGAGCAGAAAACTGTTGTGTCAAATATGTCATTACCAGATTTGGTTCTTGTCAAATGTCAAATTTTTCTCTTCAGTGTGTTTAGAGCTTTAAAGTTGTAATACTTATATTTTTCGATTCGAGGATGTCTTTTGGGTGTTCAGAGAACGATCAACAAGCTCAAAAAAGCCTAACGTTATGAGTAAAATGCTGATCACAACAAATGTCAAACATGCATCCTCTGAAGTCTTAGAAACTCAGAGAATCAGAGACTATTAATAAATTACGAAGACTTTAAAGAAACAAACATAACCTTGACAAGCAGTTTCTTTAAAACTTTAAAATTAATATAATAATTATTTTTTTTTTAAGTAGTTAAGAACAATTTTCGTTAAACAAATGCTTCAGATTTTCGTTAAGTTTAAGAACATAAATTTGAAAGTTTGCAACTTTCTATTTTATAGAATTGAAATGTTAGGAATGGAAATAAGAATCTTAACGAAGTAACAAAGAACTATACAAGTCAAATTTTGTGTGTAACTTATTTTAATAATGGAATCGAATAATTATTTCTTTTTATTTCATTCATTTTCTTTCTTAGATCTCCATCTATACATTAACTGTTTAATCGCAGTAAAGTTAAATTCAGTTTTTTTAGGGCTGGCAACATTGGGTGCTAGGAATAAACTCCATTGGATGTGAGTGGGGAGTAATCTTTTAAAAAATTGATATTTCTCACGGAATTTACTGTCATTAATTCTGTACTGTAACTTTATTGGCGATTAAAAACCTAAAAAAAGAAAACTACATTTTTGTGAATCTTATGATCAAATGAAAAAAAAATGATTCTATATGAATTTGGTATTTTAAATTTTCCTTTTGTGCCAAGTAGGATACAAAATATGAATTTTGAAAAATTTTACATCATTGCCTATTAATTAAAAGTGCGAACAATTAATTTAAGCACTAAACACATTAATGTTGGTATTTTTTTTATTTTAATTTTATGGACGGGCAAACATAGGTGGAAATATTCTGTTTGTTTATTGCAGGTATAAATTTATTATAGCGATTGTCAATATTGTAAATATAATTAATAAATATCGGGTAAATATTTTACATATGATGTATTTAAAATTGTTCAATTTATTTTTTATAAAACACGCAAATTATAAAATAATATAAAAATTATTTTGCAAAAATTTTTACAACATTGAATATAGTGTAATTAATTTATGTTTTTTTATTTTTAATTTAATTTTTTATTTTTATTTAAAGGCAATGTCATTTTTGAAAAATAGTTTAATTTATGTAAATATATTAATACTTAATTACAATGGTTAGTGGTTCTTTTTTTGTTTTGGTTTTGTTTTTTTGCATAAAAAAGCACTTATGATTTTAATAATTTTCTTAACATTCTTTTTTACATTTTGTTTTTTTTTTTTTAATATTTATAATAATTCAGTAACAAAAAAGATTTGTTTATTTAAAATTTTATTTTAATAATATGCATTTGGTCTTAAGTAAAGTTTTGTTTAACAAATGTAACATTGAACAAAACTACGTAAAATTTGTGTATTTTTGTGTGTATTTAAAAGAATTTAACAATTGAAAAAAAAAAAATATAAAGCAGGGACGAGGAGTTTGAAAATTAAAATTTTAAAACGTTTTCCCATTTGCTCTTATGACATCGATTGTGTTGTTTGTTTTTTTTATCGTTTTTTTTAAAATAAAATGTTTTGCATATTTACAGAGAAAATTTGTAAATTATAAAAAAATACTATTTTGATATGTATTTTCAATCCACAATGGATGCATAAGTTTCTTCTTTTTTTTTTAAATTGTATCCTTATTTTCTTTTGTTTAAATAAATTTCCAACCATTCTTTAATTATTCGCATTCCTTAAAATCGTGTAAGCTATTTTTTAACCAATATTTTGAGGGAAAGAAAATAAGGTTCTTATTTGTGAGGCTTATAATTTTTGTGTTTTTGTTTTTCATTTAAACATAATTTACTTATTGTTTTTCTCACACGCAGATTTTGTCTTGGTTTTTAAGTTTTTTTTTTTTAACTTTAAGTTTTAAAACTATTTTCTATATTTTTTTGCAGATCATTGTGTATTTTTTAATTTGTAAGTCTTAATTTTTTGATTTTTCTAAGCTGGCATTAGTAATTTTTGTTTTTAAATAATAACTGAATTGCTTACGTTTGTTGTAAGTTAAGACCTACAAGGATTTTTTTGTTAATATTTGGTTTTTGGTTCGAGTGCGTAGAGTGTGTCTTATTCTTAAAAGTAAATCGTTGTTTATCGATAAAATTTAATAATTATTACTTAGCAATGTTTTGTATTTTGAAATAAAATTTAAAAATTTTAACATAAAAACTAAATTTAAAAAAAAACCATCATTGCCAACAATAGTCGACATTTGCATTTATGTTTGTTTTTTTATAATACACTTTCTTGTTTTATTTTTTTTTGTTTTTAATTTAAGTTTCTTAACCTTTAAAAATATTTTACATAGCAATATAATTATAATTAAATTGCCAAATCTAATGTGCCTATAATTTGTTTTTTGTTTTATTATTTTTTTTAATGCAAATAGTACAAGAAACTTTATGATTGAATTAAATTTTACTATTTTTTGTTTTTACTTTTTTTTAAGTAATTGTTTTGTTTTTAATTTTTATAAAAGGCAGTCAATATAATTTGTTTTTAAAATATTTCTTGTCATTTTCTTTTTCGTACGTAAAACATTCTACAGAAATGATGTATGTATTTTATTAAATTACATTTTATTTTATTTTGTTCTTGCTTTAATTTGTTTTTCTAATTTGCATCATTTACTTTTATAATTTTTATCACTTAAGTGTTTCCCTCTGTTAATTTATAATATATATATTTATTCATATATATATATATATATTTTTTAAATTTATAACTAATTTATTTCACAGTTTTGACGATTTCTTTTCAAGTATTGGTTCTATAACAAATAAATCAAAAGAAATTTTAATAAAATAAAAAAAATATTAACATTTTTCTTTTCATTTTACTAAGAATCACAAAAGGTTTTCTATTATTTAATTTTAATTAAAATTTAGTTTTTAGTTTTTGTTATGTTTATTTACTATTTTTATTTTTATTTTATTTTTGTTTTATTTGTTAGCGCAATTTAAAAATTTAACTTTGCTTTGAAATTTTTAAAATTATAAATCTAAACTAGCGATTTAATTTTTGTTTTATTTTACTTTGGTTTGTCTTATTAAATTGTGTGGTTTTTTGTGGCGTGTGTGTGTTGGTGTGTTTGTGTTTTCAGGATTTAAAATAACTTCTAGGAGAATCCTTTATAATGAACAAAAAAAAAAATTAGGAAAATAGCATAAGCCGTTGGAAACGTTATCCTGGCAATGACATCAATCGTTTTGGCGACACGAATTGGATGTGGTGGTTCTTTTTTTCGTACTTGAACAAAACAGGTCTGAAAGGAAGAGAATATTTTTAATTAGTGTCATTAGGAAATGATTAAACAATTTTAAAAAAATATAGATATTTCATTATTTAAAACATATAAAGCACATTTCATCAATAGGAATTGTAATTTGCAATCATTTTGTGTATATTTTGGTTTTATTGAAAGTAAATTTGACACTTGACAATTGATATTATAAAGAGAGTTTGCTTTCATAGTGTCTGTAAGTTTGAAAGTTGACAGTTGGTTGGCGTTTTTGTGCTTAAAAGTGTCCCAAGCGTTCAATGTCTGAATGTCTAGTATTAAGTACTGTTTCTTATATAAGTATTGAACTTTAAATTGGCAACACTACTTTAAGTGGCAGCCATTTTGTAGCTGTCAAGTGATTTATTTATAGACTTGGCATTTCAACGTTAATAGGTACATTGACTCCAGAACAACGCTTCCAAATTATATCGCTTGAATTTTGCCAAGCAATGAGGCTTATTTTTGGTTTAATGGATGCGTCCTCCATTGTATGTTAATATGCCGTTAAATTCCCAAAAAAATTATTAATTTGTGTGATTTATGGGTTGGTGGAATAATTGTTCCGTACTCGTTTACAAAACGATGCTGTCCAGAACATTAAAGTCAATGGTGACAGCTATAGAGCCATGATACCTGACTTTTTCATTCATCAAATGAACAACCATGATGTGCAGGATTTCTGGTTTCAACGAAGGGGTTGGTGGAGCAACATGTCACACAGCTTGTGCCACAATTATTGATTTATTGAAGGAAACGTTTGGTAACCGTATAGATCGTGCAATTTTACGTTGCTCAACTATTTTCTGAAGGGATGCGGATGTTTCAAGTTGCTAGTCTACGCTCTTGAGCACAAGACGATTGACCCCCTGGATGACAACATTCGCTGCGTTATTGACAATATACGGCTGCAAATGTTTGAAAGAGCCATCGAAAATAGGACCTCTAGATTTGACAAAGTCAGAGCTAGTCGTAACTGTCATATGCCAGAAATCATATTCAAATTATAACATCAAAAAAATTATCTTCCGAAAATTTCATGTCAGTTTCAAATAATCATCTTTGTTTATGTATTTTCATTTCAAAGTGCACTTTTTTTAGTGACAGTAAATTTGACACTTAACAGGTGAAGTTGACAGTTGGCTTTTAAGTTTTACTATTCAATACATTCAATAAAATTACTACTAGAAGGAGGTTAATCAAAAGTTAGTTGTTAATAGATTTGTGACATTCGGTTTGACAGCTGACTGATGATCTGAGCAATTATTGTATTTTGATTATTCAAATGAAAGTTCGTTAACTGTTTTTTTCTATGCAGGTATATTAATTGCATCACTCCAAAGTTCTTCATAATATGATTATGTGTATACAAAGAAAAAAATAAATTCAAATAAACGTCAGGTCCTATATGAACATGAAAAACCCCTTATTTTTACCACAAAATGTATTTTCTTCTTAACTTAATATTTTCTATATTGAGTCTGAACACACACAAGAGTCATAAGAGAAAAACTTCCATCCATATCCTTGTATCTTACCTTAATTTTGAATTTAAATTATAGGTTTAAGTTATGTTAAAACTTAAATTAATTACGGTTACGGTTTACACACGGCAGGTGGCGTTGTGCACGATTATATGTAACTTGATTTGGGTTTTGTTTATGATGCTTTTAACAAAGTTTTCCATCAATTATAAAGTTAAAACTAAAGACCAAAAAGTCCTTGGGTCGTATTTTCGATAGTAGATTGTGTTAACATACTAAGGTAAGGTGTAGGTAGTATCAAACTAAATATTGTAGAAATCATTATTTAAGATGTGTGGGAATATAAAACATTCAGAAGGAAAAGGGATAATTTTCATTATGTATGATATGACAATGAGTGTAAAAATGTTAGATTAAAATGAACATCAGTTAAAAAATTCATAATAAGAAACGTAATAAATATTTTTGTGTAGGGCTGACGTTTTTTAAGAAATTCATATTTTGTTTGTAGATGTTTTTTTTTTTTGTGGAAAAAGGGAGAAGGGAATGAGGGAAACTTTATCTCGTTTAATGTCCTTTTGGTTCTGTGTCTGTGTTATTTCAATTATGAGTTTATACTATAGGGAGCCTTTAAGTTTGAATGTCCGTGCCAAAAGATACAAGCACATCTAGTTGACATTATATAAATAACTCTAAGTTGCCAAGCGGATGTCTACAGAGAGTTATATAGAGTTATAGAATTAAATTTTTATCACGTTGCTGTGTTGAGGGAAATATGAAATTAATTGTTGAACTTATGTTCATTCATGTTCTTACTTATGTTTAATCATAATAAATATTGTACCTATTTATTTTATAAACATTTGTTCTTGTAATAAAAAAAAAGTAAACTACCTACGTTTTTTTTTTCATGTAATGAAATCTTGAAGCTAATTATAAAGCGTATCTTCAGGCGCAATTTGAATTTTAAGCAATTTAATAGTACAATGTTGCCAACGGAAAAAATATAACAAGCTGACAGTTCGGAGAAACCATCAAATCCGTGGCTAACATATTTCCGATTGTTATGCTAGAAATCTTACGTTCAATACTTGCCTGTGCTACCTAAAGTGTACTGCCTATACTGCCTGAGGAATTGACAAATCCTCCAAGAGTCATAAAAAGTACTTTCTCAAATTAGCTATTCGGATTCGGCATAAAACTGAAGGTCCCCTCTATTGCTAAAATGACTCGCATACATGAATGGTTGTAAATAACTGGGCCCTAGTTCTTTACGGACTGTTGCGCCACCTAATTTATTTTCTATTTTATAACCCGAGCGCTAATACGTCTGACATAAAATAGAAACACAGATCTTTTTCTTTAACAGCTCAGTTCTCTACTCTGAGCTTAAAAATGAAAACTCGTTATGAGTCAATGCAATTTAAACTGTCTTTATTTTCTATCAAAAGTACTAATTATACAATAAATGTGTTGCATTTCTTTTATTGAAGCGGGAACTGAACGGATTTTCTTAGCAATCAATTATTCGAATGATATTATATATAGCCATATCTCACCTTCAAAAAATGAGGAAAAGGGTCGGAGACAAAATGGAGCCCTGGGGCACACCACCATTTATATTATGGGTTTCAGACTTGAAACCATCCAAAGCAACTTGTATTGAACAGTTAAAAAGAAAATTTCTAATTCAACGAAGAAGGGATTCGCCTATACCAAAAATGCATTTTCAATAAGAGAGCAAGATCCCTGACGTTATCAAATGCCTTTAAATTATCAAGTGCAATAATCTTAATTTCTCTCAAACGGTGCGTGTAAAGATATGTTTCACTGTTCGGTGAGATACAACATGAGATCACAAGTATGCCTTTTTCTACGAATGCCGGACATTAGGAAGCTTTCGTTCCCCAAGATATATCTTAAGCAAATAATTAATCAGCGTTTCCATGACCTTAGAAAGAAGGGACGTTAGTGCTCTCGTCGATTATTTGAAGGAGTAGAAGATTCGCCTGTTTTTGGGAATGATGGAAAAGCTTACTGCCTTTGGGACATGGCAATATTTTTCGCTGTAATTTTTGGTCATGCTAAAATTTAGTCTTTCGAATATGGGCGTTGAAGGCCTTCCTGGCTTGCTTAAATCTTTTCCAGTTTTCCTCAGTTGGGTTGGCTCTAAAACACCGGAAGGTCACCTCTTTCTCATTCATAACCTCTTTGCAGCTCCAACCATGATTAAGCCTTGTGTTAAATACTTATAACACTGTTCGGGATAAAACTTCCATTCCCAGATCAATCATACTGGTAATCATATCTGCACTGAAGTATACTTCACTGCCCAGGAAGCATATTGACCAGTAAAAGATCCTGAAGAAATTATTGAGACCGTCCCAGTTGGCTTTCTCGTACTGCCAAACGGTTCTCTTTGGAGCTCTTTCTTTAACTGGATTTGTTTGATACAAGAAATTAACAGATATGACACTATCGTCGTCGGTCGGATGTGCATAGAGGCGTCAATACACTAATTATGTATTTAATCAACAAGTCACAAGTCACACAAGTCAAGTGTGTTTTCTTTTTGGCCGTTAACGTCTGCTATTCGAGTAGGCTCATTGACAAGCTGAATAAGATGGTTAAATTCAGCAAAAATCTCAGCACAAATCTGGTCTGGTCCGAATGGGGAAGCCACGAAGAATTGTGAACATTGAACATTGATACAGGGAGACAATTCTTTGGATGGAATCAAGCAGAGCAACAAATTCCTGTTAAGTTGAAACTCTGTCCAGGTTTGGGATCCGATATAGGAAACAATAGTGAATGATGTGTTTATTCACGGAAAGTTTTAACCACATGAAATTAAAAAAGGTGTTGGTACAATGACCGTATTGAAGCAACATCATTCCTAATAGATATGGCGAGACCATTGTGGGCGAAAAATGATGGTACCAAGTTATACCCAAGAATACAAAATTCGAAAAAGAACGTTTGGTAATTTTTTTTCGAAAAATCGATTTAGCAGTTTTTTTTTGTTGTACAAAATAAAAGCTTACAAACATTAATTCTAAACAAGTCTTAAAATTGATTTTCGTCACGAATATCTTGGCAACAATTTAGGATATTGGCTTCAAAGTAATTTTATATTATTGATTTTATTTTTTTAGAAAATGTCAATTGACTTCAAAGTTGTTTTATCCCATATACATATTCCTGTTAATGTTTTATAACATTAAAAGACTTTGTTTCTTACAAAAATCAAAGTCCTACCAAAAATGCTAATGTATTCATCTAACTTTTCGAATATAATCTTTCAAGTTCTTTAAATACAAAAATGGAACTGTTTTAAAAAATACCATATAGCTATGTATGTAAATATTTTTATCGGAGACCAATGCGAAGTTATCTGTGTGGGTCACATCCCAGAGCTCTCAAACTCTTAAAAAATCACCCGATAATACCAAGTTGTGTTATCATAAGTACTAGAACTCAATTGGTGAGTCTTACCTCCCTGTTTGTACTACATCGACAAAAGAAACCCTTGAATTGTTTTTTAGTTGAAGTATTATAATTTTTGTTCAATATAACCATTAAACTGAATAATTTTTCAAAAAGTGAATTATAATTGGTTTTTAACCGCCACCAACCACTCAATAACTCGATTCTCTCAGAAAGTGCCTGCCTAAATCCTCTTTAATTTCCACCTTTATCCATCAATGATTTTTATTACAACATTGATATCCTAAGTATCTATACAAAACAACTACATACATAGAAACGCATTATACACACATGATGATATGTAAAATGTATAGGTAGGTATAAAGGGGAAAGAAAGAAACACCTTGCTGCATTATCGTCATTTATCCAACATTTAATAGAGTTAACCGACCGTCAAAATAAATACAGTTTTAAAATCACCTTTAACCTTTCTTATATACATATATGTACATATGTACGTACATATATACTTTTTCTATATCCCGAATACAAGAACCACAAAAATAAAAACAACATACAAATACATGTACTTATGTATATAAACACTGTATCCTGGAATAAAATTAAACCACAGTTTTACACCGTAAAAAATAATGTGATCGCATTACACGTTCGTATGCACCAGTGAATTTCGAAGGTATCGACGTCGTCGTCGTGTCCTTAACATTCTCCATGTCCGCCCGTTTACGATGACGACGATGTCGATGACGAGCACAAGGATACCAAACTTTGACTAAATACCATGGTTGCCATGTCCTAAACTAGCTCGGTAGCCCAATTTAAAAAAATATTTGTAGCCCAAAATCGAAGCCGAAAAAGTATCCCAAAAAATAGCCTAATTTAAATACAAAATTTGGGAGAAAACTATTTTGTTTATAATTATAATTTTCAGTGTGGAGAAAAATATCACCCAAGTTAGGATTTGGGCTACTTAAATTTTTGTCGGTGATTTTGGAATAAAATAGCACAATTTCCGATAAATAGCGCAATCGAAAAGGCCACAGACTTTCTGTTTGTGTCGTTTATTTATGCGAAGAAAAATTTAGCTCATGATTGGATTTGGGATATTTAGAGCCGAGTTATGATTGGGTTGTTTGTTTGTAATTTTGGATAATGTTAGCCCAATATGGGAAAAATGGCTCAATCTGACAAGTAAGAAAGGTTCGGCTTACATTGCTGTCTGTCGGTAATTTTGGGAAAAGTTAGCCCAATTTGGGATAAAGAGGCCAATCTGACAGGTCAACTATGTTCTTTTTATATTATTTATGTGTGCAAATAAAATTATCACTCAAGATTCGATTTGGGCTACTTATAACCCAGTTATTAATTGGATGTCAAACGAAATTCTTTTGAGTCAATTTTGAAGTATTAAAGCCCAATTTTCAATAAATAGCCCAATCTGGCAAGCCTGCTACACATACCTACTCCACAGCATAATAATAAGTGAATGAGTAAGTTTCACTGTGCGTTCTCTCTTACAAGGTATCAAATTAGCATATCTATATGACGTCGACAACGTTTAAAGCGATACCTATAAAATTGTGTACACGGTAGGTGTAAGGTAGGTAAACTTTTTCTTGTTGTTGTTGTTCATCGTCGGTCGTCCTGTTTTTTAATTCTCTAATAAAGCGTCAAATGTGTGTTTGTGGTTTCCGTTTTTTGTTTCGTTGGTGTTTTACTAGCATGAGCTGAGCATCCGTGATTTTTTACCTATCGTCTATTTTAAGAGCTATGCATAGGCTCTGCCCTATGTTTAACTAGGAGCAGGAGGACGACGAAGAAAATTTCCTTATTGCTATAAAACCAACGCTACAACAACGGCGCGGTGGCGATAAAAGAGTGAAAAATGGCTGCGAGAATTTTATGGTTATTTTCCATTTTTTGTTTGGTAATATAGCAAACAGTGGGGTTGAAATATTATAAAATTTGCATTAAATCTGAGACTAAAAATAGGAACGATTGAATTTTGTCTAATACCTAATGCAATTCGTTTACATTATTATTTTCTACTCCTGCGTCATTGAAATAATGCATTCCAAAACAATTCGATTTACAAACAAAAATCTTCGTCTAATTGTATGGAACAGTTTCGTCAAGTTTTCAGTAATTTAAAAAGGTGATTGTAACAAAGATTTTTGATATGAATGTCCGGTGAAACAAAAATAAAATCAAAAGTTTTGTATGTATCGTTCAGTTTTCGGTCATTTGTAGAGTCATAAGAAACTTTGTATTCAGATGTCACTCAATTCAAACGTTTATTATATTTTCGTTAAAGTTGAGTCGTATAAGTAAAGGGTTATGAATTTTGAGGTTTCAAAAGTATAGAGCTGCAATTCGACATCTGTCAAATTAAGGAGTTAAACCAATTTTTTTCAGGTGAATGTCTGACATTTACGAAAATGGACCGCTAAACTATCGCGCAACGCATACAAATTGTTAAAACCTACTACAAAAATGCCACAGGCAAATATCGTGCTTTAAGAGGAGATAATGGTTTATATAATCGTCCAAATACCCAAGCAATTGGCAAAATTTAGACTGGATTGGTTACAGATATTGTAAGGCCTGTGCATCATCGTTTCGTACCTACCACTGAAAATATCGCTGCTGTAAGTGAAAGTGTTGCCGGAAGACTGCGTATTTTGCATTTGGACATCTTACAACAACTGAAGCCAGCTGACCATTCACAACGTGCGGCGTTGATACGTCGAATGGGTGCTTGAACAACAGGTGGTGTATGTCGATATTTCGAACAAAATTTTCTTCAGCGACGAAGCACATTTCGCACTCGGTGGGTATGTTATTAAACAAAATTATCGTGTTTGAGGTTCTGAGAACCCTTAAGTAATTGAAGAGAGACTATTACATCCACAAAAAGTCACTGTTTGGTGCGCTCCTTGGTCCGGAGGTGTGATTGGACCTTATTTCTTCGAACACGATGATAGAACGACTGTCACCGTCAATTCGGAGCGTTATGATCATATGATAACTTTTTTTTCCTGCTATTGAAGAATGCAAGTTCGAGAATATTTGGTTTCAATAAGACGGTGCCACATGCCACACAACTACGCTAAGGACAGATAAACCTTTAACTCTTGAGCACTTAAAAACCAACTTTCCTCAAGTTATGACTGAGATACCACCCAATATGTGCCGAAAAGTTGTCGAAAATTACCTCAAAAGAATCGATGCTTGCAACAATTCGCGTGGTAGTCATTTAAATGATGTAGTATTATACACGTATGTCAACGTTGAAAATTTATAACAAAAAAAGAAATATCATGAAAATATTTATTGTATACCTAATGTGTTTTATTTACGTTTACTTTTGAAACCGCAAAATGGATAACCCTGTAAGATCATTCTGAAAGGTTTTTTCGTTAAAAGTGTTTTAAAAATTGAATAGTTATTGCAAGATTTTTAAAATGTTCGTTAAGTTTTGGACCATCTGATTTTATTTGTCTAATAAATTGGGAGAAGTTAACGAGATAAATAAAAGATGGTGCTGTGTTGCGATCAAAACCACAACCCGATAGTAAGAATTTTACGTTAACATGTGTTGTGGGCAATTTGAAAGGTGTCCTTTTCGTAAGGACAACTTCCAAGGAAAAGAAACCCTTATCCGAAGAATTGCATAGTGATTTGGTTTGACAAACTTTTGCATTGACAGACAATAAATTTTTCGCCTGTTGGCCCATCGTCTTCGTTTTTTATCACTATAAAGTTTATCTGAAGACGTTACACCGGATAAGACAAAGTTCGATGGGTCCGCTAGTATTTTATTTAAATATGACTGACTTAAGTTTCAACAAGTTATAATGACAGATTATCATTATTATGTCCAGACATAAGGATATTTGGCGTGTTTATTTTTATTGTGGATTGTTTAAGCAATTGAATGCAGTTAAGAAAATTTAACGAAAATTGAATTTCATTTTGACAGATTGTTTTGCTGTGGAAACAAGTAAATCATTCCAATTTATTTGCCATATTGTACCAATGTATGAGGTAAAGCTGTGAATAAAAAGTTAATTTGAACGAAAAATGCCAGTGACATTTTTATTTCCCAGTTTAATGTTCTTTCACCGCGTCGTCGTCGTCGTCGTCTCGTTTCGTTTATAGTGTGTGTGTTTTTTTTTCTCAGCAAAATAGTGTATGTCCATTTTTTAAAACAAATATTTGTATTTATATATTTTACACAACATATATATATAAGGTAAGTTATTAATGTTTCTTCACCATATTCACCTCTGTTGCACATCCATTGTTAGCTGAATGTGTACACGGACTGCTGCCTCCACCACAGTTGGTGCATGCAACTATTTCATTTGGACCACCAGTTTCACGTTTTTTCTCACCCTGTGAATATTGGAATTTAAAAATAAAACATTTAAGAACAATATTAAAATTTTAAAGGAGTTTTAAAATTCAATATATGGTTGAGCATTCCAAATAAAATAACATCGATTTTTATACGCAACAGCAACAAAATCAAAAACTAAAACTCACTCTCACTACTCACCGGCTAAAAGTCCAAACAGCGCAGCGCATGGGGGCAAATAAGAAATTAAATAACGGAAAAAGTAGTAGAACCGATATTTTTTTCATCAAATAATATTGTTCAATTGCAATAAAGTTCTTTTTAAATTATTTTCAATTATTTATTGTGTGATGGATATGCAATGAAAAATGGAAAATGAAAAACTGAAATGAAACGAAACGAAAAAAAAAAATCTAAACAAAAATTGAAAAATATAAAACAATGAAAAATATATAAAATTTTAAGAGTGCGTTTATCATTATTTGTATTTTATTTAAAAGAAAATTAAAATTCAAATTTGATAGTAAATAAACGTACTCTCGACATTTTTTGTTTTCGAATGGTTAGGCCATGTATGAAAATGGATTTTTATTACTAACATAATTTTTATAAATGCATTGAAATAATAATAATGGAGTTAAATGTACAATAACAAATTCCAATAAATTGTCAATTTTAAAATAATATGATTTTTGAGAAGCATTCATTTTGTTTTTTGAAGGGGGCAAATTTCGATGGATATGGATTAATGTATGTATATATTATATATACATAATTATGAAATGCAATTCGAAACTTAAAATGTGAATTAAGGTAACAATAAAGCTTTTTCTAAATAACTGGGCTTAATTTATAAAATATAAAAAATACGTCTTTAAGGCTTGGTTATCTAAATTTTAGTTTTATTTGATTAATTTTTCAAATGGCAGAAGCTATAAATGTATACCTATAAAATTTATTGAACGTAACTCTTGCAATTTTAACTCAATTTTAAAATAATTATATTCATCTACATTTTATTGTATACGAGTAAATTATGTGTACTAAGGTTTAGCTTGACTACTTTATATATTTAACTTGTAACTATAGAACTGGCTTAAACTTATATGTAAATTTTGAGAACAAGAACAAAACGAAATTAATATTACCAAATTATTTGATTTTTGGAAATAATAAGAAAAATTAAAGTAAACAAAAATTAAAACAAAACATTTTTCAAATAACAAAATTATACAAATTCTTTTACTTTGATTTCGTTGAATTTAATTTTCTTTTAAAAATGTGTTCTTCAATTTTTGAAACAAGATTTAAAAGTAACGAGATTGGCGAAAATTTTAGAGGATTCAGTAAAATGTTAAAAACTAACTAACATTTCCTCTTTTACCAAATTTAAAATCACAAAACGGTTGCTTAAACTTTAAGTTATTACTAAAATCCATACTGCTTCTAAGTAGCTGTCAGTTGGAATTAGTAGTTCCGTTCCCCGTATTTGGGTTAGTTTTCTTTATGTCTTTTTTTTTATGAACTTGAACTGTCACTCTTGAGACGTGTTCATACCCCATTTTAATAAAAGGGAATGTATATTTTTCTAGTTAGCTAAACGATTGAATTTTTGGCATCTGTAGTAAATTGGTAAATATTTATAAAAAAGAAACTGTTAAATAAATGAATTAGGTAGCGCAACAGCTCGTGGGGAAGAAGGTCCTAGTGACTTACAACTTTCGACCATTCCTCTGTGCAGGTAATGTCAGAGATAAAGAGAGTCTACAGTTCTTATCCGAACGACTAATTTGAGAAGCGTTCATCGCAAAAACTTTTAGAAGGCAAGGCACAGTCAGGAATTGAACGTAAACCAAACTAACCATTTCACCACATATAATACTACTCTTAACGTTTCACCGAAGTTAAAAGAAAAGATGAATAGCTAATTTTAATCGTTTTAGCAACTCAACATTTTGCTTTACTTAAAATCACGGAATGGCTTATTTAACTTTTAGCAATTTGTTAACACCATGTGGCATCTGTCATTATTCTAGACAAAATTTCTTTCTCTCAATCTGCAGTTGAGAATTCGTATTAATGGGTACTTTTCAGTTTTTTTGCTTTGATTTTGTTTTCACGAACTGTCACTGTTAACACATGTTCGGATAGGTACCTGTTTTTTTTAATAAAAGCTAATAAGCAATTAACTAACTTAATTAAGCGCTTAAAAATAGGTTGTTTAAAATGTTTGCATCAGTGTTTTCTGTCTTCTTAGTTTCTGATAGTTGGATATCAATGTCTGCGTTTAATCTCGTGTTGAATAGGCTTTTCTTTATATGTATGTGAATTTTTAGATATCTATCTGTCAAAAAATAAAAACATTTTTCAGCTGTTCAGGGAAAAAACAGACAAACATTTTGATTTCGAGCGAAAAAATTATTGTTAAATAAAATTTTCAATTGACAATTATTTTTACAGTTCACTGGATAAAACTTCAATCAAGATCATTTGTATTGTTTTAATAACAAATGTTTTAATTAGTCAATTTTCAGGATCTTTCAAATTTAGATGTTCTAGCAAATAGCCTCTGATTGCTTTTGAATTATTTGTTGATAACTCAGCTGTTTCTAAACACAAGAAACACTTTTTATCTAAGATTGAAGGCAACAAATAGATCTGTTTGATTGCTTTGTGTTTGTCACTTCTTAGACGTGTTCGTATGCACCTTTTTTAATAAACAGGAATTAGTATTTTAATATTCAAAAAATAACAAAGGAATATATATGTATTGTATATGTTAGGTGGCGCAATAGTCGTAGATAACCAGGTACCAGTGACTTCCAACTCTTAAACATTCCTGTGTGCGAGTAATGTCAGGGATGGTTTAAGTTTATGAAACATGGAATAAATAGGTGCGTTCCCTGGATTCTTTTCTTTGTTTCTTGTTTTATTTTTTTTATAAACTGTCCCGTGCATTATAAAAGGGAATAAATGTTTACTAGTTTTTCAAGATGACTCGAATTTAAATGGATAAATATTAAGAAAATAACTTAAAATTTTCCGCCACTTTCCTCAACACTAGATTTAGATTAAGTTTATCTTCAAGGATCATAACACTCCCGAAAGATTGTCATATCTTCTGAATTTTCATTTCACGGGAGGTGAGAAAGAAACGAATCGATTTAAAATTGTGGTGGGTTGAATACTGATGGAAAGTAATCTTCAAATCCTTTCCTTTGTTTCATTTAGGTTAGGTATAGATATATAAAACTATTTTCTTTAAATGCAATTTTTATTTTACAGAAAAGAAAAGAAAGTCAGTTCCATTCACTGAAAATGTGCATTATCTTCCTTCTACATATATATGTACATATATACGTTTTAAGTATACACCCAATGAAGACATATATATTTGAAAAATACTTTGTCATGACTTAAGGGATTTTCTATGACATCTCCAATCTCCATTCTCTTGAGATAACCACATTTCGTTCGTTATACACGAGAAGAGTATGTGTCTGCTTTTTATCCTTTAGTTACGATAAACGTCATTTGAAAGGATTCTTGCCCCCAATCGAAATTTTCAAAGATTGTTGGAATATCCATATAGCTACATATTTTATATACCATGTCCATATCCATATAACCAGATTTCTATCGAAACCTAGAAAAAAACGTGCTCTAGAGAATTTCCTTTTACAATTTTCCATGTGCGAATCTAGCATATCGAATCAGAAAAGGAAAACATGAAAAAAAAAAGAATTTAGAAAACTTTGTTGCCTTAACTCAACAACTTTAATAAAATCTCAAACACTCTTTCTCTCTCTCTTTGAAAAACCCGCTTGTCCTACATTTTGTTAAAATTTCATTTCAAAACTTTTGACTTCATTTATACTGTAGGTACTTTTGGTATGTTATGCAGTCTAACGGGTGTTTTTTTTTAGGACCTGAAGTTGGCTGCACTATTTTGACATTTTGTCAACTGTCAAGTTATTTTTAGTTTAGTTTGACATTTACCCATAGACTGAAGCCTGCACAACGGTTTTGTTCGAAATATGTATCATAAGCCATATTTCTTTAGTATCGAAGCTCACTATTGACCATGATATGGAGGAAATGTGGTCTCAACAAGATAGATCGACGCAACGTGTCTCACAGCTTATGCCACAATTAAGTTATTCAAGGAAACGTTTGGTAACAGCATAGTTTCAAGTTATTGTTACACACAGACAATAAGATTTGACGCCACCGCTTGATTATTTTCTGTCGGGATATATAAAGTCGCTAGTCTACGCCGATTTAATGTCACAAATGTTGGATCAAGTCATATGAAATTTTAACTCTAGCTTAGACTCTAGCCAGAAATAATATTTAAATTATATAATGCCAGAAGATTATCTTTTTCATCAAGTAAATTTCATGTCAATTTAAGCAAAAACCATGTTTGTTTTATTTCATTTCAAAGTTTTTTACCTCTAAAAAAACACCCGGTAGTAAAGTCCTTCTAAGGTAGCACGTACTGTATACGCATCTATCTATTCTTACGCAAGTTTGTCCTACTTTTGTTTTATATGTTTTCCGTTTTGTTATTCTTTTTGTTTTTTATTTTTATTTCATACTTTTGAATAATAGTTCTACGTACTCGTCAAGTGCGTGTACATGTCATATTAGTCAACATCATTAAAACTTTGTTTTTTAATCTAAGCAATGTGAAATTTCATTTTCCGCCCTTAAATTGAGGGATGATGGACTGACTATATGGACACAGAGGTTACATAAGAGTGAAATATTTTATTCATTTTATAGCTTAGTAACTACAAGTACATAAGGTTTTTGTCTCGTTATAATCTTATGGCTTTTATTACTAACCTCTTCTTCTACCGATGATGTGTTTCTTTTACTTCTGTCAACGTTGAAAAAATTCCAGTAAAAATGATTCAATTCATTTCAATTTTTGTTGTTTTATTTTGTCTTCATCAACTACATCACACAGACATTCTTCAAAAGAAATAGAGAGAGATAAAAAAAATACAGAAATTGGATCACTTAAGTTAGTAAAAGGATAAAAGCCAAGTCAGAAGAAGAACACAAAAATCCATCCATTATTAGTTCAAGATACTCTTTCTTTCCGTTTGGCAAGGCAGCTATGATTAACAGGGTAACCCATCAGAATACATTTTACAGAAACATGGAAGAATCAGCTTATGATTACAAACATTTAAACGTACCTAATTTTGTAACAACAAAATTACGATCTGTTTGACAGCTGTCACTAGAAGCAGTGCTGCCAAGTTTATATCTTAACGTTTTTCTTATTAATTGGAAACAAACGTCGCTAAGTGATAGTTCTCTGAAGTCATTTGTATCCGAATTACGATTGTCAAAACAAAAAACAATAATTGAAAAATGATTTTCATAAAAATGATTTACCAATTTTACCTCATAAGTTGAAACAAAATGGCTACTCACTTGCAAGTTTCTAACACTGGGAACTAATAGGTCTGTTCAAGGGTTCAAGGTTTGTTTGATTGTTATTTTTTTGATGAACTGTCATATTTTAGGCTTGTTTAAATGTACCAATTTTTAGAAAAAGGGAATACATATCTAAATTAATTAAATAGTTGTCAATATCAACTGTTTAGAAAAGCAGAACAGACATTTAAATTTCTATTTACAAAATTTTATTGCAAGTGTCAATTATTAGTTGATAAATGTCAACGTTGAACAAGAATGATCCAAAAGACTGTAAATATTAAGAAATTGTATGACTATCCTCAAAAGTTGATTAGGTTTTAATTCATAGTTGTCATTCATTTTTTATCAATAATCAGTTCATAGTTGTTAATGTCAAAGTTTAAGATTTTATCATCAAATTGATAAGAATTTTGATAATGTAAAATGATTTAGACGGTTGTTTAAATAAAGAACTGATAACTGATAGTAAAAGAAAAGTTGCTTAATCTCTTGGTAAGTAAAGTTTTAAAAGCCGGAACTTGAATATTTATCAACTATCAATTGATAGTTGACACTCGCAGGTATTTAATTTGCATTTTATCAATAGAAATGATAAAAGAAAAATCAGTCCGATAAAAGAATTCTAAGAAAAGCTAAAGTCTTTTTGTGGAGTGTTTTGATGTTTTTCAGATCGGTATGCAAGCTGTTTAATTTGTCCTAAAATCCTCCTCCAAAAATGCTTTAAATTTTTGACTACTAATGAAAACTTCGCACCGACAATTATACAGATATTGAGGTTAAAGGGCGTTTTCATAGAACATTTTATTAACAGAATGTCATCAACAAAAAATTGCAAGCAAACTAAATCTTTTTCAATCTCTCCTCGTATTATGTCAAAAATAATAAATACTTGATATATAATAGAATAATCTTATCAAACCACCACTTATTAAACCACTTCAAACTTCTTTAAAGTCTTTAATAAGAAGACAATGGTGCTATAGATATTCCTCCCTATAGAGTTTATTTCGTCGTCAATTTGTGGGTTACCCTGTTTTAAAAACTTTAAAACTGCAAGTGCTTTTACAAAACACAACAACACAACACACATGTATGATTTTGAAGAGGGAAGAAAATTTAGGTTAAATTGTTCCCCGAGGTAATAAATAGATAGAGATACCTACCGTACCGTTCCGACTTCTAAACAACCGACGGTGAAGACGACAACACTTTCCCACTGCTTAAATTCTTCGTTAGAACAAAGGGAACTTGAGAATGTTACCTCTTTCCAAGATCCAACCCCCATCTAAAACTCTTGAAACATACATTTTCCTACTTACAACCCTATAGAACTTAAGCTCCTTTAACGATGTGCTGTTGCTGTTGGACAGTTAGGATCAGGGCAAAGGATAACACAACAACAAAACAGGAAAAGAAGAAAAAAAACCAACACATTTTAACTGCAAGTAGTATCTTCACAAACATTGTACTCTTAATTCACCCTCAAGCTCCCCCTAGCGCACAAAGCACACAACGCACAGCTCAGCAGAATCATACATACAACACACTGGAAAGGGGTTTTATAGCATTCCAAGTAATATCTTTATTGCAGTTGCAGTAGCAGCATCAGCATAACTAGTGAGAGAGCGACCTCTGTATGTCGTGAGCAAAGCCAAAAACCATACCACACCGCACTTACAAGATTGGTTGTCATTTTAATCTGACCAGCTGTAGCTTCCACATCGTGGATGCCCGATGGCGTTGTTGAACGACTTGATTTGCGCCTCGGAGGTTTAACAGGCAATTGACTTTCGGTCACTTCAACGTCCAGGACATTGTCATTCATGTTATCCATGGTGGTTAATGTTCGTGGAGATGGAGACGGAGACACTCTTCGGCCGCCAATGATGAGTGCTGGGGTATTGGTGGCCATTGAACGTGATTGCCGCATATAAGGTCCTGAGCTGGTTTGCGATGCCTCAGTTGTGTACACTTCAACTGTCTCCACATAAACTGGCTCTCTAGTGCCAGCAAGTGTATCAACTACAATTTGTGATGAGCCCCGGCGAATAGCACTGCCACTCCCACTGCTGGCACCAGCTCCAGCTCCACCGACACTTATGGCTGTTAAATGTTGATGTTGTGCGTGACTTAAGCCAGTTGTTGTTGGAAAATGCACTGGAACTGCTCTCGTTGCAGAAGTGATTGATGGATGCGGTTCGGCTGCTGCTGCGGCTGCCTTTTCGGATGACAAAGCAGCATGAAATTCTCGTTCGATTATTTCCTAATTTGTTACAATTATTGATAGCTGGAGTTTTTTTCTTTTTTTAGCTTTGGTTTTGATTTTTTGGTTGGATTTTGTGTGTAAAATACAAGAGAGGAGGGTACATGAGGATGTTGTATATTTGAACAAAAAGAAAGAACTTTTTTGTAGTAGGTTTATTGTTATAATCGTAGAAACGTACATGAAGTTAGTTTTGGAAAAGACATGGATTAGTTGTTATTTCATTCTACATACATAGAAGCCTTTTGCATGTTTTTGAATTTGTATGTGAATTTCCTGCATGGTTTAAATAGCACACAAAAATGGAAAAAATTAGTTTTTAGACCATTAAAAAAGACTTTTCAAACGGAGTTATAAGCTTTAAAGAACACAATGTTTAAAGTTAGCTTTGTTTAACTAAATATAGAGGAAATTTGCTTAAACATATTTCATTACATTTTGGCAGCACTTATTTAGAATATAAAACGTCAAAATCAAAAATGGCGGTTCTTTAAGCTATGATTACATGTTGTTTTGTTTTAACTCTAGTTTTTTTTTGGATTTACGTTAGAATGGTAATAAAAACTAACTAGGGCTTTGAGAACATTTAAAATGAAATAAGTTGAAACAAAACGGCTACTCATTTCCAAGTTTCTGACACTGTTCGTGGGTTTGTTAAATTACTATATTTTTTTTGATGAACTGTCATATTTTAGAGTTGTTTAGATGTACCGATTTTAAGAAAGAGGTTTCAATTTTGGAATGGCTAGTAACTGGCTACATATTTGTAAAATAACAATTAAATAAATAAATTCACTGGCTCTAAGGTTTGTAAAAAAACAGGGTCTAGTGAATTACAACTCTCCATCAATTGTGTGTGCGAGTAATTTACCTGTTTAAGATACTTTTCTGTTGGGTAGGCTATCTTGGGTAGCTTAGTAAAATTAGTTGTCAATAAAGTAAAAACTATTATCAACTTTTTAAAAAAGCTACGAGATCGAAAGAACTAATTATTTCAGCAAAATTATCCATATAAACTTAATGCAAGTGTCAATTATCAGTTGATAAATGTCAACGTTCAACGTGTAACCAGCCAATTTATGAAAGTTTGGGAAATTAAGAATGTTCCAAAAGGCTGTGAATATTAAAAAAATGTAAGAGATAGTTTTGACATATCATGAGGCAACGAAAAGATTAAGGTAAACGAAGTTTAAGTTTAGGGAATTTTGTATTCTATTTTTACTTTTTGGATGAAATTTGCGTGCATATTTCTTCGCAATTGAGAAGTATTCTTTGAGTATAAAACGTAAACAAACATGGCAGTTCCCTAAGTTATAATTATGTGTAGCTTTTTTACTTATATTTTTGTTGGAACGTTAGACTGGAAACAAATCCATTTTAAACTATCGCCTTAAGAATTAGGAAACTGACATCATACTGACGTATCTCTCTCTATGTGACTAAGAGAAAGAAAAAAACAAAAATGTAGGCAGCTGCTCAAGTCAAAAACAGGATTGTCCAGACAGTGAATACTTTGAGTTTAGGCATACTTTATTTCTATTTTTTAGAGGAAATGTGCAAATGCGCATTTCTGCACAATTTGGTAGCATTCATTCAATTCAAAATGTCGAAACCAAAAACCGAACATGGAAATTTCTTAAGTTATGATTAGATGTTGTTTTTGGTTTTGTTTATGCAGATTTATGTTAGACTGCCAACAAACCCATTTTTTAGAAAATGGAGATTCTCTGTATTGACGTATCCTTTCCTGAGTAGTGGTAAAATAAGAAGGTGGTAAGTAGGAACATAAATATGTAGGCAGCTGCTGAAGGAACATTGATAATTTATATGGAACGAAACCTATGTTAAGGGTTATCCATTTTGTGGTTTGAAAAGTATAGGGCTGGAATTGGTTACAGATATTGTAAGGCCATGTGCATCATCGTTTCGCTCGTACCACTAAAAATATCGCTGCTGTATAAGTAAAAGTGTTGCCGGAAGACTGCGTATTTTGCATTTGGATCTACACCAACATCTTACAACAACTGAAGCCAGCTGACCATTCACAACGTGCCTCGTAGATACCTCGAATGGGTGCTTGAACAACAGGCGGTGGACAGCGATTTTTTGAACAAAATTTTCTTCAGCGACGAAGCACATTTCTCAGTCGGTGGGTATGTTAATAAACAAAATTTTCGTATTTAGGGTTCTGAGAATCCTCAAGTAATTGAAGAGAGGCAATTACATCCACAAAAAGTCACTGTTTGGTGAGCTCTTTGGTCCGGAGGTTTGATTGGACCTTATTTCTTCGAAAACGACGATGGAATGATTGTCACCGTCAATTCGGAGCGTTGTGGTCATATGATAACCGAATTTTTGCCTGCTATTGAAGAATAAGACTTGGAGAAAATGTGGTTGCAACAAGACGGTGCAACATGCTAAACAACTCAATCGAATATGGTTGGAAGGGAAATTTTCTGGTGGCGTAATTTCTCATCGTGGCGATATCAACTAGGCACCAATATCATGCGTGTGGGGCTACGTGAAAGATCGTGTTTAGGCAGATAAACCTTTAACATTCGTCAAGTTATGGTTGAGATACCACCCAATTTGTGTCAAAAAGTGGTCGAAAATTACCTCAACAAAATCGATGCTTGCAACAATTCACGTGGTGGTCATATATGTACATATATGTATGTAACTGGCCCCTTAAGAAATCTACAAATTATTTATCTTTGTGGCTAGTAGATGGCTGTTTTATGTTCCAAATGGTAAGGTAGTGTGAACTGTATTTAAAAGAAAAGAGGCAGAAAATGTCTGAAAAGTAAACGAATATAGGGAAAAAAGAGATATCTACATTGTGCCATTTTTGCAGGGTAACCTATATCGGTTATATACAAAACGAACTTAGATGAATGTAAACAATTTTGGGATAGTGAATGTATACAGCCATCCAGATCCAAGCATAGATTAGAAAAATTGTACAACTTGATCGATATCGTTCAGTTAGTCTTTTTAGAGAGGAGAACAAGATTGTTAGAGAATTCTTCTAATTTGTTCTTATAGTCATTACATTCCAACCACATTCGCGTAGTACGGCTAAAGAATAAACATCTCCTTTCTGGAATTCTGGAATGGTGGTTACATTTATTTCCTATATAAAAATAGCATTAAAGGAAGAGAGAAATATTGACCGATATAACTAGTTTAGCTAGAAAAGTGAAAAAAAACCCTGAAAACGGAGAGTCCTTAAGCTCGATTCTCCTTTTCACAGAAAGTTGGAAATATTTTAATGTCGCTAATATTTCTTTTTAATATGCAAACATTTATTCAAAAAATTCAATGCAATCAAGTTTTTCTTATTATACTGAATTTAAATTAACCAAAAATAAAATACAATAACAGAAAACAAAAAAAAAAACAAAAACAATTGTTAGTAAATAATTTTAATAGTAAATTTTTGTAACTTTTAAATTTAAATTTCAAACTATAAATAAGGCAATCTCAATTTTAATTAACATTAATTAATATTTGTACACAAAGCATTTAGCCTAATTTTGTATTTATTAAACTAAAATTTGTAGCTTTTATACTCTTTAATTGTTTCAAAAAAATAATAATGAATATTTCTAAAATATAATCTTTTCATTAAAACATTTTAAAAACAAGTTAATGTTTACTCATTAATTTAATTTAAATTTAATTTAATTGTTTTTTTTTCAATCTTAACAAAAGCTTAAGCAAAGTAAAATCTACTCAAATATTGCAGTTTTGGGCATAGATTGTTCTATATTTTATAATTTTTGTTTTTAATTGTTCATTTAAACTTTATTTCCACTATCTAATTGGTATTTTATATTTTAGATAGTGTTTTGTTGCATAGATAGATTTTTTCTTTTTTTTTTTTTTTCAAAAATTACGTTTCTTCACACAATAATAATTGATTGTGTGTTTTCGAAACATTTTTCCCAATTATTTGTGACCTTAAAGTGTGTTTTCAGTGATAGAAAAAATAATAATAATAAAGAAATTACATTAAGAAAGAGTATAGTTTTTTGAATTTTTGTTGTAAACACAAGCAGCAGAACATTGTTTGGTTTAAAGTCTTTGTTACAATTTAAATTAATTAACAACGAATTTTATAATAATTGTTTGTTGTTATTTTGAAATGAAGTAAGCGTGCAATTAAAGCAATACATAATTTTTTAGTTGGCTTAGCAAAACTGACTAAAATACGCAACATGCTATATGGTTCTTGGAAGCAGTCAAATTGAAACTTTAAAAAATAAAACATACACTGAGAAAAATAATTAAAAGTTCTCATAACAGAAGCATAAGCAAAGCAGGTGATAATGAATGTTTTACTTAAAAACAAAATTAATTCTTTTATTTTTTTTAAATTAATTTTTAGCTATTTTTTTTTTAATTAATTTGAAATTTGGGGTTTTAATTTTTTGTTTTGTGTATTTTTGTGGAAGGGTTTATTCTGTAGATTTATTGTTTTATTGTTGTTTTTGTAATTGGTGTTGTGCGAAATAGCTTACCAAAGGACTTGCAAGAATAACTCCGATCCTGCTTAGAACCGCTGGAAGACGCTGGAAAAATTTACACAAAATATGTTCATACTCAAAACACACTTTAAGATTGTTTGTAATTTTTTTTTGGATAGGTAAATAAATTTAAAGAGTTTGTATTTGTTTATTTTGTTTGTTATAAATATTTCTTTTTTGTTGTAGTATAGAAAGGGTTTTTATTTTTTAGTTTTTAAATATATAGGTTTAAAACATTGCTTTTGTATAAAGGTGCGAATATATAATAATATAATAAAATATACATAACTCAGGATTTTTACGAGAAATTTGTTTTTTGTGTCAATCACGAAAATTGGGAAATAATGTTTTCATAAAAATAATTTAATTCGAAGTTTAAATTTTTGTTTGAATCATTTTTCTAAATACATAACTATGTATAGTTTATAACCTGCTCTGTCTATTTTGTGGTATAAAATATACTTAAAAATAATTTTAGATTTTCTTTATCTTTGTATATGAGGAGTGAGGTAGGACAAACGTTAAAAAATGTATATTATTAAAAAGAAAGCAGAATTTAAAATATTGTAAAAAGTTTTGTAAGCTTTAGGTATGATTAAAATTAATTTTATTAAGAGAAAATAGGTAAATAATAAACCCTATAGCATTTTAGCGTATTCTTGAATACTAAGTTTAATCTTAGATCTAATGGAAACAAATTAACATAAATTAAATCAAAACTTGATTAAAGAGGTAAACTTTATTTTCGAGCTATTTTGTGTTCAGTGTTTTTGCAATGGCTAATGACTAATGGGTATAATGGTCGATGCTATATAGCAGTTTATGGCTACAAGTTTATTTAACACCTAATTTTAAAACCTCTATTTAATGCAATCTTAGTGCTCGATTTAATATAGTACGAAATGTATTTCAATACAATTAAATTATTGAAAATTAAATATTGAAAATGTATTTGCGTAAATTGTCTTTAAAAATTAATTGTTCTGTAAAAAAACCGAAGTGAACTTAAATAAAGGGTTTTTTAATTGGCACGGGTAGATTTTGTTTTGGTGACATCTGTCAAATCTTGTGATTATTATTTAGTTGTTTGATTGAACAGCACGTTCAAATGATAGTACTTTATTAACAAAATGAGGGTTCGTTAAGGCAAACGTTGCGCGCATTGCGCCCATTTAGCGGTAGATGTGGTGGCCCTTAACAGTCGCCAAATTTGAGACGACCGGTTCAGCAAACAATCAGTCAACACCAGTACGCTCAAACGCAAGATCGGCCGAGAACATCGCCGCGGTCCGTGGAAGTGTACAGCAGAACCCAAAGCAGTCTATTCCTCGCCGTGTACAAGAACTCGGCCTTTCGCAGACTTCAACTTGGCGAATTTTTTGTAGGGACTTGGGCCTACAGCCGTACAAGATCCAACTGCTGACCCAGGAGCTCAAAGTTTATGACCATGGACAACGCCGCACCGGCGGCGTTTATTCGCTGACTGGGCTTCGAATCGTTTAGAAGAGGACCCCAATTTTGGGCGAAAAATTATCTTTAGTGACAAGGCGCATTTTTGGATGAATGGCTGTGTTAACAAGCAAAATTGCCGTATATGGGACGACATCAACCCACGCGAGGTTCACCAGGTGATATGATAATGCATCCTCAAAAAGTTTCCGTTTGGTGTGGATTTTGGGTGTTTTCGTCTTTTATGTACATTTTTTAAAACAAAAGCTTTTTGTAATTAAAACCAATATTTGCTTTTAGATAATATGTAAGACAATTTATCGATGTCCTGTAGTTTTCTATTATGCGAAAGGAAAAGTTTTGTTCTTTAATTTATCATAATACAAAAGCACAAAAGTGTCTCTGACATTTTGATGTATTATCTTTGTTAAAAGAATTCCCATACATCAGAAAAAGATAAACTTTGTCGGTTTATTTATTTATTTTCTTCTTAACTTTGTCATCAAGGTAATTTGTTTAAGTTTCTTTACGATGAACACCGATAACATCGTAAATCAGGCTTGTATGTATGAAAATGAATTTATTCTGAATTACTTTCTTGATTCTTTAGGAAAAAAATAATTAATTCAATTCTTTTATCCGGTTCATTGATTTCATAACTTATGATTTTATTAAATTAAAAAAATGTATTTTGAAACAAATGAAATTAAATAACTGAAATAACTGAACATTTTGAAATATGAGAAAGAATAAAATGTCGGTAATGATGTAGTGCATACTTTCAGCCGTATTCTGCTATTGACGTGGATCGTATATTCGATTCCCTTTCACACTGCCTTTGCATTCTTCTATCCATCAGGTGAACTACATTATCCCAAACCAATTTGACATTCACTTAAATATATGTTCATGTGACAATCTTCAGAATGTTGGATAAATTATTTTGATTCATACAAAAATTAAGTTAAATCAATCCACCTAAAAGCAACTAATGGTTTAATTTGTGTAATTTTTGGAAATGGACAGTACTAGACTTTTTATTCCAATTGTAAGCAGAGGAATAAGAGAATTCTCAAACAGAGAGCTTCGGAGAAATGTTAGAAAGTGTTGTTTTTCCCCTAAAAATTTTAATAATCTTTCTCCCGATGAATAGCAGAATAGGGCTGTTTATGTGACTGATACATTTAGAACTGTAGGATAGAGTCATTTGTAAAAGAATGCAGTCTTTTGTGAATGGCAATCATTGTTAATCATTTATTGAATTCAAATTATTTATTTGGATTTATCAAGAAATTGAGAATTCAAATTTTATTTGACCTTAAGAAGATATCAACCATTTTTATCCAAACAATTTGACTACAAACGATTGATCTTAATATTTTGAAACTTCGTACATTCTTATGGCTGCAAGCAATAATCATTTGAGACTTTATGCATTAATTTGAAGATTTTGCATTCTCTTGCAGTTTTGCATTTAAGACTTTAAAATAATGCAAAGACTTGAATCGAGTTTTAAAGCTTTCAACAAATATATGAAGTGTATTGAACTGCTTGCAGTTAAATGATTTCAATCCATTTAAGGTCAATTTATTCATGATTGCAAAATCATGCAAAATAGGATAATTCAATTCTTCAAAAAAGATGTCATTATTTTACATAGTAAACAAACAATTCATTTATATTCTTTTATTCCTGCTGAACAGTTCCACGCAAAACAGACATGTAGCCTGTTTACTCCAAACTTTCAATTTTATTTAATTCCAATGACAGATTTCTGTCAGAAAAAATTGTCCGGCTGTATTTAAAGGAGCCCGTTATAGCTATCATTGGTTTTCGTCGCTTAAACACATCCTTGGAATTTCCCAATTGAAATCCACAGAAAAATGTTTACTGTGAGAAATCTGTCATTGAAATTGTGTGAAATTGCAACACAGATCAGTGGAACGTTTAGTTTCACTTTTGAAAATAAAACATCCATTCAAACAAATTTCCAAATTGATTTAAATGATAGCTATAACTGGTCCCTAGTCAAGAAAATTGTATTGATCACTATAACCAACTTGTCGACCAAATTCTTATTTATTTATTTCAATGATGAAAACCAATGATAGATACATATAACAAGCCCTTAAGTAATATAAAGTTTCCTTGAAATTAAAACAATAAGGTTTAGTTAAAGCTGTAATTGGTTTCCATCACTGGACATTTTGTTTCGAGATTTAAAAGTGGTTAAGAAAGTCAAGTTTGTTATATTTAATATTAAAATGAAGAAAATGAGTTGTAGATTTTTATACGCAAATAATAATTTTACTCAATCCATCTCTAGTAATTTAGTTCATTTTTAATTTTTTGATTTTTGATTTCATAATTCAGAACAATGTGCATTTCCAGATGTCAGTTTTCCTTTCAATGATCAACTCTAACTTCAAATGCTTGATTTCAATTAAAAAATTCTTGATTTCAATCAGGATATGTATTTGAATGACAGACATTTTAAATGATAGCTATTACCTTCATGTCAACAAAACTCCAATGACTGGTTTCAATGATGAAAACCAATGATAGCTATAACTTTCTAATGGCTCGAAATCTTGTAAGAATTTTTCAAAGGGACAATAAATTTTAACGAAAATGGGTTAGTTTCAATAACCTTAAAATTAGTTTTGATTATGACAGGTAGATGGCTATATTGTGTTTCAAATGGTAAGGTAGTGTGAATTGTTCAATTCAAAGAAAAGAGAGGGAACATTTTTACAAAAATTAACAAAAATAATGAAACAAGAGATACCTGTATACAATTTGTATTCATTGGATCTAGCTTGTATTATTTTCACAGGGTAACCTATATGGTTTTTTGTTGGTGATAAAATGCAGCTAATATAAATGGAATGAATAAATAATTATAAAATTATGAAATGAAACAAAGAATATTAAAAATAAGTTCTACCATAAAGTTGAGTGTTTTCTTTGAATATCGGAATTGAGTACTTTATAAAGGATTTTCCATTAAAGGCTGGTCGTTTTTAAAATTGATTAAAACAAGGTGTATTTGAGATATGAATAAAGTCCGCATTCGAAAATTCAAGATTTCAATGACTTCGTTGCATAAATCGGACTGAATCAGACCGATCGATGGCGGTGGTGGTTTGCGGCTCTCATCCAAAAGTGCGGGCCTCATCGCTAAAGATGATTTTTAGACGAAAATTGGTATCATTTTCTGTGTGATTATGCTTTTGGCAGATCTTGCGTTTCATTGACGTACGGATGTTGGCTGATTGTTTACTGAAACGGTAGACTTGAGTTTGGCCAACAAATGTTGAATAGTCGATTTGGAAGGACCACAATGTACCCCATAAAAAAGGCGCAACGTGCGCATCGTTGCTACTTAAGAACACTCGTTCTGATATTAAAGTTTTATGATTTGCTCGTGTTGCTCCACGCTGTTACTTGACGCGATGATTTGTCTTTAGACACCGTTCCAATTTGTTTGCTGTTCCGATGACATCAGTAAAAAATGACTGATAAAATCAACATCAAAAATGAGTTGGGAAACTCCTGAGTATTTAATACTCTCAATTTAATGACGTAAATTTACTGATTACTCGCTCATCAGAAAAACATTTCAGATTCAATTTTTACTGATGGATTTTAATGATAGGTATAACCGGACCCTAAGTGACTGATTAAAATAAGATATTTTGACAGAAAGTAAAAGAAACTGCCACGAGCTGCCAGAATCAAATCAACTTGTCCTATTGGAAAACCCTTTATGTGCATTTGACTTAGTAAAAAATGTTTTATAAATTATTTTATACTCTTACAACCCTAATTACGAATGATCTTTAAAGTGCAGTTAAAGTTAAACCTGACTTAACTGTTGGTGAGTAATAAGTTAACACTTCATTAGTTCAACAGATGTGCTTCATATTTGTTTCCCTGGGTCAGAGTTGGAAAATAATAATTACTTTATGCAATTTATTTCAACGGAAAAGTTATTGAACTTTTTCCATTACAATTACAA
This sequence comes from Eupeodes luniger, assembly GCA_951509635.1. Classification (NCBI taxonomy): domain Eukaryota; kingdom Metazoa; phylum Arthropoda; class Insecta; order Diptera; family Syrphidae; genus Eupeodes; species Eupeodes luniger. The sequence goes on from OX608073.1 coordinate 7,017,913, forward strand.
TTCATTGTAATTGATAAAAAAATGTCAATTAAATGTCGTTTTAATTGAAAAAAATCAATTCCAAATTACATGTTATTGAAAATAGTAATGGGTTTGTGTGTGGAGAGACGTTTCTCCATCTGTAATAATTCTAAAAGACGAATTTAAATTTAAAAACTTGAAAGCGTATAAAATATATGTTAATTGATTTGAGACAATACACGAAGAAGTTCACAGTCTCGTAAAATGTAATTAAAAAAAAAAAAAGATTACATTCGTATGTAATGATTACTGAAAAAGGAATCATGACTGCTATTTTTATGAATACTTTTGTTATCAATTATATTAATGTAATTGAATTACATTATTTGTATTGACGATTTTCAATTACATGTAATAAGTAATTGAAATTCTTCAATTACATTTAAAAGTAATTGAGAAAACGTTTGGAGACTTCAATTAGAAATAATTTTGATTGAAATTGTTTCTAACAATTTTTTCCCAACTCTGCCCTGGGTTAACATAACACTGAAAGTCTTTATGTTTTTGAGTACGCTTATGGTTTACTAACTATGTTTTAATTTGCATCTGAAAAACAGGGGCCTACATACATATGTTTAATATCATTTATAAAATGTATTTTAAGCAGGGTTATCTTGCTGGTTGTTTTTATGTATTTTATTAAAATTTTTAACTTCTAAATAGTTTAAAGTTTGGAAACATTTTTCTTTAAAAAACAATAAAAAATATAATAAACATTAAAACGACAAGAAAAATAACGTCATGCGATTTTTCAATAACAAAAAAAAAAAACAATTCATTTTACAACACTTTACAATTAACAATTGCAATTACATGTTGCTCGTATAACTAATTCGATTCAATTATTTAATTAGTCATTGTTAAACAAAACACAATGACTCTTTCATATCCTCGTTTGTATCTCATTCAATAAATCCTTTTTGCTAAAAATAAACACACACAATAACTATCATCAATATTGTTCATTTCTGTCGTGAAGTAATTTTGTTTTTTATAATTTCTTTTTATTTATTCTCTCACTCGAGGGGTATTTTATTTTATTTTTAATAACACGATGTCCTGTCAGAGTGTTTTATAGATTAATTGGCTGTTTCAGTCAAATATCGTATTGCATTCATCATCATTAGTCGTACAATATTAAAAAAAGAAAAACAAAATGATAAAAACAAAACAAACACATACGATAAACATGGAAATAACGAAACAACAACTAAAAACGAAACAATAAAACGCAAAAGATTGTACGATTCGATGCAATACAGTGAGGTACAAAAAAAACATACACACGAACATTAATTTGTTTTTAGTTTGATTTTTATTTTGGTTTTTAAGTTGAAAAAGGACAATTTTACAGGAGGACAAAAAAAAAACATTGCTCTAATACCTAACGTTAGATATAAATAAGTTTAATTGGGAAAAATACTTGCTCTATACATACTCGTACTAACTAAACTAAACTTAACGAAATAAAAAAAACAACGAAAGTTTGACGTTTGTCTAGATCTAGAATGAAGGTTTTGAAAAAAAATATGACACAACAAACAGAGATGATAGATTTGAGAAAAAAATCATTTAACAATTTTTGTTTTATTGAGAAATGAACACCTAGAGTGCACGAAAATGTTTTGTTTCGAAAATGGTTATATATTTTTTAAAATTTCTTTATGGTATATTTTATTGAATTTTAAATTTAAACTTAAAGTCATATATAACAAAAAGAATCTGCTTAAAATTTGCTTTGTTTTGGTTTTAGAAAATGTCTTAAAAAGTTTTATTTTTTAAACTAGAAATATGTTTTTATTACCTGTGTGACTGGATTTTCGCCAGGACGATAGACGACATTGTGCAATGGACGTTTTCGACCAACGTAGTTAACGCAAACGAACTCCAGTAGCGAAGCATAAATAAAGCACATACACACCCCGTCCCAGACATTCATGGCTGTGAGATTTGAGACAACAGGAAGTGTACTTCTGAAACCGTTGGATGTTGTGAAAAAATTCAACATTGTTGTTACACCTGTTTGTATAATAATAAAAGGGAAAATGATTATTAATTTAAATTTTTAATTAAAAACAATTAAAAAGAATGAGTAGATAGGACATTGAGATGTTATGATGTGAATGTTGTTGGTATATATTATGATGATATAGGTTTGGTCTGATGAGTGTGAATTTTTGTTTTTGCAAGGATCAAGCAATTTATTTTTTGACAGGTGGATAAATATACTTTACACGAGTAACAGAGTGAGCTGTCATTTTATTTTACAAACTGGATACACGACGCACGATGAAATCTTTAATTTAAAAATTAAATTCAATGCTACAAATTAAACAGCAGTTTCAAAACTATGACAGAAATGTCACTTTAGCTTAAAAGAGAAAAAGTGAAGAAATACTGTTCCTACACACACTTTACAGGCATTTAAAAATAGAATCTATAGAATTTTCAAAAGAATTCAACCAAGAACTTAGCTCAAACGCATGTTTTTTGTTTTGTAGAAAATTGTGTAAGTCCTAGACATAAACTGTTTTGTTTTAATATAAATTTTGACAGCGACTAATATTGATAGTGAATGGAGAATTTTTATGATTATTGTAAAAGAAAATGCCTCTTCAAATGTCAAATTTTAATATTTCATTCTATGTTCATCTGTAAGTTCTTAATATCTGACGTGTTCCTTGTGTTGAGCGGAGTTCACATTGGATTCTTTTGACTATTTGACGATTTCGTTTGGAAACAAGACTTTTATTCGGCTTAAAACTGTAGGTCCCCTCCATCCCTGACAACATTACTCGCACACAGGAATGGTTGGAAAATTGTAAGTCACTAGGCCCTAGTTCTCAATGAACTGTTGCCCACCTAATTAAATTTTTTTTTATCGGGAGTAAAGAATAATATTTGTTTGTAAAACGAAATACGTTTGAACTCAATACTTTCATTTGTTGTACTGTTCAATTGATTTTTCAAAACATGACAATAGATGTTAAAAACGTTATTTTCCGTTGCATACAAATATTTTGGAGGAAACATAATTCCTTCTGCTTAAAATATTCGGGATGACAAATATTTTGATTTGTATAAGTTCATGCGGTACATTTTTTAAATTAAAATTACGCTTGGACACACACACATCTCTCTAAAACTCATGGATACAAGGCTTGCATTGAGCAGACCCTCATTATGTCGACTCTCAGATCTGAGCAGAGTTTGATCAGAACTCACCGATTTATTTATGAAACAATCACTAGACCTTAACTGTCAAACATTTTTGAAATTGTCAGCTGTCTCTGTCATACCACACTAAACAGACGTGAAGTTAGTTGCGCTCAACTTATTACTTCATTTAGAACTGTCATTTTACTTAGAGCTTCCGCATATAGAGTGCGCTATAAGCTAGCTCCGATTGAAAAAATAAACACAACCCCAGCGCTTTGATCTATCTGGGCTAAAAAGGAAACACAGATTTTTTTTAACAGTTTAATTTTCTGCTCTGAGCTTAAAAAGGAAAACGCCTATAGTATAGATTTTAGTCACCTTAAAACGTCGAGAAATTGTAATAACTTCCAGTTGGATGTTTATAATGATTTTGACGTTTCACCTTATTTTCTGTCTCCCATTTGAATGTTCAAAAGAGATAAGGAAGAGTGTTTTTTGTTATGAGTGAGAAAATTGTTAAATTAAAAGACGTTAAAATTAGTCACCACAAAAAATCACCAATATGAACGTGGCCTTAAAACTCGGCATTATTAGAGTAGTCATTATTAATTTGTGACAATTCCAATTGCAATTCTGGCAGAGATGCCAACTGTTTGACAGATAACGTGAGTAAGGGATAAAATACACTCACCTTATACTTATCAATGTCAGTAAAAAGAGGAAACACACATTTTTTGTTCTTCATCCAGAATAGAGTCCTTGTCCCAGTACACAGAATACTTTTTCCCTTTTACAATGCAAATGAGTTAACAGTTCTATATTCAAAACTCATGATTCGTACTTTCGGTAATCACCTATTTTATTTACAAAATACTACGTGCTTCATAGTTGAAATAGAAACACAAAAGTTTAAAACCCCAAATGGGACTTAAATTCCTTTTCGAAGTTCAAAAATGGTACCTAATTCTACTTCCAAAACTAAAGAAGTTGCTATTCCAAAACGTTTTTTTTTGTTTACTATATTTACGACTTTTTTAGTTTATAAAAAGATTTAACCTTTCAAATGATGTTCCTAAAAAGATACACTTATGTGTATGAGACCACCAACTTAATATACCTAGTTTAAAACGAACTGCAGAGGTCGTAAGGATATTTTTCCTCTGCACACACATTGTCTACGTTGTGGTACACAATTCATATTTTACTTTTTTTTTTGAAAAATTCAACCTTTATCCGATAAAAGTTTTGTGAATAAGTTTTCTCCTAGAATATAATCGAGGGACTTTCTTTTTATCTTATAATAGTTTCAGGTAAAATATATTCCTAAAAAAAGACTATAAGTTTTTTTTTTCAAAAGCATAAAAGATAAACTTGGTTCTTATCATATTTAAAATTAAAGATAATCTAAATACAAAGGTCTCGCGTGTAATTTTTTTCACCAGGGATTCGTTTTGTTTCTTTTTTAAAATGCTTGATCCTTGAATTATTATTCACAGGGATAACAAAAAAAAAACACAATTTGTGTGATTTAAATCGGATAACAAAATAAAACTTTTATATCTCAGGAATGGAATTATGCTTGTGTTACAGGAAAATACAAAATACGACTCATAGTTTATTTACACAAAAATTGTAGAGTAGAGACGAAAGTAGTATATATTACTCGTATCATATGAATCATGAAGGACAATAGAACATAAAAGGAACTACTCAGATGAGGACAGGATTAAAAAAAAAACACACAAATTTTATACCCATGCAAAAGTATTTTCAAATCCTTAAAAAGTGTAATATTTTAAGTTTTAAAAGCTCTACTTTGTTGTGTCGTTTTATTACTTCATCTTAAAGGTTTGTTTCTGTCATCCCCTTGTCTGCCCACGCACAATGTTAACAATCACTGAAATCCACTTTAATCCATAATTTTAAGTCCCACAGAATCCATGTTTAACATGACAGAAGTATGAACAATGAACATGCCACAACTACTCAGCAGAAACAGTGGGACAGTCTAAGTGTCATAGATGGAATAATAAATTAATAGAAAATCTCTAAAAATAATGCAATGACAATACTTTAAAGAAATATTTTGAGATATTGTTTCAAGGATGAAATTGAAACATAAATTAAGCTTAAATAAGTCGTAAAACATAAACATTTTATGAAAACAATATCCGTGTTTTTTTTTTGGAAAAGTAATGCTATTATCGCAGTAGAATCACTGCTGATAAAAGGATAAGTGAAATCTTGCGGTGGATAGCGATTTGACTTTTATTCGAATATAGAAAACAATTTGTGAGGTTTTTGTTCTTAGACGGTGGTAAGTTTAATGCTTTCTTTAGTGTCGATGGATTTTCTCAGTGGGTAGTGTTCAACATACAAAACACAATAACGTCATTTAAAAGCTCAATTTAATTACTTCGGTGTTTTTTCAATCAACTTTATGGCTCTTTTGGTGATAAACTGTAATCTATCTTGTTGACATTAATTTTCTTAGGAAAAATAACAAATAATAATACAATTTAGAAGCGTTGTTCTGGCGTTAAACGATTCATTTACGATGAATAACCAAACTTTACTGAAAAGAAATGTTAACACAGTTAGCCATTCTTCACTGTCAAACCAAAAGCAACAACCATCTTAACCTTAATACTGATAAAAAATAACCTAGTGGCTGTCCGTGATGAAGTAGGACACACTTAGGCCAGTTTAATGGCTTATTGTGATACCACATGAATCTTGAGGCTTTCTTCTAAGCTCAATGAAACCAGTTTGAATTCCTAACGAAATGTGAGAGACTGATTATGTTAATATGATTGAGATCGTTTAGATCGTTAAAGAAGAATTCTCCTAGGTAATTCTTGCGTTTTTGAGCTACAGCAGGGCATGTGGAGAAAAGGTGAAGAACTGTTTCATCCTCTTTCTTATCCATACAGCTTCTGCAAAAGTCATTTGAGAATACGCTTAGCCGCGCGGCGTCCTTTCCTATTAGACAGTGCCCTTTTATGACACCGATTATAAACCTTATATATGATCTGCTTAGAGATAGCAAGCACCTTAATTTTTGCCTTCTCCATAGCGTCTTGCATTAGCGATAGTTTACTACAAACGTGGTAGAATGGGTTGTTCTGTACCATTTCTGTCGAGTTTGTCTACCTTACAATTTCCTGGAATGTCTCTATGGTCGGCACCCAAGGAAGATGAATATTCAACTGTTTTGCTTTTCTCATTAGAGATGATCGAAAGTAATGGACTATTATAATAGAGTTTGTAGAGACAGAGTCCAGTAATTTGATAGTGGCCTGACTATCTGAGAAAATACGGATATCAGATTTTGTTTTTTATAATAAACGGGCACTCAAGGGGTTATTAATACCCTTAACATGTTTAAAGTTTAAACACAGTGCGAGATTTAGGAAAATAGGGAAGGATTAAAGAGGAGATACCGATGTATATTGGTCTTAAAGTTTTGAATATCAAAATGATAGGGGAAAACAGAGCTGGATAAAGCATTCCACATTCTCAATGTGCGGTTAAAAAAAGAATCTCTATACTTGACAGTACGTCCGAAATTGAGCTCAAGGTAAAACTGGTGTTCATTCCTAGAAGTACGAGTATTACGGCTGAATTGTTTGAGGGGAATGCAACTGGCTAATTCGACAGAACACTGTTTATAAAATATCAATAGAACAACGAAAGGCATGAAACATTGGGGCGGTGTTCAAGTGACGTAATTGTTTCGGTTATAGTTCTTAAAGCTCTTTTTTGGATCCTGTGCAAAATACTAAACTTGTTTTAGGGGAACCTGCCCAAATATGCGAGTTTTATTCAAGTTTTGGACGAATGAAGGCTTTGTAAATTAAAGCTAGATCAAAAAGGGTGAAACATTTTTTGCACCCTCGCAGAAATCCTAAGCGCCTAGCAGCTTTTTTGGCAATATCGAATATGTGATCATTCCATAAGAGGTGATCTATGATACACATACCGAGTACTGAAAGTTGATTAGTTTCCTGGATGCAAGTGCCGCTCATGGATAGCGGCATCGGGGGTGGGTTACGCTTTAACGACAGGAAACAGCATTGAGTTTTCGAAGCTGTTGAGATCAGAATTTAATACGCTGCCATTGAAGTTCCACATCCGAAGGACAAGGATGAAAATCCAAAAACGAATATGAAAAGCTGAGGGTATTGTCATCCGCGAAACAATTTAGTGAGTTAGAAGTTTCAGAAAAAAGATCATTTATAAAAATAAGGAAGAGCGTCGGAGACAAAACGGAGCCCTGGGGCACACCAGCTACGAAAGCCATTCTGCCGGTCATTAAGAAGCTTCCGTTCTTCGAGATATTTCTTAAGCTGATAATTAATCTGCGTTTCCATGATCTTGGAAAGAAGGGACGTGAGTGATATTGGCCGATAGATAGAGGGGGAGGATTATTCGCCTTTTTTAGGGACATGCTGTAGATGGAAAAGCTTACGCAGTGGTTTTGCCAGCGTTGAAGAACACCTCTTCAGAACAATAGGGGAAATACTATCCGGGCCAGCGGATTTGTGTATGTCAAGGTCTTTCAGTACTCTTGCAAACTGCACAAGTGCGAAAGAAGATTTGTCCCATAAAATCGTTTACGCTCTCAAGAACAGGAGGACCCAAGACACTCTCTGGTAGCGTCGAATTAACACCAAACTGTGCTGCAAGCAAATTGGCTTTATCAATCGAGCTTACATAGGGAATGTCATTGTGGACGAGCGTTGGAACCGAGGATGACGTGGTGTTTCGTACGTTTTTTTCAAATGACCAGAAATTTGTATTACCTTTAGGACATTGTAGTATTTTTTGCCTTAATTTCTGGTCATGCAAAAATTTGGTTCGTCGAATATGGCCGTTACAAGTCTTTCTAACGAGTTGGCTCATCGACAAGTTGAGTTAATTGATTTAACTCAGCAAAGACCTCAACATACCTTCCTTCGGGTGTTGACTGGTCAGAATAGCGAAGCCAAGAAGAATTGTGTACATTGAAATCGCCCGCAATGACGATTTCAGTGTGAGAATAATGGGCAACAATTCTTTGAATAGAGTCGGACAGAGCATCAAATTCGTTAAGAGTTGAATTTCTGTCCAGATTTGGACTTCGATATAAAAAACATGCGTGGATGATGTGCTTATGTAAAGTAAATTTTAACCACATGAAGTTAAAGTTTGTGTTAGAGCACAAACCATATTGTGGCTGAAATTGGTACGTAACATCATTTCTTATATATACGGCTAATCCATGGTGGAAAAAGAATAATGGCACTAAGCTATACCCATTTAGATTTAATTCCAAATGATCGGAATCTTCACCTATCTTAGTTTCACTTAATGCCAAAACAGCTGGCCAGTTTGTTGCAGTGTGAACATATGCGGCACAGAAGTTCTTTCTTAGCCCACGAATGTTGCTAAAATCAACTCTGAATTCATCCAGCATTATAATAATCAAAGACTAATAAACACACAATTCGGACAATTAACTATCAGATGTTGATATCACGTTTTCTTTTAGCCAGGACAAGACTTCTTTTATCGCCAAAAGTTCTGTCTGGAACACGCTACAATGATTTAGAAGGCGAAATGAGAGACTTATTTTCAGTCGTGCAGAGTACACACCTCCACCAACCCCTTCATTTGTTTTTGATGGATCTGTGTGAAAGTGGATTGACTCGTGTTCCAGGAATGCCCTATCCTCCCAGAAAGATCTGGAAGGTATAGAAATCTGAAAGTTTCTGTCGAATTGCAGTTTGGGGATGGTGTCTGTCTGTGTGCTTTGGAATTGATTCTAAGTACCCACTGCGATGAAGGTTTGATGCGAAAAGCAGAGCTTGCAGCTATTTGTTTGCTAAATATATCAAGAGGTTTTAGGTAGAGTAGAGTATCCAGTGCCGCAGATGAGGTAGTGCGAACCGATCCGCTTATACATAGGCAAGCTGAACGGTGGACTTTATTTTATTACTGCCACACCGTACATTGAAATCGGTCTGATTACCGATATATAACCAATGCGTAATTTGGGGTTTTAAGCCCCATGTATTACCAATAGCTGGAGTTTTGTATTTCCTCGAAAATAGGACTAATTCGGTTTTGTATAGGCTAACACCTAGTCCACACTGATCAGCCCAAAGTATTAGTTTGTCTAAGGCATTTTGTAAGAGTTCTATTAGGGTATTAAAATGCTTTACTCAAACTGTCCAGTTGCCCAGTTTTGAGTTAATTATTCTGCTAGCCAGCATTAAATGAATTAATTCCCCAAGCAAACTTTTTGCGTTCAGAAATGTTAGCCCAGATGTGATTGCAGATGTGTCCAGATGTGTCCAGATGTTTAAAGCACCTTCCAGGTCAAGGAAGGAGGAAGTCTTGTATTTATACTTGCCCTTAAATGGATATCACTCAATCTTTCTAAGGTCTTAAGAAGAAATTATGATAGACTTTAGGTATAGTAGGTCTTTAGGATTGACTTGAGAGCATTTAAAAAAATAGCCTACATATCTACAGAAACGCTCCTTTATTAAGAGAGGTGTGTTTAAATGAATTTGTATGAAGTCCATTGTTGTAATTGATTGGCCTTATCACAGGACCCAACGAGGGAGATTCTTTCTACGAATGTCAGAAAAAAGTATCATACTCCGTTCTACGTTTGAATAGAAAGAGATTTATGAAACTTCAAAATAAATTTAAATTCCAATTTTGAGTTGATTTCCTCCCACTGTATGGCTCACAAAAAAAGTCCGATGTTAAAAAAGTTCTATAAGTGGAATAAAGTATTTAAATAAAATTAATTTGTCAGGAGCGCTTCCGCACTGTGTTCACTTCACCCTCCCTTATACCTTCCCTCCCTTTTCCTTACCTCATTTTGACATTGATTTATGAAAACACAAATATAAAAACACAAAAGTTTTTCTGAAACAATTAATCTTTGAATAGTAACAACAAAATACCAAAAACACACAATAAACTAGAATAGTGACATCTGAACAACAGATCATCTGGGAAAAGCTTCAATGTTAATGTCATTGCTCAAGTATATACCACAGTCAGAGTCAAAGATACAAAAACAGATGATATCCTTCTTAGCCATCATCAGAGTCATCATCAAGACAGAAAGAAAATATAAGATTATGAGTTTTTTTCTTCTCTAACGATGCAAAACTTATATTTATTATACTTTCGCTCTAATGTCAAGAACAAGAGCAAAAATGATGATGAAAAGTCACGTCCTTGATTTACAAGGATCAAGGGTTACCACACCACATACGCCATCTTCCATCCGCCATTTACCACCCATCGCCCATCGCCCATCAGCATCGCATCATCGGATCGGTCCCATCGCAAATTCTGCACAGCACTTAAGACGCCACGCGATACGGCATACATTTTCTCTGTGAACTAAATAAATCTGCATAAGAGAATGGGATGTCGTCCTTAATATTATATCCATATCCTTTTCTTGCATAGTTTTTATAGTTTTTGTTTTTATTTCTGCTCTCTGTGTATATTTAAAAAAAGGATGTGTGGACGTGAAGTGCAGAGGGAGGATGGGCATGAGTTTCAAAAATAACTTTTCGACTTAAAAGTAGGTATTAGTCATTTGTTTTTGTTTTTGTTTTTGTTTCATGTTCGCAAAGTCTAAGACTTTGTTTGGTTAACCTCTAACTAGAGTTGGTATTGTGCGAATATACTTTTCCCACATCAGTACTCTGAAAATTAGGCTCTCGAAAACCCCAAGTTTGAAGTGTATAATTCGAACAAATTAGGTTTTGACGACCGCGACCGCGACGTCGATGTCGACTTTGACGACGACTGATGATGGCGACGAATGATGACGATGACGATGCCAACATTATGCCCTCGCGTTGACATAATTTTTGTGTTTTAACTGAATGACAGTTTATGGGGTTGAACTGTCGCCATTCATCATCGCACGAAAATGGGTTTTGGAAGTTTTCCTTTCTAAATATATTATTTTTTGTTGTTGTTTTTGTTTGTTTTGTAAAAGGTCTAAATTGAGGAAACTTGACGTCGTTATTATGTCAATTTTGATGAAAGGGTTGCCGCACGCGCAAAGCTGGTTGATACGATACGTACCGTACATATATTCGACGTTATAAAGAGACGAGAAAGAGTCTTCTTTCCAAGGATATACGAAAAATAAAAAGTTTTGACAAATTAATGTAAGAGTTGTAATTTATTTTAGGCTGAGAAGTTTTTGGCATGTTATACATATTGTTAAACTTAGAAAAAGGAGTGAAATTTCTTTTTATTTTGTTTTGTTTTGAAAGTAGGGCACGTTTTATTAGATATTTACTATATTATGAAATAAGGCCATCTTCTTATAAATGTACGAGTTTGCTTTAATATTATTTGCGATAGATTTTGATGTCTTTTTTTAAAAAAGAATATTCAAATTACTTATGAATTATGATAATCTGAATTTAGTATAGGAACTTTTGTTTTATGACGATCAAGTTGAATATAAAGTTATTAAGCTTCGTAAATTGCTTGGTAAAGTTTTCTTAGACTGTAGTTTAAGTATTTTGAATTGGAATTGTGCCTTTACATGAGAGGTATGTATTGACTTTGTTATAAACTTATATGGGAATATTACTAGAAAGGTAGGTCTAAATTCGAAAACAAAAAAAAAGAGGCTGGGATGCGACCCACACTGATAACTTTAATTCGATTTTTCTCAAAATTGTTCCTAAAGTTGAAAACAATATTTCTTATAAGTTAAAATTAGTTAGAAGCCATAATCTCAAATTTTTGAAAAGACATTTGAGTCAAAATTCAATTTTTACCAACTTTGAGTAATGTTTTTTTTAGGTTTTTATTTTTTGTAAAAAAAACTGTCAATTCGATTTTTCTCAACATTTTACTGAATGTTGAAAACAATATTTTTTGAAAGATAAAATTAGTTTGAAGCTAATATCTCAAAGTTTTGAAAAGATATTTGAGCCGAAAATCAATTTTTACCAACTTTTATTAATTTTTTTGTTTAGGTTTTTATTTTTTGTAAAAAACTTACAATTCGATTTTTCTCAAAATTGTTCCTAAAGTTGAAAACAATATTTCTTATGAGTTAAAATTAGTTAGAAGCCATAATCTCAAATTTTTGAAAAGATATTTGAGTCAAAATTCAATTTTTACCAACTTTGAGTAATGTTTTTTTTAGGTTTTTATTTTTTATAAAAAAAACTGTCAATTAGATTTTTGTCAAAATTTTATCAGATGTCAGAAACATTATTCTTCGTTGCACAAAATTGTTTTGGAGATGAAATCATATTTTAGTCGTAAAATTTTCGGGGTGACAAATTTTTTTTTTCAGTTTTTTTTGATTTATAAAAAGAACCGTTAATTGGATTTTTTTCCAAAAATATAACTATTTTGTATCACGTTTCAATATATAATATAAAATTTAATTCAAGTCTCTAGCGTCATTTGTTCATGAGATATTTGGGTTTAACCAAAATGTTCACCTTTTTTTTTAAGTACTATGGTAAAAAAACCACCCACGCAATTTTCCTGAGAGCCCTTTCTGCATATTTCTGTCTTATCATCTGTATAACAAAATTTATTTGAAGTCGATATCTCTTCTGGTTCTTGAGCTATGGACGACGAAAAAAACGTCGCGAACGTACGGACGTACGGACATACGCACGCACAGATATTTTTCTAAAAATCTTTGATTTCGACTCTAGGGACCTTGAAACGTTGAGAAATGCCAAATTTTCAATTTAACAAATCGGACCCATTACAATAATTTCCTATGGGAAGTTAATAAGTTATGCATTCAAATTATGTTAAAATAAAAACGAATTATTAAAATGTAGGTCAAAAAGGAACATCTTTGCAGTGTTTTTAACGAATTTTAATATCGTTTAAATGAACAAGGTTCACAGGAACATACTTAATACAGTTATTGGAATAGCTAAGGCTTAAGTCTCTTATAAAAGTACTTAAAGTTTAGTTTTAAGGTCTTTATAATTGAGTCCCATTTTGGTCCTTGGATCATTCATATTTTTGTAAGCAGGAGTATGTTTTCCTTTTAGTTTGCCATTGAAAGAAATATTGGTGGATTGTGCTAATATTATGGAAGACTAAATTATATTAAAAACAATTAATTAGGTTAAAGGACAAACATTTTTAAAAATATTACGAAATAAGTTTCAGAAGCACTTTTTTCAAAGAATTATATTTAAATATTTAAAACTGTCTAATTTGTTTTGTCCAAACTTAACACCTCTTGATATATACTTCGCAACAAATATGTAGCTGCAATCTGTGCTATTCGCCTCAAAGCTTCACCGCAGTGGGTTAGCAACAACATTGGCCACTCCGTAATTCTTAACTACTTAGAATCAATTCCAAAGCACACAGGCTACACCATCCCCCAACTGCAATTCGACAAAATCTTCCGGATTTCTATACCTTCCAGATCTTTCTATGAGGATAGAGCATTCTTGGAAGATGATTCAGTCAACTTCTGGATGAAAAAACAAATAAAGGGGTCAGTGGAGGTATGCACTCTGAACGACTGAAAATAAGTCTCTCATTTCGCCTTTTAAATCATTGTAGCGTGTTCCAGACGGAACTTTTGGTGGTAAAAGAAGTCTTGTCCTGGCTTAAAAAAAAAACGTGATATCAACATCTGATATCCGTATTTTCTCAGATAGTCAGGCCGCTATCAAATCTCTGCGCTCTGTCTCTACAAACTTAATAACAGCCCATAACTGTCGATCATCTCAAATGGAGATGGCACAACAGTTTATGTTCGACTTTGCTGGGTGCCGAGCCATGGAGACTCTCCAGGAAAGTGAAAGGCAGATGAACTTACCAGGAATGGTACAGTACAACCAATTCTACCACGTTTGGCTGATGCTGGAATACCAATCGCAATAATGTAAACTATTGCTAATGCAAGTCGCTTTAAAGAATTCAAATATCAGGTCGAATGATATCACCATCCTGTCAGATTCCAAAAATATCTGGAGTATACTAGAAAAGGGCGATTTTTTAGCTATTATCTTTTTGGCAACACTGGTTTAAACAGCTGACGCACGTTTCATGTTTTGTTTCACTGTCAAACATCTTAAGCTTGGTCTATAATTTAACCATGAATCATCTTACAAACGAATGCGTGCTCTGTTAAGAAAGTTCATCGCGCGCTTCTTCCATTTTATGGTCAGTTTAATCGACCCACTGAAGCGGCGTTCAAGCTATTGTGACTAAATTTCGCCCCAAATTTACATTGTTGGACATTAAACCACCAACACGCTTACGTAGAGTGCAAACTGAAGAAAATATCGCAGCTGTATCGGCCAGTGTTAATGATGACCATCAATTATGGATTCGTTGCCGTTCGCAGCAATTGGGCCTCTGTTACTCAACAACGTGGAAAATTTTGCGGAAGGATTTATGTGTGATGCCTTTCAAAATACATCTGGTGCAAGAATTGAAGCCAAACGACCTACTGCAACGTAAAATTTTTGATGAATGGGCTCTTGGAAAGTTGGCCGAAGATCCGCTTTTTTACCGAAAAAATGTGTTCAGCGACGAAGCTCATTTTGGTGTCAATGGGTACGTAAATAAGCAGAAATGTCGATTTTGGAGTGAATATCAGCCAGAAGCATTGCAAGAGCTACCGATGCATCCAGAAAAAGTCACAGTTTGGTGCGGTTTATGGGCTGGTGGCATCATTGGACCGTACTTCTTCAAAGATGATGCGAATCGTAACGTAACTGTGAATGGTGAGCGCTACCGTGAGATGATATCGAACTTTTTTTGTTTGCCCAAAACAGCACGCTCAACAATGGACTTATTGAGAGGCAAGTTCGGTGAACATTTTATTTCACGTTCGGGACCGGTCAATTGGCCACCTAGATCATGCGATTTAACGCCTTTAGACTATTATTTGTGGGGCTTTGTTAAAGCTCATGTCTATACAGACAAGCCCGTTTTAATTGACGCATTGGAAGACAACAATGAAGCATTTATTCGTGAGATACCGGCCGAAATGTTGGAAAGAGTATGCCAAAATTGTACTAAGCGGATGAACCATTTGAAGTGCAGTCAAGGTCAACATTTGCATGGAATTATCTTTAAACATTAAATTATATGGACCGTACTATCGATTCAAATTAAGATTTCATGCGTTTTTAGAATTGTATATGTTTTTTTTGAAAAACTTTCCTATAGCTTTTAAAAAATCACTCTTTATATAAAGGGCGCAAGGTGCTTGCAATCTCTTAGCAGATCGCATATAATCTCGATAATCGGTGTCATACCTGGGCACTGTCTAATACGAAAGCACTCCACGCGGCTAGGCGTATTCTCAAATGACTTTTGCTGAAGCTGTATGCACGAGGAAGAGGAGAAAACAATTCTTCACCTCTTCTTATTACCTATAGGAGAGTTGTTCTATAACAATCTTAACGATCTCAACCATATTAACATAATCAACCCCTCACGTTTCGTATCACAATTGGCCACTGAACTGGCCTAAATGTGTCCTACTCCATCACGGACATCCACTTTAACGTAACCTAACTTTGGTCGATTATGAAGAACAAACTGGGATGCAATTGACACTGATAACTTCAATTTGGTGTCCTTTAAAATGATTATTTTTTTTTAAATGCGTCAAATGGCATTTAAGGCCTTCAGGAGGAGAAGATCGAATGACGAGCTGTACGGGCTGTAGAGCGACGTAGACTTAGCCAGAAGAATAAAAGTCGAACAACTGAGATGGCTGAGTCACGTAGAGGGCATGAAAACCAATGCCCAGAAAGTCTTCGAAACCACAACCACAAGGCAACGCAGTAGAGGAAGACCTCCCTAGATCATACAGGACTGTAGCGCCACCTTAAGTTAATAAGTACTGGATTTAAAAAGCTTTGACATACTAGAATAAGCTCTGTTGGCTTTGACCAGCTGCTTACGTCCGCGTCCGTTTGACTTTAACGATAAGCTCACCAAGATCTACATTATGTACTTGCACAGTATGAAATACTTGCAAATGACTTGACTCGGGTCGATTTTTTTAACACCTTTGAACTCAATTTTCACCATCTTTGTCATTGGTACAGATGGACAGAGTTAGCGGTCTTTTTTAACACATATTTTTTTTTTTTTTTAATACAAGAACCATAGAAAAGTTTTAAAATGACTTGACTTTGTTTGTTTCATATTTTACATCCTCACTTCTCGGTAAATTTTCGACATAGATTTATGCAAACATTTTTTGTCTGCTGTATAGAATGCTTTCATCCATTCTTTCATCAACTATTAATCAAATGTTATCAATCTACTAATAAACTCAAAGAAAAAATGTCTGCTTCTAAAATATAATAAAATACCCAATACCCAGTCAACATTCAATGAATGATGTTATCTTATAAGAAAATAATGCGAAGCTCGAAAAATAATATTTCATTAGAAATTCCAAAATCCAAATTTTGATTCAGCATTTTTACCTTTTCTCCTTATCAAACCATTAATTTTTTTTAAAAGGCTTAAATCCCCGAAGCTAACGAGCCCCATCAGCCAGTTATCAATTCCCTATAGTCTGTAAATAACATTTTTACTACCTACCTTATACCTAAAAAAGCCAACCATTCACACAAGATTTAACTTATGTAGGTATAAAAAATCTTCTCCAATAAACAGCTCGGCTCTCCATCCAAAACCATTTTTCAAAAAAACACCCTCTTGACTTGTGGTAACCCTAAACATACTTTATTTTCCTTTTCCTTAAAAACCCCACAAATACAAAAAAAAAAAAAACAAAACAAAAAAAAACATGCCTACAACATGACTTAAATATATGGTTGAATGTCATTTTATGTTAAAACACAAGATAAATAAAAATATCCCCCCAAGCGAAGACAGCAAAGCACTTGCACCCATTTTAACCTCAATAATTCTTCGTATGCTCATATCGTATCCAATTTTACGATGTTGTTGTTTTCTTTTTATTTTTGTACATCCCTTACAATAATATTATAGCCACCTTCGCTTCAACCTTCCCCCAAACCAAACCAAAAAAAAAAAAAACAAAGAAACCATCAACATGGTTTTATTTTAAAGGATGACATATTAAATTCCCTCTCAGATCTCTGATGATGCGATGAGATGCGATGTGAGGATTTTTGTTGGAGCCGAGGAGAGTAGAAATAGTGCATGAAGGTACTAGAAGTGGTAACTGCACTTTTAGGTTCTAACAAAACTTTCTGAATTAATATCCGCAGAACACAGAAATGAATGCACAATTCTGCAACAAAACCTGACTTCAAAAAATAACAAAACAAAATTTTTAAAAATGTCACAAATAAAACAACAATGAAAAAGTGTACAATATAGGTGAAACATATATAGAAGAAATAACATCACCGCACCGCAACGGTAGTATGCACAATTTAACAATAAACAATACATATACAATAACAAACAGTGCGCCATGTTTACGCCATTCAGCAAACAAGAAAACTAGAAAACCCAACTGTCTACCATTTCCATCCCCATTAACGAAACCATAGACGAGGGAGGGTGTATTGCTGTGGGGGTGTAGGGTTGGCAGTTGGTATTTTAAACTTTAAAAATGAAATTCTATTCAATTGCTTTCGTCTGCCCAGTGCTAGCGCTTACAACTCATTTAAAAGAACTTCAAAACCCAACAAGTACTACAACGCTCTGATAACGGGTGTTTCTTTCTTTTTTTTTTAGAGGTATAGAACTTTAAGTTGGCAACACTATTTTAACTGTATGCCATTTTGACAGCTGTCAAGTGATTTATTTTTATTTTGGATTGACATTTAATAACGCTTCGAAATTGTGAACATTTATTTTGGATGTAATGCTTCTATTCGAAATACGTATAACGACGCACGGGCGGCGGTGTCCATTTTAAGGTCAATTAATCCTCAAGTGTATGAAACGTAGTTACATCCACATATACTGACTGTTTAGTGTCATTTAAGGGTTGTTGAAATTATTGGTCCGTATCCGTACCTACTTCTGCTGCTTGACTATTTTTTAGTCAACGCCGCCGCACCGCCGCGCCGTTAGGCCCGAATCGATTGAACCGATATACGGCCACGAATGTTGGTAAAAGTCATCTAAAATTCGACGACCTCTAGATTAGATTACGTCCGAGTCTATTTAAATTGTAACGCTAGAAGATCGATCATCTTTCGGAAAAAGAAAATTTCATGTCAATTTAAAAAAAAATTATCTTTATTTATTCCATATCAAAGTTCTATACCTCAAAAAAAAAACACCCTTTAGTACAACCCTCTTCCACCATTCGTCCACCCTATACAGCATCCCCATTCCTATTGTCATGTGAATTTATTGTTTCTAAGCTTATCCAACAAACTGTCGAAGTCAAGTCGAAGGCACATAGTGCATATTCAGATACAATTTAGTGCAGCAAAACTATGAGAACGCAATTGTACGAATAGTTAGTCGTTAGTCGCGTTACCCCGCTTAACCTAGTTTATTGTTTTCGACCACTTTTCAGTTTTTAGTTTCGTTTTTTTTTGTGTTTGTAATTTTTCGTATCTTTCTCTGCAGAGCTTTCAAAACAACAATATTTTTTCTCGAGAAGACGACACTTTAAGTGGATTTGAAAATAAATTTAGATTTTTTTAATTTACCACAAAAATTTAATTAAAAAAAGTTTTTTTTTTTTTGAAATTTCGGTTGATTTGTTTGGTTTTAGGGAGAAAGAAACAGGATAATATTGGATTTTATGGGAGACTTAGATAAAGTATAATAATTTTTAATTTTATAACAATGCGCATGCAGAACATAGCTTGTGCATAAAAGTGAATATTTGAAATACGTTTTTAACCTAGTTTTTAACTACTTGCATTGAACAAATTAAACATTTTTTAGCAATATCACAAATTTAAAAAGAAAGTAAAATAAAATTCCTAATTTAAGTCTATTTTTATAGCTATCCCCTAGTTATTAAGCCAATTTATGTAGTTTCAAAAAACCCGTGTTTTTGTCAACTTGAAATTTTGAATACTTAAGGTTTTATTTTGACCCTACATTATTTTGTTCTATAACTAAATTTTTTGTTATTTTGATTTTGATTTTCATTTCGATTTTTATTTTATTTTTTATTTTTTGTTACATACCAATCATAACTCTGGCTGGTACTGCATTCCATTCTAGCCAAAATGTGATAAATGATGATGTCACCAATATGATTCCAGGTATAAATACAGTTGTGAAATAAAATGCACGATCCCTTGTGAACATAAGTTCAACTTTCAGGCAACTGTAGTTACCTTCAAAAAGAAAAGCGAAGCAATAAAAAAAATGCCATTTTTTAAAGCACCTCTTTGTTTTTAATTTTTTGTTTGCTATATTCAAAAATTTCATTTAAAAGAAGCAAAATGGCGTTACCATTTTTTGCAGTTTTGTTTTGTATTTTTTAAATGAAAATTGTCTATCTATTTGAGAGCTAGGCTAATCCTAAAGTTTCTAACGCTACGCGTATTTTCTTAAGGTTAATTTACATTGTTTGTTCTTATTTTAGCTATAAGATTTGAATGCAAGCATTTTAGATCTTTTATCAAGGTTTCAAATTGAACTTTTTCGATGACCTTAATTCAAATCCGATTCCAAAATAACTTTTTCACGTCAGGTTTTTGCGATACTTTTTTATTTCAATAAAAAAAAAAACACTTTCTTGTAATAAAATTCGTGATGGTTTTCTATGTATTAACCCTTTCTTCAATATTTAGTTGAAATATTTATAGTATTTCTTAAATTAAAAAAAAATATTCATACGTTTTTTTTTTTTTTAATCGAATGTTAACAAATGTCAACAAGTTCAAATATCATTAACCGTCTATAAGATGTTGGAAGGAGAGCGTAAAGAAATCCCGTCGCACATAACCCCGTCGACGAACTTATTCTTTTCAGTGCTTTAATTGTTTGTTTGGTAAAACATTTTAACTTTGATTATTTTTTTACCTGCTGTAATATATTTAAAAGAGAAAATGTATTAGTTTAAATTACAGCCAAAATACACAAACGTTCCATAACCCCAAAAATCGCCGTTTGCTTTTACCCTAACTAACCAGATACAACCAATACAACCACAATGCAACCTCAAATCGAAATTAAAATATTTTTAATCTTTACGAAGTGTTCGTAAATGATCTGAATCAATTTCAATTTAATCAGAGCGCTCTTCTTCCAGTTGAATATTTTAGTAATAACTTCGTTCTTGTTGATTCTCATTATTCGTTGGCACTATAACTAAGGAAGAGAAAATTATTTCCAAAGGACGCATTGTACTGCTCGCTTTGAACTTTTAGTCAGCATATTTCAAAATATACTTCTATCAATTATCTAAACAGAGCCCTTTCTGTGCTAGCAGATTTTTTTTGTCTAAAATAAGCGCACACTCAAGGAGATATTACTACCCTTAAAGACACAGTGTGAGCACTAGGAAAGGGGGAGAGGGTTTGAAAGGAGGTGTTGGTGCACATTGGTTTTGAATTCCTGAATATTGGAATGACTGAGAAAGACAGAGTCTGGTACGGCATTTCACATTCGCGTAGTACGGCTAAAGAACGAATATCTATAATTGACAGTATGACTGAAGTTGTTCTCGGGGGTATACTGAGAAGCATTCCTAGAAGAGCGAGTTTAAAACTGTTTAAAATGAGGAATGCAGCTGGCTATTTCTCTAGAGCATAAATCGTTAAAATAACAGTAAAAAAGGATGAAACAAGAAACTCTATGACGATGTTTAAGCGACGTTAATGATCCCATGATTTAAATGGTCTACGTTCAATGCTGTCTAAGAGGCTTAAGTAAATTGCAGGAGCAACATCCCAGATGTGGGAAATATACTCAAGCTTTAGACGTATATAAACTTTGTAGATAACAGCCAGATTAGAGAGTGAGAAAAACTTCTTGCATCGCCTTAAAAAACCTAAACATCTTGCGGCATTCAATAATATCGAGATTTTTAGTCTCCTCGATGCAAGTGCCATTAATGGAAAATGGCAAGGGGTGTATATCTCGCGTTTCCATGACATTGGAAAAAAGGAACGTAAGTGCAATCGGTCGATAATTAGAGGGTGAGGAAGATTCGCTTTTTTGGGATGTCTTGGACAAATGCATACTATTTAAAACTTTTCATTTGGAAAATGTATTTTTAAAAAATGCTTGCATTCTGAATTCTTATTGTTTTTAATATTACAATGTTCTTAATATTGTTTTTCTAACTTTCTAACCTTAAAATATAAATATAATTGGCTTAGAAAATGTATGCAAACATAATTTTTCAATATGCATCTATGTATTATAAATACTTTAGATTTCAATAACCATGCAAAAATAAATTGCGTGATTTTTTATTTTATAATATTATTTTATTTTGTATTTATAAATTATTAAAATAAAAAAGAATAACAAAAATATGTTCATAGCAATACAATATGTCGGGATATTTATAACATTAATTTACTACAGCATTCATCAAAAAGGCAATCAGCTACAGCAGGCGTTTAATATAAATTTTGCATTATGCATGTTTTTTTATGAAGAGTGTTTCGGTCAAAAACAAAGTAAATATTTTTTTAATGAGGTGGGAGTATAAATGTTTATTCTTTTTCCCGAAACACCCTGTAAACTTTGATTAATATAATTTTGATAATATTGTTTCAAACAAAATGCATGATGTTTTGCTGCTGGTTAAAAGAATATATAAATTCAACGGAAGGATCTAGCCATGTAAGGAATTTAATTTATTATTTAAACAAAAAAGAAAATATCAAAAAATTACTCAAATACGTAAAAATAGAAAGGGAAATTCCAGGGATTTGTTGTAGTTTTTTTTTCTTTTTTTTAATTTAATGATAATGTTTAAATTATTATGTAAATGGTTTTTGTTGTTGTTTATTTGTTTAAATCAAATGAAAATTGTTGATGTTTTGGATTTTTGAATTCATTATCTGGATTTGAGATTTTGATATTAATTTTTTCTTTTACCTATCATGGATCGAGCAGGAACTGCATTCCATTCGAGCCAAAATGTGATAAATGAGGACGTCACCAATATTATTCCAGGTATAAAAACGGTGGTGAAATAGAATGCTCGATCTCTTGTAAATATTAAATCGACTTTAAGACAGCTGTAGTTGCCTACGATTATGTATTTTGGGGTTTTTGTTTATTTATTTATTTTTTTTTAGGTTATAAATTCTAAAAGATATACATAATTTATTGCAGAGGTCTTATTTCCTTTTCCAAATAAAAAAAACTAGATGAATAATATCTTATTTTTTAAAATATTTATTTTAATAAATCTATTCAAAATAATTTGTAAAAAAAAAAACAAATATGTGCCTCGAAAACACTCATGTGTATCAATTCCAAAGTAAAATATTAAAAATATTTAATTTAAATTTAATCAACAACTTATTTGAAAAATATTGCAGGTAAATTCAGTTCTTTCTTGAAAAATTAAAGAAGTGAAAACGATCGAATAAATGCATTCAAAATGAAGTTGTAAAAATTTGGCTTGAAAAATTCAATTTTTTGTGTCGATTTTATAGAGTTTATAATTTATAAAATTATTTTTCTGATTAAAATAGTACAGGATCATTCATTTCGTGTTTTAATATGACAGTGTTGGCATTTGACATCTGTCAAACTCAGCTGGCATTTGAAGTTTAATAATATCATTTGATTGTTTGCCATTTACGCTAATGGCTGCGCAACCAATTGTTAAATATTTGAATTTTTTAATTTGAAAAGATTAGACGCGATACTGATGTTTGAAGGCCTGTGTATTGTCGTAATGAAAAATTCCGTGAAAAATATGTCTGCTGCAAGTGATCCGAATTAGATTTTCCAGTATTCGTAGTAATCTTATGTTTGAATTTGGATTTGAGTATCGAAGACAAAACGGAGCTCTGGGGCACACCAGTATTTAAATTGTGGGTTTCACACCTGAATCCGGCCAAAAATTATGCAACAATTAAAACCTGCTAACCATCAACAGCTATCGCCAAAAATGTGGCAAGAAATCGGTAAAAAATAAATCAAAACATTCGCTTGTAGTAAAACTTCCAGAGGCGATGACAATTTGAATGATATTATTTTTCAAATTTAATCAAAAAATCAAAACTTTTTAAGAAAACAAAATTTTAACAGAAAATTATCACTGTGTGTGTTTCATTTCTCTTTATTTTTAAATTAAAACAAATGAATGACCCTTTATACCAACTCAAAAAGCTAAGATTTTTACAAATTGATGTTTCAATTATTTATTCCTTTCATTCAATCAAATGCATTTATTTTTTAATTCAAAAACTTGTACAAAATTCATTTATTCATATTTGAGAAGTTCAATAAATTAGTTGATCTACTCGTACAAAAAAAATTTTAAATCAATTTATTTTTATAGTTTTGTTTTTTATTTCACCCAATCAAGAATAAATTATTGTTAGTTAAAACAAAGTTAAAAAATCAAAAAGCAACCAAAACAAAACAAAATAGGAAAAAATGTCGAGATTAGTTTGGAATTTATGCAATTCATTAAAAAATTTACTCAATTTATTAATGTTCCTGAAATAAAATTAAAATATTTATATCAAAATACCTATCACACATTTCATTTATGTGCTTACTCCTAAAAATAAACTACAAATCCTACTTTATTAATTCTAATTGAATTTATTTTTAAATTCAAAAATAAAAAAAAAACTTAAAACAAATTTGAATTATTTAAACACAAATAAATCCAACTCACCTCTCCAGCTTTTAACAGAACACGTTACGGTTGCGTTTTGTATTAAATATGCATTAAGTGTTGTTAGTGATGGACTTTTACGTAGTGTATCCTCGTCATTTTTCCACACATATTTTATATGTGATAATTCATATGAAACTGAAATTAAAATATTAAAAAAAATTAAAAATCGTATAAATTGCAATTAGGTAAGTGTACCTCTCCCTATAGCTATGGCCAAAATAATAGGGACACTCGACAATACAACAGTCTCGTTTGGTAAACAAAAATTAACTTTTTGGCAGGATTTTTAATCGTGGATTAATTCGAAATTATATCTAAATTTCCTTCACTAAAAAGTAATTATTAACTATCGAAAAAAGTTGATTTGAATTATACCAATCAAAAAACGAGTTAACATATATCATATCAATTCTTCCTAATCACTAGTACTTCAAACAGTTTAGAAAATTCTTAAATCATTTCAATACAGACGGCAAACCGTATATATATGTATGTATAAAATAAAAAGAATTGGCTCTAAGTGACTACCTTGCAGAATCCCAGAGTAAGTTTTGAACGTGTTTGATTAGCAACAATTGAAGAATACAAAGTTTAACCTCTCGCTCTGATTTCTTAATTAGAAAAGCAAAACTCGATGTGAGAGTTTTTTGAGCGCCATCCTGAAGCCACTTAAAATACAGCCCAATTGGTTTTTGCTTTTAAATAAATCAATAAAGTTTTTTTTTACACTTAAGAATTTTCAGAAAGTAGTAAGCTTATAGCAAGCGTCAAACTACGATCAGAGGCTCATCATAAGTGCATTTGATAGTTGTTAGTAAAAAAATAATACAATTATAGCCTAACACACGCACAAAATACAAAACATAATTAACATTTTACTATTACAGAACAAAAAAAAAATGAGAACGTTTACGATAGTGGAGCACTGGTTCTAAACAATGATTTAAATCCCACCTTATTTAAATTTAAATCTATCGATGAACAGTTTAAGTTATATAAAATGCTCATTCGACTTAAAGCTTCATTCTTTCCATAGTTAGTTCTATGGAAGTCAATATGTATAAAGTCAAAAGTACGCAGCTGATGAGTTCCGCCTCGGCAATTCAAATGTACACAAGATAGCAAATAAGGTGCATCAGTTTCACCATTAATGAGTTGATGAAAAAATGCTAAGTCATTATTAACACGCTTTTGATGAAGAGATTGCATTTGAAGAAGCAGAATACGATGTTCATAGGGAGGCAGATCATAAGGATCATCCCAAGGAAGACCCTTTAGGGCAAAGCGAATGAAGTTATGTTGAATTGATTCAATACGTTTTCTGTGAATTTCGTAATAGGAAGTCCATACCTGCGAAGCATATTCAAGATGAGGACGAACAAGAAAAGGGTAACACAGGGGTAATTGAACTACTTTGCCCAGCGTTTTATAAAACCAAGCATAGAACTTGCTTTATTAACAATCAAATTAATGTGATGTGTAAATTCAAAGTTGGAACAGAAATGAACACCTAAATCCTTAAATGTGGAGACGCGACAGAGTTTTTGCTGTGATATACAATAATCAAATACACTACCGATTCGTTTTTTAGTAAAATTTATCGTCTGGCATTTTAAAGGGTTGAGGGAAAGGCTATTTTTCCCACACCAAAATATGAAACTATCAATGTCGGCTTGTAGAAGGATACGATCTTGGGTGGACTTTATTATCTTAAAAATTTTCATGTCATCAGAAAAAATAAGAACTTCACTTGAGCGTAGACATAACGATACATCTTTAATAGACAGGATGAGCAGAAAAGGGCCAAGATGGCTTCCCTGGGGAACACCAGATTGAGCAACAAAAGGTTCAGAATGACAATTTCTAAATTTTACCTCATAGGATCTGTTTTCAAGGATGATTTGATCCAAGCTAAGAAAAATGGTGGAAAACCAAGAGCTTTAAGTTTAATTCCATGGCTTAGTTGGTCAAAAGCTTTAGAAAAGTCAGTTTATACACAGTCAACTTCATTACCTTGTTCTAAAGCGTTTGAACATATGTTTGAGAATGTGAGGAGATTTGTAACGGTTGATCTTTTTTTCACAAAACCATGTTGCTGTTAGTAAATGAGATTCTTACTAAAAAATACTACACTTTCACAAACTTGTTCAAACACTTTAGGAATGCAAGAAAGCTTTGCAATAGGCCTGTAGTTGCTTAATATGTCCACCTTGTTACCTTTCTTAAAAATTCGTGTTAGAAATGACTTCTTCCATATACTGTGAAATTTGCCTGTTTTTAGAGAAAATTTGAATAAGAACGTAAGGTGTTCAACTAAAGCATTTCTACACTTTTTTAATACTATCGGGAGAATACCATCGGGACCGGCTGAACAGTCATCATTCAACGCGGATAAAAGATCAAGGACCGTACTCTGTAGCACAGGTATGTGACTACAGCTAGTTTGCAAAAAGGAGTGAAGATTATGAAAATATATTTCATCAACTTCTTCAGGGCTATTAACAAATGACTCACGGAAATTTGTTGCGAAAGTTTACAGATATCAACAGTTTTATCTAATGAAAGGTTCTTGTAAGTCAAGTTAACTGGAAAGCCATCTGATTTTTTTTTTTAAGTTTACAAGTTTCCAGCATTTTTTAGGATTCTCTTTCAAAGGTGCCCACATCAGTAACATAGCTAGCATACAAAAAATTAGAAAGAGGCTTAAATTGGTTAAAGACTTCAACATAAAAAGAGAAGTTGGTTGGGGACAGAGTTTTGAGATAAATTTTCCATGCCTTATTTCTTTTGTTACGCAGTAAACGCAATTCTTTCGTGTACCAAGGGTTGGTAAAAGTTTGTATTTATTGATTTCTTTAGAGGTACATTTTTTTCCAAACAATTATTAATGATCTTATAAAAAGTTGAAACTGCTTCGTCAATGTTAGAAAATGCTAATGTATCAGCAATTCCAGAAATGGTTATATCTTCAGACAACAGCTGGAAATAAGCTCTTCAGCAAAAGAAATCCAAAATCTTGACAAACAAAATTAAAATAAAGAAATTAGATGGCGCAATAGTCTAAGGCCTAGTGACTTACAACTCTCAACCATTTTTGTGTACGAGTAATGTTCTCAGGGATGGAGGAGAACTACTGTTTTTAAGCCGAATCCGAACGGCTAATTTGAGAAAGCACTTTTCATGACAAGAATTACTCTTGGAGTATTTGTCAATTCATCGCAAGAAGCAGTACCCGTAAACGAAACTTTAGGTGGCACGACAAATTAACGCATTAAACATCACGCCACTGGTACTACAAAAAAAATAACTTTTCAAAAATTCCAAATTATGAATCATCAATGAAATATTTCAAATTGAAATGAATTGTTTAACTTTTAGATTTGTTGTTTGGGAAACACAAATAATTATCAAAAAAATAAGATTTGTTCCTATTATTGTAGCCATTGCTGTAAATATTTGTTTTGGCTCCCATATACACACTTTTTACTACAAAAACAACCAAATAGAAATGCACCATCATACATTATCATACATTTAGCCAAAAATATGTTCCTGTTTTTTGTTTCATATCCTTTTGAAGGACATCAAAAGCATTGCACTAAAAACATCCAAAAAATACGCGCAAACGAACGAAGCGAAAAAAAAGAAGGTTTTCACATTAAGCTAAAAAGCACAACACAAACCAAGCGCATGCAAAAACGAAAATTAAAAGGAAAAAAGGAAAAAAGGAAACAAAGCAAAAATCTCGTTGTAACAATAAACTCTAATTAATGCAAATGGAAAGAGACACCGCTTTTTCATTTACTAACTAACTACTAACTGAATGTGTGCCATTGGCGTCCTTAAAGACATACGACATATGCATACATTTGTAAACTCACACAGGATATACATACAACAAAGTACACCCAAAAAAAACATACAAATTTAAAATCCTTCTTAAGGCTACTGGCTACACAGTTACACACAAAAGTTGAACTCAACAAGCTTGTTGAACTGAACTAAATATTATATCCTTACAAAACCCAATTCCTTTGCAAAGTACTTACTGCTTTCCATTGAAAATGAACATTTAGGATCATCGAAGGGAAATATATGCAAACTTCCTTGGCATGACAGAATTAAATGACGTCTGAAAATAAATACATACAAAAGATAAAAAGGATATAAAAAAGAACTTTCTTTTGTTAAGGACACTTGAATACAAATTGTCGGATGATTGTTAAAAATTTTCACATTAAAAGTCACAAAATAAAAAAAAAGAAGAAAATGTTCAAAGGATGCAAAATAATATGATCCCTACAACGTATCCTTTTCAATTGGTATACATATTTATATTGTCCGAGGATGATGTTGGAAATGATAGCCATGAGGACATGGAAGGGTGGGATGTGGTATGAATAAAAAAAAAAAAAAAAAAAATGCAAAGGACTAAAAATAAAAATCCTCAGACTGGAATATTAGAGCTCACCTCATTGCGTACGTAATGGTCCCATTCCGGTAAATTCTCAAAGCGAAATGCATCGGAATGATGGGGTCCTTAAAGTCACCGTGCATAATGAAATACGTATCTGGTGTCCAGATATTGTCATGATGATGCAGTGCATTTAAATAATCATATTGCGATTTATTACCATATTGCAGTCGAGGATCATTCCATTGTTGATTCAATAGGAACTCAACTTCATATTTCTAAAACAAATTTTAGAAAATATACATAAATACATTTAATTACACTCTTGGGTAATTTGAGGAAATTGTTAACGTTTTTATTTATTTTTTTTAAACATACTTGGTACTTAAACTTACCAAACTAGATTCGTCGGGCGATGCTAAGCTTAGAAGTAATACGTTTACATTAACTGTTAATGTACCTGTAAACAAAAGAGAAAAAAATATGGAAAAGAAAATAAGGTAAATTGTAACATTTTATTTTAAGCCATAAAAGATGTGGATGTGATTTAATGAGGCAATTTACTACAGTTTTTGCCCTTATATATTTTTTTTATATAAACGGTGGTGAGAGGGACACTTAACAATAGAAATAAACATCAACAAAAACAAAACAAAAAACCGAATGAAAACAAAGAAACAAAACTAATGTTGCGTATACACCATAGTGACCTGGGAGAAAATTAATAGCTCTCTTGAAATGGTTATTATGACTTCTGAGACCTTTAACGTAAATAAAACGAATAATATAGACTTAAATAAAATGCTAGAAAAGTTATTTTTTATTTTCGTTTTAATAGCTTAAGTATTTGAAGATTGAAAAAAAGAATATTAGAAACATGCTAAAAGAAAAGGACTATTATGAAATTCTACAACTCTAGGACTCTTTTGTTTGAAATTGCGTTGCCTTAAAGAATATTGTTTTTATTGAGTGAGTTTTAATAAAAGTTTCCACAATAGCTTCTGCTTGACCAATCTTACTATTCTCTGATATCTGTTCTTACTTCAAATCGATATTTAGAAATTCATTCAGGTCAACCTCTGAATGAAGGATAGTACACTGGAAACTCATTTTATCATTACTTTTGGTGTTCAGAACATTGTGTCAATAAAACATCGTGTCTGCGTCGAAAAATATTGATCACCAAAGATAGCTGTTTCAGTAGTTTCAATGGTGTTAATACGTGAACAAAAATTGTAAAGCATGAGATTTTCTCAAATATTTCAAGCATTTTTTTTTATAAAATCAACCGTTTTAGAGATTGAGAGCAGAAAGTGTCAACAGCTAATTGATTTTTTGAGGTTAAATTAATAGTCACAAAGTTAAAATAAGTCAAAAATTATCATTGTTTTCTTTAAAATGTATACATTTTTAACCGGTTGTCTAATTTTCCAACGATAAATGCAGCATTTCATCAAAATATCACCGTGATGTATATTATTAAATAGAATAATATTTAAACCCCCAGGAATTAATGTAGCAGCACCAAAATTAATTCTTTAATATCTAATGTGCATTGTAACACCGGTTCAGTCTTCTAACTACAAAATATTATTTTGAGCAATTCATCTGGAGCTGCTGTGTCACTGACTTAAATTAGTTACTATTAATCTAACCTAAAAAAGTTTTCTAAAACTGTTGATTCTGAAAAGTACTCAGTCGAATTTTGTATTTTTGATAATTTTGGTACAGTTATAGAAGCGTTGATGATTACTAAAAAGTGGGTTTGGTGCAGACATGATTTTTTTAGGAGACTTCTTACAACATTTTAAGAACATCAAAATGAAGTTTTATATAAGTTTCTAGCCTGCTGTCTCTCAATCCAAAATGAAACCCTTATTATTTTACGTAACTAATCAAGTTTTTTTTCATAAGGTAACTACAAAAGGAATGAACTTAAACGAATGGAACGAAGAATCTTCTTGATCATTTGCAAGTCGAAACATCAAATCGAACAGAGGCAAAAACAAATACTATCAAGTAATACAATATTGAAACAGAGGCTGTAACTTTGAAAAAAAAGGATTTACATAGTAATTTCAAAAAAAATTTGATAGGACGTAGATTAGTCAAACTTGACCTTTTTCTAGAAACCTTAAAGTTTGGTCCCAAATGAGCCAAATTTTGAGGCCATTCTAGAATTTTTGAAAAACCATTTTTTATTTTGTCCCTCAGAACGACAAAAACGTGGTATAAAAAGATAATGGGCGACAGAAATTTAAGTATTCAGTTTTCGAATTTCAGTTTTAAAGGTATTCAAAGTAATTATAGATTTTCTACTATTCAAATTCATAATTGCTAAAATTTTTAGCCGATTAACTTGAAATTGTATGTTTATTTTGGAAAATACATTCATTTAAGAAGTACGTAGGGTTCTTTTATATCGCATAAACTTTACACTTTTCACTTTAGAAGTGAGCCATTTGCCAAAAAGTCTCAAAAATCCCGTCCACTTTTATAGAAGTTATTACTTTAATATCCATTTATTTCGTAGTGTTTCTAAAAAGATAATCTCCTCCGTGATGGAGTAGGATACACTTATTTTAATGGCCCATTTTGACAACACATGAATCTTGAGGCTTTCTTCTAAGCTCAATGAAACCAGTTAAGTCCCTTACGAGGTGAAGGACTGTTTCCTCCTCTTCCTCATCCATACAGCTTCTGCAAAAAAAGTAATTTGAGAGTAAGGTAAGAAAGTCATGTTTAGAGTAAGGTACGATCAAGAATACTTGGAATTGAAGAAAATAGAAGCCGGTGTACCACAAGGAAGTGTCCTAGGTCCTACCCTGTATTTACTATACACAAGGGATATTCCAGTTGGTAATCACACCATAATGGCTACTTTTGCAGATGATACCGCAATTCTGGTACCCGACAAATGTGTCTCTAAGGCAGCAGTAAAACTGCAAAATGCCGTCGACACAGTGAGAGATTGGACCGAAAAATGGCGTATTAAACTCAATGAAGCAAAATCTTCACATATAAACTTTACTAATAAAAAGATAAACAATATTCCAATATTCATTAATAATCAAGCTGTACCTTACGCCAATACAGCCAAATACCTTGGAATGACTTTGGATGCAAGGCTAAAGTGGAAAGAGCACATCAAAAAGAAAAGAGAAGAACTAAACTTGAAATATAGAAAAATGTACTGGTTACTTGGTAACAACTCTGACTTATCAATCCAAAACAAAATAATGCTGTATAATCAAGTACTAAAGCCTGTTTGGACCTATGGAATCCAATTATATGGATGTACAATGAAAACAAATACCGAAATCATCCAAAAATTCCAAAACAAAGTCCTTCGTGGAATAGTTAATGCACCTTGGTACATAAGAAATACCGATCTACATCGTGACTTACAAATAGAAATGGTTACAGAAGTTGTTAAAAAATACGCTGTATCGCACAACCAGAGACTGCAAAGTCATACTAATTCTGAAATGGAGTCCGTCTTGAATATAAGAAACCATGTTCGGAGATTAAGAAGAACCAAGCCTCATGAGCTTATGGTCTAAAAAAACATGGGAAAGAATTAAAAGTTTAAACTTCCCCCAAAGTGATTGTACAAAGTTAAGAAAGAAAAATCTGTAGTCGATCCTTCAAGATTGGTCCTGATGAAGAGGTGGTTTTAGTGGTTAAGAGTCCCACACTACTTGGTGTCGAATACTGCCAAGTATCTTTTGAAGATTTCCTCCTGTCAAAAAAAAAAAAAATATGAGGATACGCCTAGCCACGCGGCATGCTTTTCTATTAGACAGTGACCGACCTGTTAAGAGAAAGCAAGCAGCTTGAGCGCCTTAAATCTAGTGTAGGCCAGATGATGTTCTTTGTGACCTGACACGTGGTGATGATATTTCACCTGCTGATGTTTATCTTCTACATAGCGTCTTGCATTAGCAATAGTTTACATGTAGCGATTGGTATGCCAGCATAAGACAAACATGGTAAATGGGTTGTACTGTTCCATTTCTGGTGAGTTCATCAGCCTTAAAATTTCCTGGAATATCTCTATGGCCCGGCACTCAAAAAAGGTGAATATTAAACCATTTTGCCATCTTCATTAGAGATGATGGACAGTTATGGACTGTTATAGAGTTTGTAGAGAAAGAGTCCAGAGATAGCGGTCTAACTATCTGAGGAAATACTTATATCAGATGTTGATATCACGTTTTCTTCAAGCCAGGACAAGATTTTTTTTTATCGTCAAAGCCCAAAACTACCGCTTGGAACACGGTGCAACGATTCATTTGTTTTTTATCCATCTTTGTAAAAGTTGACTGAATCGTCTTCCAGAAATGCTCTATCCTCCCAGAAAGATCTGGAAGGTATAGAAATCTGGAAGTTTCTGTCGAATTGCAGTTGGGGGATGGTGTAGTCTGTGTGCTTTGGAATTGATTCTAAGTACCCAGTGCAATGAAGCTTTGGGCGAATAACAGAACTTGCAGCTATTTGTATGCTAAGTATACCAAAAGGTGTAAGGTATAGTAGGGTATCCAGTGCCGCAAATGGGGTAGTGCGAAGCTATCCGCTTATACATAGGCAAGCTGAACGAGAAACTTTATTTAGTTTGTCGCGGTTTATAGATTTTTCTAAAGCAATCCACCATACTGTCACACCATACATTAAAATCGGTCTGATTACCGATGTGTATAACCAATGCGTAATTCGTGGTTGTAAGCCCCATTTACTACCAATAGTTTTTTTGCAATAAAAGAGAACTACAGTAGTTTCCAATTTAGTTTTTTGTCTAAAATAAGACCCAGGTACTTAGCCTCCTCTGAGAACTTTAATTGAATTCCTTTGATACAGGAAGAGTTCACAAATGGAATTCGGTATTTCCTCAAAAATAGGACTAATTTTGATCCAATTCGATGAAATCGTCAATAATAAGTTTCATTAAAAGTTTTTTTCTTTCTATTAGTAAAAACCACAAAAGATGACCAAAATTAAGTTACTTGTCTCTTTCACAAACCAAACAATACTTTATTAAAATACTTTTGGCATAACTTTTGAAATATACTCTTTAAAAATGTTTAAAAAATACAAGACAGAAACGTTGTCAAAAATCGAATTGAGGGTTGAAATAGAATTTTGACATGTAGCACTTCCAGAACGATTATCCGATTCCTTTCAAAAGGCAAAGACAGCACTAAAAATTTTGTCCACCATTTTTATGACAAAAACGAAATAAAGAGATCTCGATCGGTATCATTTTGGCCCATTTAATTACTTTAGTCAAAAACATACAGACACAGTTTTAATCATTACAGTTTCCTGAAATTATCATGATGAGTATTTTCGAATTTTAACTAACGCTATAGGAAGTTTTAAGAGTTTGGGGACAAATTTAAAAAGTAATCATTTTTAACTATAGTTTTAATATTTTTAATATATTTCAAAAACGTTTGCGTCATAAAACATGTTTTATTATACAACAGTTTTAACATAAATATTTCGACGGTGGTTTAAGGTTCATGTAGGACTAATAACGATTTTGTATTAAACCTTATAAAATAATGAAAATATTTAATCTAAATAAGTAACATATGGATTTAAATTTTCGAAAATATCGCCTTAAATTATATTAAAAAAAAATATTTCTTGAATTTACATAACGCCAAAGAGTCTAAGATTTAAGTTTTTTTTCGAATTTTAAAAGATGTTATCTCATGAACCTGTTTGATAAAATGGTTTTGAAACCTTCGAAAAGTATAAGTTGCTTGACAGTTGCAAAATCTCTTTACCAAGTCCTATTTAATAAATACCATCATTTTTGAAGCTTAAATATCTTATTTCCTTTTTAAAGAAATCATCTTAAATCCTTGATTCTACAGCTTAAAGAAAGACTCTTCACTCACTTTCCCT
Source organism: Eupeodes luniger (assembly GCA_951509635.1). Lineage (NCBI taxonomy): Eukaryota > Metazoa > Arthropoda > Insecta > Diptera > Syrphidae > Eupeodes > Eupeodes luniger. The sequence continues at coordinate 7,052,226 of OX608073.1, forward strand.
TTAGTATCTTCAACAAAAGTGAGACCTGTGGTGGTAAATGTTAAAGTTTCAATTTGTAAGAAGTAAATTTTCCACAGCAAACTTTATTCTGCTTAACTTCTCCTAAATTCACAAGTTTTGCTTCATTTATTTTTCTTCAATAATAAAAGTATATGATTCAAGTTATTTTAAAATGTATGCGTAGCGAAGCATTAGAGAACAAAAATCTAAATTACAGTAGAACATTTAAAACATCTAATTGCGTTGACAAACTTGTTAGCAACCAACGACATTAACGACTAGGCGAAGCAAGTCAAGGCAATTTAAAAGTTCCTGACAACCCCGCAGGAAACTGTCTTTTCAAAAGAGAGAAACTTTCTAAAAAGGAGTTCCGACAGTAGAATTATGTTATCAAATGCACCAATGCACACAAATTGCATAGTACGAGTAGTCTTCTGCAGATAAAGAGAAAACGCGACAATTGCAAGAAGTTATTAAAAAATTTTATGTTTTTCAATATAAATCTTTCATTGTAATAAAAGTTCCATGATTTTTGCCCATGAACGAACTCTAACAATAGCTTTATTATTACCTCGCAAAAACAGCCTTCTTTCATCATAGCAAAGGGAGAACAACAACAAAAATGTACTTCAGTGAAAAATGGCACTAAATCACTTGACGTATTTCCCATTACTCAGTTTTCCTTTTTAAAATGAAGAAAACAATTTAAAAATTCATCCAGCAAATTGCCACTCGTTGGGGATGCAATTGATTATGGCCCTCTTATACTTGACCTACCTATGCATACTATATTGCCTAGGTATAGTAAGCCTTTACTGTTATACCTTCCAATCATCTATGCCCCTACCTCAACCCCTACTCTAACAAGAGTCCATTCTGCAGCTGAAATCCCTGCACAAATATCCTTCAACAATGCAACTTCCTTTTATTTGCACCCAGTTTCCACATTTACATTGTTGCGAGAACGGAAAGGCTTCCTTCAGACTTCACTGCGGCGCGGCGCGGCGCGGCTTCTGGCAATGGCAAATGGGCTGACCCATTTTGAAATATTCAAATCGCTCTTCTCTTGTCTACCCTGACCGTACCGAGCCAAGCCAAGCCAACATGAGCCGAGTCGAATGTGCCCGGATGGACGGACTCATGCCCTCGGGGGAAATTTACTTCCTTCATAACACTGTGCTGGATGGACGCCATTGCCATAGCCATCATGGACATGCACATGGACTTCAGGTATTGGTTGCAAAACTTATCATAAATTCATACAAGTAGCATCAGTAACTGACTGGGATTGCGGCTATGGTTACGGCTACCGGAATCCACCTGCTAAAAGGGGATTTTCGAATCTCTCTCTCTAAACATCATTGCAATCGAAAAAGGATGTAGCGGTGGAAAATAATAGAATGGAAAATTCAGTATCCTTTTTTCTCTGCTGAATTTTGATTTTTCTCTTATTCATTTTCTTCTACCTCATGACGTTATTGAACTGTGAAATGAATGTTGTTCCAAAAATAGGAGACGTAAAATTCAACAAATTAAAAATAAAAAGAAGAATAAATTACTACCGATATTTTTCTTTCTACTTTTAGTGATTTAAATTTTTACAGTGCAAACATTTTTTTCTTTCAGTGTAAAATATTTTTCTGCTTGAAGAATTATTAAAACAACAACAAAAAGAAAAGATTGAAAATTAAGTGCGATAACAATTAACAACAAAATAATGAGAAAAGTTTGTTTTATTTTTAATATTTAAGTTTTTTAGGTTTTATTTTGTAACGAACCGCGATGGTGTGGTCTCATCGTAGACTGATTTTTCGCATTTTCCGGCGATGACAACCCACAGCAGAAGTCTTCATCTGGAAAAATGGTTGCATGATATTAAAAAGGGGGACGATAGCAAAAATATTAAAAAGAAATTCTCGTTGTTTCCAAAAATGTATATAAAATTCAATGCACATGAATTTAGAACATAAATATTATCATCAAGTCAATAATCATAATCATTTATCTATTTATCAGAAACGAACATAAAACTGAAGAATATTACATTTTGCAGGATTTATTTTTAGTGATGATATAACTTGATTTCTACGTAAGTTTACGAAAAGAGGCAATTAACAATAATTCAATATTATAATATCAATAAAAGTACGGAGTATTTATGTAAAAATGACGGAAAAGAACAAATTCAGGAAAGACAATACTACATCTACAGTGGGGCAGGACTTATTCTAAATAAAAGCAATTAAGAAAATCTAATTTTGTATTAAAAATAATTTTAAGCTTCTACTTCAATTACTTCAAGAACTGTTATACAAACAAAATTATAATATACAAAATAAAAAGAATCAAAAAATATTTTGAAAACTGAACAAAAAAAGAAAGAACATAATGTTTAATTACGAGCATCAGAAGTGGGCTTACAGACATTAATTTTGTACGCTCTTTGTTGCACTGGTTAAAGTTTGCTTATTTAAAATAATGTTTCAGAAGTCATTTCAGTTAAAAGAAGTTCTGGAAAATTTCCACTTTCAAATGATGTTTTTGTATTAAGCCAAATTTTCATTAAAAGATTGGTGGGTAATTTCTGGAGCTATTCGAGACATTGAACCAATTTTTTAGTATTTTTGGCAGGTTTTTATTTTTTTTACAAAAACTGTTGATTAGATTTATCATTTTCCGTCGTTTAGTTATAAATATAATTATTATGAATTAATTATTACTTTTTCGGCATCCCAAATAAAGTGAGAAGACCATGACCAATATTCAGACTCGTTAACATATTCAACGTACTTTGACAATGGGCTGCTTTTAAGGGCTGTTCTAATGCCTCCTCTCTAACTTGGTGTTGAAGAAAGCAATCCGAGAATCAACCTGGCTATGAAGAAACACCCAGAGAATAGCATGTAAAAGTACTACTAGTGTCATGAAGGCTCTAGAAACATGACTTTCTTGATATACTCGTGAAAAAAACTGTCGGCAATAGAAACATAAAGGTCACTATTGACATAGACATAGTTACTTAAACAGGCTATGTAAAGCCTTACATAGAATTGAACGCATTAGCCCTAGCAGACATACCTTTTAAGGATGATTGGATGAAAACCAGGGTCGACCTTTAAGCATGGTTCCATGGTTTATTGAAATGGCAACCAACAGGTGTAAGGCTCTTAACGAAACCTTTCGATGTCAAAAAAGGCTTTAGACAAGCTGATGTGCTGTCATGGAATTTATTTAACATCATCCTTGAAAGAATAGTACAGATCTCCTACGTCAGCACCAGAGGCACTATCTTTCAAAAGTTTTTCTAATTACTAGCTTATGCTGATGACATTGACATAATCGGAAGAACTCAGCTTGATGTCAAAGGGGCTTTTGTGAGTATTGAGGCAGAGGCGGTTTAACGGTTAATGATGACAAAACAAAGTACATGCTGTCATGAAGAAAGGACCTACAACACCGACGGACGTCTTGATCAAAACGTGACCATCGACAGACCTAACTTTGAGGTAATTAAAGAATTCGTCTACCTAGGCTCCCCTATGGACGCAGAAAATAACACCAGCGCTGAGATCAAACAAAAAATAACTCTTGCTGCTGTTTCTTTGGGCTAAGAAAGCAATTGAGTAGCAAAGTCCTCTATGGATCGACCAAAGTGTTGCTATATAAGACCCTCATTATCCCTGGCCTTCTTTACGGAGCAGAAGCATTGACTATGACAAAAGGAGATGAAGAAAAGTTCCTCACGTGATCTACGGTCCGGTATGCATAGAAAGTGAATAGAAGAGAAGATGGAACGACGAGCTATACGGGCTGTACAGCGACGTAGACTTTAACCAAAAGGGTAAAAGTCCAACGAGTGAGATAGTTGGATTACGTAGAGCGCATGGAAACCAATGCTCCGCCCCGGAAAGTCTTCGAATTGACCCTCACAGGACAGCGCATTAGAGGAAAACCGCGGATCAGGTGGCGCGAAGTGACCTCACCCAACATCTAGGGGCCGAGCTAGATGGAGAAGTTTGTTGGGTGAGGCCCTAGTTCACACAGGACTGTATCACTTTCTTAAGTAAGTGAGTAAGTAGTGGTATGGCTCTTAAAACTTGCAGGGTTTTTTATGTGTCTATGGCCGAATATTTCCAAAAGAAAAACATAATATCTTTTATAATCAAGCAAACCTTTTTTATCCTAATTGATTGGTATCCTACCGGTTCAAGATCATCTGAACTTTGTAGAAGATGTGAAGACGCAGATAATTCTTAAGCCTATAGCTCTTCACCTTCCTTAACATTACCCAATCATTTCCTGCGGACAACAATTGATCAACAGAAATCCGAGTGAATTATTTTTCTGCCATCACCGATGCATCAGCCCGTAAAACCAAACCTAACCAAAGGTAAATGAACACGAATTAAAAGTGGTCCATTGTTTCATCTACCTTGGATCAATAGATGAAACAATTGTGGCCGAGAAAAAGAAATACGGGAGCGTCTGCTTATAGCCAACGGAACCTTCTATAGCTTATCAAGACTGTATAAATCCAAAAATCTGTCACTTATGGATACGGGAAATAAGCGCTTAGTCAAATACCGATCGAACTTTTATTCTTTTTTTTTCTTACGGAAAGTGGGAAGGGCAATTCTGGAGGAGCTATAACAATGAAAATGATAAAGCCACAAAGATAAAGCTTGGTACACTTAAATAGGCTGTGCACTTAGCACACATGCGAGTAAATTGTATGGGAGACTACAACGGAAAGGACAACGTAGAACAGGACACCAAAATATTTGAGGAGCGAAACTGAATGGAGTCGGCCAGCAATGTGAGAAGTTGGGGAGTTATATTTAACGAGACTTAGGCTGGATGTCGGTTATAGCAGCAATGATAGAGTCTTCGGCCAGGCTAATAAAGTAAGTCGTTCGTAAAATACTACAGCTGATAATTTTGTTTCTAGTTTTTTAGGATAAAATGTTACACTTTTTAATAAGATTTTTGATAATGCTGATGAGCCGTCCCCTTTTTTTTCTAATCCGTAAGAAAGGTGATCTAAATGCAGTTGAAAACTACCGAGGCATACCCTTTATGAATGTCATTGCAAAGATATTTCGTGTTGTTTTCATTAACATTCTTGAAAATTAGGAGGATGTAAACGACATTCTTACAGAGGTTCAAGTAGGCTTTAGAAATAACTATTCGACGGTTGACCACATATTTACTTTAACATCAATAGCAAAAGTATTTCAAGCCAGAAACAAAAAAGTATACACATTGTTTGTCGATTTTAAAGCTGTATTTGATTTGTTGAATCGAAATGCTTTATTTTTTAAACTTTCCCAACTTGGAGTGTTAACAAAATTCATCCAAATAATCCGTTGTTTGTACACAGATACTGAAATTGCAGTCTGGGATGGCAAAACATATTCAAAACCATTTAAATCACTTACTGGAGTAAAGCAGGGGTGTCTACTCAGAGCTCTTCTATTTGTTCTTTTCATTAATAATTTAGCTACGCACATTCCAGGAGGTGTCCGAATTGCGGGTATTATAATAAATGTATTACTCTACTCTAAAGTGGGGTCTAGTCATCAACACAGCGGCACACAAGTTTCAAAGAAATTTCTTAAAGAAAATATTCAATATTCCCTTAACCGCCACAAACTATTCAAATTATTTGGAAACAGGCCTGCCAAAACTTTTTACTTTAAGTCTAAAGTTACAGACTGATAATTTAATTAAAGTGTTTGGTCTACGAGAAACTCGGGTATGTAAGATAATGATGCTCTAAGAAATTCGGAAGGACTGTTGGATGAGGACATGGGAAAACATTGCTGTTTCCTGTGGAGAAGTTGTGCAGATCAATCTCAACAATATTGTTCAGATGAAAACGAAGTTCTACGAAATCATCAAAAAACTTTAAGAATCTAACCGAAATCATATGATTGAAAATGCCCGTCAATCGGAGAGCAGATTACTCTATAGCCAGCTTAATTATAACTTGTGCGACAAGAACTACTTCCAAGATTCTTTCTCCTATAAAGATATTTCCCTAATTTTTAATTAAAGATGCGAACTTCTACATTTAAATGGAAAACCATACAACGAAAGCTTTGACCAATTTTGCAATTTATGTAACTAAAGAGCTAAAGAAGATTGCTTTCATTTCATCAGTGTGTGTCCAATTTTTAACCATTAGCAAACAAGAGTATGCTATCAGTACATGAAACGATTGAAATTTTAAATGGATCAGATTGGACAAACCTTGTCAAATTTTTTACAGCTAGCTACTACTACAGAATGCTTATAATAACGGAATATACATAAATCATATTATGCAAATATTTATACAATCAAATCATACCTTTTTTCCTTTTTTATAATTTTATACCATTATACATAATTACTTGTTCAATTGTATACTTGAATATTTTAAAATTACCAGTCGAGCTGACGGCTAAGTAAACGCTTAAAAATTCATAAAAGCCTTTGTAAAATTTATAATGACTACTTACAATAGATAAATATTTGAATTGAATTGAAAAATTTAATTGAATATTTTGGAAAAAAGGAAAGACATTGACTTCAAATTATTTAATCTTGTACAAAATATTCTTGTTAACATTTGATAATTTTACAAACATACAACTAACACTTTTTTTTATAAAACCTAAAACAATTACTATTAAAATTAGTCTAACGTCTTGAATATTTCGACAAAAAATAATTTAAAATTAAAATTTTTTATTGAATTCTTTTCGATGTTCCTTAAATGACAGTGGGGCTTATTGCAAAAAGAAATAATCATTTTAAAGTCCACCAATAGCAAGATATTAGTGTGTGTCGTATCCGATCTTTTATTTTATATTATTTTTGTCTCATAACAGCTAACGCTCTGTAGCTATTGATGGAAATAACATATATATACAAGTTTTGTTATGTTTTAGAAGAGAAGCTTAACAAAGAACGTACAAAAGTTTCTATAAAAAAAACAACAATACTTTTCTTGCATTGAAACGTGTTAAAAATTACAAAACGAAAATATTTTACAAAAACTTTAAATAAAATGCAATATTTTTAATTTAACACAAACAATGTTTCAAAAGAAAGATATTTTAATATCTTAAATTCATATATGTATTTTGTATTTTAATTCTAACACAAACAAACATTTTGTTTAAAAAAATATTATTTAAATTTAACAGAACAAACATATTTTTTATTTTGTTTTTGTTTTCAATATAAAAAAGTATGAATGTGTTTTGTATACCAATTTTCTCACCATTTACTGGTGGTAGGAGTCTTTTGTCATAACGAGATTTCTGCAATAAATGATCTAGAATTTCCTTATCCGAACTTGATTCGTCAAATCTATAAAAAGAGATAAAAAAAAGTAAAATCTTTTTTAAAAAAAAAAGTCAAACAGAAAAGGATAACATTTATCATTGATGTTCACTTAAGTCCCTGAAAATTATATTGTTTTTATATTAAATTTTTAAATTTAAAAAATTTTATAGAACTCTTCTTAAAAATATATTCAAAATGTCCCGCTGTAAACAAAGAATTCTTAAAAATAAAATAAAATAAAATAGAATACGTATACGCCCTGGTGTACCATTTTAGATACACATTTTCTTTGTTATCTTTTGAAGTTGAAGTTATTTCTTTGAGCTTTTTGTCCTTAGAGTATTAACTTATGACATAATTGCTTTTGATATACTCACATCGGATGATCCATAACGGTAGCCGATGTAGACGATGTTAAATAGCATAAAACTAATATTACACTAGATGCAGCATAAAGGCTAATTGAGTTTCGGATTGATGAAGTTTTAGCTGAAATTGTTGATGTGGTTGTTGCTGATGCTGATGCTGAGACTGAGGCTGGCGCCAATTCCGTTGCAGATTGCGATACCAATCCCGATACCGATGCTGAGCATTCACTTTGACTATTATGATTTTTATTATTTAAATAACATTTATTCCTAGAATTTAATAAACTATTGCTTCTTCTACTCGTGATACTGCTACTGATGCTACTGATGCTATTATTATTGAATAGTCGTGACGTTATGTAATATCCGGCGCGTATATATTCTTCCATATTGCATTTGGTCCATGCCGCCGTTGTTGTAGTCTCTGGCATCGCTGCTGGAGACACTTTGCCTGACCCAACATCATATTGCTGATGCAGATGGTGCTGCTGATGCTTTTGCTGTTGGTTCTGCTGATGGCGATTATGTTTTTTATTACTTTCCGATATTACAACAGTGTTGTAGAATTGTTCACTGCTCCTGCTGCAGTTACATGCAACGACAGTGGTGGCAGCAGCAGCGTCGGCGGCGGGGGAGGACGAAACTAACGATGATGTCGATTGCGATGACGATGACAACACTAACGACGACGAAGGCGACGTTGCCGACGACAACGACGACGATGGAAAATATTTGGAAAAGGATTCGATTTGTAGTTCAAAAGGATCAACTATTTTAAATTCTTTTGCTAAACAATTCGCATCAGCTGCTGATGGGGGGGCTTCTGGTATGTGTGCTCTGGATTTAGTTGTAATAGTTGTTGTTGCTGTTGTTTTAGGACGTTTATCCTTGGATGTAATCTCATTGCATTGATTCCTCTTGGCTGTTTCAAACATACATCCCATGTTATGACATCTGCAAGGACAAAAGGATATAAAATAAATAAAATAAATGACTTCGTTTCTTTTGTCATACACACAAATATAAAAAGAAAAACAGAAATCATCATCAATTCAAAAAAACCACCACGCACCGCCAACCTCTTACCCTCCTTCTGATGCATATATCATCCTCTTTTTATCTTTTTATATACAGGGTGTCATTATTCTTGTGTTGTTTCTTCCTTTTTTTCTTTTACATACAAAAACTTGAAGTAAAACATAAAAACCATGTCAAAGGAGTAAATTTTATCAGACAAATACTATCTGAAATATAATTTAGCATTCAGTTTGAAGACGAAAGGGTTTTAATGTATTTAAATTAGCTCCAAGGATTAAGCTCATGATTATTTGTATAAATGTCTGTGTCTACATATTTCCAGGACATTTGTTTTTTGTGCTTTATTTATCATCCTCTCCCTCTTCCCTCTAAATAAAAGAACTTGTTGAAACACATTCCACATCATCAGGATAAATAAAAGCTCTTGTCGCTCTTAGCTAATGATCATCACTTAATTCAGAATATTTTTGTATTTTTGTTTGTTTTAACTGTATCCTGTATCCTGTATCCTTTGTGTGAATTTATGTAGAATTTTGTTTTTTTAAAGTGCTCTGTTTGGTTGTAGTAAGTTGTTTCTAATCCTTAATATGAACACTTTTTATTTAAGGGGAGTGAAAAATGATTGAGAAATAAAGGACGAAATTATTATTTCTAACGTTGTAAATGCTGTTACTTCATACATAATTTTAGGATCTGACTAGGTAGCATGCACTTAAATGCACAATATGGATGATATAGGTATTAGCTGAACAGTCTGTAATTACGTTCTACTTGAACAATCAAATTATACGTTCCAATTTAACAATGAAAACAAATATTTAATCCTTCTAAGAATGTTCAATTTTTGACAACCTTAAATTGTCATCTGTCAAATTGTTTCTAAGAATTGCTATCAGCAGTTTATTTTAACAAGTAATTAAGTAAGTTATTCATTTATTTACATTAATTTACAAAATTTTATACAATTTTTGAATTTAGATGCTATGGCTTGCCGTCAGCCAAGTTGACAAATAAAACTAAGAATAGAATGTTTTTGAACAACAACAACAACTTAAAGGTGCTACCATTCATTAGCACATCTCGACCTGTGCCTGTGACGTCAGTGGTCTAAAGTAGTGGAGTGCGTAGTGCACACGACTTCTAAGACTGAGCAAATCTGATATGCGTGGGTTCGAATCCTATGTTGTGTATAAAAAGTTTTTCAAATAAAATTGGATTAAAGCTCAGCACCACAAAAAAGGAGACTGATGAGTGCAAAAGTGGCAAAGCACGAAATAGCTATATCTCCAGCCAAAAACAATGAGTGGTAGCACCTTTAAGTTGTTGTTGTTGTTCAAAAACATTCAATGAAATTAAAAGGAATGGTCAAGTCTAACAAGCTGACATTCTAGTACGAATAGTACAATAAAAATAATAACAATAAAAACTAAGAATATTTAAATTTATGTTTTGAATTTAATAGAATTCTGTTATTAATAACAATCTATACTTGTAAATATCTTTCAAAAATGTACTTAATTTTTTGCAATCATTCTCGTTAAGGATGTTTATAGTCTCTTGTAGGGTAAGAGTATTTTTCCCAAAAAAGTAGTGTCTTTGAGTTTTGAATATTGGACAGATACCAATGAAATGTAGACAATCTCCTTTTGATTTTAAGTTGCACAGCGTACAGAATTGGTTAAAACTACCATTAAAGGACTTCAATTTGAGTTGAGAACTTCACATCTTGCTTTAAAGTTTAGGGATAAGAATATTGATGACGGGCTTTAGGTCAATGAAAAAAACAATTATTTATATTGTCACGACGCGGACGTTTCGTTCATGTCTATGAACATCATCAGGTGTGGCAATTAATCTATATTTGCATTAATAAATTGGTTAAAATTTGATAACACTGAAAAACTATGAAAACTTACACTTGTTACATGAATATTGCACTTAAGAAAAAATCATTTGATTCACAACAATTTTTACAAAAGTTAAAAAATTAGACCTAACTACACAAAGTTCCACTGGCAAATAACAGGCATAGGAAAAATAGTGTCAAAAGATCATATATAGAAGTTTTTATTCTCGTACTCTCTAACAAGTGTTTGTACTGAGGGCTTATCTCTTCCATGTCAGTTTTTTGGTTCATGGTGTTGTTGGCGTTGATGATATGCAGCGTTTCGATTATCATTCTATTAATATAGTTGTGTTCTCTTTGCAGTACTTTTACACCTTCAAAGACAGGAGAGTGGTTAAGATTAATACAGTGCGATGCCAGTGCTGTCTTCTGTGAGTCATTACTTCTTAAGTCTGATTTATGTCTTGAAAGTCTATTTTTTTATTTTTTGTTTGGTGGATTAGGGATATCTCTTCATAACTCATTGAATACTTGAAATAATTTCTGGAACCAAGATTATAGCTGAACTGACTGTAGATTAATCTACTGAATGAGTCTTGAGCTTCTTCTATCACTGAACGCCTCATCATGTCCTCATTTTTCTCTATGATGCTGTACATTTGTTCTTTCACATGGTTTACATTGCTGAAATCATCATCCAGTATCACTCCACACTCATTGCTAACAGATTGCCATCTTGCAAACCACCAATCCTTGTTTCTCAGCTCATATAAAAGCAGTTTTTTCGAAAGTCTTGTGCTCTGATGGTTGCTTTTTCCTTCATAATTAGCAGGTCGAAAACAGTCGGTTCAACTGAACAACGTTCTCGCTGTTCTTCTTTCTACTTTACTTCACTTTACTTGGTCCGCTTTTATTTTGTCTATAAGTTAATGACTTGCCGTCCCTTGTTAAATATCGTTCTATACAAATGTATGCCGACGACGTTCAGTTATATCCTTGGGCTGATATATCACGCTGTGTCTTGTATTAATGAAGATCTACGCACCTTATGGGCGACTCAGTTCTGCACTCCATTCGAAGTACGCATACTTCTAGCAAAAACTCTAGCAACCCTCATTTATGGTTGAGAAATATTTTCGCGCTGTGATTCCATAAGCAAAAGAAAACTTAATGTCGTATTCAATAATCTTATCCGCTGTTACATTTTTGGCTTACGCAGATATGGTAGAATTTATAATTTCAGAAAGTGTGTTCTTAATATGAGCCTTAAAAACTATTTTAAGTTTCATACCCTTTCTATGCTCACAAACATTCTCTTGACTAAATCAACCCCATTACCTCAGAGATGTAATAAGTAGGTCCTCATCCCTTAGGACTCGAATTCTGATACAACCACGCTATGCATCACTTACATGTTACATCAGAGCGTCAGTTTTTTGTATATTCTACACGTCTATGAAACTCCTTACCTCGTTACTTGAGAGAAATAAATTATGCTACAAGACTAAAGAAAAACATTAAAAATCATTACTTCCTGCTTTGAAAGTATATTTCTTTCAAATACTGTTGGACTTGCTAAGTTTAATTTGTCTTTCTCTCTTCTTTATTTCTAAATTGTGTTTTGATAATATTCTTTTCTTCTTATAAAGGTATTTTCTAATTTCTAAATTCTACAATTATTTAAGTTTGTATTTTTGTTAACTGGTTCTACAAAACTTTTGAAATTTGTATTCTTATTAAACCTTTGAATATCATCATAAAAATCTTAAAAATGTTAGCTTTCAAACCTTGTAAATTTTAAAATGTTTAAGCTAGTATCTTTATTATAAGACAATATGTCTTAATGTATGTACATATACATATAAGCACTTAGTGAATAAAAAAAAAATATTATGAGTTGCTTCACATTGCTAAAAATAGACAACCTTAGTAAGTTTATAAATTAGCATGTTTGTAGACTTCATTACTTTACACGGCGCAGATTTTTATAAATCAGTAGAAATTGATAAATTTCATAATTGAACAAGAATCAATACAATACTAAATTCATGAAAAACGGGCGGATGCCACACCCCTTTAATGTTCATTCTGAGATTTTTGCCTTTATGTACATTCTGCCAAATGTCATCATTATACAAGAATTTAGAAGTAATTGGAACCACGCCCTTTATTTTTTTTTCAAGCTTAAGTTACATAACCAATTCAAAGCATGAGTTAGGGAAGTTTTGGCTTTTTGACGCTTTCTTATTTCATAAGAAAGTTTTTTTTTTAATAAAATTTGTGCTGGTTTTCCAAATCTATAATCTTTATCTGAAATATTCAGTTTAAAAGTTTGAAGCATTTAATAAAATGTTCAAATAATCATCATAAGTTGTTAGATTCCACCTGTCATTTATGCTAAAACAGTTTTTAACAGAAAACACATTTTCAAAATTTGGATAGATATTTGAAATTGAAATTCGGATTCGAAATCAATACTTTTCAAAACGATGAAAGCACTGGTTGCTCAAAACATCATATCATTCAAATGAAGACTTCTAAATTTTATATGCTTTAAGACATGCTTAATGATAGACGATTTATTGTCAAAGTTGGCAATGTAACATCTACCAAAATCTTTGATATTAAAAATGGTCTTCAAATAGGAGCGGTAAACTCGCCGATCTTGTTCAGCATTTACACCAGTGATCTGATAGCAAGTCTGACTCAGGCAATAGCGTACGCCGACGACCTAATTGCGTACAGAACGGCCCCAAAATTGTGGTTATCAAGACACTTTTGCAGGGTGACTTCGACAAGATTCAGCAATATTGCGATGACTGGAAGTTGAGAATCAACTTTCAAAAATGCGAAACTATTCTGTTCTGGACTCCGCCCTATGGAGCCTGAACGGATACGAGAAAGAACTGGAAAAATCTAGTGATCGTTGGACCAAATCGAGAGCCACTGGCGAATAAAAATGTAGCAAAGTACCTTGGCATCTGGTTGGATCAGTACTTGTATTTCGACAGACATATGAGTGCTGCTCTGGCCAGAGCTAAGGGAGCATTTTCCCTGACAAAACGGTTGTTTTTTAGCAGCCGCCTTGACAGCAGGGTGAAGGTGATTTGCTACATGGCCCTTATGCGGCCGATGATTGCCTATGGGTGCCCGGTATGGTTCAACGTTGCCCCATCTCAAATGGAAAATATTCGGGTGTATGAGAGACAATGTCTGCGACGTTGTCTTGGACTACACAGAACACCAGAGTCGGAGTACAAACATTACTATTCTTACCAGGTTATTTACAACAGAGCCAACATACACAGAATAGATATTTTCTTGCTGAAGCTTGGTAGGGGTCACATTGCGAGAGCGATGTCGTCGACTAACAGCTTAATTTTTGGGGCTTAATACCCCAACAATGAGTACTACAAAAGTGCACGTTTAAGTGGCAACAAGCTCTATTTAGACAATCGAGGGCTAATCTACCACGTCAGCCGTAAAACTGTAGATAGGCGACTTCTTTATAGTCGAGACGTCCTCGCACTGGATGGAGCCGAGTGTCTTTGCTTCTGTAGGACTGTTTCCAATAGAGACTGAAGAGATAGGGTGAGGCAGGAGAACCAGTTTTGGTGGCTTCAAATTGAGAATGTCATTTAAAGTTGTCTTGGGCGTTTGGTCTTGGCTGGCTTACATAGGTTTAAGGGTTAGGTTAGGGACAGTCAGGGTGTCACCAAAAAGAAAAAAAAAAAGAAAAAAAAAGAAAAAATAAAAAAGAACACAGAAAAAAAATTAAAAAAAATCTTACTGTGGGTGTTCTAGTTTTAAAGTAGTTTTAAGTATAGTATTATTGGTTTTGTTTAGTTTTAAGTAGCTTAAGTATTATAATGCGTTTCGGTTTTTTATTTCGTTTTAAGTTTTATATAAAATAAAAAATAATGATAAAGATACCAAGTTTTTTTTTCTAATTTTCTTGGTTTTAGATTAAGTTATTGTTATTTAGTATTAAAATTGTTGTCAGGCCGAAAGGCAGTAGTTATAAGATAATGGATTAACTTAGAGCGCAACTAAGATATTTGTTTAAGTTTTTGAAATTTACGCTAGTTTTTTAAGAATTTTTCTGTAGCCTTAAGATAGTCTTAAGATTTTGATAAAATAAAATTAACAAAAAAAAAGACTTCTAACTAACAAAAATTCTCAGAAACTAAGTTCGATACTCAAATGTTTTAAAATGCATTTAGAATACAAAGATATGTACTTTGAAAAATCATCTTACAATTAATTGTTTAGAATTAAAAAAAGCCTTAAAAGTTTTAAACATTTTTCAAGTGTGTATTTTTCATTTGTGGAATAAAAATAAAATGTATTTCACTGATCAGTGTAACTTAAATTTCTCGAACAAAAACCAGAACAGATATAAATGGTTCTAGAGACTATTCTCAGCAATATTAAAGACACAATCTTTTAACTTAACCTTATCTCAAATATGGACTTGTATATTTTTTTCATTTTAATCTCAAGTGCATAACTTTGTCCTAATTGTACCCCAGCCTATACAAGGAGATACATCTCCTGAAAGGATACAACAACAAGTTTGTATGTAAATCTTTCTAGACACTTTAAATTGTCGACCTAGTTTTAATGAGCGATATAAATACACTTTTGTGTCTTCTTGCGCCGAGGGTTTAGGTTGATTTACAGAGAAAAATCCTTAAGATGTCATTATTATTTGCTCAGATAAACCCCGTTATATAAACTTCCTACGTATGTATACATTTTGAAAAGGAATTTTGTAGATATAAAAACATAGCAAAAGGTGAATCAACAGAAATGAATACTAGAATAAAAACAAAAACCATCTTCATCGTAGAATATTATTTATGTTAGATTATTCTTCTGACATTAATCCACAAATTATATAATAAGAAATATTAAAGAAATAAGAAGAAATCCTTATTATTGTCTGTACATTGACATTTGATTTAATTAAGAGATCAAGATGATGGGAAATATTTTTTTGCTAATTAGTCATGTTTTCCTGTTTTATTCGTATAAAATCATACAGCTAAATATATTTCTTTTTCTTCAATTCAACACCTTCGTACCTTCATACTTATGTATAAAAACTTTCAGCAATTAATTTTTCCACAGTGAAGGCGGTAAAAACTTGATTAGAAATGAAGAAAGAAGAATATTGTGAGAAATAAGTCTGCATCCTTCGAGGAACACACCCAGGGAATACCTCTCAGCTAAGCAGCACAGAAAATAATAATGGCTTCGTGCAGGCATTCCAAAGTAGGCATAGTGATGGGTTACACATAGCTTGCTGATGGGAAACGTTATAGAAATTAATTTGCATTGCTTAGCAGCTTTCGGTTTTGTGTAGGCTGTTGGCAGCACAGCAGGCATAAGAACTCGTAAATGGGTATAGTTTGTTATATGGTATGGAGGTAACCCTGTTAAATTATTCATTTTACTGTCGAAATGAAATCACCTCTCCCATCACTATGCCCATACACGGTATACACTTATATCCCGCTCTCACTCTGTTTACCTCTCCCTTCCTCTGCCAGTCACCCTGGGGGACAGTGATTTTATAGTTTTTGAACTTACGACTTGTGTTTTGTATGATGATGTCACTGAATACATAAACATAATATTAATGTGGAAGTATAGTGCGGGGCGGTATTGCCTAAGTATATACAAGCGGAGGTTTTTTGTTGGTTAGGTGACCTTTGACACGCATGTAATAAATCAGGCGAGATATGAAATTTTACACATTCGAGTGATTAAGTGTGTCACTCTATGGTGCAGACGTTAAAAGAATTATATATAAGGCAGTGTTTTGACGAGGCTAAAGTTAAATCTCCTCGACTTAGTTCTGGTTAAAGTCATATATTGTGGCATATCGCAGTACAGGATTACGGATTACTATAGAAATGTGGGAGAAAGTTAAACAGCCTTAATTTACATTAAGCTGAAATTTATTTGACTTCTTATCAGTTGTTTGTATTTTTCCCTGAACTGAAATATAAATGAATCTGTTAAGCCTTTTAATGTGCCTACAAAATACTGTAATCAGACTCGGTACTATTAATCCGTTCTTATAATTTTTTCAAAGTTCTCTAGTAGGATTTTAATCAGCATCGAGTCAAAATACTGTCTAGTAAAATTCTGTTTGGTAAAATTTTATCCTGTGTGACTTAAATTGCGTTTTTCAAAATACTGTGTATTTAAGCTTTTCTTAATATGATATATCTTTAAAAATGTTTGTTTTTGCGTAACTGTTTTCATAATTTTCTTTTAAATTTTGGTTATTACAAATATTTTTAGAAAATTGGAATAATCATAAATCAGAATACACGTGAAACTACCTTGCAAGCTTCTGTATTTTCAGAAGAATCCGTTAAACAATATAATAATAAAATAAACTAATTTTGACAAATCGGAGTTTTAAAATACAATGTTTTGACAATCCAATATTTTGTATATACAGTTTTTTAGCTCTACTACAAACTGAATTTTGAGCAAGCTGGGGCTATTGATTCAAAACTAATGAACCAAAGGGTGTACAATTTTCTATTAAATCTGAAGCATTTTTTTGAAGACAACAATACAAAAGAAAAGAAGAACAATAGTGGAAATTCCAGGGTTACGGTTAGCAAGCTTAGTCAAATCTGATAGCACAAGGTTTCGTGCTCTCTTTATGGAAGACTTAGTCGATTTCTTAACTGCTGGTATCGAACACGCTGGAGTATTAATTAAAGCACTGTTGTTTGCGGATGAAATTGTGGTTCTCGCGTCATCTCCAGAATCACTATAACTTATGATAAACCGAATTGTTGAGTACTGTACAATATGGAACCTAATAGTTAACATGGAAAAGTCAAAGATCATTATTTTCAAGAACGGAGGAGGAAGAAACTGCCCTAATGATTACCGGTTACCGAAAATAGTGGCACTTCAAACTATTAGAGAGAGGTCAGGATGGTATGCCGAATGGATGAAACTTGCTAGGGAGTGTGACATTGACCTTAACAAAGATACCTTTGATTTTAATTACTGGAAAGAGTCACTGTACCACCTTATTGCAAAAGTGGATGATATATTATGGAGAAAATGCTTTAATGAAGCAACTCGGTCTCTGCACAGAGCAATTTACAGTCAACTCAATCACAATTTGGAGGCGAAGAATGAAAATGAAATTGTATCATTGTTGAACGAAGTCGACGTTAAAAAACTTTATATGTACTGCAAAATGGCTCTTAATTATAGGGGAAGAATTGTTAATGAGAGTTTCTGAAGAAAATAATTAATCTTATTAGTAAACTATTCAAAAAAAAAAAAAAAACTTTTTATATCATGTACCTAATTTGTTTAATTATAAATTAAATTTCATAAAAAATAAGTATCTGATTTATGTTTTGTCAACTAGGAAGACGGCAGAATGCCATGCTTTTTTTTATTTTTGTAAACAATGTAAAATATTCAAGACGAGCAATAAAAATCTATCTATCTATCTCTATCACAAGGTTAAGTGCTGTTATAAAGTAACAATGAAGCTCCTTAAGATAAAGACTCAAAGATAGAAACAAAAGGTAATTTTTCATAGACCACTAAAAGTGGTAAGGAATCGCCAAGCAAATACCTAAGCGTGTGAAAACCGTGATAACCAATGAAAGTCTCCGATAATTAATGAAACCATCGAAGGTCCAGAGGAAATCAATCAAAACCTGAAAACATTTGTTTAACGAACCTCAACAAAAAAATAGGACTTACTTCCAACGAGGAGGCTTATGTAAAGGGTGATTTTTTAGCTATTATCTTTTTGGAAACACTGGTTTAAACAGCTGACGCACGTTATTGAATTTAATTATCAAAATGCGTGCTCTGTTAAGGAAGTTCATCGCGAGCTTCTTCCATTTTATGGTCAGTTACGTAAATATGGTCAGGGTACGTTAATAAGCAGAATTGTCAATTTTGGAGTGAATATCAGCCAGAAGCATTGCAAGAGCTACCAATGCATCCAGAAAAATTCACAGTTTGGTGCGGTTTATGGGCTGGTGGCATCATGGGACCGTACTTCTTCAAAGATGATGCGAATCATAACATAACTGTGAATGGTGAGCGCTACCGTGAGATGATATCCAACTTTTATTTGCCCAAAATGCAAGAGCTTGACTTGCATGACATGTGGTTTCAACAAGACGGTGCCACATGCCACACAGTACGCGCAACAATGGACTTATTCAAAGACAAGTTCAGTGAACATTTTATTTCACGTTCGGGACCGGTCAATTGGGCGCCTAGATCGTGCGATTTAACGCCTTTAGACTTTTTTTTTGGGGGCTATGTTAAAGCTCATGTCTATACAGACAAGCACGCTTCAATTGACGCATTGGAAGACAACATTGAAACATTTATTCGTTAGATACCAGCCGAAATATTAGAAAGAGTATTCCAAAATTGGACTAAGCGGATGGACCATTTGAGGTGCAGTCAAGGTCAACATTTGCATTAAATAATCTTCAAACATTAAATTATATGGATCGTACTATCGATTCAAATAAAGATTTCATGCATTTTTCTGAATTTTATGTGTTTTTTTTTTTAAACTTTCCTTTTTTTTCATAGTTTTCATCCGCCTATAAGTGGTCTAGTCAATCGTATAAATTAAATATTGTAACCTAAGATCTGCGAGTTGTAAGTAAAGACCATTAAACTAAAGCTTTTGCATTTACTTTAGTTAGTGTCCTAGAATCAGGCTTGCGAAATTTCGGGCTCAGGCAAGGGCAACAAAGTACACCACAATTCCTGTCTATAGGTCCGTTCACGTACTTTCTGCACTAAAATTCGTAAAAAGAAATATTTTAAAGAGTGGGGGTAAAATTTTCTCACCAAAAAAAAAAAAACCTACAAAAAAGTAAGCGAACGGGAAAACAACAAATTGTTCACGCAGTATTATTGTCTTGTTGCTGTTCTTTGAAAATTTGTTTTTAAATTTTTTAACTGACAGCAAAAGCGAGCAATTCATTTAATTTATTTGAATCTTTATCAAATTTGAAATTTTCACAAATCAGCCCAAAGAAATTTCTTGGGCTAAGATTCGTAGGTTGGGGAAATATTTTACTCTCTCAGGAGCGCTCTGTTTTACAAAAAACTACGAAATTTTTGAGTACGCTAACAGGATTTGGTTAAATTTTGAATTTTTTAGTAAAATTGAACTGTTTAAGGAGGATACGCGAACGAACCTTATATACATATTTCTGATGATGACGTTGCTACAGCGGTTTTAGGAAAACATCTTAACACCTTAAACGAATTCTTACAAAATAATTTAGACAAACTTTGGGTTGATCGGTCTGGACTTGTTGTAAGCCCACACAAACCCGAAATAATCCTATTTTCGAGGAATAAAATAAATCCAATTAAAGTTCTCAGACGAAGCCAAGTACCTGGGTCTTATTTTAGACAACAAACTAAATTGGAAACGCAATATACGTACAAGAAAGAGTCAAAAAAGCTACTATAGCTTTTTTTTCTTGCAATGAAACTAAATGGTGCTTACAACCCCGAGTTGAGCATTGGTTTACACATCGGTAATCAGACCGATTGTGATATAAGGTGTGGCCGTATGGTGGATTGCTTTAGAAAAAGCTATAAACCGCGACAAACTTAATAAAGTCCAACGTTCAGCTTGCCTTTGTATAAGCGGATCGCTAAGCATGACCCTATCTGCGGCACTGGATACCCTACTCTACCTAAAACCTCTTGATATATTTAGCAAGCAAATAAAGATGCAAGCTCTGCTATTCGCCTCAAATCTTCGTCGCAGTGGATTAACAACAACATTGGCCACTCCGTAATTCGTATTTAGAATCAATTCCAAAGCACACAGACTACACCATCCCCCACTGCAATTCGGCAGAAACTTCCAGATTTCCATACCATCCAGATCTTTTTAAGAAGATACGGCATTCCTGGAAGACAAATCAGTCCACTTTTACACAGATGGATCAAAAACAAATTAAGGGGTTGGTTGAGGCGTGTAACGACTAAAATTTAGTATCACATTCCGTCTTCCCAATAAGTGTATCGTGTTTCAGATGGAACTTTTGGTGATAAAAGAAGTCTTGCCCTGGCTTAAAGAAAACGTGATATTAACATCTGATATCCGTATTTTCTCAGATAGTCAGGCCGCTATCAAATCTCTGGCCTTTGTCTCTAAAAACTCTATAACAGTCCATAACTGTCGATCATCTCTAATGGAGATGGCACAACAGTTTAATATTCACCTTTGCTGGGTGCCGGGCCATAGAGACATTCCAGGTAACTGTAAGGCAGATGAACTCGCCAGAAACGATACTGTACAACCCATTCTACCACGTTTGGTTAATGCTGGCATACCAATCGCTGCCTGCAAACTATTGCTAATGCAAGACTCTATGAAAAAGGCAAACTTGAGGTGGAATAACATCACCACTTGTCAGGTCACAATAAAAACATCTGGCCTACACTACATAGATGAAATCGGCTCAAGGTGCTTGCTATCTCTAAGTAAATCGCTTACAAGCTCGATAATCGGTGTCATAAGCGGGAAATATCTAATAGGAAAGCACGTCGCACGGCTAGGCGTGTTCTCAAATGACTTAAGCAGAAGCTGTATTGATAAGGAAGAGGAGGAAACAGTTCTTCACCTTCCTTCCTTTGTACATGCCATGCTCTAGCTCAAAAACGAAAGAATTACCTAGGTGAAACTGGTTTCATTGAGCTAAGAAGAAAGCATCAAGATTAATATGGTATCACAATGGACCATTAAACTGGCCTTAGTGTGTTCTACTCCATTACGGACAGTCACTTTACCCTAACCCAGGGTAAGTGGGTCATGTTAAGACGAACCATGAAAGCATGAGATTCAAGGCTTTTCTATTTTTTATTAAGAGCCAAATGAAGACTAATCAGCTTTTCAAGCTATTTTTCTGCAGAACTGTTCTTCACTTCTAGCAAAACCACTGTATCAGCTTTTCCATCAGTCCGTAAAGGAGTGAATCCTCCTCAGCTTCTAGCTTAAGTCAAGTTTCACTTCTGTCGGTTCTTTCCAAGGTCATTAAAAGTTCGATCAATTTTCCGCTAAAGAAATATCTTGAACAACGAAAGCTTCCTTATGACCGGCTGTATGGCTTTCGTAGAAATAGATCCACATTTTAAAGAGTTTGGCTCGGGTTATGATTAATGCTACTTTTCATTGGAGGGTACTTGCATTAAATAGAATACAAAAACTTCAAAAAATGCAAAAACTTCAACAAGTCTCAACTAATTACAATCAACTGATTGCAGTTGAATGATTGAAGAAAAAGTTATTGAAAATATTTCATGGTCAATTGATTAGTGATTTCAAAATATGAAGTCACAATCTTTTTGTGAATTAAATGAATGCAATCTTTATGTGGAAGCCATTAATGATTGTATTCCCAAAAGATTGAATTGTTTTACGTCCACAATATAAAAAAGCTAAAATTGTCTATAAAATCTGAATTAAAAGAAAAGAGGACAAACAGTGAAACCTTGAGGGATACCAATACCGAATTTGGTAAAATATGACAATCTTTGCGTTAACTTCAGACCTAAAATTCAAGGCTCTAGAGAAATTTAATCTATAATTATTATTGTTTTCTACGAAAAATCAACAAACACAATTTCCGTGTAAATATAAAATTCTTTAAAATAAAATCTACAATATATCCTTGCAAACGCAACCCCATATAATTATGCAGTGAAAATTACGGTCAACCTTGTGTGTTAAAATACAAGAGTAAGAGTTAACTATGTTCTGCGCTATTTTTTTATTTTAATATTTCAAAACATGAAAACCAACAATTTTTTTGTTTTCTTAGCTTGTCAACTCTTCTCACGAAGTATTTGATACGAGTAGTACATACGACAACACAAACAACACGTTATAATTAAAAATCGTTGACCATTATTATTGTGACATGCAGCACGTCAGGCTAAAAATATACCAAAATCAAATACACGTCATGCTAAAAATGAGAACCATGAATCAGAATAAAATTTTCTAGCAAATCCTGCGAATCCTTTATGGCATAGTGAATGGCAACAGTGGCAGAGGTAGAACGTAGAAGTGTGTGAGGTACTTGAATGCTATGTTAGTCATGGCCAGGATCCAACTCATGATGATGATTGCCGCCAAAAAAGGATAAAATAAGAGACTCAATCTCGCTATAAGGACATAATCCATTTAAATTTTGGTCCTTTTTACACACTCATAGCTGTCAAAACAAGGGTATGCGTATGATAGAAATGTGCGTGCGTTTGTGTATTTAAATACGAACGTGTGTGCGTTATGTCCTGTCATTGACAGATAAACATTAATTAACTAATTGAGGCAATTGACAACAATCAAATCCAAGAGGACGAAACAGTGAAAGGAGAAATGATTAAAAGTTGTGGCCAGAAAGATCCGGTTGTGATGGGGGTAGAGATATCGTTGTCTCTAGGCATGGGAAACACTTAATTGCTTTTAAGGCGGAGATAGCTTTTAATTATCTATGGTTTTCCGTATCTACATTCCAGTGCTGCTTAGGTGATTTGTTGTTGGTAGGAAGAAGATTATTTGTACAGAAATTGTGTACGAGAATATAGAGTCTTGTGATGAGGAGCCCAGATTTGTGATGGAGACTTTTTTATGGTGACTAAGTTACAATAGGATCAAATGTAGGCCATTTCTACTATCACAAGTGTCACACAATCCAACTTAGAAAATAACCACAAATAAGCTATATAGGGGTGATAAGAGGGTGAATGAGGGGGTTGGAATCGGAAAGGATACGTCAAGACGCGGTTGAACTTTGTCAAGTTTAATATAGTATGACAGCTTAAGAGAACGTGACTTGAGGTTAGACAAAAAAGAACTATTTTGTATTATTAAACATGAGTTGAGAATTATATATGTAGATAGATATAAAAGGAGGCAATTTAGAGTACGTAAGGGCTAAAAGTTCAAATTAAAGGATCATTATTCAAATGAAAGCTTTGATAATTAAGTTAACTTTAATGGATGACAATAATTGACCCTTAAAGGCAAAGAGAAAAGGCTACCAACGACGACGAAGGTGACAATGAGTAATTAATATGCTTTCATTAAAAGTTCAATAAAATTTAAGTCAATAAAGTTTAATAAACTTTAACTAAATGTTGTTTTTGTTACCAATGCCAATAGAAAGAATAAATCGGCTTCAGTAGATAGAAATATTTTTGTAATTAAGGAAGTAAAGAATGGGTATTTAAACAATAAAATTAAATATAGGTGTGGTTTAACAGGAAGTGATTGGTTTATTTCTAAAATTTGGATTTAATGTTCTATGTTTTTATGTAGGTAAATTTGTATATTAGGGTGTGTCAAGTTAAATGCATTAATTTAAGTCTTAGAAAAACAATATTTGATATATTTTATTTCTTATGAAATACACTACGAGAGGGTACGTAAATATTATACATACATTGAAAGCAAAAGTAGAACAATCTATGTTAGAATTCAAAACATCGAAAGCATTGAGTTTCGAATACAGCTTTCTTCTCAGCACTCAAGGTTTTATATTAATTAAGATACACCTGGTCTCATAAGATGGAATATCTGAGTTTCTAAAAATCTTAGGTAAAGAGATTCCATATAATTCAAAAATACTCTAGCAGAGGTCTGACAAGGGATAAATAAACGGTTTTTAGAGTATATGGATCTTCAAAAGGCTTAGAATTTCTATAAATAAAACCCAACATCGCGTTAGCTCTAGAAATAAGTTTGAAGCAAAAAATGCATTTTATAGTCAAAGATAACTCCAAGATCTTTTTGTCTCTTTAACCTTTGTAATGAATGATTATCAATTTTTTAATTCAAACATAATGAGTCCATAGTATGTTGAAAAATGTAACAATACTGTATCTTTTAATATTGAAATATAATTCATTTGTAGTACACCAGTTAACAATGGAGTCAATATCAATTTGAATGTTGCTGGCATCTAATGGAGATCTTACACAGCTAAAAATCTTTGAATAAGAAATATAATTTTGCAAATCACAAATAACAAGCATAAAAAGAAGTGGCCCAAGGTGGCTGACTTGTGGTACACCTGAAAAGTTTTGTATTTCATTTGATAAAACATCACCAATTTTAACATATTGACTATGTCCAACCAAATAACTTTAAATCCAATTAAGAAGAGCTGAGTGAAACTCAAGCAGCTCAACCTTTTTCAAAAGAATATTGTGTTGCACACGATCAAATGCCTTTGAAAAATCGGTGTAAATAACGTCGACTTGCAAGCGATTTTCTAAACAACCAAGACAATAATTCATAAATATTGATAAAATGGTTGCCGTCAATCTACCACTCATAAATCCATGTTGATGCTGGGAAATACTATTTCGAACTAAACTATACAGTTTATTTTTAACAAAATTATTACAAATATCACTTATAAGTTCTCTGAAAAGGCCCCTTTCTTAAGAAATGATAATTATGTTATGTCAATGCCAAAGGATGCAGAAATGCATCTTTCACCAACATTATTGATAGTACACGAAATTGAAATTTTTTATCAAAACTTACCCTTGGAATTATCTCACGTGCATTTTGATCTTGAAGGAGCTATTAAACTGGATTTCCTTGATGAACGTTCAGTGCTTTAAATTTGTGTTTCTTTTTTCGTTCTGATCGTGTTCTGAGCTTGTTCAGAGCGTGCTCTACGAGCTGAGAATAAAATAACTGAGCAGACCGAGTTGAATACATTTGACAGGTCAAATTGGAGAACAAAATTCAAATAATTAAAATGGTGCAAGAAAATAGTCGAGCTAGTACAAAAGGTAAGTTTATATAAAAAATAATAAATAAAATATATTTTTTTAAGTCTTGGTTATATTTTAGGAGGCTTGAAACGGACGAGAAATATGACTGTCCTTCAAAAAACAAATCGAATGCTTGTTTGATTATACATAATTAGTTTTTCCATTTTAATTTAAGCTTTGAATCCTATTTCTGAAGAAAATGACAAATAAATTGAAATGTCAAATAGTGACAGCTTAAGTGTTCAGGTGTGTTTCAAAAATAATTCTAAACGCTCAGAACACGCTTTGTTCAGAGGATGTGCAGAGCATGCTCGATACGCTAGGACTCTGTTCAGAGCTCTATATTATAAGTTAAAAAAGAAAAACGCCTAGAGGTGTGTGCTAAGGACCCTTTTGTTTATCTTGTTTCTTGATGACCGAAATGAAGTGCTTTATGTTGGAATTTTGTGCCGGAAGGAGGATTAAAGTACTCATCTAAATCAGTTTTGTTTTATGCCGCTCAAGTTTGGGGTTATCAGCAAAATGAAGAAGTTGAAAAACTACTTAGATTTTTTTCTGAAAAGAGTGTTTACCTAAACTTCCATTTAGTTCCCCAAATTAAATGCTTTTATTGGAGATGGGAACGTCTCCACTATTTATTTCAATTTTGAAGTTTTACTTCGATAATGTTATTAGGGCTGCATCTCATCTAGAAAACCGTTTAACAAAACTTATTGAAACACATGCAATCCCTTCAAATTCTTTGTTCTATAAAAAATGGGACCTTATAGCAAGGAGTAACAATCTACAACTTAATGTATCGGTAAACAATATGGAAGGTTTCTAATTTGCACATCTTCATAAGGAATCTGGAAGCAATCATCACTTTACATACAATATTACTGCAAACTTAGCTATGACTTAAATGAACTCTACTATTATCGGGATGAAAACTGTATCTTCGACATATCAACAATATTTAAAGCTAAAGTTGCTGAATTTGAATTTTAAACCGCATAGGGATGATCTTCCTTTATTTTGCAATTTATGCAATCTTAAAGCTTGGGAAGGCGTATTCCATTTCGTAGCAGTATGCTCTATCCTTATGGAGATCAGAAAGGTGTTATTTTTTGACTGTACGACAATGACCTTGGAAAGAACAATAAGTGTTTGAAACGGAAAGGAAGGATGGAAAATTCTGACTGCTTTTAATTATTATTTACTTGCCATGTGAGGTGACGGCCTAGGCCATGCGTTAATAACATTGAGTTGAGCAATATTGTGAAATTTTGCAATTATAATTACTTTAAAATTGAATGAAGCACTATATAATCTAAAACGATTCCAGTACTTTTTCAGTAATCCAAACAAGTTTTGTACCTTTTTTTAAATTTAAGTGTTTCTATAATAAATCACCTTCTTTTAGAGCAATAGAAAAATTATTCTAGTACTTTCTAGAGAATGGTAACGATTTTAGTAAAAACAATTCAAAAATGGGAATTATTCCAGTACGTTTTTTACTTCTTCAGAAACTGAATATTTTGCATGATTTGCTTACTTTTTCGCAGATGGAAAGAATAGTCTACTACTTTTTCGTAATGCAAATGCAGGGCCAGATTTAGAGGTCCAGAGGCCTCGAGGCAGTAAAAGAGCGGAGGCCCCCTCGCCCCAAATTATTTTCAAAATAAAGTAAACCATTTTTTTTCACTCGAGTTTTTCAATAAATAATTTATTGTGAAACCAAGTAGATTTCGATTCTTCATATACAGCAATTAATTTATACGTACATTGTATATATATAAAACAAGAATTGTCGAGACACGGAATCGAATACACAACCTCCGAGGTTGTGGGCAAGTACCACCCCACTCAGGCATTAAGCGATTGGGGTACTCCCTTAAGATAGATAGTGAATTGGAAGTGCTTCTTATCAGGGCCATTTGAGATTTTGATATTTCACTGATTGGCTGATTGGAGTGAACAAATATAGATGAATGATTTCTGTTATTTAAGATTAATATAATTAAATAATCATGCATGTTCAAAGTACTGTAGGCTGTAGGTAAATGTAAAAAGAGCAACAAAAAAAATACATATCAAAGGAAAAGATGTTTACTAGTGTTTACTAGTTGGAATTTGAAACAAAAATTTTCCGAAGTCTCTATTGTGGAGGCCCACCGTTTGTGGAGGCCCGGGGCTTTCGCCCCGGTTGCTTTCCCCTTAATCCGGCCCTGTGCAAACGATTTAAGTTTTTTTTTTAGTAATTTAAATTACTCAAGTCCTTTTTCAGCATGATATTCCATTCTGAAAAACTGTTTTGTAATGTTTTCTTTTTAATTTATTTTACACCAACACTGACAGCCTTTTTTACTTTTGCCTTTTATTACTATTTTCTTTATGACTTAGTACAAAAAAAAGAATTTAAAAACTATTGCATTTTAAGGCTTAGTAGATCATGCCATAGAGAGAACCATTTTTAGCTTTACGAACATAAACTGGCCATAATTCTTTTATCATTTCAAGCTTTTATTTACTCTCTTACCCTCTTGAAAATTCGTCTAAATTTTGTCGAAAGTAAAGCATTGTGTGATATTAATTCTTTATGTTTTTTAGGAGGACACAAACAATGAGTAAATTATTTATTTTGTCTTTTATGATGGATAAAATAAACTTTCGCCCTTTTGTCTTTCATATATTTTGAGTAAAAATAAAAATGAAAAATACCCTTCCATCCATCCATTAAAATCAACACACCACTCATATTGAATAGGATTATAAATCCTTACTACTCCACACACACTCATGCATACACAAAGAGACACACACACACACTATCATGATCGATCATAATTTCTGTTCTCATGCTAATGTGATGGTGTGGTTTTCAATCGCGTTAGGATTATGACATTTAAATGGATGTGGAGTCAGGACTGAACAAAAAAAACAACACAATTATTTATAATCCTTGGAGATTTTATTTTTGTTTGGGTGTGAACCAACTGTGTGGCTGAAACTTAAAGCTTTATTGTAGTAAATTTGAGCCAAAATAAAACTGCTGCAGGTATTTAATTCATGTGGCACATACGTGCTTTGGTATATCCTTGCTCTTTATATTTTATATATGTACCTTACCTACAATTGTAGCTATGTATATCCTTTTTCATGAAAACATAATTGGGTTTTTATTAATGTATGCGGTTTTAAGTTATTCATGATGAGAAATTGTAGGGTGAGATTGATATTTGTATTTGCTTAAGCGCGTTTCGGGAATATTTAAGCTGATGGTATAAGTTAAGGATATTTAAATATTTTTTTTTGTTTACTCCTGGACGTGTTCGTAAATGAAGGACTTTTATTGAATTATGCATAAACATAGGTAAGGTATGTATGTATGTATGTATGTGTATTAAATAAGTTAATTTATATATGTACACAAGTTTGTGCAGAAAGTACTTTTAGTTAATTAAATGTTTCAATATAAATTTACTTAAACATGATACCATTTGCTATGTACATATATTATTATGCTCATCATATACGATAAATTGATAAATCGATAGGGCTTTATTAATTTATACAAGAACAACATACGAGACATGCAAAAATCCAAACTTATATCCAACACATTTTTGTTGGTGCGTTGAAGGCTATAGGCTATCAGCTGCGGCGGCGTGGAGGTGGTGGTGGCGCTTACCGATGGAATTCTATATAACTTCGATTGAAAGTAAAATCAATTGTGGGGTTCGCTATTGATGAAAATAAATGCCAGCAAGAATTCATCTTCATAAATTTATTCATGAACAAAAGAAAAAAAAAATGGAGAAAATGTGATTAATTGGGGAAAAATTTGTAAATATAAATTCGGGAAAATGTTTTACACACTCGTACTCAACTTAAACATGTTTTTGAATTCACGAAATGAATTTCCTCGAAAATTCAATCGTTTTACATAACATTTCATTCCAAAAATAAGCTCCGAAAATGCTATTTCTTATCCAAGTCTCTATGTTCCTTTGTTCAGGTGGGAATTTAAAAAGTTTTCCTTTGATATATTAACAGAATAAAGGGTAAAGGATAAAGGATAAAGGATATATAAACAACGCATCTATATTTGAAATTTTGCGTGGTTATAAAATATGATATGCATAATCCATGAATGGATCTAAAATGTCAAGGGAATAAAATATTCAATTAATCAAATTGAAAAAAAATACTATATAAGAAATGGGATGTGATTGAAGAAAGACAAAGGGAGTTTAAGGGATTTGTAAAGGGCTCCTTTACCTACGATTTTGACTGAAGGACTAATAAATTTAAGATCTATTTTGGTGACATTTTTTTAAACTAAAATCAATTTTGTGAACATAAAAATACCCTGAATCAGGTGCTATGAATTTGTTAAGCAATATTTAAATGTATAAATTGAAAAAAAAAAAAAAGGAAAATCAATTGAAAGAAAACTATCAATCTCAAGAACTGTGGACGTTCATTCTAAAAGCCCGTATTTGATTTCAAGAATTTAATTATGTTATTTTTCAACTAATTGATCTGATGGTTAACTTTTTGTACCAGGCTTATAAAAGAATGCAATCTTTTGTGAATGCAATCTATCGTGGCGTAAATTTAAAAATTATAGTCTATGAATTCATAAAAATAAAACTGAACCTCAAATTTTGCATTCCAAAATCATTTAAACTTAAAAAAAAAAAACAATAATTTGTTCTCAAATCTTTTGAATGGAATCAATTATTTGCTCAATAAGGCTTCTTACACTTTTTTGCATTCAGTTGAAGTCTTTTCATTCAATTTACCTGGAATCTTTACAATCATTATATGCATGTGATTGCTAATTAATATAGAAACTTCAAATAATTGCAAAAGAATGTTTAAAGTCTTAAACTATTGCATTCATTTGATTACATTCAAATGATTGAAATCTTTTTACGATCCAAAGATTAATGATTGTGAAGTTTTAATCCCAATCGCTTATAACTTCCCATTGGTGCCCCGATGCGCAAATGATATCTTTCTTTAAAACCAAATTTTTATTTGAAGAACTGCAAAAAGTATGCAATGCAAAGATTTAGGTTGAGATGTTTTCGGGTAAGATATTTGGAATTTTAAATTAATTAAGATATAGGTTATTATTTAAAGTAAGAAAACTGTCCATTGGATTTTAACAAATGTAAACGATTTTTTCAGTATTCTTTTATTGCAAACAAAATATTGCTGATTGTTAACTTCACATAGGAAGTTATTGTAATCGGTCCCATTTGTCAAATTGAAAATTTTGACATTTCTAGACGTTTTAAGATTCATAGAGTCTAAATAAAACATTTATAGAGAGATGCCTGCTCGTGCATGTGTACGTACGTACAGACAATAATGCACAAAGATGCAGAAAGGACTGTCAAAAAAATTGAATGGGTGGTTTTTCTTACGAAATCAATTTAAAAAAAAGTGAAAATGTTGGTTAACCCAATATATCTCACGAACAAGTACCGCTAGCGACTAGAATTAATTTTTATACTCGTAATACTACCTGACCCGGCCACGCGTTGCTGTGGCTAAAGTGTTTTGTTATACTACAACGTTGTAAACTAATTAAGGGGAACGGTAGACATAAGCACCACCATGCCTTTTTACATAGATGCCATTTGTACAAAAACATGTCGATCTTTATGACTGATTTTCTACTACAGTTACCCCTTATTACAATAAAATTATTATTATTATTATTATTATCTTTATTTTTTCAACATATAAAGTACAAATGTTTTAATATAAAAGATTTACGAGCATGGCTTAAAAGCCGTCTGCCGATTATATCTAAAATTATTACATTAAAATTAACATTTATAAATTTTAGACACATCAAGAGAATTGAAAATGAAAAAGTGTAGAATATTTTAACATTATGTAGGTATAATTTTGCCAGTTAACATAGACATATTTTAACAAAAATATCATTTGAGTTTAAGACTTTATTTTAAACAAATCCAATTGAAACTAATATAAACATATTTCAGAAATTACATTTTTTAAACAAAAGGAACGAATTTAAACTAGTGTATATAAATTTAAAAAAGTTGATGAATTAATCGATTAAAGAGTAATGGTAGATTAAGGGATTCAATATTAACTGAAAGATGGGCTTCTTGTTTAGCTAAAACAAAATAATAGATTGATTCTAAAAAAGATTTACATAAGTATTTCTGTAAGCGATAGCTTCAGTAACAAACCGGATAAGAACTTTCCAACCACACTCACCATTTAGAATTGAGTAACTCTCTTCTGTAGAAAGAAAGCTTTTCTTAAAGTATAAACGTCGAATTTCTTGGAGTATTGGACACCTTGCTAAGAAGTGATAAACGTTTTCGATTTGATTAAGGTTGCAAAGATTACAATTATGATTTATATCACCCCTATGAGGTCTGTAATTTAGCTCTAGCATTTCAGTTCGGATCTTAAATATTAAACTCATCTCGTTAACTGTGAATTCTTGTCGAAAATAATTAGATTCCGCCAAACAATGATTCAGTTTGCTGTATATCGTTCTTGACATGGACTCTTTAGCACCGTTCAGAGAATTTTGAAATATTTTTTCGTCCATTGCTGAGATGCAGTCATAGAATTCATCCTTCCATGAACCAAAGTTATTCAAGGCTAGATTCAAGGTCGTATTATATTTAGTAGCCAATTCTTGCCAATCTTTGAACGGCGAGTAACAACGCTGAAGTGCAATCATGAGTACTTTTCTTTGAAGATTGTTATCACATCTTTTTAAAACTTTGACAATATAGTCTGAATTTGCCTTAAGGTTTTTTAAGAAAATTGGAAGTAGTCCAAAATTATTATTTACGAACGGAAACGTTTAAGCTGGTATACAAATTTACTGGTTTGGAATTTGAATGGAAAGGAATTTGATGGCAATTGATCAACATTTTTGTATAGTTGATGTAAAGCAAAAGTCAATACAAAAGAGTTAAATTTAAAATGTTTTATAATTTTTATTCAAAGTTTTTAGTAAATAACATCTGACAGTTAAACTTAAAAATGAGGTAGGCAGGGCGGATAGTTTAAAATCTTCTACAATTTATAATATTTATTATTTCGAATTATAAATACTATTCATTTCAATTTAATTGAGCACTAATCGGTGCACAACATTTTTGGTTAACCTGTCTTTCGCTAACACGACAGTTTTCCTACACGTGAACATGAAACATATAGCTGCCCATGAGAAAAACATGGATTTTCCAAATCTTAACCACAAAAGGACATTGTCTGGACTTGAGACTTATTTATACTCGTAGACATGGCATCGAATTAGAAACTGTAATCTTTAATCAAAGGTTAAATCGAAAATCGATTGATTTGAAGACAGATCACCTGGTAACAGCTGTTGTATCTGGAAGTTAATTTCGTCAACAACAATATTTTTGGCTGCCAAAATAGCCCAATGACTAAGCCAGTTATGATTTAAGTAATTACTCTGTATATCTGGAAAAAGTACTCTGAATTAATTATTTTTCTTCCTGAAAAACAGTGCAAAAATTGTCTGACAGTTTAATGCATTGCATATTTGCTTATATTATATTCACTATGATATGAATTTAATTTATACTTCAGTCTAAGTAACACGTGTTAGCATAGCCGACACCAAAAATTGAAACAGTAAAATTCACTGTATTTCGTTTACTACAAAATAAATTTAACCTATACTTTAGGGTTTAGGCTAATAATTTGTAGCTTATATGAAACATTTTTTAAGTTTGAAAAAGCGCCATCTATTGAATTATTACTCAATCCAGTCAACAAATGCTGCCATCTGTTAAAATCGTTTATAGTTAACAGATATGTGACTGTCAAGTAATAGACAAATATTTTGCAATAAAATTGTTATAAATTGCAATATCCTATCTTTCAATTTGGATCAAACTGCACACGGTGTACAAATTTGACTAAAATCGGTTAAGTAGTTTATCCATCGCGGACAAACATAGTGACACGTAATTTATATATATTAAGATATTGTGACATGATTCCAAACTATCATGGAAGTTTGACTTAGCGCCATCTATTGAATAATTACTCAATCCAGTCAACAAATGCTGCTGTTTGGAGCTAACAGATAATTGTGCTGTCAAATAACAGAAAAATAATTTGCAATAAAATAAAATTACAATCATAAATTGAGATGTAAGCTTCTCATCTTTCAATTTGGATCAAACTGCACACTGTGTACAAATTTTATTAAAATCGGTTAAGTAGTTTGTCCATCGCGGACAAACATCGTGATACGTAATTTATGTATATTAAGATATTGTGGCATGATACCAAACTAATATAATTTTGAAAAAAAAATCAATTAACTGTTTATTTTCTAAATCAAAAACATGAAAAAAAAAAGATGCTGGGATGCGACCCACACTGATAACTTCCCATCCCGTCTGTCGATTTGTCTTGCTTTAAAGTTTGTAGGTTTTCGTGTTTTGTTAAAAAAGTTGTCAGTTGAATTATTCTAAAAGGTCTAAAAATTACCAACAATATATTGCATTTGATGAAATAGTTTGATTTTAAAATCTATTTTTGTAAACGAGATTTTTAGTCGAAAACAATTTTTACCAATTTTAGTAGCATTTCTTAAAATTTTTTAGTTCTTAAATAAACAAATACAAATTGGATGAATGAAATGAACTTGAAGTCAATACCTTCTATTTTTCACGAGATATCGAGAACCGAACATAATTTTTTACCAAATTTGCGTACTATTTTTTGTAGTTTTTTTTTTTTTATGAAAAAATTGACTGTTGGATTTTAATAAAAAAAATTACTGAATGTCGAAAATTATATTTTCTGTCAGTAAATTAGTTTGAAGCCAATATTTTTAATTTTAAAAAAGATATTAGAGTCGAAAATCAATTTTTACGAAGTTTTAGTATTGCTTTTTTAAGGTATTTATTTTTTGATAAAAAACTGTCAATTTGATTTTTCTAAAAATTTTATCGAATGTTCAAATCAATATTTCTTATAAGATAAAATTAGTTTGAAGATAAATTAATTAGATAATTTAGTCGAAAATCTATTTTTACCAACTTTTATTAATTTTTTGTTTTAGGTTTTTATTTTTTGTAAAAAAATGTCAATTTGATTTTTCTCAAAATTTTATTAGATGTCAAAAACGTTATTTTTCGTTGCACAAAATTATTTTGGAGATAAAATCATTTTTTTGTTCGTAAAATATTCGAAGTGACAAATTTTTCCTGAGATATTTTGGGCATACCAACATTTTCAAAAAACCACCACGCAATTTTTGTAATAGTCCTTTCTGCATTTGTCTGCACTTTTCTGTATTATTATCATTATCACAAAATTTATTTCAAGCCTATATCTCTACTGGTTCTTGAGCTATGAATGAGGAAAAAAACGTCGCGAACGTACGGACACACGCACGCACAGACATCTCTCTAAAAATCTTTTATTTCGACTCTAGGGGCCTTGAAACGTCGAGAAATGTCAAAATTTTCAATTCAACAAATCTGACTGATTACAATAACTTCCTATGGGAAGTTAAAAATATTGTTTTCGACATCCAGTAAAATTTTTGTAATAATGCGACAGCCAGTTTTTTTCATAAAAATTAAAATCTACAAAAAATAATTCGCAAAATTAATGAAAATCGATGTTCGATTGAAAATCTTGTTAACAACAACATATTTTGAAATCAATCTATTTCAACTTTTTTAAAAAACCACAAAAACAACGAAAAACTGATAAGAATTGGTTTTCGACTCAAGTATTAGGAGAACAAAGAAAGATATTGACTTCAAATAATTATTTATCGCACACAAAATATTGTTATGAAATTTGTTTAAAGTTTTAAGCAAGACAAATCGGCAGATGGGATGGGAAGTTATCAGTGTGGGTCACATCCTAGCATCCTAGCCTCTTTTTAACTTTAAGATTGCAGTAAAAATTATTCTTTAAAAGCCCGAAATGATAGTTCCTGTTTTGAGACCCATAAAACTTCAGATTAGAGGAGTTTTAATGTGCTTTATATTTTCTAATATTTTACCACCCCTTGCTCTATTTTGCCATCACAGAAACATCCTGCACGCTATGAAATTTCCCATTGGTATGGCAGTTGAGTGGGCTAATGTATATTCCACGCACTCTATCATTATACAAAAAGGATTTTTCATATAAAATTTAACTAAACAGAAAACTGCACACAAAATAACTTTTTTTTAAAACTCAAAAATTACGTAAAAGATAAGAAAACTTGTAAAAATGTTTGTCCTTTGACACCGCAAAAATTAGAATAAATTTTAAGTTAAAATATTCTGAAACTTAATTTTTTAAAAACTCCTCTCTTTT
Source organism: Eupeodes luniger (assembly GCA_951509635.1). Classification (NCBI taxonomy): domain Eukaryota; kingdom Metazoa; phylum Arthropoda; class Insecta; order Diptera; family Syrphidae; genus Eupeodes; species Eupeodes luniger. The sequence continues at coordinate 7,088,019 of OX608073.1, forward strand.
ATATGATCTCACACCAAAACACAAAGAAATATAAGTATTAATTTTTAAGTTCATTATGACACTTAGAATTTTAGTTTTAGTTGGTTGTTGTTGTTTTTGTATTTAACTTTCATTCCACGTTTTATGGAAAAGTTTGTCGTTTCCACTGACAAACTTTTCTATTATTATTTTAGCTTTATAATTTATTTTTAAGCCTGGGAAGTGAAATGTGTTAACGTTTGGGGTATATATGTATGTATGTATATTTTGTTCACTGCGGTTTGGTATACTCGTATGTATATGTGTGTCGTTGTGTCTATAAAATTGGAGTAAGGTTGCATGCTTGAAGGAAAGAATAAGGACATTTTCTATTTGTTGATAAGTTCAGTGACATTTAGTTGTTATAGGACAAAAGAGAGTTTGAGAGGGTGGATGATGATTATGATGATGATGATGTGGTATGATAATAATAATAATCGATTCGTGTGACAGAAAAGGCCGCCTTTCAACATGATGTCATTTAGTAGCTATTTTTATTACTTTTCCTCGCATATGAAACGAATAATACAAAAATTGCTTTTTATTTGCTTTTATGGTGGATTTTGAATTCTTGTATACAGTGTACGTACACATACATATGGTCGAAACGTGCCTGGGGAGTCTTATTTGGTGATTGTATAAGTGTATAAAAGTAGTTTGACTTAAGTCTTCACTTTCTTGTTTGATTAAGTTTAATTGTATTTTTTGAGAACTGCGAGAACTCTATAAATAGGTTTTCAATTTTTGAACTGGAAATATAAGTATGTAGTTAACAATTGACAACTAAAGGGTGCCTTAAAAATTAATTTCGAAATTCAATTTGTACCTTTTTTCAAGATAAGCAATTTTTAGTTTGAAAGCTAAAACTTACAGACATTTTCTGTGAAAGGAAAACTGTTCTCATTGTTAAAAAACATATATTTTGATTACATAAACTAATTATGGAAGAAAAATATAAAACAGTATAATTGAAATAATTTAGAAACATGTTTTTTGTTGTCTTCATCTTCTTTCTATATTTTCCAGAAGGATTAGGATGAGTTAAAGGCTTAATGAGGCTTTAATATCGAAAGTGGTGCTACGAGTATGTGAAGTTCTTTGATAGCAAAGGAAAATATTTGTATATTGTTGAAAATAGATGCAGATTGAGTTTGAAGATATTGCACATTTTTTGTGCACGAGAATATATTTTAAAGGTTTGCTGGATCTATTGTTGGGCGCCATTTTTATACATTACGTGCGAAATTTTTAATCTTATGTTGGGTGCCATTTTTAACTTATCCCAAAGGAAGTTATTGTAATCGATCCGATTTGTCAAACTAAAAAAAAGAGGCTGGGATGCGGCCCACACTGATAACTTCACATCCCGTCTATAAATTTGTCCTGCTTAAAACTTTAACAAAATATTCATACAAGTATTTTTTGTGAGATAAATAATTTGAAGTCAATATCTTTCTTTGTTCTCCTAAAACTTGAGTCGACAATTATTTCACATACGTTTTTTGTTGTAGGTTTTCGTGTTTTGTTAAAAAACTTCTCAGTTGAATTTTCATAAGAAATTAACTAAAAATTACCAACAACATTTTGCATATGATAAAACAGAGTGATTTTAAAATCTAATATGTTAATAGTGTGACTCCAAAATTTATTTTCTTTAACGAGATTTTTAGTGTATTTTTAGTGTGTAATTTCTGCCAATTTGAGCATCATCTTGAAAGTTTTTATTTCTTATGTAAGCAATTTTTTTAAGAAAATTTAGCACAGAATGAAATTGTTTTGAAGTCATACCTTCAATTATTCACGTGATATCGAAAATCGAACACCAATTTTTACCAATTTTACGTACTATTTTTTGTAGATCTTAATTTTTATGAAAATAAGTGATTGTCGGATTGTTATTAAAATTTTACTGAATGTCGAACATAATATTTTCTATAAGATGAAAATAGTTTGAAGCCAATATCTTAAATTTTTGAAAAGATTTTTGAGTCGAAAATCATTTTTTACTAAAAGTTGCTTATAAATGTTTTTTTTAGGTTTCTATTTTTGTAAAAAAAACTGTCAATTCGATTGTTCTAAAAAATTTTACCATATGTCAAAAACGCTATTCTTTGTCGCATAAAATTATTTTGGAGATAAGATCATAATTTGTTCGTAAAATATTTGAGGTGACAATTAGTTTTTTTATTTTTTTGTTTAATTTATATAAAAAACGGTTAACTGAGTTTTTTTTTTAAATTTCATTAGTTTGGTATTGCGTTACAATATATAATATAAAATTTAATTCAACTTGCTAGCGGTACTGGTTCGTGAGATATTTTGGGTTAACCAAAGTGTTCAGTTTTTTTAAATTGCTATGGTAAGAAACCACAGACTTAATTTTTTTTGACAGTCCTTTCTGCATTTTTGTGCATTATTATCTGCACATACGTACACGAGCACGAACAGACATCATATTTTATTTAGACTCTAGGGGTCTTAAAACGTCTAACTTCCTATGAAAAGTTAATAATATCCGTAGAGGGTATTTTTTTTTCAAATTTTCTATAACTTGTTTCAACATACAACGCAAGGAATGTTGTCCCCCAAGTAGTCAATCGTTCCGGGCTTATCGGCGAAGAATATTTACTTCACAATATCGCCACGAAAAATAGTCAATCGACGCACGTTAAATCGCACGAAATAGACTAGAAAACTAATCTTATCTAAATTCTGAACGTTGTTTTATAAAACTTGGTCTGTCACTCGAGTATTAACTCCGCCTTATTCGAAATTCAACTATAGACAAAATTAAAATAAGAACTAGTCAAAATTTTCTAGTCAGGGGTCCAAGAATCTGTTATTTTTGTAGCTTTTACTATAATATAAGTTTAAGCTATTATTAAGCACACAAAGTGGAGCTTAAACTGGATCAAAAAACCCAGCTTCGACTTTAAAATTCAAGTTTCAGCTTTAGCTTTTTTTTATTCACAAGACCCAAAAATGGAAACATTGGGTCGATTGGTAACCACCAATCGACTAAGAGAAGTTCAACTGTACTTTTGTAAATAAAAAAAAAACCATGCGTCGTCGTGCGTCGTGCCCTCAATAAACATTATAATATGTGATAGTTTAACTGTTCTTTGAATTGTGTGTATATAAAATGTTAAATGATCATCCCTAACGCAATTTGTAGTTGTCTTAGTTAACTACCACCACATTTGTATGAATTATAGGTCAAAAGGGAGGAATAATGTACGGGCCCACTTTGTACAATTTTAATTTGATTCGATTTTCCCATCAACAAAATTATTTTTATTTTAAATAAAAATGCTATTAAATTTAACAATTCCATTTAATACATGTTTTTTTCAAAAAATTAGATTTAGATAACATAAATATAAATACATATATCATTTATATTGAAAACCCAAACAAAAAAATAGTAACAATTTATTGAATTTTTGTTTTTCGTTTGATAGCGTGAAGCAAATTGTGCTTGTCCAGTTTTAAAATAAAATGACAGACAATTAAGCGCTTGTTTATTTTATTGTTGTCGTGGTATGTTTATTTTTGTGTTGTTCTTTCGATAAATTTATTTCTGGCTGACTTAATGGTAATTAACGAAGCTAGGTGTTTTAATTTTCTTTCAAACGGACATTATGTAGTATGTAGCTCGTGTTGTTGTACATTGTACAAGTATATTTAAATTTTAAAATGATGTTGAAAGCAATTTAGATTGAAATTGACATTTAAATAGAAGCAACTAAGAGCGTGTTTTCTAGTTTTTTCATAGGTAAAAACGGTATTTTTAAAATATCAAATGAAAACTGTTATCTTAGTTTTCGATCTAAAAATGGTTTTCAACGAAATTTATTAACAATAATTATATTCCAGAAGACTAACGTTTTCTTGATTAATTTTAAGTTGATGATAATAGAAAAAAAAGTGGCGCCCAACAATTCAAAACAAAAGTATACAATTTCAATGCAAAACTTTTGGAAATATATTCTCAGTCACAAATCAACTCAAACGTATTGATTTGAAAAAATGTTTCCAATTTTTGCACCCATAATTGTGATAATATGGAAAAAAACATATAAATGGCGCCCAACTGAATGCTCTTACTACCTAATTCAATATGGCGTAACAGATCCTCAACCAACCATCTTCATCCAGCTCTTAATAAATGATTTTAAACATTTTCTTTAGTCACTTTAAGTTGATTAAAGATCTAAAATGAAACATGGCGCCCAAACAATAAGAAACCAGCTAAAGCTATCATCGAAATCAATCCGGAATTTTTTTAAGTGAATATTTGACTGTGTTTCCCCTTGGGTAGGCACACAAATTTTATACTGATCGATCGGAAATCTCACAAAGAATTTTTTTTTTTTGAGAAAAATAATGTTGAATTGCGCAGTTATTTTTCGCTCAAAATTTATTTTTCTATTTCCCGGGCGGAAAATCGTTTCCTGAACAGCTAAAACTTTTTTGTGTTTTTGTGTTCCAATTTCACACAATTCCAATGACAGATTTCTGTCAGTTGAAATTTTTCGGTGGATTTCAATCAGAAAATTATTTTCAACGACAGAAAATTTTAATGACAGCTATAAACGATCTGTCAAGAAAATTCCAAGGATTGGTTTCAATACCACAAGAAGCCCAAAAATATATCGAGTAGGCAAAGTAGCCTAAGTGCATTAATTATTAACATTTTTTCCCTTATTTCTCTTGCAGTTCTAATAATATAAAAAAACACAATGGCGCCCAACGGAATTTACTCACGTTAGTTGGTGCTACAACCCGAGACTGATTTGGTCCTCAACCAACAATCGTCTTCAGCCAACTATTATTTGCTGATAGCGAATATTTTCTTACTGATTAATTTTAATTATATCAAACATTAAAAAAAAATGGCGCCCAAAAGTGAAACAAACAAATTCATAATTTTAACGCACAACATTTGTAAAAATAATTCAAAGTGCGAAGTAGTTTAATTGTATTGATTCTAATTTTGTTTTTCATTTTTGCTGAAGCAATTATTTTGGTGGTATGGAAAACATCTAAAAATGGCGACCGACAGAATTTACTCAATTATTTTAATGAGGTGGTGATTGTAGCCTCAGTCTGGGACTGACTAGCGACTTGGGTCTCAATTAGTACTCGTCTCCAGATGGCAATTAATTGCTTATTGTAAGTATTTTTTGATGAATTTTTAGTTGATTTAAATAAAAAGAAAATTAGAAATGGCGCCCAACAATAAAACAACAAAAAAACAAAATCTTAACTCTAATCATTTTAAAACATATTCCAAGTTACAACGTTGATTTAACGTATTGATTTTGAATATTTCATTAATTACTGCCACAGTTAATATGATAATATAAAAAAATTACATTTAAATGGCGCCCAACAGTGCAACAAACAAACTCGAAAAATTTTGTTTCCAATTCGCAAAGTAGCCTTGAGTTATTGATTTTGAACACTTCCTTCGTCATTATAGTTTAATGAATTTCGATGGAAAAACATATACATATGTATACATAAATGGCGCATAACAAGAGGGTCAACAAACTTTCAAAACATATTTCCTGAAAAAAAAAATAGCTCTATTTTCAAACTAGATCTCCAACTTATTTCATCGATACACAAATATTTTCCTATACATACTATCAAAAGAGCTTCTTATAAATAGCACCACTATCGATATAAGAGCTTCCTCAGTCCTTAAGCCTTCAACTTACCCCCATGCATATGCCTTCAGAAAAATATAAAAGGAAAGAGAGAGAGAGAAAAAAAAACACTTTTCTATTCCTGAATTATTCTCAATTACCCTCTTTCACCTTTTTGTAAGTTTATGAACGCTTGTGTTCAAAAAGCTGCATCGATATCTACTTAATAGAATTTATTCACATTTTTTTTTCTTTTCATTTCTAAATTTCAAGTCCCTTAAAGAGTTCACCACCTCCCACTTGCCCACAGCCTCAATCTATAGCCAAACCCATGCTAGCCCATTAGCCTGCTTCTGCCTCTGCCTCTGCCTATCTCTGTGTTCTTCTTTTTATTTTTGTATGTGAAATTCATGTCAAAATGAAATTACTTTTTTCCTTCTTCATCTATTATTTCCATTTTCTTATATTAAAAGAAAACTATCACATCAAAGAGGTCCTTTTGCGATAGTACGAGTAGAGTGCGAGTATTCTACATCGACATCGACTTGTGTCATAGAGACTTAAACGTAGTGAAGTGTGATAACCTGACAAATAGTGTCACATCATCTCTTTACCCGTGGGCCATCTCTTTGTGTGCTCAAAAGCTGTCAAATATTTAAATCGATAACTGTCATACTGTTTGATGGAAAGGATGGAGAACCAGGAGGCACTGCGCTGTGGGCTGATGGGGGAGGGTGTTTAAAGGGGCTTCCATTCAGATGGTTGCATTTAGTTTTCATTTCCTTGCATCATCCTCTTTAACTGAATAGGGGTGCCTGCCTGCCGAATGCCGTTGCCGTTGTCGGTGCTGCAGTTTAAGTTAAAATTTACCCAGGACCTGCCGCACTACCGACTCCGTCACAGTCACAGTCACAGTTATAAGCAAAACTGCCACCGGCTGCGGTTGAATTAAACGTGTGCCAGACAAGTTGTAAGTATCATACTTAAGAGTGTATAATTTTTTAAGTCTGATGCAGGAGACGAAAAGTTGCGAGAGGGACGGGACGGACGTGACGGGATAGAACGTACGTATTACGAGTACGTTGGTATTATGTATGTCTAAAGATATATCGTAATTAGAACACGATTACTATCCCAGACAAAATCCAATTACTTATCGTTAGACGAGCGCACGAATATAATGAGGTTGGTAAATGTGTTCTGAAATGTCTTTGTCTTTGTTTTGTTGTTGTTGTTTGTCTTCTTTTATGTTTTATGTTTTTTCTTTTTTTAATTTTTAAAGACTCTTAACCTGTCCGGAAAGTGCTAAGCTTTAAGCGAGTGACGTTGGCATGATTGGATAAAGACAAGCAGCGGAATATATATTACGTACTGAGTGCGATGGCCTCAAAAGCTATACCTACTTTAATGCAAAAAGATGCATCCGATTATCATAATTTCCCTAATATAATTTTCAGCTTTCAGGTCGCTTTGACAGTTTATTTGAAAAATTAAATAAATTATGAATTTTGAACGTAAATTAGGAAAAAAAAACTCAGAAAGTCTTTAATTGGAAGCACTTTATGCAGAATCATTTCACTTGAAATTTGTTTGAGAGCAATTCAGTTTTATTTGATTTGGGAAGGGGGAAACGAATTCGTTTGACTTTGATTTTTAGAATAAAATGGAATAGCTTTAATTAATTTTAAGTACAACTAGATTCATATTTTAAATGGCGCCCAACGTTGGACTTTGTTTATTTTCTTTCTATATTTATATTAATTCCTTAATAAAAAGTTAAGAGAAGTTGAATAACAGACAAATATTTCGTGATAATTTGGCAGCAAATATAATTTAAATAAAATGTCAAAATAATGTGTCTCTTCTTTATTCGGTCATTTTGTTTTTTATTGATTTTTTTAGTACTCTCCAAATCCCCAACACCCCATTATAATCATTGAAAATCGTTTATACATCACTTAAGACAACAACAATAATACCAGAAGCCAATTTTGGCAAAAATTTCCCATCAACAAGTCAATAATATTTTTCTGATATACAATAACAACAATTTATACATAGATAGGTGTGGTATAGAAAAGAAAAATGTTGAAATCAACAAGACATAAACGATCCCTAATTGGACGTGGAAAATAACAACTGACAATTCCCAATGCCAATTTATAACAAAACACCTATCACCTTTTTGTAAACAGAATAAGGTTAACTTTTAACAACAACTATACTTTGTACTTTGTCGATATAAAAACAAAATCATACTGTTGAAGTTTTTGAGATTTGAGATTTTTCAACTTGAAATTTATTGACAGATTTGTAAAGATGGTTGGTATAGGGTGTTTAACATTTTATAGAATTGCCAAAAAAAGGTTATTTTTTAATGGCATTTTTGATGTTGACAAGAATAAAAATCTGAATTTTTTGTACCAAAATAAGAAAATAAATTAGAACATTGGAAAAACGTTGGCATTTTTTTAAAAAAATCGTTAAATTATGTTTTCAAGTTATTAACTTCCCATAGGAAGTTATTGTAATGGGTCCGATTTGTCAAATTGAAAATTTTGACATTTCTCGACGTTTCAAGGTCCCTAGAGTCGAAATAAAAGATTTTTAGAAAGATGTCTATGCGTGCGTGTGTACGTATGTACGTTCGTACGTCCGTACGTCTGTACGTTCGCGACGTTTTTTTCGTCGTCAATAGCTCAAGAACCACAAGAGATATCTACTTCAAATAAATTTTGTTATACAGATAATAAGGCAGAAAGATGCAGAAAGGGCTCTCAAGAAAATTGCGTGGGTGGTTTTTTTACCATAGCAGTTTAAAAAAAAGGTGAAAATTTTGGTTAACCCTAAATATCTCATGAACCAATGACTTTAGAGACTTGAATTAAATTTTATATTATATTTTGTAATGTAATACAAAATAAGTATATTTTTGGAAAAAAATCCAATTAACGATTTTTTTTATAAATCAAAAAAACTGAAAAACCTCGAAAATTTTACGACTGAAATATGATTTCATCTCCAAAACAATTTGGTGCAACGAAGAATAATGTTTTTGACATCTGATAAAATTTTGAGAAAAATCGAATTGACAGTTTTTTTTATAAAAAATAAAAACCTAAAAAAAACATTACTCAAAGTTGGGAAAAATTGAATTTCGACTCAAATATATTTTCAAAAACTTGATACTAAGGCTTCAAACTTATTTTATCTTATAAGAAATATTGTTTCCAACATTCAGTAAAATTTTGAAAAAAATCGAATTGACAGTTTTTTTACAAAAAATTAAAAACCGAAAAAAAAAATTAACAAAAGTTGTAAAAAAGTGTAAAAATTGATTTTCGACTCAAATATCTTTTCAAATAAGATTATGATTTCTTACTAATTTTAGCTTATAAGAAATATTGTTTTCAACATTAGAAAAAATTTTGAGAAAATCAAATTGTCGGTTTTTCTTACAAAAAATAAAAACCTAAAAAAAAAATGTATAAAAGGTGGTAAAAATTGATTTTCGACTCAAATATCTTTTCAATACTTTGAGATATTGGCTTTAAACTACTTTAATCTTTCAAAAAATATTGTTGTCAACATTCAGTAAAATTTTCAAAAAAAATCGAATTGACAGTTTTTGTACAAACAATTAAAAACCTAAAAAAAATTTAACAAAAGTTGGTAAAAATTGATTTTTGACTAAAATATCTTCAAAAATTTGAGATAATGGCTTCTAACTAATTTTTACTTATAAAAAATGTTGTTTTCAACATTCGATAAAATTTTGAGAAAAATCGAATTGACAGTTTTTTTTTATTAGAAATAAAAACCTAAAAAAAACATTACTCAAAGTTGGGAAAAATTGAATTTCGACTAAAATATCTTTTCAAAAATTTGAGATAATGGCTTCCAACTAATTTTTACTTATAAGAATTATTGTTTTCAACATTCGATAAAATTTTGAGAAAAATCGAATTGACAGTTTTTTTACAAAAAATAAAAACCTAAAAAAAAGCAGTACTAAAACTTGGTAAAAATTTACTTTCGACTCAAATAGCTTTTGGAAAATTAAAAATATTGGCTTCAAACTTATTTTATTTCACAGAAAATATTGTTTTCGATATTCAGTAATTTTTTTTATAAAAATCCAACAGTCCGTTTTTTCATAAAAAAATAAAATCTACAAAAAACAGTACGCAAATTTGGTAAAAATTGATACATATAGACAAACTTTTAAGCAAAACAAATCTACAGAAGGGATGGGAAGTTATCAGTGTGGGTCGCATCCCAGCCTCTTTTTAGTTTTTTAATTTTAATAAAACTTTAAGCGAAAAACTATTTTCTGAATTTACAAATTGCCGAAGTTTCTGCTAAACACATGAAATTTGACGAAATGGAGGAGTAACGTCCGAACTCTCGGAATAACTTTTTTTGTTGGCCATATATTATTAAATGCACAATTATGCCGAACGAACTATATAAATTTACTTGAAAAGCAAGTTTATCTTCAAAAATTTAAATAAAATTTAATTATTCAAAAAGTTTAATAAATAATTTTTTTTTTTAAAATCGTTTTTAATTTTAATTATTTTTTTAATTATAAAATGTTTCAAATGTTTAAAAATGTTTTTTGTGTGCAGTTATTTAGTATTTGTAAATATACGTTATAAATTTAAAATTCACTAAAAAATGTTTAACCGTTTTTGAGATATTAAATCTATATTAAATCAAATATATTTTAAAAAACCAAAAAAAAATTGACGTTTTTGATCATAAAATTATTAATACAACAAGAAACAGATTATTCAAAATTATTCATTAGTTTTTGGAATAATTTTAAAACAAAGTCATGGTTGCTTGGGGGTTAAATTTTTGGAGCAATACAAAAATATATTTTCCTTACGTACTGAAAAAGCCAAGTTAAAAACAAAGAAATTTTAAAACCCTTTTAATAAAATCGAGCTTTTTAGTAAATTAGAATTTTTCGATTTTTGACAAACAAATTTGTAAGTGGACTCACACGAAATTGTTTGACCTACTTTTTTCTCTATCATCGGGTTCGAAATTTTGTACCAATGCAATGATTGCAATAGTTTTTGACATTTTTTATAGTTCTAGAAAAATCGAAATAACAGTTATTTAAAAAAAAAACACTATAAAAAGTTGGTAAACATTAATTTTTGTATAGAATATCTTGAGAAAAAATTAAGGTGATGACTGTAAACTTATTTCATTTTAAAGCAAAAATTATTACTTATTTAAAGTTGAATTTCGGTAAAATGTGTACAAAGAAATAAAATTGTATCATAACTGCCAAATTGGTTCCATTTTTCGAATATCTCATTGAAAACAGCATAAACTTTTATTTATTTATTACATATTTTTTAGTTTCATAAATAACAATATTGGCATATTGTAAAAAACTATTATGTAAAAGGGCACCTATGGGAAGTTATCTCATTTTCATTTTTGATTTTTCTTCAAATTCCTTAGACTTAAACAAAATGTCCAATAAAGCCAAGATCTTGACCGGGTTTATTCAGTTTTTTTCTTGAGATGAAAGACGACTTTTCCAAATTATATAACGTCGATGACGAATTGAATTCCGTTGTAAGGGAGATAGAACTACTCAATCTAGGCGACGCAGATCAACAATTCCGCCTACGCGACCTCGACGAAGTCAAGATAGCTACATCTAAAATTAAATCCAACAAAGCTGCTGGAGTTGACGGCTTCACTACCGAATTATTCAAAGCAGCAGGCGATGACTTGACATTTGCAAAATATGCTCGGAAGAAAGCATGACCGATGAGTAGAATCTCAGCATACATAGTTTGCCCAATACTCAAGAAAGTAGACCCTCTGAATTAAACCAACTACTCTGAACATTGCATATAAGATCCTTTCTGCCGTATAATTTGAGCGTTTTTTTTTTTTTTTAAATTCATTTTTATTAATTCAATCTTAAACCTATCTTAAAGCTAGACAAAAATTCATAAAACTAGCCATACTGACACTCTAAGTTAAACAATAATACTTAGTGCAATGCCTTTCGGCCCTAGGATCTATTTAACTTCAATTCAATTTTATTTATTTTTGTATTCATTAGAAAATTTAAAAAAAACTAATATCAATATCCTTTTTATTTTTACTTAAAACTACTTAAAATAAGGTCCTTAAATAAAACTTAAACTAACTTAAACTACCTATTCTACCTATAAACTACTTAAAACTAGAACAACCACAGCAGCAAATCTAACTATCTAACGTTTTTTGTTTTTCATATTTTGTTGTCTTTTCTTTTTTTTTTTTTTTTTTTTTTATTCCATATTTTTTTTTTTTATTTTTTTTGTATTTTTTTTTGTATTTTTCTTTTTTGTATTTGAGCGTCTGAAGCCGTTCGTCAACAACCTGATAAGTCCTTATCAGTGTGGCTTCACACCAAGAAAGTCCACCATTGCACACATATTCACATTGCGGCAGACCTTGAAAAAAACTCAAAAACTTCAAATCGATATCCATTATCTTTTTCTCGATTTTTAAGCCGCGTATGACAGCATCTATAGGGAAGAGCTCTACAGAGCAATGTCTCGTTGGGTATAACTGTCAAACTTATCCATCTGTGCAGAATGACGATGGAGAATACACGGTTCTCTATCAAGGTCGGAAAATATCTCACCGATGCATTTGATGTCAAAAAAGGACAAGGCGATGTACTGTCATGCGACTTCTTCAATATCGTTCTGGAAATAATTGTGTCAAATTCAACCGTCAATACTAGAGGCACAATCTTCCAAAGGTCCATCCAAATAACTCGGATACTCCGATGATATTGACATAATTGGAAGATCAACGCGTGATGTCAGTGGTGCGTTTTTGAGCATTACGATGGAAGAGGAGAAGATGGGTTTAGTGGCCAATGAGGGTAAGACCAAGTATATGCTGTCATCAAAAAACTACATTGTTCGACGACGTCTTGGACAAAACGTTACCATGGATAGCTATAACCTTGAGGTAGTTAAGAACTTTTTCTACCAAGGCACCGCTATAAATTCAGACAACGACACCAGCGCTGAAATGAAATGAAGAAAAACTCTTGCAAATCGCAACTTCTTTGGAGTTAGAAGGCAATAGAGTAGTAAAGGCCTCCTCTCTCGAGCATTTAAATCACCATCTACAAGACACTCATCATTCCGGTTCTCATTTCTGAACCCTTTCAAAGAAAGATGAGAGCGTCTTAGGATACTTCGAGAGAAAAATTCTTAGGGTGATTTTTGGTACCGTCTGGATTGAGAGTGGAGGAGAAAATACAACGACGAACTGTATGGGCTGTACAGCGACACTGACCTGGTTAAAAGTATAAAAGTGCAACGACTTAGATGGCTGGGTCATGTAGAGCGAATGGACTTGATGTCGCTTCAGCCAGGAAGGTCTTCGAATCCAATCCCGAGGGACGGCGCAATAGAAGCAGGCCGAGGAAGATCTCAACTAACTTGGTGTGTGAAACTCGAGACAGCTAGGTAGGGACCTAGCCGGATGAAGACGCATGTTGGTTGAGGTCCAAGCCCGCCACAGACTGTAGCGCCACTTTAAGTAAGTAAGTAAGAAGTTCTCAAAATTTTAAAATTATTTTTCTTATTCAAATTGTTTGATTCGTTTTTGAAATCACAAATTATTTTTAAAAGTTTGTATTACAAGGTCTCTCTATTCAAACAATACTAGAACAAGCAACTTCGTAGCAGCCTAAAAAGTTGAAACTTAACGATATAGTCAAAAAAGCATGCAATTTTAATTGTCTTCTTAATCTGAGCCTCTAAAAGTTGTCACACTCCAAAAACCAAGTAAAAATTAACCTTACTAAATGTTTGTTGCTTAACTGTTAATTAAAGACAAATTAATAAGCAATAAACTAATCAACATTAATCGTTCTTATCTGATTTTGAGCAAATGCTAAAGTTGCCTTTTATGAATATACAGGGTTAGGAACATAATCCTAAAAACCGTAATCCCAAAAACCTTAAATCCCTAAAATTTAAAATCTAAGTCTTAATTTTAGAATTTCGGGTTTTTGTTTTTTTTTCGTGATTTCCTCATTGAGAATGTCAACTATCAATTAATTAATTGATATTTTTCAATAAACTTTATTAAATGCCATTGAGATTGTCAGCTACCAATATTTTTGACACATTGTGAATATTTTTGAATAATCTGTTTTAAATTCAAAATTTTCTGATCAGCTGTCAATTTTCTGGTCATCTGTCAATTTTGTATTTAATTGTAAATTTTCCGTCGATGAGCTGGTAATAGCTTAGAAATAATTTGCAAATGTGAGTTTTGAATTAACTAAAATATAAAACTACTTGTTATTTTGTTTCCAAAGGAATCACAAAGTAGTTAGCAACAAAAAACTTTAGTGCAGATTGGTCTACTTAATGCGGAAGAGAAGAGTACGTTGAATTTTCCAAAAGTTTTTGTTCCAAAGCAGTAGCAAAGTGTGAAAATATTGCTGTAGAACTTAATCTTAGATCCTTCAGAACGAACTTCAGAAAATTGCATACAAAATCGTTCGAAAAATAAAATTAAAGAAGAAAATAGCAAACAAAAATCTTTATCATTTCATTTCTTTCTACAAAAATACTCATTTTGTTAATTTTCTAAATGATCGTCTTCATAAATTCGTCTCCCTCAAGAAAAATTAAACAAACGCATGTTCCGCACATTAACAATATAAAAACTAAATTGGATTGGAAATCAAAATATTTTCACAGTACCGATTCATATTTTAATTTATAAATTCAATCATAATTTAATGAACAAAAAAAAAAAACATAACCCACATTGAACAAAAGTTATTTTATCACAACTCATCAAAGACAAATTATAAACTATGAATCATCATACGATAAAACCATAAAAAAGTATAGACATTTTAAAATATCCACCGAAAATAATTAAGTATGGAAATGTTTGATAGAAAATACTGTTCTTAAAAAATTAAGAAGAATCAAAAAAAATCGTACAACACATTTTAAAATGAAAACTAGAGTAATTTGTATGAATTTAAAGTTCCAAAAATCGACTCTGAATTAAAATTCTAAACGTTGAAATTTTTGTTTGTTAAAATTTTGTAGATTCACTTTATTGTTTGGAATTTCAAAGTTTTTTTTTTTTCTCAGATTATTCATTACTTTACGAACACCCCCTACTTACAAGTATGTATCCTGATTTTCATCTTCAAAGGAACGTGATATGAGTAAAACTTAATAAATAATTCAAATACTCTTCACATGAAATTGTTCGTTTTAGGATAAACATGTAGTACCTACTCTGTCACTCTGTTGAAGAACCTTGAAAAATTCGGATGATTCGTAGAAACAAAAATTATGTACATGTATAATAATATCCTTTCCCGCACACCAAAAAACTTTAAGAAGACAACAGAAATTTTGCCACCAAATTGTTCTTTTCCTCTAACTTCAATCTATCAATTCCCCACGTTATCTCTTAGACAGCTAGAAAGCATTTAGTCAGTGAAAAATATAAAAGAATAAGACCCTCGTCGTCGTCGTATTTTTCTGGCATGTATATACATTGATTTGATACATACACGAAAACAGATAAAAGTTAAAAGGAAAACAACAAAAATGGAAAAACATTTTTTTCCATAAAACCGATAGGTTATCCTTTATCCTTATAGAACCTGATGATGGCTACATTAGCATTTTACTGCGGGCTTTTATGGCCCAATTGGGAGTGTCTCATCTCAGCCGGACGCGCTAAAACAACGTAACGCAACTTAAAGGCTTTTTCTTCTGTCTTGAAGCTTGAACGATAAACACAGTCAGGACATAACTTTTACTCGAGTCAGTCAAGGTCTCAGTGGAGCCTAAAATTCCACAACACAAAATAATAAGACAAAAACGAAAAACAGAGTAATGGAGTTATGACTCAACCAACATGTATCCGACTTACGTAAGGATTATGATAGCTTTTCGTTGTTGTTCTATGTTTTTATTTTATTTTTTGTTTTCTCTTCGCTTTGTTTTCTGCTTTAGGCAGATAGATGGTGTTTCACACTACCGCAGTTTTTTGATACCAAAATGAAAAACATTGTTGAGGAGAGCACAAAATGGCGGCTGACAGTTGGTACGTGAGTAACGGATGTTCTGATGTTTAAACAGATCTGAGGATGAGATCGTCATAGACACAGAACTCAGGACTTTTAACGTCAAAAAAATACAAAACAAATTAATAAAGAAAAAAGACATAGAACGGAAACATCATTAACGGAACGGTACATCAGTGGAAGTGGAAGTGGAAGACCAACAACCAACTTCTAATGGGTGTTTTTTTTTAAGTTATGGAACTTTAAGTTGGCAGCACTTTTTTATCTCGCTGCCATTTTGTTTCTGTCAATTGATTTATTTTTAGTTTGGTTTGATATTCTCAAATAAATGGACTATCGCCTGAACAACGCTTTCAAATTGTGTGCATTTTTTTTGAAAATCATGGTTCTTTTCGAAAGGCTTTCATTTACGATCAATATTTTACTGAAACCCGTGGCATGATGGTTAGTGCGTTGGACTGTCATGCCAAAGGTCTTAATCATATTAAAATTATAAAGCCAGAAGATTATCATTCGAATAAAGAAGATTACATTTTGAAATGGAATATAACAAATATGACATTTTTAAAATGCTGTACTTTTAAAAAAACACCCTTTACATGACAACAATGACTCCATCAATAACGGCGGCAGTTGGCTATTAAAATAGGATGTGTGTCAGCCAGAAGCAACGGGCAGTCAGTGGTATGGCTGAAAGTAGGCTTTCATTATTGATTTAGCCTTTGGGGTTATCCCTGGGCTTTTATTGCCCTTCAAAGGAAGGATTTTGTGTTGCCGAGTGACGGTGACGGAGACGGTGGCGGTGACGTTAGTTAGTCGTTTCGGTCGGTTTTCTAGTTTATTTTAGAAAATGTTGCTTGGTTTTTTACATTACATATTTTTTATTACGAGTAGGACCCTACTCCTACTCCTATCGGCTATTCAATGTTAGTTGTTGGTTCTTGGTGTTTATTTTTATTTCTGTTGAAATAAAAAACAAAATTCTCAGGGAATTGAAGTTTCAACGAAATTATTCTCCCCCAAGGATAGTTTGTGCGTTTGATGTGTTTAAAGCCTTTAAGAGGGAGAAAAAAAAACAGCTATATAATATTTTTGGTAAAAGTTTATGTTTGTGTTATTTTTTGGAAATAAAAGAACTCTGAAAAAGTTTTCTCTCCCAAATATAGCTGTGAAAATTGTATCTTCTTGGTGTAAGAACATCAGGAACATTATAACGAAACAACCTGACGCAGTGCAAAAGATCTGAATTGAAGGTTGTTCCTTCTAATGATATCCTCTTCTTCATTTTCATCCATGGTTTAACTCCATCAAAATTCAAAAGGGGGGAATAAAATATAACTTTCCGTCAATGGTATGAATGAATGAATCATACAAATTTCTCTTTTATAATATAAAGTGCATAGTGTATAGCAAAAAAATAAAATAATATTATTCAGAAATAAGTTGTGTACAATGTTCATAGGTAAAGGAAAACAAAATGCAGAAAAAAAAAATAATTCTTATAAAAGAAGAAATTGAATGTAACGAGGCAAAGAGAAGACTATACTTAGTGTCTTCAAAAATACACTTAAAAAAGTCTCAGTCTAAAATTAAGGGTTACAAAGAATTGCATTGAAAAGGTAAGCTAAAATTTCATTAGAGCCAAGGAAAAAAATTAGCGCTAAAAAACCCCAGAAGCACAAAATTCTATAACAAAATTTTCCAAAGGGCAACGGCCTAGTCACTGATAAATAGGGCAACCAAAAATATGTCCTAAAAGACTAGTTTTAAGCGCTTATAATATACCCTTAAAAATCAAATATATGCCCTCAAAATATGCTCAATTAATGTAAAAGATGTTTATAAGAAGCGTTATTTGCTTTAGGAAATTAATTAATAAGAACAATACCAATCAAAAAGAGAAAAATCAAAACTCTTCTTCTTCATTCCAACTTTTTGAAGATAAATAAAACATCCAAAAAATTTGTTTAGTCGCAAATAGTTCAACTTCGCACACGTATATTATTTATGAAAGAAAAAAAAAAAAAACAAAGTTAACAAAGTTAACAAAGCAAATTCATTTTTTAATAAAAATAATGTTTTAATGCCAGCGATCAATAAGAAAATTTATTGCAAATTTTTGTTGCAGTAAATAACTAACATTTCACTCAAATTTTTGAAAAGGAAACTTTGTCTGTTTGATCGAAAAACACTTTTATACATGGAAAAGCTCCGTTCAACGTCAACAGAAGTGATCGGAGCGTATTTGAATGCAAAAACTTCAGCAGTTGTATACTCTTCAACTGCTATAGATTTCTCTCCTGGCAAAGCCATTGCAATTATGTTTAGTTTTTCAAAGCCAGCATTTTTGTCCATTACATTTTCTATTTTTTACTTCACTGATTTCGCAGCCTTGCTGTTAATGCTGTAGATTGTCTTCACCGCATCACTTATAATTTGTGTGCTGGAATTGAGCGATAAACCACGTGATTCAAGTTTTGAAATTGATGTCACTAGAAACCCATAGCTTGATGCCAAACACAATTAATCCGCTTTCAATTCTGTTTTTTTTTAAAAAGATCTTTACAAATTTTTACTGATGCAACTTCCTCGTTGTCAAAAGCACCAAAAATCCGAACAATCTTTTCAAAATGCTTGGCGTAGTTATTCACCGCTTCGAGCCATGTCCCCCATCGCGTTATGATGGGTTGTGGAGGAAGTTCCAGTCCAGGTTCTATGTCTGTAAAAGTTTTCACTCTGGATGGAGCTTTAATTTTTTTCTGATTTTTTGTTTCGTCTTTTTGTTCTTATTAATGCTTGCCTTTACAAAAAAAAGTAAAAATATGCAATAATATGCCTTTTGAAAGCAAAAATGCAAAAATATGCATTTTCAGTGAAATATGCAAAAATATGCCCTAACAGATGACGTTTAAGAGACGAAGATTTCAATGAAACGCATTTCTATCACAGTCTCGCTTTAATAGTGACGTTAACAAAAAATATGTTCCAACATATTTTTGGTTGCCCTACTGATAAAGCTTCGGTCTTCATCGATCACCGAAATCAAGCATCAGTGAGCGTGGTTAGTAGACAGATGGAATACCGTCTCGAAACGACGAAACCTACCGCGTGCTGTTGTCATGTGTTTCTTTCTGTCTTTTATTCTTTCTCTTCTGTCCTTCTGTCTTGTATTAATGTCTTGTGTTGTTATCACCTTACATAGTCTAGTCGCTCAAGGTGCTGTGTTCTCTACTCTGTACATTTATGTGCTGAGTAGTGTGTAATGTAATGTAATGTAATTTTCCAAAAATGACAATATTGTAAAATTTGGCTGTTGTTTGGTTGCTTTATTATTAGATTTTGAGTTACTTGCCCACATCACACAAACCCAATATCTTCAGAAACCGAATTTCCAAAAAGTTATTTAAATATAAAACTTATGCATTTTTTTGATTGCTTTAAGTTTTGAGATTTTGAGCCATAAGGCTATAATCCAACAGCTAAACATCTCAAAGTCCCCAAGTCCCTTAATCGAATTCCCGAAAAATTGTATGATTTATTAAATTTTGGACATTTCTTTATTTAATTTGACTAAGCCTTCGCTCGAAAATTCGAAAAACATCAAAAATTCTGAAATTCCAATATCCAGAAAACCCAAAATTGCGAAAATCCAACACCCTGAAAACGATGTAATTAAAATAATAAAAATTTATAATTTTGGTATTTTTTCAAATCAATTTTATTTTAAGTTATGAGCCCAAAATCAAGAAAACTTAATAATTCAGAAACTCAAAATCTCAAAAATCCGAGATACAGAAACAAAATAGCGGAAAACTTATAAAAAATCTCAAATTTGGAGTTTTTTTTTCAGTTTGAAATCCATAAAATAAAAACAACAACATACCGAAAATTCAAAACCTCAAAAATCCCAAAAAAAATATTTGATAAAAATGAGCGACGTTAATGAGTCAAAGATGTTATTGTCACAAATAATTGTAAAAGACCTTCTTGGAATACCGTCCAAGGGTATTAAGTTACTGGAGAACTAATTTTTAAGGATTAAGTCTTAAACCCGAAATCCAGGAAACCCAAGATAGGAAGACCTTAAAATCTCAAAATATTATAAAATGTAAATTTTGTGCGATTTGTTTAATTCACGCAAAATAGAAAAAACCTAAAATCTCCAAGACAAAAAATCCTGAAATTGAATTGAATAATCCCAAATGACATAATTTCATTTGATCTTGAGTCTTACACATTTTTTGTTAGGGATTTTAAGTTTTATAGATTATGGGCTTTTGAGAATTCCGAAGATAAGATTCTCACAGAAATACATTTCTAGAGATCAAGTTTCTAAAAGAAAGCAATCTCGGGCGTATGCAATCATTTAGCACTATAAGGATTGCATTCTTGAATTCACAATCATTTGAATGCATTCTTTTGCAATCATTATAAAAGTGAAAGCGAGTGATTGTTTAGGACTGCAATCACTTCAAGTGAATGCAAACACTCCGAATGAATATAAAGAATGCAAAAAAAAACAAGGACTTCAAATGAATGCAAATATGCACAAGCGAACAAAATTCTCGGAAGATTGCTATAAAATAATTGGGAACAAAATGATTGCACTCTTTTTAAGATGATTGTGATTGCATTAATTTAAGTAACAATCTTTAAGTGAAGTCAATGAATGCAATGTTTAAATTGAATTAAACAAATGATTTATAATGATTACATTCACAAAAGATTGCAGTTTCTTACAAGACTTCTAAAGAATGTATATTTTGACAACTTTCTTATTTTGTCAATATAAAATATAACTTTTTTTGAAAAATAAAAATTGAAAACTAAAATAAAGTTACGATGTTTTGTAACGCATGCAATTGAATTCGTTTGTTTTTTAAGTTATACGAAACAAAGCCAAAATAAAAAACAAGAAAGAACTGTGGGAAGATTCGACGTAAGAAGGCTACAATCGCAAGAGACTGCCATGTCCTTTTTTAATCGAGTCTCTTATAACCTCTTAAGAAGTCCTATGCTACCTTCATTAAGCATTGAGAATCAGTGGAAATATTGTCTTGCAGCCATTAGAGATGCCGCCTCTGAAGTGCTAAATTTCACACGGCCACCACAGCGAAACCCCTGGTTTGACGACGAATGCTGACAAGCGCCAGCTATATCAAAACTGAAGTCTAACAAAGCTGCTGGACTTGATTGCATCCATGCCGAATTATTCAAAGCAGCAGGCGATGACTTGGTTGGGAGCATTTATCAACTTATCGGAAGAAAGCATGCCCGATGAGTGGAATCTCCGCATAGTATGTCCAATGCACAAGGGAGATTCTTTGAATTGATCCACTTACAGTTACAGAGGCATCAGTCTCCTGAACATTGCATAATATCCTTTCTGCCACATTATGTGAACGTCTGAAGCTGTTCGTTGGTCTTCATCAGTGTGGCTTTATTCACATTATGGCAGATCTTGGAAAAAATCCAGCAAATTCAAAATCGATACTCACCGTCTTTTTATCAATTTTTAAGCTGCGTATGACAGCATCTATAGGGAAGAGCTCTACAGAGCAATGTCTAATTTTGGCATCCCTGTCAAACTTATCCGTTTGTGCAGAATAACGATGGAGAATGCACGCTGCTCCATCAAGGTCGGAAAAGATCTCACCGATGCATTTGATGTCAAAAAAGGTTTTAGACAAGGCGATGCACTGTCATACGACTTCTTAAACATCGTTCTGGAAACAATTGTGTAAAATTTAACCGTCAACACTAGAGGCACAATTTTCCAAAGGTCCCTCCAATTACTTGGATATGCCGGCCACCGCGCCGCCGATGATATTAATATTGACATAATTGGAAGATCAAAGCGTGATGTCAGTGGTTCGTTTTTGATCATTGCGACGGAAGCGGAGAAGATGGGTTTAGTGGTGAATGAGGGCAAGACCAAGTATATGTTGTCATCAAAAAAGAACATTGAACGATGTTTTGTCTTGGACAAAACGTCACCATGGACAGCTATAACTTTGAGGTAGTTAAAGACATTGTCTACTTAGGCATTGCTATAAATTCAGACAACGACACCAGTGCTGAAATCAAACGAAGAATAACTCTAGCAAATCGATGCTTATTTGGACTTAGAAGGCAATTGAGTAATAAAGTCCTCTCTCGAGCATCTAAAATCACCATCTATAAGACACTCATCATCCCGGTTCTCATTTCTGAACCATTTCAAAGAAAGATGAGATCGTCTTAGGATGCTTCGAGAGAAAAATTCTTCGGGTGATTTTTGGTTCCCTATGGATTAAGATTGGAAGAGAAAATACAACGACGAACTGTACGGGCTGTACAACGGCACTGACCTGGTTAAAAGTATAAAAGTGCAACGACTTAGATGGCTGGGTCATGTAGATTGAATGGACATCAACGATCAAGCCCGGAAGGTCTTCGAATCCAATCCCGAAGGACGGCGCGGCGCAGTAGCGGAAGACCGTGACTCATGTGGCGCACGCAGGTAAGAGAAGGCCTCAACCAACTTGGTGTGCGAAACTGGAGACTGCTAGCCAGGGCTCGAGCTGGCTGAAGACGCATGTTGGTTGAGGCCCAGGTCTACCATAGCTGTAGCACCATCTTAAGTAAGTAAGTAACGAAACAAATCATTTAGTCTTATGGAAAGTCTCAACCAACTCAAACACAAGAAATTTCTCTAAGTGTACCAATCACAGAATTGCGTGACAATGTTGCCAAGATACCTCTGATTCCTTTGTATCTATAGGTTAGTCAGTCAAATCGTTGTTGTTGTTGTTGTTCATTGTTATTGAATATTAAAGAAATGTTCATACCTCTCCCCCTCTCTGAATTCTGATACTGAATTCAAAGTTGACAATATGAAAATTGAAAGAAAGGAAAATTGCTTTATTGTGGCATCATAAGAAGTGATGAGCATACAAAACAAAAACAACAAAAGTGAAAATTGGAAACTTTGTTTTGTTTTTTCCACCATCATCTTTTTTGATTTAATTTTTTTTTTTTTTTTTTTTATGAAACAATGATATAATATTTTTGAAAAAGATTGGAATACTAAGTAAGCGTCAAGAGTTTTCTTTTTGTTTGTTTTCCCATCAAGATGAATTGTAATTTTTGAGTGTGGTGAAAACAAAAATAGCGACTTTATTACTTATTGTTGGGAGTTTATGATTATGGATTGTAAGGACTTTTTTTGTCCTGTTTCTTTTTATTTTATATCATTGACTTTTATGGGCCTATATAAGCGAGTGAGTAAGAATATAATGTTGACTTTGATTTTTGTTATATACATATGTATTTATAAATATTTATTTTAGTGCAAAACAGACATAGTGTATTTTGTAATAAAAGAAAAATTATGCCATGACTCATGATATTGGAAGGTGGAGCGATTGATTTGTCAATTTTGTTTGTTTCAAGTTTTATTCATGATTTTATTTTTGTGTGATAATTTAAGTTTTTTTTTGTTTATACATATTTGTTACAATTTCTTTTTATTAGTTTGAGACATTTAAGTAAATGAGAGATAGATGAATCAGAGTTCGTTTGTTTGGTCCATTTGAATGTTAAGTTTATAAATAGTCTTATAGTTCTTATAGAATGTTTAAACGATACTTTTTATGGTAGTTTTTGATCCTGTGTGTCTGAGTCAGATATTTTCAACTAATTTAAGGGAATACGTTTTGGAATACAAATTCTTTTTTACTGGGTGACTCACTTAATATAAAGTAGGCACTTTATTGCCTATAATCTCATTTTATCTACTAAATTTTCGCATTTAGAAATCAGTCTCACTGGTATTTTATGATGGGTTTTTGGCAATCCGTGTTTTTTAATTCTCCATAGAAGGTTAAATATTTTAACCGGTCGAATTTTGGGAAACTTTTCATTTTTAAATTTCGAGACGTTTCTATGTCCCAAGAATCTTAATTTATGGTTTTTAGAGAAATGTCTATTTGTGCGGCAATCATCGGCCATATCTCAGGTCTAACTGAGTGTTAGAACTATAGTTTGATCGACTAAACTGTGTTCGATTTGGTACTCAATTTTTCAAGTTATTTTGGCTAACATTAAAGTGGAATCGTGCCACTGAGAATTCCAACAATAAAGCAAAGTTGTAAATACTTTCGGTGATAAGTTAGGGAAAGAAGACCTATAAGTTTTAGCCTATAAAGATATGTGACCATGTGAAACCTTAAGAACCTTGTTTGGACTGATCTGAAGAATGAATTTTAAAGACATTAGGATCTTGGAATTTGGTACCAAATCTTTTTATAAAGTCTAGAGTTCTATTAGTTTTTTTTTTTTAAATATATTTAAATGATCAGTAAAAGTTAACTTTAAGACCAAAATGAAAAGTTAAAAGGTTTTTCCAAGTTCGTAGAGTTTAGCATGTATTTATAGTCAAGTGCATTATGTTAGCGTGTAAAACTCATTGTTTTGCACTTGTCAATATTCAATATTAAACGATTTGTATCGCAGCATTCTCATAGTCGAAGTAGATCGCAGTCCGTTAAGGAATTGTTTAAAGACAGAGGTTAGGTCATTTAAAAACAGAACAAATAACAACGCGCCACAGTGGCTACCTTGAGGTACACAACACTATAATGTATGTCAGTAAGGTAAGATGATATCCAAGAATTTTGTCAAGTATAGAAGATTCAGAAATTCCTAGATTAAAGTGAGGAAATTCATCCATACATATTTGTAATAAGTGTTGAGCTATTACAAAATTGAAAAAATTGTCACTTAAAAAAAAAAAATTAGACAGCATCAGTTCTTCAGCAAAACAAGTATTTAAACGTTTTGTTTTGCTGACTTCTGTATAATCATATGGTATATTGCAATTAAAGTTTTAGAAAAAAAAACAAATTGAGATATTTGTTAACTTCCCATAGGAAGTTATTGTAATTTGTCCGATTTGTCGAATTGAAAATTTTGACATTTCTCGACGTTTTAAGGTCCCTAGATTCGAAATAAAAGATTTTTAGAAAGATGTCTGTGCGTGCGTGTGTACGTACTTTCGTACGTTCGTTCGTCCGTACGTTCGCGACGTTTTTTCGTCGTCCATAGCTCAAGAACCAGAAGAGATATCGACTTCAAATAAATTTTGTTATACAGATAATAAACCAGAAAGATGGAGAAAGGGCTCCCAAGAAAATTGCGTGGGTGGTTTTTTTTAATATAGCAGTTTAAAAAAAAGGTGAAAATTTTGGTTAACCCTAAATATCTCGTGAACCAATAACGCTAGAGACTTAAATTAAATCTTGTATCATATATTGTAAAGTGATACAAAACAAGTATATTTTTGGAAAAAAATTAAATTAACGGTTTTTTTATAAATCAAAAAAACTGAAAAAAAAAATATTTGTCACCTCGAAAATTTTACGACTAAAATATGATTTCATCTCCAAAACAATTTTGTGCAACGAAAAATAATGATTTTGACATCTGATGAAAATTTTAGAAAAATCTAATTGACAGCTTTTTTTATAAAAAATAAAACCTAAAAACATTACTCAAAGTTGGTAAAAATTGAATTTCGACTCAAATATCTTTTCCAAACTTTGAGATTAAGACTTCAAACTTATTTTTTCTTATAAGAAATATTGTTGTCAACATTCTGAAAAATGTTGAGAAAATTCGAATTTACAGTTTTTTTTACAAAAAATAAAAACCAAAAAAAAAATTAATAAAAGTTGGTAAAAATTGATTTTCGACTCAAATATCTTTTCAAAACTTTGAGATATTGGCTTTAAAATACTTTTATCTTTCAAAAAATATTATTGTAAACATTCAGTAAAATTTTGAAAAAAATATAACGGACAGTTTTTTTACAAAAAATTAAAAACCTAAACAAAAATTTAACCAAAGTTGGTAAAAATTGATTTTCGACTCAAATATCTTTTCATAAATTTAAGATAATGGCTTCTTAATAATTTTAACTTATAAGAAATATTGTTTTCAACATTTAGAAAAAATTTGAGAAAAATCGATTTGACAGTTTTGTTACAAAAAATAAAAATCTAAAAAAAAATGTATAAAAGTTAACATTGTTTTTTGACGTATGTAAATATCTTTTCAAAAATTTGAGACATTGGCTTCAAACTAATTTTATCTTATAAGAAATATTGTTTTCAACATTTGATAAAATTTTGAGAAAAATCAAATTGACAGTTTTTACAATAAATAAAAACCTAAAACAAAATAATACTAAACATTGGTAAAAATTTACTTTCGACTCAAATAGCTTTTCAAAAATTAAAAATATTGGCTTCAAACTTATTTTATTTCGCAGAAAATATTGTTTTCGATATTCATTAATTTGTTTATAAAAATCCAACAGTCCGTTTTTTCATAAAAAAATAAAATCTACAAAAAATACTACGCAAATTTGGTAACAAACTTTTAAGCAAGACAAATCGACAGACGGGATGGGAAGTTATCAGTGTGGGTCGCATCCCAGTCTCTTTTTTTATAATTATCAGATTCGAATTCGTCGAATAAAAATACATATGAAAAAATGTGTTTGTAAAAAAAATTCTTTAAATTTTCTATTATAATCTGCACTTCAAGAACTACGTTTTTCACATATGTTTAGCTTCAAATTGCTCTAAGAAATTCATTATGGCGTGCTAGAATGAGATTTTTGGTTGTAAATGTTGCTGAGATTCAGCACTATCGTATGATATGTGTCCGCCCTAGAGTCAAACAGAGGATGTAGTTAAAACTGTATTTGAATTTAAAATTTCGGAAAATTATAAGCATTCTTAAAATGAAAAAAATCAATTTTCCGCTAAACTTGTAACTCATATTGTTAATCTATTTTTTTTTTATATATATTTAAAAAACAAAAAAATTTGAAAAGTCTAAATTTAACTTATTTTAAACCATTTAAGAAATACTCAAATTTTCATAAGCTTTCATTATTTTCCAACTTTGAATGATAATTTTTAATTCTAAAATTTTTTTTTGAAAGAAATGCTTTTACACCTTTTTCACTTTTTCACTACTTGCACCAAAGAAGTTTTGCAAGAAATGTTTTCTAAACTTGATTATTTTCAAAGCAGTAATCACAATCCGTAGACGAGATTTTGTGATTTAAAACACGTTTTGACTTTTTTTGTGTGTTAACACGTGATTCAAGAACTCAAAGACGGAATATATGCTTTGTGTTTTTTATATTGTTACGTCATAAATACAAAATTTTAAACTCATGAGAACTTATACACATTTTTATGGAGTTTTTTTTTGAAAAATGTTTTACTTTGTAAGACATATAAAAAGTTTCCCACGATTAAATTACTTCAATAATAGAAAACTCCATGAAAAAATCAGTTTTGAACTTTTTTTTGAGATTTCGTCTAAACTTCATGATTAAAATCATTGTTAGTTAATAAGTTAATAGAATAAAAGGGTTTAAGTTCGATATTTTAAATTCTTCTTAAAAAAAAAAAATAATAAAATTACGATTTTATTCCTCTCGTTTAAAAACGTTCAACTCGCAATTCACTCATGAAAATTGCTTTTAGTTGGATGAATATTGTTGTTTTACTTATAACTTCTTGACAAACCAAGTAAAATATATATCATTAAAAATATTTTGCAGCTTTTATTATTTTTAACAAAAAAAAAAAGAAGCAATTCTTGTTCAAATAAGAAATAAAAACACCAAAAAGTTTATTTGATCTGAGAGCCTTTTTTGTATACAAAAATGCATTTGTCAGTTTCTATTTGTTCAAATAAATATTTTTTTTTCAGATAACAACACAACATCAAAATAAATGCTCCCTATATGAGTTCTGCTGATAGAAATCTTTATTCTTATTGTCCCCACTCCCCACTGTTTTTCCATACTCAAAATATCTCCATCATAAATATATCTTATACCTGGTTGGTATGTCATTAAGGAAAATAAAACAAAAATAAAATATTTTAACTTAAACAAAAACAGAAAAGAAAAAAGAAAAATTCAAACGAAATTTTAATGGTTTTCAGCTGAATAAACATTTGCGACTTTTAAAAAGTATGTACTGGGATATAAAACCATGCTTCGAGGTTCTCGAGGTACTTCACCTCTTAAAAAAAAACAAAATGCACAGGCACACCACCATAACCTACTATTATCCGAGTTGAATTCAGTTACAAAAATAAACATACAAGAAAACAACAACAACAACAAAAACAACGAAATCGACACTAAAAACAACAACAACTTCAAACACAACAACGAAAAAAGCTTCAACAAAAAATAAAAACCAACCAAAATAAGGAAAAAAGTTGTAATGTAGGTCGCAGGAAGTTTTTTCCTGCCAAATTACATCGATGTCCTTTGAATTGGAAACAGAACCAAATCGATTGAATTTTTATACCCACAACATATAAAAAGACACAACATAACGAAATAACTTTTACAGGGGAAAAAGTTTAAGTTAAAAATGTCGTAGGGATTTGCTCGAATTTTGTTTTTGTATTTTATTAATTTGTTTTGTATTAAACAAAAAACATTAAATCAGAAAAAAATAGTTTTAAGTTAAAAACTAAACGTCCAATGGCGGATCCAGGGGGAGGGATCTCATATGAGCCATAAAGTTTATACAGTTAATTTGTATAAGTAAAGATATCATCTAAAGATTTGTAAGTAATTTAACGACATTCACCAAAAAGTTGTCAAAAACAACTAAGATCTTTGTTTTCACGTAATTCAGAATTTGGAAAAACTTTAGTAATGCTTTAAATAATTTTCATAAAATTTGTTTCTAAGAAAAAGAGCAAATATTTAGGTTCTTAATAAAAAAAACCTTGAATTAGAGATCGTCAATTTTATATTAAGTGGCTTTAAATTCTTGAAACTAGCTTTCAATTCCATCTTATTTTTTTGAAGCACATAAATAGTGAACATTGAAGAATTCTTTTAAATTGCGACAGATAGGAATTATATAGCAAGTATGTATTGCATTCGTAAAAAAATTCGAATTAAAGCTTTTAATCAAGCATGACATTACGATGGTAGAAAAATTGAAAAAAGTGGGTCCCCCGATTCCATCCACCTGTCTGGCTGTCCTGGCCCCTACACCCCAGACGTTTTTTCATTTTTTTAATACGAAAAATAATAGCAAATTTTTTGGTTAAAAATCGAAAATTCGATTTTTTTTCAAAAATGAACCGATAGATTTTTTTAAAACTTTCTTTAAATTTTCTGTTCTTAGTTTGGCTTCTTTCTTCAAGAAGAAAATATTTTGGCATTGCTCCGTTATTTTGTTTTTAAGTTTTCTCAAGAACTAATGGACCGATTTCAATAATCTTCTCTCTCTGTGGAAGCTCTTGTCGATGATCAAATGATCAAATTGATGATGATGATGATCAAAAATGTCATTCTTATATGTATATAAAAATCAATCGCAAAATGTGTTGGTTACCGCATAACTCAACAACGCCTGGACCAATTTGGCCAATTCTTTTTTTTAAATGTTCGTTGCAGTTCAAGGATTGTTTTTTGCGGGGAGAAAAATTCGAATAATTGCCGGAAAAACCATAACAACACCCCTTTTCTTTTTCAAATACAAATGTTTTCTAATTAAAACGTAGTCGGCTTAAAGGATTTGATTTCAAGTCATGTCAAACTAAAAAAAAAAAAAAAGTGTTGACGTCGATTTGCCGGTGTACAAAGTGTTGTTTTTTTCTACTTTTCTGTTACCCAATCTACTGAGTTTGCTTTTGTCAACTGATAAACGACTGAAACAACTTCTTATATCGTGTTTTGTGCAGAGTGATTAGTTAGTTAGTGTTTAGTGACAAAATAATTTATATTTGATATGCCTCCTACATATAAGACGAAGCAATTTAGGTAGAAGAACCCGAAATGCTACAAACCAAGCTAATTACCGATCTAATTGTACTGCACAAGAACGTAATGACCGAATTAAACGTGAAAGAATTCGGATATCACAAACGCGTGAAGCGCGAGCGTGACATTCAACTAATAATCGCGCAAGTTTGAATCGAGCAACAATTGAAATTAGCAACAATTCGCTCACGAAATAAAATTGCACTTGCACTCGCTTCGTCGGGAATCGCAGCAACTTTGCTTGAAGGTGGCCCATTAAGCACTAAAATTGCCATTAAATATGCAAAGTAATGAAATTCCAACCTGCAACATTTCGAAGAACTCTGCAATAGCAAAGGTTTGCAGCAATGTAAATTGATTGTTGAGGATGAATGTACTATGGAACATACAAAATCTTTGGAGGCTTTAGACGGAACCTTAAAAGATCTATGAAGCAATAATAACAGATTTGGTGGTGCAATGATTTTATTAGCAGTGATTCCACGATCAACGCCAGTTGATGAAATCAATGCTCCAATTTGTGGAAACATGTCAAAGTATTTCATTTAAGCAAGAATATGCGTATCGAGTTGCAAAACGACCAATCTGAAAACATATTCTCTAAATAACTTATTAACATTGGTAATGGCAAATTTCCTATAGACATGTTTACTGGCTACATTAACTTTCCTCAAAGTTTTTGTCAGTTAACGCAACCAAAAGATGAACTTATTCAGAAGGTGTTTCTAGATGTTTCTCAAAATTACAGAAACCATGATTGGTTGAGCGAACGAGCTATATTGGCTGCAAAAAACATAGATGTAAATGAATTAAATTTCAAAATTCAAGAACAAATTACAGGCGAATCGAGGATATATAAATCATTTGATTCGGCTATCAACCAAGATGATGTAGTCAACTATCCACCGGAATTTTTAAGCCAGGATTGCCACCTCACAATCTTGAATTAAAGGTTGGATCAACCCGACTATAAAATATGTAGGAACAAAAAATTGCCACATTACAAATCTTTATGACAGGACGAAGTCTGTCGGGTCCACTAGTATTCAATAAAAAAAGATAAGTTAAAATAGTTATTTTGAGAAATAAAATGGCATTTACATTTTGCAGGTACATTTTGAAATCTTAAAATATAGGAAATATTTTTAAACAGACTTTTTTGAAGAAATTAGCAACTTCTAGCTTCCCAGTCGTGCATCTTATTTTTCTTTCAAAATAGATTTTCTGTTGAATGCAAAAACTTTTAAGATACTAAAAAATTAAAAAAAAACTACTTTTTGAAGTGAATTTGCTTTCGATGCTCTAGAACCGAGATTTAAACAAGAATTTTTAGTATGTAAATATCCCAAAAATAGCAAAAGTGACACTTTTGTTAAACTAATGGATAATTAAAAAGAGGCTGGGATGCGAACCACACTATTAACTTCCCAACCCGTCTGTCGATTTGTCTTGCTTAAAAGTTTGTCTATATGCATCAATTTTTACCAAATTTGCGTACTATTTTTTGTAGATTTTACTTTTTTATGAAAAAACAGGCTGTTGGATTTTTATAAAAAAAACTATATTTTAATAATATTATAATATTTTCTGTGAAATAAAATAAGTTTGAAGCCAATATTTTTAATTTTTGAAAAGCTATTTTAGTCGAAAGTAAATTTTTACCAAGTTTTAGTATTGTTTTATTTTTTGTAAAAAAAACTGTCAATTCGATTTTTCTCAAAATTGTATCGAATGTTGAAAACAATATTTCTTATAAGATAAAATTAGTTTGAAGCCAATGTATCAAATTTTTGAAAAGATATTTACGTCGAAAAACAATTTTTACTAACTTTTGTTTAATTTTTTTGTAGGTTTTTTAATTTTTTGTACAAAAACTGTCTATTCGATTTTTCTCAAAATTTTACCAGATGTTGAAAACATTATTCTTCGTTGCACAAAATTGTTTTGGAGATGAAATCTCCACGTACGTTACAATATATAATATAAAATTTAATTCAAGTCTCTAGCGTCATTGGTTCGTGAGATATTTAGGGTTAACCAAAATGTTTACCCTTTTTTTAAACTGCTATGGTAAAAAAACCGTAGTACCCGTGGCATGATGGTTAGTGCGTTGGACTGTCATGCGAGAGGTCTTGGGTTCGATCCCTGCCTATGCCACCTAAAATTTTTTTCACGGGTACTGCCTCTTGCGAGAAATTGACAAATTCTCCAAGAGTAATTCTTGTCATGAAAAGTGCTTTCTCAAATTTGCCGTTCGGATTCGGCTTTAAACTGTAGGTCCCTTCCATCCCTGACAACAGTACTCGCACACAGGAATGGTTGAGAGTTGTCAGTCACTAGGCCCTAGTTCTCAAACGGACTGTTGCGCCACCCAATTTATTTTTTTATTTATTGTAAAAAACCACCTACGCAATTTTCTTGGGAGCCCTTTCTGCATCTTTTTGCCTTATTATCTGCATAACAAAATTTATTTGAAGTCGATATCTCTTCTGGTTCTTGAGCTATGGACAACGAAAAAACGTCGCGAAAGTACACACGCACGCGCAAACATCTTTCTAAAAATCTTTTATTTCGACTCTAGGGACCTTGAAACGTCGATAAATGTCAAAATTTTCAATTCGACAAATCGGACCTATTACAATAACTTCCTATGAAAAGTTAAAAACACATTGAACATTTCAAATCTATTAATTTATTATAAAAGCTTTGAATCTCTTGAGAACTGAAATATAAAGAGATTCTGATACGTGTATTTTGTTAGTGCCAGGCAAAAGTTTCTTCCTAACTTATTTGTTTACCTTAATTTGTTTTTATATAATTTTTAGATAAATTTTGTATTTAATTGCACCTATATCCTTAAATTCAAGAACCAAACATTTTTCGCTTTACAATTTTTAAGTTTAATTGACTCCTTTAAGATCAAAATATTTTCTAGCATCAGCTCCAATATAGAAGTAAGAAGACTGATAACGATAGTAATAATAGACTCCCGAAAATTGAGTTCGAACAAAACTACGTCAAAAAAAACCAGAAAATTCCTAATATCAGATTCTTTCTCATTTGAATTTTTGTAGTGATTTTGAATTTTTGTAGCGTTTTCCGGATTAATAGAAAGGGCAACAAAAAAAGAATACATTTTTTTTGGAAAAAAGCTACGTTTTAAAACAATTTCTTACATTTCTGCGTGAAATACACCAAAAACCCTCTAAACTGTTGTATTTTAGCTCTTGAATATAGCATATTAAGAAAACTGTTGGAATGCTTTAATATGTAGTGAGTAATCCCAATTAAATAGTTAGACTATACCTTGCTGGACAACAGTGTTCAAAACTAATTTAATAACTAAAGTTATCATTGTACCCCTTGAAATGTGTAAATTTAAGTTTAAGATACACATTATGTTATTTAAATTTTGTTAGCCTCCTTTACAGAACATTAAAGAATATTTTTAAAACTCGTCTCTCGTGTGTGACCCCCCCCCTGATTAAAAGTCTGGATCCGCCCTTGTAGATATCGTCGTTGGTCAAACTAATTAAATAATGTAAAGTTTGGTCATTAGTCTTACTTCGAAATCTCTGACGTCATTCTTTTTTTTTTGTGGACAAATAACTCACCCTTAAGTCCAATTCTTATTTTGAAGCAAAAATAAAACAAAAATGAGTTCATTGGGGAAAAAACTCTGTTCTCACAAGAAATCGAATGAAAAGAAAAATACATTAAAAGAAAAGAACTTTTTTTGCGCAACTGAATTTGAAGTGTATGCACTTTTGAAAATTTATCGTCAAACTCAAGTTACTTTTTTCCAATTTAATTTTTTTAGAGCATGCTGCATTTGTTAGAAAAAAAAATTAAATAACTCCAGGGAAATAATCCCCACCCTCATTTTTCCTTCCTTCATTTCCACCTTCAATTAGAATTTCTAATGCATCCAACTTATTTCTAATTGATGCCCAGCAGAAAAGGAATTTAAAATTAAGACACACAGTAGTTTACTAAGGGGTATATGCAGGGAGCGATGAGGAATGACGACGACGACGGGTGAAGGAGTGAGTCTTAAGTTTTATACCTCAGAAAAGGTATAACATAAATTATTTGTGAATGTTTCGTTAAGTTTGTTTTTATTTGTTTAAGAAATTGACGAGAATATAAGATGGCGAAGGACATTACCTACCTACTTACTTTAATCTGGGAGCTATTTTACCTTAAAAAAAAAACGGTGCTGTGGGGAAGTAGCTTGCAAACTTTGTAGGTACTGTTATAGCCTGGAGTTTCAAAAATCCAAATAAATTCCAATTTTCGGTTTTTGTGTTCAATTTTTCAACCGAAAACAAAATTTTCATGATTGGTCACTGTGGCGTATACGTACTTTTTTCCATTTTTTTTTCTTTTCAGTGATATCGATTAATTAAGGAACTTTATCAAATAAGCATTGATATCAAAGATAGTATTTCAATTTAATTTATCAGAAAAAGGCCTTAAGATATTTGTATTTAGTTTGAAAAAGTTCAATAAAGAAGATTTTGCACGATTCTGTTTGGTTTTTCCTTGAAATTTTATAATAAATTAAATTAATTTGCTTAAGGCTGATTTTGCTCAGAAAATAATTTAAAAAACAACCCATATCAACCAACAAAACAAAAAGAAAACAATGAAATCCTGAGCTTTCAATGTGTACAATATGAATTATTCTAAATACAAACAAACAAATAACCAACAAATAGGTATCCATGTATAATATTTACCTATACAACACAACCAACCTAAAGAAAGCTCTAGAGTCAAGGCGTGACTATTAAATATTTTACGATGACATCAAACGTCCGGAGAATGGCAAACAGTGCGGCAGGGGATGGGGACTGGTTGGTTGGTGGCGCAAGGATATTCTTTTAGGTTACTTTTTTGCGAGTGTGTATTAACTTAGATTAACTGAAGGAAATCGTGACATGAACATTTATATCATTTATAATGATATAATCTTAGAGAGAGAGAAAGAGAGTTGCGTTGCGTTCACTTCAGTTCAGTTCAGGTAGGTAAAGAGGAAAATTAACAAAAAGAAGTGAGGGGGGGGGTATACAAAATGAAGAAAAACAAAAATTACACTGCCTGCTTGTTTGGGAAGCACACCAGATGTTTTTCTACCTCCACGGAATATTTCAAAACCAGATGATGAAGGTAAAAACCGAATGTTATGACCCATAAAAAGAACAAAAAACCCCGTGTCTGTAACACACTGATAAATTTTGTATATACATACAACCATATATATGCTTTAGGGTATCCTGTTTATAATCTAATACATGATGGAGGTTTTCAAAGTGCGAGTTGAAAAATCTTCTTAATTAATTTTTGTGTTCTTTTTTTTTAGAATCTATACAACATTACCAGCACATAAATTTGGTGATTTTTAAACCCTTTAAATTAGATTATTCAAAATAGACTTTAGAGGTTACTGTGGCGTATACGTAATTTTTTTTTAAAATCAGTGTTTTAAATGAGATCTGATAATTTATGAACAGATAAGGATTTTCTTTTACACGAGAGAAAATTGATATGAAACAAACTTTGATGAGTAAGGTCTTTTGACGAAAATAATTATGTAAATGACAAATTTTGTACATATTGAACTAACAAAATTAAAAGATAGATCAATAAAAACAATACTTTTTTCGTTTTAATTTCATAAATTCCATCCCTGACAACAGCACTCGCACACAGGAATGGTTGAGAGTTGTAAGTCACTAGGCCCTAGTTCTCAATGGACTGTTGCGCCACCCAATTTATTACATACAAATTCGTAAACTTTAGAGGAAAAATAAGAAATATCTTTCATCAAATATGATTTTGATTAAACTTATTTGTTTAAAAATAGTTGATTTT
Organism: Eupeodes luniger; assembly: GCA_951509635.1. Lineage (NCBI taxonomy): Eukaryota > Metazoa > Arthropoda > Insecta > Diptera > Syrphidae > Eupeodes > Eupeodes luniger. The sequence goes on from OX608073.1 coordinate 7,123,546, forward strand.
TTCAGGAAAAATCTATACTAATAACGAGTTATCCATTTTGTGGTTTCAAAAGTATAGGGCTGGCATTCGACATCTGTGAAACTAAGTTGTTAAACAAAATTTTGTTTTTCAGTGGAAATACTGATATTTACGAAAATGGATCATTTTAGTATCGCACAACTCATACAAATTGTTAAAACCTACAACAAAAATTGTGATTCCGGAACTGACACATATCGTACTTTAAGAGGAGATAATGGTTTACATAATCGTCCAACTAAGCAAGCAATTGACAAAATGTCTCGATTATGTAAACCATTATCTCCTCTTAAAGAATGCTTGGAATAATAATAAAATATAAATAATATTACCCGTGTTTTTTTTGGCATTCTATAAATAGTTTAGTAGAAAATTCCCAAAAAAACCCATCGACAGTAGCCAGATTTTTGTATTTAAAAATTGGTACAACTGAAAGAAGACCTGTCGGAATAATAATAATAAAAACACAAATAGAAGAAAGTTTTGTAAAAATTAAAAGTTAAATTTAACTTCAGAAAAAAAAACTAATAAAAATTTTCAAGAAGAAATGGTAAATAAACATCTGACAACTGAGATTCTATAAAATAAAAACTTCAAGAAGGGGGTTTATTCGTAGACTACTACATTAGCATGTGGTGTTGAAGCGAGCTTGAAGCTCGCCTCAATTCTTTATATACCTGAATCGAGTTGAAATGAGCTTTATTCGATTCGATTCCGGTCGGGGATCAGAGTCAAGTCAAAATTTGTGAAGAAAAACCTGTGTGGATTAGTTGGTTCTACAGATAATGCATTAGGGCCTGTTTATTTGCATGTTTGTGTTAAAAAAATATAGTTTTGTTTTAATCAAATTAAACAAAAAAAAATTGCACATGAAGTAGGTAGCATATTCTTATATGGTGCTGAACTATTCAGTTCTTCATTGTTTAACATGAATCAAACTATGTCCCTTGCACTTCATAAGAAACATCGAAACACCATTTGCATTTTAGAAAGTGCTGTCAAACTTAATCATTTTTAAATCTTCTTGTGCAGTGGAAACACCAAACAGATTTATTTAAAAATCTAAACTGAGATAAACCTTGCAAAACTTAATTATGTTTTCTATTGTTTTATCTTGCAAAATAAGCCCAGTTATTCCATTTTCATTAACAAAACTAAATAATATCAACAGTAATAGATTGATTTTTTTCCCCAATGGAAAACACATGATTCCAAATGCACAACTACTCAACGAACACAGCCATCGAGATACAAATGCAATATCAATCGTTCCAACATTTGAGAACGAAATCACATAAGATCCATTCGAGACTCGTATAAATGTCAAAAACCCATCCGTAGTAAGATTCTACTTGAACTTTTATCGGTAGTATTCATACTGCGGATATTGTTTTTGTTATTCGTGTAAAATCCTACTATACTATTGATAGGTTTTCCAACAAAACACGGGTATTGTAAGGCCTATGCATCATCGTTTCACTCGTACCAGTAGGACTGTCTCACGGCATATTATGGCGTATTTTTAATTAGGATCTACACATACATCCATATAAAGTCCAGCTTACACAACAACTGAAGCCAGCTGACCATTAACAATGTCGTAGATACGTCGAATGGGTGCTTGAACAACAGGCGGTGGACGGCGATTTTTCGAACAAAATTTTCTTCAGCGACGATGCACATTTATCACTCACTCCGTGGGTATGGTAATAAACAAAACTGTCGAATTTGTGATTCTGAGAATCCTCAAGTAATTGAAGAGATGCCATTACATCCACAAAAAGTCACTGTTGTGGTCCCGAGATGTGATTGGGCTTTAGTTCTTCGAAAACGACTGTCACCTTCAATTAGGAGCGTTATGGTCATATGACAGCCGTCTTTTTTTGCCATAAAATATTCCAAAATATGGCAACAAATGTTCATTCCTCCTTAACCCTTTTGTTTTCAACATTATATCTCTTAAATCTTTGCTACTAGTTGTATGTCTTTTATTTCAATGACCTCGTTACCAATAAATCGATACAAACAACAACAAAAGGAACTTCTAATGACGGAAATCAAATCAGAATGATTTCCTAATTCGATTCACTAACCTACCTCAAAAAACCACTTAAGTTTCAAGGCAAGCAGAACAGAAAAAGAAATTTCTAACTGACACAAAAGGTAGCCATCAACTGTCAATCTTGAAACTATGCAGCTATTACCAGCTCTGTCACTCTTTTCACCGCGCTGCAGCATTACTTTTGTACATCGTATTTTCTGAACATAATTTCTCTAATGCACATTTTTTTTTTCAATTTTTCTTGTATCGATCTGAATTTCTTTGAATGCCTAAAAATCGATTTGCGTTTTCGAAATTGAAATAGATCCAAGAGAAATCACTTATCCAGCAAATTGCAGCAATAAACCGTGTTTAATTGTTTTACACGACTATTTGCTCTAATCTTCAAATCTCCACCAGGGATTATGGCCAATAAATAAATTGCTAACTGAAGGTAGAGACAGAAACTATGTAGGTATAAACTGGGCCGAAAGGGGTGGGTGGAGGTGGAGGGTGTGGTATGAGATGCATGCCAAGTGGTATCAAAGTTAGGGTGGGGCTTTATGGATATAGACTGAGATATACTAAGAGTATATTATAGAGAGAGGCTTACCATGCATTTTATGATTGTTGTTTTATTTTTGTATATCTTTGTTCATTCAACCCACTTCTTTGAATTATTGTTGTTAATAAGAAGACAACAAAAATTCTTCCTCATAATAAAATGAGAGCCAACAAAAATTGTACCTAGATAAAATTTCATGCAAATTGTTGTATTGCATCAATGAAATCAGAAGAACCTTCATTTTCGAGTTCTCTATATACCCACGAAGACGACTTGCCAAATAAAAATTCAAATAAAAACCTAAACTAACAGAGAAAAAAAAGAAATAATTTATTTATTTTTTTTTTACTTGTATCTTATTTTATTTTATTTTATGTTTTACTCTTACAAATAACAAGACACGTTTTTTTTCATTGAAATACTTTCGGTTGAACCAGATTTTAATTAAATATTTTATAAAAAGAAACACAGGGAACAAAAATCAAACACCACCAACCAAACAAAGTGAATGTGCCAGCTAAATAAAATAATAAAAATACTTAAACTTAAATATGAACATAAACATAAAAGAACACAAAAAAGCAAGACATTTGTTTAAGGTTCTGAAATTGATTGTGGATAGAAGCTTTTCAAACAGGATTTCAAAAGTAACTTCAACTAGGTTCAACAAAAAAACAACTAATTTCTCAACATTGTAAACAGTTAAGTTAAATTTTAAGACAATTGTTACTAAATCTATATTATTCCTGAGTTTCTGGATGTTTTAAATAAATAGCTCTGTTTTCACAGATTTAGGGTTATTTGAATTGTTTTAATTTTTGAACGAACTGTAACTATTTTATTTCATGTTCAAATGCTAGTAATTTTGTTTCTCAAAACACTGGTAGCAAAACTTTTATAAAAGGGAATTAAATTGCACTTTTTCGATGCCTTAATAAAAATCCAATTCCAAAATCACTCAAATATGTAAGGTTTTTAAGGTATTACATTTTTAAATTCGAAAAAACAGATAGAGACTTTTTGATTTTTTACCTAAAATCTCTATCTTCAATATTTAGTTTAAATATTTACAGAATTTCATACAATTTTTAAAAAATCTAGATAGGTTGCTAGATTTTGCTTATCTTATATATCTAAATCTTTAAGAAATTCTGAACCATTTTGGGTAAAACAGTTTACCAAACGATTTGAAAGAAAATTTTGATTTTGCATAGAATTCGACGTCTAAATGGGTATTTTTTAAATTGTTTGCAATAATTAAAAAACCGATAATAGAATTCATCAAATTCAAGGTTTCTCAAAACTTTATGACAAAGTATTGTGATTTGTAAAATCATAACATATTTAATTCAAAAAACTATGTTCCATTTTACTTCAGCCTTAAAAACAACAAATTTTGTGTTTTTTAACATTTCTAAAGAAGAATATTTTTAAAATATGATGTGATAGAAAAATCATAAGACTAGATTCAAATTCAGGACAACTAAATCCTCAAAAAAAGTATCGTTATGTTTGTGGAACAGAAAAAATAAAATGCACGACTGGGTCGCACGAACTTGCTCCTGTATTCAAAGAGTCTGTTTAAAAAAGTATCTATGGATATAAGATTTAAAAATATACCTGTAAAATAAGTTTGTCTTCAAAGATATAAATGCCATTTGATTCGTCGAAAAAACCTCCATTTTTAAATTTTTTTTGGAGGGGGTTACATTCAATACAGTTAAAATAATTTAAAAAAAAAACTAATTTAAGATTCAAAATTTTACCTGAAAAATAAGTTTGTCTTCAAAAATTTAAATGCCATTTTATAAATAAAAAAACCCTTGATTTTTCAAATTTTTTTTTCGAAAATCGTTAGAGCGGTTTTTTTTTAAATTAATTTTTTATATATAAAATTTTTCAATTTTGTTCTAAAAATATTTTTGGTATGCAGTTGTTTAGTGATTGTAAATATACGCTCTACATTTGAATTTCGTAAAAAAATATTAACCCGTTTTTGAGATGTAGAATTTTGAAAAAAAAAAAATCAATATTTTTTTAAAAATCCAAACAAAAAAAAATTGCACTTTTGATAATCAAGTATTGTTAAAATAATATAAGAGCTTATTCACAAAAAAAATTATTGAAATCAGTACATAAGTTGCTGAGAAAATTAAAAAACAAAATAACGGTTCTATGAGTGGTACCTTTCCTGAGCAATACAAAAATATGCTTTTCTTATTAAAAGAAGCCAAGTTAAAAAATAAAATTTTAGAGAAAATTAAAAAAAAATCTATCGGTTTGTTTTTGAGAAAATTCGAATAATCGTTTTTTGACCAAAAAAATTGTATGGGGGCCACTGTTAGTTTTGATCTTAAAAAAAAAATGAAAAAAACGCCTAACGCGAATCTGCTCAAAACCTTAACTTCCAAGTTTGAACTCAATCGACCCAATGGTATAGGCTGTAGGAGCGTGGACAGACAGACAAAATTCTGCACGAATGCAAAACTTGCCATATAGTTCCTATATGTCGCAAGTAAAAAATTGTTAGACAACCTCCTAATATGGGAGCATTAGGAAAAATGGGAAGGCTTACAAGGAACGTTAAGGTGTAACAAAGAGCGGGGTAATGCGTTCCACATTCACTTAGTACGGTTAAAGAAGAAATCTCTGTGTTTCACTGTACGACATAAAATGGGCTCTGAGGTAAATTTATGGGCATTCCTGGAAGTGAACGTTTCACAAGGATGGAATATCATAAATATTTAAATACATAAAACTTGTTAGCTATCAAAATACAAAGTCCTTCAAGGGTGCAAAAAAGTCAAATATTACTTTACTAAATTATTGACATTTATTCTGATCGTATTTTGCTCGAATTTCATTGAAATTTTGTAAGATTTCTCAAATCAAGCTCAGAAAATTAAGCTTGATCTTCTTAGTCCGTGTAAACACAATTGAAATTAAAGACAGCCTTAAGGTATACCGATTTTAAACTTTGAAAGCGTTCTCTGAATTGTCCTATTGAGTTTATTAAATTAATTAAATGTCACTTGAAGGAAGATCCAGGATCCAAGATCCTAATCTCTTTTTGGGCTATCAAATTAATCTCATTCCCTTGAATATTATTCTTAAACTAATATTGTAACCGAAAAATGCAAACACAAGTAGACTTTAAATACAGCCTTGAGGAACAACAATCTCTATCCCTACCTTAGTTTTTTAAGTTGGCTTAGCAGAAATTTCATAAATTGAAATGTTTTAAGGAAAACTAATTACCTAACTTTAATATTTTATCCACATTAATAGCTTCTATTCTATATTATCTATCTTAGATCTTTCCTCTGTCATTCAATAAGACTTTAAAAAAAAATATTGATACTCCTTTACCCCTAGGTATAATGTTTGAAGTTTTGTATATTACTATCTGGGGCCGCAACGTCACTAACATGCTTTAGCTTTGACACAAAATTGGTTAGCTTAAAGTTTACTTTAACTTTAAAAGACAGACTTCTACTTTCGCCGACTTTTTTTAAAACTATTACAGGGGAACAATTCTGTCATACATTATTTTAGCAACATTTTAAACGTTACTGCAGCGCCCGCAGTGGAAGCTCTCAAAACTGAAACATTCTTAATTGTTGTAGTCTTAGTATCATATTTTACCCGTCAATAAATGGGCTACTAAAGGCAGAACGAATTTTTCAAATCCGACCAGTAGTTCCTGAGATGAGGGCGTTCAAACAAACAAGCAAACAAACAAACAAACAAAACAAACTCTTCAGCTTTTGTAATTTTAGTATATATTTTCAACTTTTTGATGACTTTTCAAATATGGTTATGAACGATGAAAACTATAATTTTCCTCAGTTTTCATTCAGTTTTAATATTTTTAAAATACCCATATTAATATAAAAGTCCTTTAAATATTCATTTTAGTTAGTTGTTTTTCTTTAAATATTCAACTTGTCCCTAACTAAATCAAGACCCAAATACTTTATCACAAGTTAAAAGACTACAAAAGTCATAGGTTCTTTGTGGAGCACACATCACATCATACATAAAATTCTACCTACAAACCCACTCTTATGAAAGAAACAAACAAAATAACAAAAATATCTAAAGCTACATATAAGCTGAATGTCTAGGGTAAAAGATAATTACAACATTTTGCACTAAATTATTACGCACACGTGCGTTTCTCTTCTTTCGGTCGTTCTGTCTGCCTCTGTTATTTGTGCCTGCTTTTTCCGTATTTCTAAGCAAAAAAAAAGAGCTGTCGCCGTACTATATAGAAAATGTCTACAGTTATATTATTATATTTGTGCTTTGTGTGCTTGAGCACAAAATATAAATACGAAAGCAAAATAGACAAAATCAACAAATGTGTCTTAAGCACGCGATTAAGAAAAATAAAAAGCTAAATAATATCAAAAAAAAGGAAAAAATAAATAAATAGCATAGGAGTAAACGATGAGTATATGCTTTTCCTTTAGAATTTGACAGCCAACCAACCATGCAGCGCCACACCGCGTCGCCATCAAGAACGAACGAACGAACGAAAAAAAATGATTAACCTAGTAACACATTCGAATTATTTGACTCGGGTCTTGAGAAGTGTACTCGTTTGTAGGTATGTTTTTGAGAGAGCTAAAATAGATTTTTATGTTTTCTTTTTTTCACTGTTGTTTTGATAAAAATAAAGACGACATAAAAATAATTGATTTGCTATATTTGAATGAGTCAGGATAAAACAAATAATGTTTATTTAATTATCCATTGATGAAGGTGTATTTAGGGTACAAAAATGTGTGTTTCTGTTTGGCAATCAAATCAATGCTGCCAATGAGTTTTAGTTTGTCTTACAATTAATTGATTACTTAATATTAAAGGGTGTTTTTTCAGTTGGCTTAGAAGATTTGATAGTTTGACAGTTCAAATGTCAAACTGTGTTGACATTTGTCTTTAATTAGTTTTGACAACTGATGGTGACCCGTTTAATTTACTTTGGAAAAATAAATCTGTTAAAAAATAGCTTTGTCAATAAGCAGAATTGCCGTTTATGGAGCAAAGACAATACTCAAGCTCTTATTGAATCAGCATTACATATGTACATACAAATGGACTGTTTGAAGTGGTTAACACTCTGGCGGAATCTGCGGTCCATGTTTCTTTCGAAATGACAAAGGAGCTGCGTCACGTCAACAATTATAAATATTTTGAAATACTAGTGAGGAAGATATCAAGATAAAAAGTACAAGTGACCTTCATAATTTATAAGTCGAGGACTTAGATAAATCCTTAAAATATTTGCAGCCAATTTTTTCATAGAGTCCTAAAATTAGGAGCAATACTTATTCTAGAACTTGTACTCAAATCGGTATCAACTCATTTTTTCATACAAATACTAGGTTCTATTGAATTAAAAGCGAGTATTTGTTAAGACTTGTTTCCAAGCAACTCCTCAAAAAAATCTAGTACGCGGTTATTATATGTCAGTTACTACCAAATAATTTCTTCACACAAGAACCAAGCTGAAAGATTTTCCAATAGGCATGGATTGATTTTGACAGCTAGTGGCAGTCATTTTGTTTCTTTTACTATCTGTCAAAATAATCTTCTTTTACAGCGTCTAGCAACACTTGCAATTGATAAAACTTTATTATGAAAATATATGTTCAACAACAGCAACAATGTGCGCGTTGCGCCTTTTTTTGTGGGGTACATGGTCGTCCTTCCAAGTTGACTATTCAACGTTTCGTATCCAATTTTAGCCTACCGACTCAGTGAACAATTTGCCAATACCCGTACGTCAACGAAACGTCAGGTCTGCCGAAAACATCGCCGCTGTTCGTGAAAGTGTACAGCAAAATCCGAGGCTGTTCCACATACGAGTAGCTCACAAGAACTTGGCCTATCTCAGACCACAACATGGCGAATTTTGCGTCTTGATTTGGGACTGCACCCATACAAAATCAAACTGACTTAGGAGCTGAAGCTAAAGGACCAGCTGCAGCGTTGCCGTCATGTGTTCGCTAATTGGATTTTGGAGCAATTGCAAGTTGATCGCCATTTTGGTCGAAAAAAATCATTTTTAGCGTTGAGGCGCATTTTTGGATGAACGGATACGTGAATAAGGAACATTTTCGGATTTGGGACGACCCCAATTCACGCGAGATTCACGAGGTGCCAATACATCCAAATAAAGTCAATGGTTGGTGTGTATTTTGGGCTATAGGTGCCATCGGTCCGTACATTTTCAAAAATTATTCTGGCCAGACAATCACCGCGTCGATGATCACCAACTTCTTGTGGTCTGAATTGGTTGATGTGGACACCGAAGACATATGGTTTCAACAGTATGGCGTTTCGTGCCACACAGCTCAAGACATAACTGATATTCTGTGTGAATGGTTTCGTGGCATGGTGACGCAAATTGGCCACCAAGATGGTGGGATTTGACTACTTTCGTCTTTGTATTGTGGGACTTTCTTAATTCGCAGGTCTGTGCGAGTAAGTCGCAAACCACCACGGGATCCCTAAAGACAACATAATCGATGACATCGGTCAACTTCAGCTTGATTTACTTTAATATAACCTTTCGAATGCTCGAAATGATAGGGCTCTCAAATAAAGATAAAACCTTGTCAATATCTCATATATACAACTTGTTTTATTCAATTTTAAATTCGAGCCGGCTTAACTCTTAGGAACTTGGAACTCCGAAAAACGCAAACAAACATTATCTTCAAAAGCTGATCGACTACAATAACTTCTAATTTGAAGTTTAAAATATTTCGAACGCTGCAGGAAGCCGAATATTTTTTTTTAACGAAAAGTTTAAGAATTGCTTATTTTTTATTAAAAATAAAATAAAAATAATTGTTTTTTTTTATTTTTTCTGTAAATTCAAACAATGTTCTGCTATTAGTGGAAATTTAGAGAAACATTACATTTAATGAACTGTGATAAGAAAATTGCCCTAAATATATTTACTGTCCATAAGGTTTTGATATATTCAATGCATACAAAATAATCAAATCCTATTTCTTATTTTGTATACACAATAAATTTGATTGTATCAATAAGTTTCTGTCAAATATTATTTCACATTCATTTATCTCGCAATTGTATATCGTAATCAGAATATAGAACAATCGATTTACACTTATATTCCTACACACACACATACAATTGACCTATTTAACCTTTTCTTTTGTTTCCTTTGGGGCCAAAAACAAATGTTTCCTTATTTCTGTATTTTGTTTGTGTATATCCTTGATAATAATAAAAATAACAATTCCTTTATCAAGCCACCTGCATACTCTTGGGCAGGGTATATAAGATAAAAATAGATACCAACTTATAGAATCAATACCAAAGGATTACAGAACTAAGAAGGAAATGTCTTGTATTAAGTGTAACTAAGTATTTTTCCAAAAAGGATGCACGCTTAGAAGGTTTGTATGTTCTCTAGAGCAGCTGTGATAATATACTCGTACTTACTTCATGCTATAAAAGTTTGTTTCTAAGTTAAATTGGAAATGAGTTCAATTATAAGGTTTATAAAATACATATACATAATCATAACTGGGGGTATTTGATTGCATTTTATGAGACCTTTTGACCTGCACTATACTATACATGCCTAGTTATACGATACATAGAAATATAGGTCATTCATAATATTTTATATCAATATTTCGATTGGAAATATTTTCAAAATATTTGAATACAACATAAATTCTAAATTCTACTATTTTAATCGAAATGTTGTAATTGATATTCACAGGAATTTGTTCAATTGAATTTTACTCGTATAAAGCTACTAGAGATTTTAATAAAATCGTGTTTAACATTCAATAAATGGATTGTTTAAATTTCAACTCAGCTAAAGTTTCTATTTACGTCATGCAGTCAATTTTAGTTTCGAAATTTTACAATTATCCAAATATGAAAAATAAATTTTACTAACGAGTGCAAAAAATAATATAAAAAGTTTAAGAGTCAATAAAGTTGATTGGCTTTAATTTGACATTGCATTTCAAATCCTAAAAAGAAGCTATGATGTGATCCACACTTGAGATAGGTTCCCATTCATTGGTAGCCTTTGAAATGACTATTTTTAGCAATAAGTCAAATTGTTTTTTAAAGAACTACGAAAAATAGGCAATCAATAATTAAATAATACGACATGAACAAGTTTATCGTAAAATTGTTGATAGTATTTTATTTGTTCCTAAAACAAGTATTAATTTTTGTCATTTATTTATTTAATAATACAAATATTTGATTGTATTATTTTCAAGATATTCGAGTCGAAGATCAATTTTTAATTTAATTACGTGTTATTAAATAGTAATCAATAATAACATTTCTAAGAATAGCAATTTATGTAGGTTTTTATTCTTTAAAAAAAAAACTGTACATTGCAGTTTTTTAAAAGCTTTCCCAAGTACAAACAACAAAGTTTTTAACTACATAAAATAAGTTTGAAATCGATGTTTTAATTTGTCCAACTTTTACAAATTTTTAGTAATATTTGTATTGGGTTTTCATTTTCTGTAAAAAAAACTGTCAACTCGATTTTTCAAAACTTTTTAACAATTTTCTTAACATTATTCTGTTATTTTTTGTTCATTAAATATTCTAAGTGAAAAATATGTATATTTTTTTAATTAAATGTTTGTTTTTTTTTAAATTCCATATATATTCCGTTTGACTTTTTTATGTTTTATATATGTAAAATTGAATTGAAGTCCCAATTATCATTTGTTACATAGATTTTAGGGACCTTAAAACGTAAAAAAAATTTGAATTTTTTAAAATTAAACAAAGATTAAAGGATTGCAACAACTTAGAAAATATCTCACGAAACAATATCGACATTGACTTATCAATATATTTCATACTAGCGGCCCGTCCCGGCTTCGCACGGGTATACATAAATAGGTACAGATATTTAAATTATAATCATGCTAATTAAAACGACCATGAATCACTAAATTAGAAAAAATTGTATTCTTATCTTAAAGCCTCCCTGTACCCTACGTTGGCTGTGGTATTTCTAGGTGGCAACAAAATGTATTAATTTTCAGGAGATCCTACTCGAGAAAGTGCCACATACAATTTCCCGTAGGAAAAGCACTCTTTCCTGAAGTCGATACCAACTATGGAAAAAGTTTGTCCCTGGGATTTATTTATTGTTAGGGCAAAGGATATTTTTAAAGTGATCTGTAACCTTTTAAAAGATATGGGCAAATCAGTTGGTATCATTGGAATCCGCAGAACATGTGTGAGCTGACCAGCCACGGGACCTGTAATGATAGTTGCTACAATCACATTATCTCTTAATTCTTTGATCAATAGTCTTGTACCATTACACATATTGGGAGGGCTTGAATTTCTTAAAAGCATAACAGGTGTACCTAGCGGACAAAATTGTGAATCTAAACCATTCTCAGATCCCCTTGAACACACACAAAAAATTTCATCAAAATCGGTCCAGTCGTTTAAGAGAAGTTCAGTGACATATGTACACACTCACAGAAGAATTATATATATTAAGATACAAAAAATTATTAATTAAGTGATTTTAGTAGGTACTTAAAAAATAACATAACACAAAAATATATAATAAAAAAAAAAAACATAGTGATCTTCACAATAGAAATAGTTTTCTAATTAATCCTAACAAAACAAATTATGAGACACTCCTTAGCTTAGCTTAAAGCTAGAGCTAGTGGCGAATGCTCAACTTGACAAAATTATCGACATAGTTGTGTGCAAGGTGATAAAACGAATTGAGATTTTTTTTTTAAATTAATTATAGACCCAAAAAGCTTTCAATTTGTAAGTGATCGTAACCAAACAGCCATGACCTTATACTTTGTAGGAAAATGGACAATACTCTAAGACTTCTTATTGAGAAAGGCAGTTCATTAAAAACTGAGGGTGCTACTATTGTGAAGAATCTGCGAAAGTGAATTTTATTATAAGAAGGGATACATAGATACTTAATTCATAGAGTTCACTCTTAAATTGTGTCGAAGATTATTTCTTATTGATAGATATCAACTTCTAATAAAAAACACTCTCAAGACTTTGAAAAAGTATAGATGTCTTAAAGGAAGAACTTTTAACTCCTGAAATAAATTTAAACTATTATGAAAGCGATTTTTTTTACAAATAATTCTTATTACATGTTTGTGAATAATAAGAAGTGGATTGATTTTATTTTTATAAGACCCTCCTCAAAAAGTTATTCCATACTGAATTTTAGAGTGAAAAATACCAAAGTAGATCATAACAAGTATTTTTTTCGAGCAGTACAAACCAAGTGTATAGAACTGTCTAGATCAACATAGTAAATAATTTTTTAACGATAATGTATGATCAGACCAATTCATTTTACTATTAAGTATGACACCAAAGTATTTGAAGGTATTCACAAAATCTACCTGAAAGCAATGAGTTGAACAGGGCTCTCTAGAGACAAAACTATCAGATTCATTAACACTGAATTTAGTGAATTTATTTCAGCAATCTTGAGATCGCTTGGAAAAACACCACCGTACACACATTTATTGAAAATATGTGAAAGTACATTCACAATATTGTAAGCAATATGTTTAAAGATATAGCTGGAAAAATTATCGTTGGTCACAGAACTTGATTTTTTTAACTTTTTAATAATAAAAAGTAATTCACCAGGCAAAATAGGAGCATAAAAAAGACTTTCTGTATAAACATTATAATTAGTTAAACCTTCAATGAACAAACAGTCATTTCTGTTCCTAAATACCTCAGTAGACATTTTCAACAACAGAAATGAAAAATGTATTAAAACGATTAGCAATTTCAGTAGTATCAATTATTTGAAAGTTTTCATCTTCTATAACTAAAGGCTTTTCTAATTGGGAACTACGATTTAAAAGTTTATTCACAATTTTCCATTCCCCTTTAATATTCTATTTATTTTTTTCCAGCTAAATAATAAATTTCCTTACAAGTTTTAATTTCTTTTGTTAATTGTTTGCATACTTTCTTGTATTCTATTTTAAAGTGATTATTATTTGGATATTTCTTACATTTTTTACCGATTTTCTTTTTATTATGCTTACTTTATTCAAAATATACCCTGTAATCCATTCCTTCATGGGTTTATTCTTATTTTTTTTTTATCATATATGTTGTGCAACTATCAAGATAATTACCTAATTTTTCTATAAATTTATCATAAGCAAGTGAAGGATCACTTTCATTATAGACACTGTCCCAGAATTCAAATCGTAAATGCAAATTGAGTCTAGTAAAATCAATTTTCTTAACTTCACCATCTAATATAGTTCCGGACGGAAATTCATTTTCCTGAACAGCTAATACTTCTATGTTCAAAAGTGAAACGAATCGTTCCACTGATTTGTGTTCCAATTTCACACAATTCTAATTCCAATTTTTTTCGGTGGATTTCAATCAGGAAATTTTGTTCAATGACAGAAATTTTTAATGATAGCTATAAACGATCTGTCAAAAAAATTCCAATGTTTGTTTTCAATGATGAAAACCAATAATAAGTCTGTTCAGTGACGCTGTGCTGGACTGTTCTAGACAGAAAAGTACAGCTTTTTGCTGTTCATTGAGGTTTTTTCTGTGCTGAGCTGTTCTACTTTCCTGTTCATTGACAAACCTAGAACAGTTTAGAACAGGATTTTCTGTTCTTGCTTTTGAGTCAGATCAGGTTAGAACAGATTCGTGAGAAATGTCAAAATCGAAGTTGTCATGTTTTTTGTTTACGTTTTAATTTGGTTGTGCTTTGTGTTTTTTTTCTCGTGATTTAAAGAAATTAAAATAAAGTTATTTTGCCAATTTATTTAATTTGTTTAATAAAATAATTATAAAATACATTTTTTTACATTTTACATAAATAAATCTTTTACATTTCATCAAAGAAAAGGTAATAACATTCGTCACACTTTCATTCCAATCATCTGAAGAGGAATCCGTCGAAAAATCACTATCGGTGTCTGAACCACTAACATTTTCATTTAGTATTATCTTAGCAATCACTTGATTTTCCATTTCAATAATTTTTAATAATATTTTTCACAGTAAAAACACAAAAAATGAAAAAAATAAGCGAGAAACGAAAAATTCACACAATTTGCAATTTGTTTTGTTTTTTTTTTTGACAACTGACGTTTAACTGACTGTTCTAACTTGATCTGACGTTTCTCACGAAACTGTGCTGTCCTGTGCTGTTCTGATCTAGAAAAATCCTCACTGAACAGACTTAATAGGTATAACTGGCGCCTAAACCTTTTTTACAACCAGTAAATTCCTTAAACGGTAAAAATTGATTTTCGACTTGAATATCGCGAAAAAAACTAAAAAGTATTGATAGCAAACTTATTTACTCTTGTACAAAATATATTTTTTAATTTCTGTCAAATGAAAACAAAAAAACATAATTGACAGTGTATTTACAAAAAAAAAATCCCACTAAAAATGTCAAACTATAAATTGGCAAAAAGTCCCGAAAATTAAGACAAAAATGTGGACACATTTGTGTCTCACGAACTTGCTCCTGTATCCAAAGAGTCTATTTAAAAATATTAATATTAATATAATTAATATTTAAAGATTTAAAAATATACCTGCAGGCTCAGGTTCTTAAAAAATTTAAATGCCATTTAATTTCTCAAAAAGCCTTAATTTATTATTGTTTTTTTTTGTCATTAGAGCGTATTTTTTGTCTAATTATTTATTTTTATATTAATTTTCGTTGAAGAAATATTTTTGTTATGCAAGTATAAAGTGCTCATAAAAATACGTGTTACATTTGAATTTCGTTAAAAAGTGTTGAGCCGTTGCGAATATATTGAATTTTGAAAAAAATAATGTTTTTTAAAAATTCTTCAGCAAAACAAGACATTTTTGAGCATCAAATGTTATTTATTAAATATTTACGAGTATATAGAAAATATAAAAACATTAGTTCCTGAGAAGATTAAAAATACAAAAAAAGGAGACAGGGATGCATCCCACACTGATAACTTTCCATCCCGTCTCTCTTGCTTAAAACTTTAATAAAATTGTATTTCTTTTTTTTTGGGTTAAATAGCATTTCGAAAATTTAAGATATTGGCTTCAACTAATATCATCTTACAGAAAATATTGTTTTCGACATTGAATAAATTTGTATACAAAGCTACTCAGTTTTCATAAAAATTTAAAAAAAAGATTACGCAAAATTGGTAAAAATTGATGAAAATTTGTATACAAAGCTAACACTCAGTTTTCATAAAAATTAAAATTAAAAAAAAGATTACGCAAAATTGGTAAAAATTGATGTTCGATTTTCGATATGTCGTTAATAAATGAAGGCATTGATTTCAAAATAATTTGATTCTGTGCTAAATTTTCTTAACAAAATCTAATCTGTATTTGTTTATTTGAAAAGAAAAACTTTCAAGAAATTTTACTAAAATTGGTTTTCGGCGAAAAATCTCGTTAACAAAAATAGATTTTGCAAACATATTTCATCATATGAACAATATTGTTGGTAATTTTAAGTTATTTTTTTTTTTTTTTAGAAAAATTCAACTAACAACTTTTTTAACAAAACACGAAAACCTACAAACTCCTAAGCAAGACAAATCGACAGATGGGATGGGAATTTATCAGTGTGGGTCGCATTCCAGCCTCTTTTTTTATAATAATTGTTTCAATGAACTTTCCACAGAATATAAGAATAATTGTTTTCGATTGTTTTTAACTGACTTTTGGAAAATTTAAAACTATTAGTTTTGATCTATTTCTTAATTTTGTCTTCTTATTCATTTTGTCTGAAAAGTGTGTGTTAAGTAAAATCTCTATGTGATAAAAACAAAAATTAACAATTGTTTGCCCAAAGTTTCAAAGGTATTTCTAAACACCAAACGTCTGGAAACTATGATTTATGACTTAACACATTTTTTTTTCCGAATCCTATACCTATGTTATTTGAAAATCGTCTGGCAACTTCAAACCTTGAAAAAACTACTACAAAACCAAAATAAAAATTTCCTGACATCTGTAGGTATGTAATGCAAATTGTCTGAAAAGTCCTTATTTTCATACCTAACAAAACTTATTGACAAAATATTCTCGCAATAAGAACAAAGACAAACAAAAATCCAACTCTAAGGCATCCTTAGAACTTTCTTAATACAAAATTTAAGTCCAAGAAAATCTTTAAAAAATCCCTCTTAAGTTGATGGAATTCTATATTATTTTAATACAAAATCATCCTGTTTGTATTTGTATGAAATTAAATCTTTTCACTTAACAATCAAAACAAAAAAAACCGTTAATACAACAACAACAACAATGACGACACAAAAATCTACTCTTCGATTATTTTCATTACGCCTAATTGCCTTTATATCGCTATTGGGCTTATTCCTAATCCTGACCTAATGTCAAATTGGGTACAAATAAGAGAACTAAGAAAGAAACAAAAAACAATAATGGCCAACTAACATACACAGATATATTCTCATATACGTAAAACCCAAGGACACTCTGTAACTGTAATAAGCCAGTTAACATGTCCGAATTTCTTTTTTATATAAATATATTTATATGTATATATATTTTTATTTTGCTCGTCATAGTCGTCCTTTCTATGAACATACATACATACACATACATTCATATATTTCGTTCATGAGGTCATTACTGTTGTATAGTATTTTGTTTTTGCGTTTTGTTTCGGTTTCTTTTTATATAAATTTCTCTCCAATTTCTTTCTTTGTTACTTTATTATAGGATCGTCCTTTGCATAGTAAGTTGCAATGTTTATATAGAAACATTAATGTGAACCATCATCACACAGAGATAGATAGATACTCATGAAATTCATACAAATGAATAAAGTTCTTAAATGAAAAAGGACTTTTTTCTTCATTTAGATAGAGATACGTCCGTGTCGTAGGTCGAATATCCTTTCCCAATGGTCTTGTTCTAGATTTTATTTTTCTTTAATTTAATTTTTTTTTTCTTTATCCTTCCAGGATGTGTACATATGTATGTACAAAGTTTTTCATTTTTCGTTTTTTTCGTCCTTTTTACTTCATTATTACACTTGTTTACACAAGTACCTACTTTTGGCACAAGGAACCGAGAGACATAAGGTATACCTATTCCTCCTCTAGTCCTATACCGTGTAGGTATCAATGTGTGTGCGGTATTTTAAATATTATACAAAGCACCATACACACAAACAAACTCAACTCAGAACTCAGGGGTGTTTCCCGGCTCCTTTTTTAAATATCTAGGTGCACTCACAGTGCTCTAAAGTGCATCACCTCACACAAAAAGCAAAGAAACTCATGAAAAAGCTTTTCATTTTCATTTTATCTTGAAAAACCTTAAAACATAAAACTTAAAAAAAAAAAATTGTTGACAATAAAATTTAAATAAAAGAAAAAGAAGCAAAAGGAGACAAGGTAATCAATTTACAATGCCATGGTTCTAATTTAACAAGGCATCACATTAAAAAAAAAAAAAAACTACAGAACTTTTAAAAAATAGAAACCAAATATTTTCAAGTGAATTAGCAGGGTGACAGTGTTGTCTCTCACATATAATATACTAAATGCCATGACACTTACAATAGGAGCTCAATCAGAAGTGAGAAGAGCGAAATAAAATTAAAAAAGAAAAACGTAGTTTATTTATATCACAATTTGGCTACAACCACATTACACACATTTTTTCGCACTAGAAAAAAAAAATCACACTCACACACAAGATCAGCAGAAATGCAAAGCAGCCCTCAAAAAGTGTTGCAATTTTAATAATTGCAAATTTTTTAATTGCCATTGTTTCACCTGTAATTTTTTCATTACTTTTCTTATGTTTCTTCCGTCCGTCCTGTCCGTAACCAGGACAAAGGATTTTCGTTTTGTACGTTTTTGCAGAGGGAGTCCCTTGAGGAAAAGGGTGTTAAGCAATCCTGAACACTGAACAGAAAAAAAAGAAGTCCTTTTCTATCAACACCCCCCCTCAAACACAATGAATGAATCAACCAGGATATATAGACAAGGACGAGAACGAAAACGACAACGACAACGAAACACATAAAACAAAAACAAAAAAAATAGTACAAGTAAAACTCAACTCAATATTATTACCTAATTGGCAGAAACTCGTTCGCTATTTAAATCCTTCGGGCTATTTTCCACACTCGCTCGTCCTTTTTTTTCTTGCTTCACTTGATGATGTTTTTCCTTTGGTGCTTTTATTTTTATTTTTATTTTTATTTATTTGCCTACTCTTTTCAATCCACCAGAAAATAGTGTAGTTTTGTTTTTGTAGCGAGGAGTCGTTGTTTTTGTTCTTGTAAAACAGAAAACTGATGATTGCAGGCAGGGGGTTAAGTGCCGTATATCCTACCGCCGCATCCTTGTTTTTTCTTTTTTTTTGTTCCTATTTCGTTGTAGTTATGGTTGACACACAAAATGAATAGTAGAATAAACCGTTATTTGCTCTGCTTTTTTATTTTTCTCACTTTCTAGATTTGCACGTTTCTTTTTTTTCCTTTTTAATTCTTTGTTGCTTTGTTGCTTTGATCTTGTAATTTAATTTTTCTGGTTTTGATTCTTTTTATTTTTGTTAATTTAGTACTTTTACTATTTGACTAAATTGGCAACACTTTTTTGATAGAATTTTTATAAATTTCATCAAAATTTCGAACAAACTTCTAGTATCGATATATTCAAGACACTTTTTCTATTTATTTTTCAAATATTTTCAAAAAAGGAAGATCACAGAGAGGGTTTAAGTTGGTATTTTGAAAATTTACTTATTTTTTCTTTCTTTCTAAATTTTTTGAAATTTTTGAAAATTTTCTAATTTGACCACCTACTGAAAAAAAAAAACAGAGGAGTAAAAAAGAGACAGAAATAGAATTTTTGTTTTAGAATCGACGACCAAGACCATCAACCAACGTTAAAGAAAGCGAATCACGCACGAACCACCCAAAAAATTTTGAACACACAGTGAAAAAACTTAAAACAAAAAAACTAACCAACGAGGGTCGTTTTCTTTTCACGGCAGAAAATTTAAATTCGGAGAGATGTTTTTGAAATGCACACCCGCTGCGGACTGAAAATGCAGAAATTTAGCTTGCTTAGAAAACGTTGTATTATGCAGCTTTTTCGGCGGCGAAATGTTGCTTTTCTGCTTTTTGATTTGTTTTTGTTTTATTTTTTGGTGTAAGTTTTGAGCCGATGCGCTATGTCGGGACATGCGCTTCGTGCATTTTCGACAGACGACGTTTCTCATCATCATTGAAGTCATATGGGAAATAATAAGGATAAGTTTTGCAATTTGCTTTGTTTTGCGGGTTTTGAGCTTTTAACTATTAGGTTTATTTTTTCGGGCAGTACTTTGACTAGTTGCTGAGAGATGGCGTTGGTGTAGATCCTTCGTATTTATATCTTTCTAACTTACCTGACTCATGAATTCTTTGAGTTTATCTCTCTTTTTGTGTTCTTATTATTTATGTAGTAAATAGTAATCCTTATAAGCTCAAGTGATAGCGAGTGTACGTGCAGAAGGATACAAGTTTATTTTCTGCTTTTGAATGCACTACATACTCCGACTCGGGCTCCGTTCCGCTCCGCACAGGTGGGTTTTTAATCTATTTTAGGTTGTGAATGTGAATCCCTAAAGAGCTAGCTAGCATCAGGATATTGGTGTGTTGACATAGTTTTTAGGGTAGTTTTAAACTTGTAGTAGGTAAGGTATAACTCTATACCTCTAAGCTATTCCCAGAAAGCGAGATGATACTTGGGGCCTTTATCCTGAAATGGAGAATGAAGAACATACAAGAGCAAAGTGAGGACTGAAAGGCTGAAGAGCGAGGTTGAGGTGTACAATTAAGTTGCAATGGGGGATGGGAATTTTTGTGTGGGGTCAAAACTATGTATAGTGCATTTTGTATGTTGACGGTGTTTTGAACACTGGAGTACTATATTAAATTTATGTCATATTTTTCGGGGGTATGGTGGTAGGTTCTTCATATGATTTTCAAATCTCCAATAAAGATGAATTTGGTTTCTGTTTTTGATTGTCAATAAGTGAAAATGAAGATACTATATGATTATTAATAGACTTTTCGTGGGTCTATAAATAATTTATTTGATGTTACTGTTGCTGTGTAGTGCATTTAAATTCTATTGCCGCTAGTAATGAAAAGGAATGACTTTCGTCAGGATTGTACGATGCACTTCATATTAATTTGGGATCGGTTCATCTAGGAATAGAATGTAGAAATGTAGAATGATAAGTTCTCCATAATTTTATTCTCACTTTTGAAGCAGTTTCTTTTGTTTCATTCTTCAATAAATCGCTACTAAAAAAACACAGAAGAGAATTACTATAGACAAATAAGTTTTTAATACTTTAAGAATACCTCGGAAACTAAGCTAAAAAAGGCAAGGGATTTGACCTCCATTGCACAGTGGGACGAATTTTTGAGAAATCTATAAATTTGAGAATAGAAAATCGAGCGCATTTAAGCCAAACAAATAGACTTTTTCTATGCAAAGAGCTTAGCACCTTATTTTATGTTTATACTTTTTTAAATTCTTTTTTCTTCGTCTTTTTAGTTTAAAAAAAAGAGTTTTGTTTTTTAAACCGCTGGGCTCAAAAATACCAGTTTTCTTAGGAAACGAAATTAATCGTTTCTTATAAATACAGAATTTTCCAATAAAGGCGAGTCGAATTTAAAGTTGAAAAAGAGGCTGGGATGCGACACACACTGATAACTTCCCATCCCATTTGTCGATTTGTCTTGCTTAAAAGCTTGTATAGGTTTTCGTGTTTTTTTAAAAAAGTTGTCAGTTAAATTATTCTTAAAAACTTAAAAATTACCAATAATATTTTGCATATAATGAATTAGTTTGATTTCGAAAAAACTTACTGTTGCATTTTTATAAAAAAATGACTGAATGTCGAAAACAATATTTTCTGTGAGATAAAATAAGTTTGAAGCCAATATTTTTAATTTTTAAAAAAATATTTGAGTCGAAAGTAAATTTTTACCAAGTTTTAGTAATGGTGTGTGGCAGACCAAGTTCTTGAGGGCCACGCGGAATTGACAGCCTCGGATTTCGCTGTACACTTTTTAGAACAACGGCAATGTTTTTAGCAGATCTTGCCGGTGGACTGGAATTTGGCCACCAAACGTTGAACAGTTGACTTAAAGGGACAATCATGTAACTCATGAAATGGGGTTACTACTAGAGAACACCCATTTTCATAACAAAGTTTTATCATTTTGCTTGACGCTGCTGTTACTTTGCCAAGATGATTTTTCTTTAGTGACTGATTAAAAGAAGATATTTTGACAGAAAGTAAAAGAAACAATATGGCCGCCATGAGTTGTCAAAATTCCTGCATTGAAAAACCCTAGAATCTGTCACTTTTCTGTGTTGTTCAAACTAATTTTGTTGTCATTATAAATTTATTGTATAAATCTATTTTCAAAATTTAATTTCCTAAAAAATGCAATTGTTCAAACGTTCAGATTGAACAACTATAAAATGTAAACATTCAATTTTGCATTTCATCAAAATCATTTTCACTGTCTTGTCTTTGAAATCATTTGCACTGTCTTTAAATTGATTTAATATGAATTCGAACATCAAAGACCGACAGCCAGAAGTCGTGTGTATTTTATTATTTTATAAACATTTTCCACTTGGCGTTTGTTTAAAGAACAAAACAAGTACCGAGTAATAACTGCAACTTGTTATTGCTTTTTGACGCATCCATCCAAACTAAAATAAACTCGCACGTGTTAATTTTTGAAAATCTTCATTCATGAACATATAGACTAGATTTTAAAAATGTATTTATTACAGAAATTTGTTGTTGGTTTTTCCACTAAATGCACATAATAAAAAAACTAAAACTAAATACCATAAATATTGAAGTGCAATTAATTTGCATTAATAATTTATAATTATCCAAAGTAGAGAGCTAAGTATGCATTTAAGTATTTTTAGAGTGCGAATTTTCTCAAAATAAATTCTTTTCAATAAATCAAAAAAGCAATATACGTGGAATGAATGATTTTGGGAAATTTGATGGTTTATTTTCGTAAGGAGAGGTTTACATCAAAAAAATGTGTGAAAATTCAATCTACCACAGCTGAATCACAATTTTGAAAAAAAATTAATTTAATTTCTGGTGCAGTACATTTTTGTGTTACACTATTAATATTTTTTGTTATTTGTTATTATTTTGTTTTTTTGTGGCGAAAATATAAAAATATCACCAATTAGAGATGTGGAAATTGTAACTTTAATCACAGTAATTGTTCGCCTCTGTGAAATTAGCCGAATAAATTTACTGTAGACAAATTTCAACGGTGTTTAATATTTTTGAAATCAAATGGCGCTCATTTTAATCATTTTGACAGTGTTTACGAATTTTTGGTGTGTCTATATTTGAAATGTCCGAAATATTTACAAAATTGCTTGACGCTCTGAAGTTAGTGTGGAACTTGTTTGTGAAAAATATAATTAATAAGAAAATGTATGAGTTTATCGGAAATCTACCAAAATGCAAGGTGCTAAATGTAAATTTTAACATGAGCTTGTCATAACATTTTAATTCACTTCTGTCACGAAAATCGCGTATATTTAAAAAAAAATGATAAAAATAATTTTTTAAACAAAGTTTTGGCGATCAAAAATTAAAATAATTTGACATTTGACAATTTAGCTAAATGTCAATACTAATTGTGAGCTTATCAGCTATAGTTAAAAAGCTATTGCTTTAATATTGGTTTTTGTCAATAAATAGTCCATAACAATTAGATTAAGAAATGGTATGACATCAAAAAAAAAAAAAAAATAGACAAATCTTAAATCTTAAATCTCACCAACAAAAGTTGGTCAAGAACATTCTTTTATAAATTAACTCAAAACTCTAATATTTTTTTGAAAAAAAAGTACACTAGCTTAGACTGCAGCAAGAAAACAAAATATTTTTATTTTTGAAAATAACCTTGAACAAATTGTGATGGAATAAATTATGGTCAAAATTTGTATCGTTAACAAAATTTTATAGGGATCTTTCATCGCTGTTTTAAATTTTTATTCCTTATCGATATTTTGCTTTGGAACTTTCAAATCATTGAAGACAGAAATTGTATGTACTTATTTTTGTTCAACATTAAATGCCTAACAAATATATTGTCGCCTAGTGTAAAAAAACTTCCTTGAACTTACATATACAGGGTGTCCCGTAAGTAATGGATAACCCTGAAATGCCGCATAGTAGACTTTATGACCGTCCTGAAAACTGATAAACGAATTTGAAAATAAAGCTTCTGGGTATTACCAAAAATGTAAGTTTATTTTCAAATTCAATTTAAATTGAGGGTCCCACACATTAAATAAACACTAAATAAATATGCTTCTAGAAAGATGGCGGCCAAATCCGACTTTGCTACAGGATTCCATAAAAGAGAGAAGGAAGAGGTTGAGAGTGAAAAAAAAAATAGCCTCGGCCCACCGTTGAAATCAACTTTTGAACGGAAAAACGTAAATCCATATATTAAAAATGTATCAATAATTTCATAAATTAAAAAAAATCACATCCTAGGTGTTGGGCGATCAGAAAAAATACGCTAGCAACAAATTGGCCACTTGAAAGAAAAGAAGGCATACCCAAATCTAAAATGTTTGGCATGCCTCAAACAACAAACACACAAGAAAGCATCCAAGAAAGTTTAGATGATATTTTAAATAACATTCCGGGTGAACCAGTTCCAAGTGTACATAATTCCTCAAAAAGAAACAGATCAAAAATACATAAGTAACGTGGTTGTTCTGCAAAAAGAAATTGCTATACAAGAAGAGATGACCTCAAATCTTGCTGGTTTGAATGAATCACTGAAAACGAACTATCCGGAATTTGCAGTTGAATTAAAAAAATAAGAGACTGGGATGCGACCCACACTGATAACTTCCCATCCCGTCTGTCGATTTGTCTTGCTTAAAAGTTTGTAGGTTTTCGTGTTAGGTTAAAAAAGTTGTTAGTTGAATTATTCTTAAAAAAATTAAAATTACCAAACAATATTTTCATTTAAAGAAATAGTTTAGTTTGAAAATCTAGTTTTATTAAATAGATTTTTAGTCGATAACAAATTTTTACCAATTTAAGTAGCATTTCTTAAATTTTAACAAATGAATGAAATTAATTTGAGAGATATCAAGAACCGAACATCAATTTTTACCAAATTTGCGTACTATTTTTTGTAGATTTTATTTTTTTATGAAAAAACGGACTGTTGGATTTTTATAAAACAATACTACTGAATATCAAAAACAATATTTTCTGTGAAATAAAAAGAGTGTGAAGACAATATATTTAATTTTTAAAAATCTATTTGAGTCGTAAGTAATTTTTTATCAAGTTTAGTATTGTTTTTTTTGTTAGAGTTTTATGTTTGGTAAAAAACCTGTCAATTAGATTTTTCTCAAAATTTTACTGAATGTTGACAACAATATTTTTTTAAAGATAAAAGTAGTTTAAAGCCAATATCTCAGTTTTGAAAAGATATTTGAGTCGAAAATCATTTTTTTTCGGTTTTTAATTTTTTGTAAAAAAAAACTGTGAATTCGATTTTTTTTTTAAATTTACTGAATGTTTGACAACAATATTTTTTGAAAGATAAAGGTAGTTTCAAGTCAATATCTCAAAGTTTTTAAAAGATATTTTAGTCGAGAATCAATTTTTACCAACTTTTATTAAATTTTTTTTAGGTTTTTATTTTTGGTAAAAAAAACTGTCAATTCGGTTTTTCTCAACATTTTTCAGAATGTTGAAAACATATTTGAAAAGATATTTGAGATGAAAATCAATTTTTATCAACTTTTGTTAAATTTTCTTTTAAGTTTTTATTTTTTGTAAAAAACTGTCAATTTTTTTTGATTTAAAAAAAAAACCGTTAATTGGATATTTTTCAAAAATATACTTGTTGGATATCACATTGCAATATATTATATAAAATTTAATTCAAGTCTCTAGCGTTTTTGGTTCGTATTAAGATATTTAGGGTTAACCAAAATTTTCAAGTTTTTTTTTAAACTGCTATTGTAAAAAAACCACCCACGCAATTTTCTTGAGAGCCCTTTCTGCATCTTTCTGCATTATTATCTGTATAACAAAATTTATTTGAAGTCGATATCTCTTCTGGTTCTTGAGCTATGGACGACGAAAAAACCGTGGAGAACGTACGGACGTACGAACGTATGTACGTACACACGCACGCACAGACATCTTTCTAAAAATCTTTTATTTCGACTCTACTGACCTTGAAGCGTGGAGAAATGTCAAAATTTTCAATTTGACAAATCGGACCCATTGAAATAACTTCCAATGGAAGTTAAAAAGGCTGGGATGCGACCCACACTGATAACTTTTCATCCCGTCTGTCGATTCGTCTTGTTTGTAGGTTTTCTTAAAAAAGTTGTCAGTTGAATTATTTTTAAAAATTTTAAAATTACCAACAATATTTTGCATATAATACAATGGTTTGATTTCGAAACCTTTTTTTGTTAACGAGATTTTTAGTCGAAAACCAATTTTTACCAATTTTAGTAGCATTTCTTAAAACTTTTTATTTCTTATACAAACAATACAAATTGGATGAATTAAATTAATTTGAAGCCAATATCTTCTATTGTTCAAGAGATATCGAGAGCCGCACATCAATTTTTACTAAATTTGTGTACATTTGTACATTTTATTTTTTTTTTATGAAAAAAACGGACTGTTTGATTTTTATATATGTATGTACATAAAATTTACTGAATTTCGAAGACAATATTTTCTGTGAGATAAAATAAGTTTGAAGCCAATATTTTTGAAAAGATATTTGAGTCGAAAATAAATTTAAAAAGATATACAGAGAAGAGGTAAAATGTTCATTCTAATTTTAATATTTTGAGTGAATGGGCTATTTTACAGGTAGAACGGCTGTCGTTTTCTTCAGGTAGTTTTTGGATTAAATAGATCAAGTATAATTTTGGTTCTTCTTTACAAATCCTTGTTCGCTTCTTGGTTCATGCTTTTAGAAAGGCTTGAGTTTAATACCATCAGGAGTCCACTGTAGTTTGGGTAGCAATTTTATTAAAATATAGTTTCCGATCGATTCTTAAAGAGACAATCGACAATAAATGGCATGTGATCACTTAAATTCCATAGTCAGAGCTCGATAAATTTGATCCAAGAAAATTGTTCGAATCAAAAGAAAAAACAACAATTGTTTTTGCAGTATATTTTTAATTTTTTTATTTCATAAATCTGTGTTGCGAGTATTTGTTGAAAATTCTGCTTCATTATTTTTGAGTCAAAAATACCTGTATGCAAATTCTGTTTCCTGTTTTCTATGTGCTGTGTTTTATTATTCGAGTTATCCGATCTAGATCAATTACTAAGGGTAAGGTCCGAAATATTGCGCGGGCCATAATACTGTAATGATAAAATTGTATGTCAAATTGTATGCGTTACAAAAATTTGAATAAGTAAAATACGTTAAGGTCAAAATAATGCAAAACAAAATGCTATAAATTGAAGGTAGACGAAAAATTGATCTGATTATAAAAAAAGATTCCTGAATTCAAATGTATTTCGTAATTATTATATAAAATTTACTTTGATGGACAGGTGGCTTTGTTTGTTGCACAAGATTTCAGACAACAAAAACACGAGGAAAAGTGGAATGTAATTCTTTTCATAGCCGGAGTACTCGATACCTCTGTTCGTTCTATTACCAAGGCGTTCAGAGTATAAATTCAATGTCAACGTCAAAGTAAAACGAAGATTGTAAGTCTAGAGCACAGTAGTGCCCAGCCAAGTTTTAGAGCTACTACTCATGTATTTACAGAAACAATCTCAGTTAGTTTTTGACCCCTCTCTGGGTTAGGTTAGGGTAAAGTGGCTGTTCGTGGTGGAGTAGGACACACTTAGGTCAGTTTAATGACCTCATAAATCTTCAGGCTTTCTTCTAAGCTCAATGAAACCAATATGAGTCCCTTACGAAACGCGAGAGATTGATTATGTTAATATGATTGAGATCGATTAGATCGGTAAAAAGAATTCTCTTAGGTAATTCTTGCCTTTTTGAGCAAGAGCAGGGTATGCCCAGAGGAGGTGAAGAACTGTTTTCTCCTCTTCCTAATCTATAGAGCTTCTGCAAAAGTCATTCAAAAATACGCCTAGCCACGTAACGTGCTTACCTATTAGACAGTACCCGGTTATCACATCGATTATAGAGCTTATATGCTATCTCCTTAGAGATAGCAAACACCTTGATCGCTTTAAATCTAGTGTAGGCCAGATGTGTATCTATTTCTAACAAATCCATACTGCCGGTCATTAAGAAGCTTTCGTTTTTCAAGATATTTCTTAGACGGAAAATTAATCTGAGTTTCCATGACCTTGGAAAGAAGGGACGATGTAAGTGCAATTGGGCTCTAATTAGATTGGGAGGAGGATTCGCCTTTTTTAGCGAGAGGCTGCACAAATGCTGTTTTCAATCCATTTGGAAAGAGACCTGTAGAATAGGACAGATGGAAAAACTTTCGCAGCAGTTTTGCCAGCGTTGAAGAACACCTCTTCAGAACAATAGTCTGGGCCAGCGGATTTGTTAATGTAAATATCTTTAAGTACTCTATAGCAACTGAACGAGAGCGAAAGAAGATTCGTCCCATAGAATCATTTACACTTTCGAGTACATGGGTGCCAGCACGTAACTTGATACAACCCAGTTTAGTCGATACAATCGAGCATTGGCAGCACACATTTTGGTTCAATCGATTGTCCTCGATTGTTTTGCCAGATTAGGCAGCACACAAACTTCAAATTGACGTTTGAAACAAAATTTTTCACTCGACAGAAATTAGTTATCGTCGGCAGTGGTTTTTGTATGAGAAAAATGGAAAAACAATATAATATGTCAATAAATAAAAAACAGACTGTGATTTTGACCAATTTTATGAGTTCTCACGTTGATTTAGCGAGGGGAATTCTTAATATTTCTTAATATTCTTAATATGTACTCATTTTAACTCAATTCGAATGAGTTGCTATTATCTCTCAAATATCTCCTTTTGATTTTAGCACAGGACACTTCTTCGCCTTCACTTTCACTCTCCAAATCAAAGAAAAACATTTCGAAAAAACTGGAAATTGAAACTAGAATGAAATAATTTCAAAGAAAACTCATTTGACATTTCATTTTATAGTTCTCAATGACTTTTTTAAGTAAAAGTCACAATAGAACTCGTTTCAAATTACGTGATGTCAAAAATAATTTGTTTCGAGTTGATCGACGACCGACAATCCTCGATTGTATCAAGTTATGTACGTGCTGGCACCCCAGGACTAGTCATGTTACTCATTGGCAGCATCGAATTAACAGCAAACTTTGCTGCAAGCAATTTGGCTTTATCCATCGAGCTTACAAAAGGAGTGTCGTATGAAACGAGTGCACATTATTTATAAATGACCAGACATTTTTACCACTGGCCATGCAAAAATTTAATTCGTCGAATATGCTAGGTGGTTTAACATAGCAAAAATCTCGACATACCTTCGTTCGGGTGTTGTCTGACAAGAACAACGTAGCCACGAAGAATTGTGAACATAGAAAAAGACCGTAACAAATGGAAAATGGGATTCAATTCTCTGGATAGAGTCGGACAGCGAATCGAATTCGTTAGAAGTCGAATTGCTATCCTGACTTGGCCTACGATAAATGAAACCCATGTAAATGATGCGAGAATGATTCATGAGTCATGTAGGTGATAACAAAATATCCAAAGAGGCAATTATAAAATGTAGCCATAAAATCGTTTATGAGTTAAAGCCAGTGAAAAATAAATTCGAAGTAATTAGTAAAGCATTTGCATATCGAGAACTGTTTCCTATCTGCCTGGCATTATGCAATAAAAATACATAAGATCTAAGTCATGAATCTTTAAAATGTTATTATTGACATTAGGCCATCCTTATTTTGTTGCGGGAAAGCACACGTAGCTTTTTCCAGGGTAAAAACTTTTGATGGTATGCATCTAATTACCTTTGATCCAAGTAAAATAAAAGCCCAAGAAAGTGCTATCTTTGAATATAATAGACTAAAAAGACTTTATATATAGATAATTTAACTTACACAATCAAGATCAATTTCATATCAAAATACCCACCTTAGTCTTCCTTCAAACTTCCGCATAAGCTTTAAATATGCATTAATAAGCCTTAGTATTGACCTTAAACTTGTGAATATTTCAGCATATTGATGAAGCTTAGAAAAAGGGTGCGTCATTATTTGTTACTTTGAGGGAAAGGCAATATCACATTATGTAAAATAAAACTCAATTGAAACTGCATTGCAAAACGAGTGTGATTTGAAAAAAGCTTAAAATATATATATTTTTTTTAATTATGTATATATATAACAATTAGCACAAAAACTAAAACAATAAATAAAATAATACAAATAATTGTTTATTATTTAATTCTTTTTTCCTTAGTTTTTCTTTTGTTTTCACTTAATTCTTTTTTTGTTTTATTTTGTTATATTGTCAAATGTAACCTATAAACAAACAAAAGAATTTTTAATATTTTTTACGTACATAATAAAAATAATACATTTTTTAATCATATGTATATTTATGTTTATAATTAATTATATTTGATTTTTATTTTTAATTTTTTAAATTGTGATTAATGCTTCATTTTTATTAATTAATATCATATACATTATACAAGTCCTTCGGTGAGCATACTCGCAAATATCGTCAAAAAATGTTTGTATTCTTTTTTGTTTAATTTATTTGTTTTTAATTATTTTTATAAATTTTCTAGAAATTAAAATAATTAAGAAATCAATTTAACTTAAAAAGGAATTCAATAAAATAATTTAAAAACAAAAAAGGATTTTATTGGTAAACAATTACTACGTTCATAGATGGCGTCATTACTTCCAATTTTTATTAATTTTACTATATTGTAAATGTTGATGCTGTGTTTTTGGTTTTTTGGTTTTTGTGTGTTTTGTTAAAATGTGATATTATAAGAAATAATGTTCTTAATTTTTACTTGTTTTTTGTTGTTGTATAATAATAATTATATTTTTATTTTTATTTTTACGGTATAGGACAATAATTTTCATAGGTTAGTGTAATTTTTGTTTTTGTTTTTCTTTTTGTTTTAATTTTATTTTTAAATTTAATATTTTACAATCTTATTCAAAAAAGCTAACAATTTCAATTATTCTTTATTCTTTATTTTTAATTTTAATTTTGTTTTAATATTCTCATTCTTTGGTATTTTATATATTAGGCATTTAAATTTGTAATTATAATCATATGCATGGATTAATTTTTATTTTATTTAATAATTACAATGGCATAGGTTTCTTATTTTTTTATTTGAAATATATTTTATTTATATTTTATTGTAAAAAAAAAAAAATAATAATTTTCTTGCTTTTGTATGATCGTCCTGCATAATAATTTTGTTTGTCATTTTAATTTTTATTATTTTTATCTGTAAAGCTCAATGCAAAAAAGATAAGAAGAAGGTTTACAGATAGCGCGCGCGTATTTTGGATTAAGTGTAGTGGATAATAGTTTTGAAATTTTATACAGGGTAAGCTCGCAAAGGTGAGGGCTGTTGCTAAGAAGCAGCGCAAGAGATTTGAGGACATTTTTAGAAGAGATCCATGTAAAATGGGGATTTTTCGTGGCTGTATAAAAATAATCTGGAACATGGAACGCATTCTTATTTAAGGCTTTTTCTACTAACTGAAATTTCAATTTGTTTTCCGGGACTTAAAGCATTTTTTTTTCTTATTATTATATAAGAACGACAACAAACTATAGCAAAGCTGCCCACACTTTCGAGACACCCTGTGTTCTAAATATTTTTTTATAATTTAAGGTATAATTTATTTGCTTAATACTTTTGTTGTTTATTACATAATTATTTATATCTTTTGTTGTTGTTGTTGTTGTTGTTGTGTGTACTCTATAAACGTAGTAAAAGTTCGTTAAAACTGCCATCATTAGCCGGCGGCGGCGCTGTGTTTAAGCTAGAACAGCTATCATGTTTAGGGCTGGTGGTGGAAGTTGTAGTAGAAGTACTAGTAGTAGTTGAAGTAGAAATAGTTTGAGTGCATCTAAATTTATTTATAGTGGGCGTGGTCATAGTGGTGGGCGTATAAAAAATTTTGCTAATACTTTTGAAATTGGCGGCAATCATAATTATTATAATTACAATAGTTACAGATATTATTAGAAGGAGATAGAAATAATAGAAACGCACAAAGCCAATGGAAGCATTCAGTACTAAGCTATTGGTTTGCTGCTGTTGTTGTTGGTGATGTTGCTGTTGTTTTTGTTGTTTGAGTTTCAATTGCAATTGACGATGCATTTGTTTTTGCTGCAATTGCAATTGTTGTTTTTGGCGACGAAAATGTGCATTATAATTACTTTGATTAGGTGTTGTTGTTGTTGTTGATAATGATGTAACCTCATCTGTTGCATCTGCTGCAACATCCGATGGTGAACTATAGTCACTTCCGTCCTCTGACAATGCATCCATTCGGCATCCAGCGGCGATGTAATGACGACGTCCAGCACCAGATCTTCTATGCGATGACATTGAAGTTAACGATTGCTCTGAATGCAACAAATTGTTGCTGTCATGAATTCGCGTTCGTTTTTTTGACTTTCTAGTTGATTTGGTTGGAGTTGAAGAAGTTGACTTGATAAATAGCTTATCGTTGATGTCATTGGTATTGTTGTTGTTGTTGAAACTATTATTGTTGCTGCTATTGTTGATAATGTCTTGGTTATTATTTGGTTTCCAAAAAAATAATTCAAAAATTGAACTAAATCAGAGAAATAATTCTCATGCTATTGCACTTCCGGACATTGTTGTCGCCTGACGCTGTTCGGTTTGATGATCGCGATTTCGGTCGTGTTCAGCGGATTCAGAACTGGAAAGCAATCAAAACATAGAAAATATTATCAAATATATGAATAAAAACTATTGAAGGAATTCAAAGAATCTATCAAAAAGAAAAGTGACAGTGACAGTGACACTTGTGAAAATATACTTCAACTGTCATCCTATATATTTTAGAATAAATAGTAAAGAAAATCAACTTACTTTGATCTCACAGCAATTGGACTGCCAGGAATATCTGGATTAGCATTATTATTATTCGTAGTCGATGCACGTCGGCCATTTCCTGACTTATATGTGAATATATTATCACTTTCTAGTTCGTTTTCAATCTATCAAACCATAAAATATCAAACTGAAAATTTCTTTTCCAAAAAAATTAAAACAAAATAACTAATTTTAACTTACTTGTCTTTTAAAACACAATCGTTCACTAGAAACAGAACCACATGAGGAACTTTCCGATACAGCTTGTGTTACTGTTGGAATATTTGGTGGACTACTAGGACCTGGATAACGTTTCGAACACACTTGCGATTGGATATGTTCACAAATTCTTCGAAAACGTCGAATGTTGCCTGAAAGACGTTCTTTTGATTTTACTTTAATTTGTCAACATTTGTCATAATTATTTAAGTTTATTTTTAGAACTTACCTGATAATAGGGTAAAAGTTAAAGCAAATAACATATCAGCAATATCACCTTGCTTACATATGGCACTTATATCAACCTGTTAAAATAGATGTCATATGGATATATTGAAAAGTGTGGTTAAGTTACGTTTTTTTTTTGCCGAATTATGAATCTATTAAAGTTACCTGAAATTTAACATGTCGTTGGAACATCACAGGACCATTGCCATTTCGTTTATATTCAACTCGAAAGGAAGTTGGCGATACAACACTATGGGAGAGTTCCGCCATCTGGAAAAGAAAAATTGAAATTTGTATTTCAAGTTTATAAATCTCTTAAAACAAAACTGGTGATCGAAGACTAAGTAGTTTTGACGTTTAAAATATCTTAATTACATAAATCAGATGTGGGGCATTTTTCGTTTTTTAAAGTTCATAGAAAATCTTTTAAAATATAGATTTTTTTTAAAACAGTTTAGCATTTTCTTATGTTTTGTTAAATATTTTTTTGTAACAAAAAAAATGCAATTGCATTTTACCCTTAATATGAAAATAAAATTATTTTTGAAGATGGTGCGATTTCAGAGTTTTGTGAAATTTATTCTCATAGTTAAGGTAGTTAACCATTCTTAAAGCGGGCCGTAGACATTCGAACATGGCTCTTGTTAACTTGGTCCCAGTTGATTTGAAAAATCTGCTGGCGAGTACCGATTTTACGGTTTACCAAAACGTCCGATAGGTCTCAACAATATCAAAAAAAGTTTGATATTTTTCAATACTTTAGAGTGGATCTGTACGCTTGTCAAACCAAATTCGAGTGACTGCGGAGTAGTTTACTCGCCTAACGCTCACTTTATGCAAACCACCTAAGATTCAATGGTTAAGATTTCTAAACTAATTTTTTATTTTTGTTCGTTCAATTTTATTCCTAAAAGTAACTACATATGTACCCGTGGCATGATGGTTAGTACGTTGGACTGTCATGCCAGAGGTCTTGGGTTCGATCTCTGCCTATGCCATATAAAGTTTTTTTTCACGGATACTGCCTCTTCCGAGGAATTGACAAATTCTCCAAGAGTAATTCTTGTCATGAAAAGTGCTTTCTCATATTAACAGTTCGGATTCAGCTTAAAACTGTAGGTCCCCTCCATCCCTGACTACAGTACTCGCATAAAGGAATGGCTGAGAGTTCTAAGTCACTAGGCCCTAGTTCTCAACTGACTGTTGCGCCACCGAATTTATTTGTTTATTTATTTAACTACATTATGTAAAAATGTTAAAATTTGAATCGATAAACCAAATTGAAAAATACATACAAAATGGTGTCTCTGAAATATATAATGCTTCTGATATTGATTCCAAAGTTTCTCTGTAGTTACAAAAGACTTTTAAAGCTACGATTTGTTCTCATTATTGAAGATTTCTGACATTGTTACATCTATGTTTTTTATTATATAAAAAAATAGCAAAAAAAAGATAAAGAAATAAAACGCAACCAATTGTAAGAAAATCTGTAGAATTATATTTTTAGTCATATGACTTCATGTATTCGATTGTACAATAATTTCATTAATTCTTTGACGTGTGGACATTGTAGATTTGTGGACTGTATTTGATGTTGGTAGTAGGTATGTTTCCTTTAAGTTTTAAATTGTCCTCTCTCCGTAAATTTGGTTCCCTTTGTACTTGTACTTTCGTACATTCTCCCGCCTCGCAACAAGAATATGTTACTTCATCCTTAAAGTTTGGTCTTGTAAATTTAACACGAAGATACGAAAAAAAAATGCAGCTTGGCATCACTGTTGTAATGTAAATCTTTGAACACTGCAATACCGACATGATCGGCTAATGGCTCGAAATCTGTTTATGTCGTCATCTCTGGTCAGCTTCTACTTATCTCATTCACAATGTACATGAAAAGAGACAAACTATTAATAAATGTTATTTGACATATAAGACAAACACAACAGACAAGGTCAACAATAACTTGTAAGAGAAACATGAGAATGGTGGTTGAGTTTCTCATAACTATGTTTTATGTATCTCTCGTTCCAACTAATTGTATTGTACCTATCAATGAACAGATGATAGTAAAACAATAGTAGGTACAGTCTATAGCTATACATATGTAGTTATTGCTGTGTACTTGTTGCTAATTTTGTTGTCGTAGGTTCGTGTTCTGTTCAGTGCGTGGTGCGTGGTAATTTACATTCGTTTCGGTGGTGCGGTTTATTTTATTTTATTTTAAATTAAATAATTAAATTCAGTGAATTAAATCAGGTGAGTAATTGTTTTCATGTTGAATGATTGCAGAATATGTGTATATTTGTGTTACGGAGTGAGCGCGCGCGCATTCGGTTTCGATGTTAATTTTACGCGATCGCGGTATGTGCATGAGCTGTGTGAGTGCATTTTTTTTTTTTTGTTTTATTTATTAAATTATATATTCATTAATATTTGGCTATCGATGCCTATTTTATTAATATAAAATTAGTTTAATTTTCCTTGTTATGTATAGGAAGTATGTATATGGCGTGAATTTTAATCCCTTGGCGTCTATATAAAAGTTATGTATTAGTATATAACAGCCGAGAAATGGAGTTTCCAGTTGGAATGTGTTCGGTTTCCAATTGGAATTTATCGGGAAGTTTGTTTACCTTTAATTTGAGTGCAAATGAAAAGTGACAATAAATATTCAAAACAAAACAAATAGTTTGAGTATTTTAAATTTGAAATAATTCAAGGTGGATTTAAAATGGTTTCATTGCGTTTTAGTTTATTATTAATTGATGAAATAATTGTTAATTAATTAAATCGGTGTGGCATAGATAAATCTGATTATTTGTTGTTGTGAAATTTGTAATACAAATTATAGTTTCAATTAAACCGGTCCGGTGTATAAATTGAGTATTTTTTTTTTTTTTTTTTTGTTAAATTCGTGAATTGGTTTCGGCGAATTATTGTGATTATGATTAGTGTTTGTTTTGAATTAATTGTGATTTGTATTGATTTTGATTAATGTTAAAAATCGTTGATTTGTGTTCATTAATTTGTTTTTTAATATTAAATTATTTGTTTTAATATTTTCTTCGGAATTTTTTGCCGACGCGTTTTGACATTTTGGATGTGATTTGTTTTTATTTATTTTTAAATTTCATCTGGATGATGTAAAATTTTGACAGGTTTTGTGGATCGTGTTTTTAGTTCAGTTAGAAGCTAAAATATTAAACTTGTCAAAACAATAAATAAATTTTAATAATTTGATTTGTTTTATAAATTGTTTTACCATGCTTTGTCGCGATTTTATTTTGTTAAAATTCGAAGTTTTCATGCATACTGTGATATGGCATTGCAGTTTTTGGATTAATTTCTTTCGAATTTCTGAAAATTTTGTTGTATGCAAATGTTTGTTTTTAATAAATTAATAAAAATTTGAATAAATTTGATGCGTTTTATTTATCGTAGAATTATGTAAATCAATAAAATTATTTGTTGTCTCCAAATTTCTGTGTGATGATTTGAAGAATTTTTAAAAATAAATATGTAATTGAATAAATGATTATGATTTTTGGATTTTATTTCATTTGATGTGATGTTATATTATAATTTTTCTGCAAGTTTTGTTTCTGTGCATGAAGAAAAAAAAATTAAAATAAATTGTTGAAAATTTAAATGTATGCGTTTCATTTAATCCGAGAATGATCTGCTGTGATTAAATATGAAATATTTTTATGAAAAAATGTTTTGGTTTTGTTTTATTTTGCGATGGGTTACTTTTTTTTTGAATTTAAAAACAATGGTTGTTTGTGCTGCGATTTATTTTTGTTTGCGATTGGTTACTTTTATAATTTAAACGATGGCTGTTTGTTCTGGAGATTCGTTTGACGGTAGAAGACAAATTTTCGCGATCGGCCGTTTCATGTGTCCAGTTTGTGTCTTGACGGTAACTACACGCACTAGTCCGTCCGATCCTGCATGGGTACCTTCAATTCTCGCGAGATTCCAGTAGGTCGGTGGAAGTCGTTCGTCTTTTAACAGAACTAAATCTCCGATTTTCGGCATTGCTTGAATTTTCATCCATTTTGGGCGCTGTTGAAGCCTTGCCAGGTATTCGGAGTTCCATTTTCGCCAAAATCCTTCCGCCAGCGCTTGAACACGTTTCCACCGATCGATGTGTGTTACATTTTCGTTAATTTCGCCTTGAGGTACTGCGTGTAATGACTCGCCGACTAAGAAGTGCGCAGGAGTGAGCGCGTTTAAATCGTCAAGACTGTCGGAGAGAGGGCATAGGGGCCTCGAATTCAGACACGCTTCTATTTGTGTTAGAAGCGTCGCGAGCTCCTCAAAAGTTAACCTTTCAGTTCCGACTACTCTTTTTAGATGGTACTTGACTGATTTCACACCTGCTTCCCATAATCCACCAAAGTGTGGAGAAGCAGGAGGAATAAAATGCCAATCGGTACCGTGATTTGCTAAGGTTTCTGCGATTTCCTTCCAGTCATGGCTTGCTTCTTTTAACATCTTGGCTAGTTCGTTATTCGCGCCAACGAAATTAGTTCCGCAATCGCTGTATATTTTCTTGCAGCTTCCTCTTCTTGCAGTAAAGCGTTTGAATGCTGCTAAAAATGCTTGGGTTGTCAGATCTGACACAACTTCCAAATGAATTGCCTTCGTAGCTAAACAAATAAATACTGCAAAGTACCCTTTTAAAATTTTTGCTCCGCGTGCTTTCCAGGATTTTATCTCGACTGGTCCGGCGTAGTCGACACCCGTATGGCTGAATGGTCGAGACATCCTAACTCTAGGAGCGGGTAAATTTGCCATTAGTTGTTGCATTTCAGATGCCTTTTGCCGGAAGCAAGAAGAACATCTATGCAGCTGATACTTGACACTTCTTCTTATTTGTCCAATCCAGTATTTTTGACGAATGTACATTATCATTTGTTGGATGCCACCATGAAGAGTGTTCTTGTGGGCATCTCTGACAACTAAAGTTGTAAAATGATGATTGTTTTGCAACAAAATCGGATGTTGAGCATCATAAGAAAGGAGGGAGTTCTCCAAACGTCCCCCTACACGTAATATCCCATTAGCATCGATGAATGCGTTTAACGATCGTAAGGTTTTGGGAATCTTGTTTTCTAAAATTTGTTGAATCTCGTTCCTGAACATATCCTTTTGTGCTGCTTTGACGACGATCAGTAGCGCTGCTTCTAATTCTCTGGGGCTTAGTGAACCTTTAATAGGCCCCAACTTCGGTTGACAGTTGATGGTAAAGCGATAACAGTAAGCGATGATTCGTACAACTTTGAGTAGACTCGAACAATTGTAAATCGCTTGCAAGAAACAGTCGTTGTGGTCTACCTGTATGGTAAGTACGTTTACCGTGCGCTTCTCTTCTTCGGTGTCGATTTGAATGGGTTGATGCGGGACATCGAAATCCCAATGTAGCCGTAAGTATTCCGGACCGGTCCACCAAACTTCTAATGACTCAAGTTCCGATGGAAACACACCCCTGGACGCCAGATCGGCTGGGTTATGAAGCGTTGCGACATGTCCCCAGCAATCGATCCCCACTAATCGCTGGATTTCCGACACACGGTTGGAAACAAATGTGGTCCATTTGGCGGGAGTGGCGCGTATCCAGGCAAGTGCAATGGTAGAGTCCGTCCAAGCATATATTTTTACATCGGGAATGGCCAAAACGTCCTTTGTGTATTGCATCAACTGGGCTAAGACAACAGCACCACACAGTTCAAGACGTGGAAGAGTAATAGTTCGTTGACTTGGTGCTACTTTCGTCTTTGACAAAAGCAAATTTACATGGATGTTGTCATCGCTGTCCAGAACACGGAGGTAGACTGCTGCACCGTAAGCTTTCATCGAAGCGTCACAAAACCCGTGCAATTCGATGGCCTTGTTGGTCTTGCTCATCTGGGTCCACCGCGGAATGCGAAGTCGTTCAATGATTGGTAGTTCTCGTAGAAAAGCATCCCAATCTTTCTTCAAGGCTGGTGGAATCGGTTCGTCCCAGTCACAACCGAGCTCCCACAATCGCTGCATCATGATTTTTGCCGTTATGATGCACGGCGAGATCCAACCAAGAGGGTCGAAAAGTTTGGCTATAGTCGACAGCATGGATCTTTTGGTTGTAACATCAGTTGTAGGTTGAAGATTCTGGTACGAAAAGTAGTCGTCGACAGGAAACCATTTGATGCCGAGAGTCTTAACGTGGTTCGACAAATTGAACGGAAGTTCAAAGTCAAGCTCTCGATCTTGAACTGGTATGTCTTCGATGAGTTCTTTTGTGTTGCTGGTCCATTTTCGCAAATTAAGCCCCGCAGATGCCAAAAGTTTCCTTGCTTCGTCACGTTTCGTTCGTGCCTCTATGATGGAATCTGCTCCACTTATAAGGTCGTCGACATACATGTCCTCACGGACAACCTTCGCTCCCTTCGGAAAATTGGCTTCTTCATCATCGGCTACTCTTTTTAAGATTTTGATGGCAAGATACGGCGCACTCGCTGTGCCAAAAGTAACTGTATTCATTTTATACATTTTTAGAGGCGACGTCTTCTGCTCTCTCCACACGATCAGCTGATAGTATCGGTCTGGGAAACTAACCAAAATTTGCCTGTACATTTTTTCGATGTCGGCCGTAAATGTGACTCGGTGAGTCCGCCATTTTAGAACGAGATCTATGATGCTCGACTGCAATTTTGGACCCACAAGTAGCCGGTCGTTGAGGGATTTCCCGTCCGAAGCTTTCGCTGCTGCATCAAATACTACTCTCAGCTTCGTAGTGGAGCTAGCTTCTTTAAAAACCGCATGATGTGGCAAAAAGTAGTGAAATGGGGTTTGTAAAATCGCATCATTCACATCAATTTCCTC
Source organism: Eupeodes luniger (assembly GCA_951509635.1). Lineage (NCBI taxonomy): Eukaryota > Metazoa > Arthropoda > Insecta > Diptera > Syrphidae > Eupeodes > Eupeodes luniger. The sequence goes on from OX608073.1 coordinate 7,163,715, forward strand.
CATGTGATGGAGTTCCTCATACTCTTTTAAGCACTTGTTATAGTCTGCACGAAGCTTCGGATTGCTCTCAAGCTTCTTTTCTAAATGCAGAAATCGTCTATAAGCGTTTTGTCGACTGGACCCCATCGCTGGACAGCATTCACCTTTGAAGGGCAGCTTAACCTCATAACGTCCGTCAGGTAGGCGCTTTGTGTGCTTCAAAAAGTGTTTGTCACAGGCAATGTCATCTTCAGTCTGATGTGGCTGGAACGGCGTTTCTTCAATGTCCCAAAATCTCTCGAGTTGTGAGCTCAAGTCAGCAATTTGGGCAAAACTGCGAACTTGCCGAGGAGAATCTTGTGAGACTTGTCCAAAAACAATCCATCCCAATTCGGTCTTTTGTGCCACCGGTCCGATGCCATCCTCTGGACGCCTTATCTCAGGAAGGAGAATCTGAGCGCAAACGTCACTTCCGAGTAAAAGATCGATTGGTGCAGGCTCACAGAGATGGGGGTCTGCCAAAGAAAGACCTTTGAGATGGTCCCAATTGCCGGGTGTCACTCGTTGGGTCGGGAGATGCCCAGTCAGCGACTTGAATACCAAAGCCTGTACGGCTGTCTCAAACGTCGAGTGTCGGGAAGCAAAACGTAATTCGACGGAGTGTTGCGTTGTGCCGCTGCTGACCAACCCTAACCCAGACACCTCGGCAATGGTACGTCGCTTTTCTAACTTCAGCAGTTGTGCGGCAGCTTCTGTAATGAAGGACATTTCTGAGCCTGTGTCGATCAGAGCACGTAGTAGGCGTAGCTTCCCATCTGCTGCTCGGGCCTTCACAACTGCTGTCGCTAGAAGCACCTGGTGTGTTTGTTGACGATCACCATGCGACGTGTGGTAATTTAAAGTGTATCCATTTGATTGGAGTTGTTGTCCTGACATCGGCTGGAATTCAGGCGCGTGCGGGTTCACGGACGCCTGAAGAGCATTTGTTCGGTTGTTTCTCGCCTGCGCAGATGTATTTGACGCTGTTGGTTGCTGTTGTTGTTGTGGTTGTTGTTGTTGGTATTGTTGTTGTTGTGGTTGTTGTTGGTATTGTTGTTGTTGGTGTAACAGTGAATGATGCCTTTGTTGGCAAAAGTAGCAACTACTCAAACTTAGACAGGCTTGAGCAATGTGCCCATAAGACAGACAATTTTCGCATACTTTCAGTCTGCGTACTGTCTCCTTTCGTCCCATGATGTCCATGTTGAGGAATTGTTGACATCTTCTCAGCATGTGCTTGGTTTGGTTGCACAATTTGCATGACAACTGCTGAACGGGAACTGTCTTCGCAATTGGTTTGACCGGCTGCTTAACGACCTGCTTAGCATGCAAAACCTTTGCTTTGGCTGGCTGGAAACGAGGCCTTGGATTGACGGGTGGCTCATCTTTGATTCTGCCTGCCGCTCCAGTTTCCTGCTGGCCAACAACTTCCAAAGTCCGGAAACGAGTTTCCAAAAAATCGGTAAATTCTCTGAAATTTGGTAAGTCCTTTCTGTTTCCTAATCTCTCTTCCCATAGTTTTTGGCTCGCACCAGGAAGTTTTTGGTTAAGAAACCAAATGAGGACCGTATCCCACTTAGATACCGGAACGTCCATGTTTTCCAACGCCAGACAACATTCTCTTGTTGTGTAGAGGAGATCTCGAAGACCAGCAGCAGTTTCAGAAGGCACGGAAGGTTGGCCAAAAAGCTTCTGCATTTGGATGTGGACCAGAATACGCTTATGGTCATACCTTTCCTTCAAAAGCTCCCAAGCCTTATCATAATTCGCTGCCTCCACTGACAAATTTTGCAAAAATCGATTTGCATCACCAACCAAACATGATTGCAAAAAATGCAATTTGTCAATATCGTCTATGCTCTTATTATTGTGGACAAGAGCCTGGAACCTATCTTGAAAAGCACGCCAGGTGGTATATGAACCGTCGAATTTTGGCAGATCGATTCGAGGCAGTCGAATCCCCGTATGCGATGATGATGCAGCTGTAGAAAGGGGCGGAGCACCCGTATCTGACAAAGCCGCAGTGATTGGCGAAGATTTCTCGATTGCCTCCACTAACTCTGCACGGTATTCAAGGTATATCTCATTTATTTGTTCATATACCACCTCTAACTCTTCTATTTTTAAATTATCTTCCAGCATACCTGCCCCAATGATGGCTTCGTGGTAGGATTTTGACGTGGACAAATCATCTTCCAATTTACTGAGACGACCTGTGGCATAAGATTTCACCCTACGCTCTTTGGGAGCTTTTTTAAAGTTGGTAAGATCCTTAATAATCTTACTTAAAATCCCTTTCTGTAGCTCCCCATATTTATAATTTTTAGTTTCAGCCATTTTAATCATTTATTTTTCTTTTAATTTAACAGAATACAACAATTGTTAAATGTAGACAAGTTTACGACACTTAAAAAAGGCAAACTTACTGCTTTTTGTGTTACTGCTGCTGTAGCTGATACGAAAGGATGATTTTTGGAGACTCCGCTGACGTCCTCAGTGTACAAAATTAGTTTTAATTTAGTTTTTAAGTTAATTTTAAGTTAAATTAAGTTATTATTTATGAAAATTTTTATAAATCACTTGATTAAACTGATTATTGTCAATGCAAATTTAATTCACGTGATTATTTTTGATCAATCGTTGATTGGATCTTTTAATTAATTTTTGTTCGTAGAAGTTAATAGCACTCACTGCACACACTTCTTGTAAAGTTTATTGTTCAAAAAAAATTGTTTTAATGTTCATAAAAAACGGTTCGAAAAGGACCAAATGTTACATCTATGTTTTTTATTATATAAAAAAATAGCAAAAAAAAGATAAAGAAATAAAACGCAACCAATTGTAAGAAAATCTGTAGAATTATATTTTTAGTCATATGACTTCATGTATTCGATTGTACAATAATTTCATTAATTCTTTGACGTGTGGACATTGTAGATTTGTGGACTGTATTTGATGTTGGTAGTAGGTATGTTTCCTTTAAGTTTTAAATTGTCCTCTCTCCGTAAATTTGGTTCCCTTTGTACTTGTACTTTCGTACAGACATTGAAAAAAGTTTCTGATTGAAATTTACCGGAAATATTTTTCTGACAGAAATCGGTCATTGTATTGAATTATGTAAAAATTGGAACACAAATAAGTAGAACGATTAATTTCTTTGACAGATTAGAATCAGCTGTTCACAATGATTAATCTAAATTGTGGAACTCAAGTTTTTTTCTCAAAACCAAAAATCTTAGAGCAACTTTAAATTCAATCAAACATTTTTCCTGATTGATTTCATTAATAGCTTTAACTAAACTTTTAAATTTTCAAAGTTGTATAGAGTTTAGTCTTCAAATTAAATCAATTCAAAAAATACAAACCCCTAAATTAAACTCAAGAGCCTTTTGTGGAAACTTTAAAAAATTACTATGTTTTCTATAGTAAAAAGCCTATACTCATACAGCCCTACTGAAATGGGTGTTGTACTTGTTCCAGGCAAGGCTAAGTCTGACGCAGTGAGGACTGAAGATGTCCGCCGAAATTCATAAAATTATTCGTTCCATTTAAAGTTATCAAAATTGTTTTAATTTTAAGAAAAACAACGAATAAGGTTTATTAAAAGTAAGATTTGTGTATTAGCGTTAAAAGTAACTTCTGATTTAAGAAGATCGATGGATCGTAATGATATCAGAGTAATGGTGAAGCTTGATTTTTCAAAAGCCTTTGATTGCATTGATTACTGGGTTGTTAAAAGACGGCGTAGCCCTTTGAGTAAATAAAAACCGATTAAATGTTCAGAGATGATGTTGAGCTGTAGACATTCGAATAATGTGTAACCAAACTTTCTTTGAGTAAAACCCGCAGTGGGTAGGATCTTGGTTTCTACTATGCGTCACACAAACAAAGGTTCTTATGAAGCGCAAGCTTTTAGTATCGATGAACACTTTGTTCCTGGAATTAGAAATAAATGCTGGTGTTCCATAGGGTTCCGTTTTGTCTCCGATTCTCTTCCTTTAAAAGCAATCTTTTTTTGAAAAAATTCTAATCCATGTAGACACAGTTTCTTAGCTTTTCATTTGTTTATATTTAGATTCTCAGCATGTGGAACTTCTTCAACAGACTCATTAAATTCAGATCTCAATAACACTAATGGGGAATTTCCAACCATGTAGAATTTAATGTTTCAAAAAATTCAATTCAAAACTGAAACTTTTAAAATGCTTGAACATTTCAGCAATGTTACGTGTCTTTCGTTGTGTTATCAATATTTTTTTAAGCAACGCTCTAGCGGAATAACCAATTAGGTTCCATCCCTGAAACGATTTTTCTTATCAGTTAAACCATAAGGTTCGAATGTAAAATGGTTTTCCCAATTATGTCTTTCCCTCCCATTTTGACATTCAAGACCTAAGCACCAATGAGCAGCTATATCTGCTCTTAAATCCTTAACTATTTGCTTTTGTGAGTGCGAATTATAAAGAAAGAACAAATTGACGAGTAAACTATTCCGTAATTACTCGAACTTAGTTCGGCAAAAACGTAACTCCTCCAAGAAACTTAAAAAAAATATCGAGAACTTCTCCGGAAAGTTTCAAACTCAAATTCTATAAAATCGATGTGAATTTGTCACGCTATTCCATATTCAAAAACTCCTGTACTGGATTTTAAAAATAAACTTTCTAAGGGCTTAGAATTTTAAAAAATATATGTTACTATTTCATTTGATTTTATACTTACGGACAAAAATGCATGAATTAAATGTGCTTTGACCGTCGCTATAGGTTTGCCTTTAACCAAAATTGTAAAAGTTTCATCTTTTTCCGTTGTAATTAAATTTCCAAACCACGAACGTTTCGTTAATTCCGGTGAAGATTCCGGTGTTAAATGGACTTCATCTGCAGAGACTTTTTTCAAAAATTTCAAAAAACAAAATAATTTAAGTTAAAAAGTTCGTTTGAAAATAATTATTTAAAAACAAAAATATAACAAACCTTGTAATTTTCTCCGATGAAACCTTGGACTACCTAAGAAACTATTTTTAATATTCGTTAAACGAGTTTTCCACAATTGTCCGCCAGGGGAATTACACCCTGAACCAGGCATTACTGGCGAACCATTATTTGAAAGGGGTGATCCTGTGGGGTTCATGACAACTGAAAGAGGTTTTACAACTTGTATTCACTAGAATCTTTGGAAAGATCCATTAAGAAACTTACCACTATTAGCTTCGGGATCTTGAAATACACTTATGGCAATTGTTGGCCCAGAATTAGCACGATGATGGGCATTTGCCTGAGCCGCTGCTGCTGCTGCTTGAGCCGAAGCTGCCGCTGCAGCAGCAGCAGCTGCTGCTGCTGATGTTGGACTACCTCCGCTTCCTGGACATGAGACCGTAGAAGTCTGCTGGGAGCCCGTCCGATTGGCATTCGCCGATTGTGATGTAGAAGTGTATGAAGAGTGTCTCGACGAGTGGGTGCCTGGAGCTGGGGAGGACGGCCTTGAGATGACATTTGCCTGTGAAGAGTTGATTGGTGAGCTGCACCGTGTCGGACTATGATATGATGATGAGCGTACGGAGGAAACCGAAGTAGGTGAGCGACGCTGGTGATTTCGGGAACTGCTATAGGAGCGGAAACTGTAAAAATAAAAGTGTACCAGTTACACATTTTTAATTAACAAGAAAAAGTCATTGGATACTCACTTAAAAGCTTGCCTCCTTGGTGTCAATGGAGATCCTTCACTAATCTGCCCGTAAGTCGGAGAATTCGTTCCATTTATCCGACATGTGTCCAAACGTTTCCTTGGCGGATCCAGAGTGTCCATTTCAGCGCGGGGTTTTGCAAGCTCCTCGTCGTCCTCCAGAGCAGGACGTCGTCTCTTTCGATCGAGAAGCAAAAAGTAAATCACCTTTTCTGTATTGTGACTGCAAACACAAGAAACAAAACAAAAAGAAAAAGAAAAACAAATCTCTGTCATAACTTCGGACTACTCAATAGATAGACAAGACATCCGCCGTTTATCCGGCTTACTTAGCACTGAGCAGCTCCTGTATGAGTTTTTCCTTCTCCTTGAAACAGCCCAGCGAACAAATAGCATTTAATACATCAGGATCGACGGCAGACGCCGAGGGTATAACGTGTGTTTGCACCACCTCCATCATGGGTAGCTCCAGTTCGAGTTCGCCCTTCCCGCCAGCCGTTACCCAGGGATGCCGATTGATTTCCGACAACTATACATTTCATTTCATCGTCATCAGGGAAAAAGAAGGAAACTGCATTATATCCTTGCTTGTGCCACATCACTCTGCCCATCACCCAGCACATTGCTGGTGGTGTGCAAGGATGTCTCTTCGTCTTCTATTCCTATCAATACTTACAGTTAATCTCCTCTCGGGATTTATTTCAATCATTCCTCGCAGCAGGCTCTGGCAATCGGGCGGCACAAAATGCGGTATGTGAAACACGCCACGTTTGACTTTCTCCAAAAGTTGACGCAAGTTATCATCGTCGAACGGCAGAGCACCAACAAGCAGGGCATACAGGATAACGCCACACGACCATACATCCGCTTTCCTTCCATCGTATTTTTCACCCTTTGAATTGGAAAATGAAAAAAATGGAAAAATGAAAAAAAGATAAACTTTTATAGGTGCATCATCATCAAGAATTTGTGAGGTTAGGTTCAATTCGGTCCTTATTCGTATCTAGATAAAATCAATTGTAAATAGTTTTTCAATAGAATCCTATAATACTCGCCATATACCGTTATGTTCGAGTATAACCATCAGCATTATGTATTCTGTCAAAAAATGTGGAGGAAGTCGTCATGGTGGTGAAAATCTACCCCCCAAAAAAACCAGGTTATTGATTTTTAATGGTTGTTCAGTTATTATTCGATTAGATAGTGCGTTTTTTCTTTTTTTGGGATTTTTACTGTTGTTTAACAAGTTTCGTACACATTCGGCATTTGGCCAAAAAACATTTCGAAACAGTTTTGGGAAATTTATCCTGGTTGTCAAATCAAATCAGTAAAATAAAATATACAGACATGCACAAAATGTTTGTTTAGTTTTTCTTGTTTTTAACAATAGTATATCTACAATTATACAAAGATAAATTATTCAACTTGTGTCACGATACAGTTTTTTTTTGAGCATGTAGAATTGTAGATACATCCCATCAGTTACTAGGTCACACGAAATGGTTTATTATACATATACTTTCAGTACAGTACATGAACATTTATATTTAAGCTCGTTAGTCCAAATTGCTTTTTTTTTATTATGTTTATAACAAAAAATAAATATAGATTATTGTCCTAGAGAAATTAACCTATAGTCAAAAACAACAACAGGAGTTTCATTACATTACTTTGACTATAATTATGCCTATAAGTTGAGGACTTCTAATCATAGCGAGAAAAACTTGACATTGATTTGAATTGTTTGGTGCTAATCTATACTAATATTATAAAGCTGTAGAGTTTGTTTGTATGTTTGTTTGTTTGTTTGAACGCTCTAATCTCAGGAACTACTGGGCCGATTTGAAAAATTCTTTCAGTGTTTCATAGCATATTTATTAGAATTAGAATGAGAAATACATTTTATTTATTCATTTTCATTTTACAACTAGTTTATACAAAAATTTACAATAAATAAAGAATAAACAATAGTTCTCATCCTTTAGCTTCAAGCTTGTGTTGAATGATACAAAGCGAATTTAAATTTACATAAATTAAAAACTGATGTGGGGTGACAATCACAGCTGCAATGATACAAAATTGTTTAAGGCAGGTGATCAAATAAGTTATTATTATTTTTTTTTTATTGAGAAAAGCTATAAGCTATATCACGAGCGGAGCACTTAAAAAAGAATCTGGGATGTTTTTCCTTTTTGAGAGCTTCCACTGAGTGCACTGCGAAAACGGTTAAGAATTTTGCCAATAACAGAATTATTTACCTCTGATAGTTCTAAAGAAAAGTCGGCAGCAGTATGTGTCTGTCTGTTAAAGTTGGCTCACTTTAACTTTTTGTATGTTAAGCAAATTTATTCTAGAATAAAGCATGCGAGTAACTACGCAGGGCGCAGCCTATATATGCGGAATATTAAACTCTTCCGATTCGGAAGCATAAGTTATGGATTTTGACATAAGGGCCACACTATTGACACTATTGACTATTTGTTAATCACAAATTCTTTTTCGAGTGATTTTAAAGATTTATGGGATATGGTTAAGTTTCTACCTTTTGAATACTATTGACAAAATTGCCTCAAGTCCTTACGAAAAAAAAGCTTTCTTATAAATAAGACTTTTTTAGGACTCAGTTAACGACAACATTATAACATAAGAACAAAGATCCAAATAAGTAATAAATTTAATTTTATGATTGTAATTGACGCTGCAGTAAACTCTGGGTAGAGTGTCCAAGTCCCCCGAGGCTCCAAGAACATTCTATTTGCATTTTATATAGAACAATTTGAAAGGGTGAGATTATGATCAAAAGGACATTTTAAATTTAAGTGTAGGACACATTAGTTTAGTGTAGTTCAAAATTGTATGTCTAAAGAAATATAAATAAGAAGAGTATGAAAATTCTAAGTAAAGTTACAACTATTTTTATGAAGTAGTGATGTTTTTTACGTGCGTCACATACAAACATAGAAACAAAGTATTACATTCGTAAAATAAATTGAACTTTAGATTTTAATAAAATTGGTGGATCCGTCAATTCCGTACGTCTGTCTGTGCATTACCCAGCCGAAGCTTGGAGCAATTAAGTTTAAACTTGGAAATTAAGGTTATAATAATATTTGGTATTTTCGCCCGAAACCATAACGCTCGCATCTCAAAATGTCATAAAGCCCAAAATTTGTCACAAAGCCCTAAAATTAAAAAAAAAAATCGCTAAAAACCCCAAAACCAATGTCGTAACGTTAGTTGTGATTTTGAGCTAAAGAATTTTTAATTTTGAATTTGGGTTCTATGACATAGGGGTTGGGCTCTGTGACGTTTATTTTGGGCGTTACGACGATTATGATTTCTATTGTTTCCTATGTCTCATCACCCAACGACATATAAACAAATAAATAATATGACTTAAAGCCCAAAAAGAGAAACCTCGTGTAAAATATCACTAAGAAAACGTCACAAAGCCCAAAATAAATGTCATATCACCCAAACCAACTTTTAATGTCGTTTAATGTGGTGCTGAGCTTTAATCAGTATCGTTAACTTTTTATTTAGCAAAAATTTTGTCCCCCCACTTTGGCTCACTATAGGATTTGGGGAATTAATTCCAAACATATTTGTTACGCTTTCTTGACGTTCCAAATTTTTGGGCGACCTGACATTTTAATTGTTCAATATTTGCGTTAGGGTAATAAAACTTAAAACTAAAAATGTAGTAGTGCCCAAAATAAACCAATATTTTGTCAGAAAGTCTAAAAGTTGATAAACGGAGGACAATATGTTGATTAGTAATTTGGGCGTTATTATGTATATTTCAAAATTAATTTGGGTAATATGACATTGATTTTTGTTTTTTTTCCCAAATCGTACAACAACAAAATGTTAATAAAATTATTTTGGGCGCCGTGACATTTCTATTTTGGGCGATATTTTTTTGGACGAAAAGATCTTACGGCTTAAATTATAACATTTTTCGGTTAACTTGATCCAAGTTTTACGAATTTTGAAGAATCTACTTGGGAACTTTTTTGATTCAACCAAAAAATATTTGTAAGTTTAAATACTTTACTTTAATATCTTAAGAATAAGAAATATATTGAATTTAAAGATGTTTCATTTAATACTTAATATTATTGTTAACATTTGGTTACGTTTTTATAAAAATTCAACTGACAGTTTTCTTAACAAAATTAAAATTCTTTTAAAAAAAGCTAGTAAAATAGTTTTAACGTTTCGAATATCTCGACAAAAAAGAATTCAAAGTTAAATGTTTGATTTCTTCCCTCTTGCATCAAAACGTCCATAAAATTAAGAATTTTGTATCTACAATTTCTTCTTAAATCATTCAATCAAAAGATTGAACTGTGTATGGAAAAACGTGGTGTACCACAGGCATGTGTTTTGTCTCCCACTCTCTTTCTTTCATTCTTTAAATCTATTACATAATTTGTCATATTTAATATAACATTCAAATCTCATAAGCAGCAAAGCAAAAGATAAGTTAATTGAATTAAGACTTCGATATGTGCAGCAGGGGCTTTAATTCAGCGTATAATCTTGTAAAATATAATACTTGTTTTCCTCTCATCTGATATTTAGAGACTTCCGAAATCTCAAAAAATGAAAAAATTAATAATTTTTGTTTCAAAAACAATTCACAACTAAATTTAGTCAAGTCGGGTAATCCAAGATACTAGTGTATAAGGAAACCAATAAATTTTACAATTTATTCATAATTGCATTCCTCTTAGACTTTAAATCCGTCAGGATTTCTTCTAACGCGTCAAGCATTGACCAGGTTTCGTCCTTTGTCAGACTTTTTTTTATAATAATCGCTCAAGCAGCTTTTCAGCCTTATTGCGAAGATCAACTATCAACCGATTGACGGTTGATAGACTATATCAATTCAAATCAAAATCGGTATTGTGAAAATCAATTGACAAAATATTGTGCTATTGTGAATGCCTTCAAAATTATTTTATTATTCTTGCAACTGACAGAAGTTTTGAAAGCAAATAAAAAAATTAAAAACAAAATAAAAAATGACTTCGACTGAATTATTTTTTGATGATGATGAGGATTCAAATGGTTCTGAACTCATTGAAATGGCGAGAATGCGAAGGAGTTTGAGAGATGCATGGCATCCAATCCTTTGAAACTGGAAAGCCAAATGTGAGTATACATAAATGTTTTGATTTTCAGACACAAATAACTTAATCTGTACCTGGTCTCCTCCGTTTTCAGTTTTTTAAAAAACTTTCGGCTATCCAAGGATGCATTTCATGATCTTTTCCAAGAAATAGAGGACAAGTTGAAGCCCTGCAAAAGTATTCGAGCCGTGCCGAATATTTTAAAACTAGCAACAGTGCTAAGATTTTGTGCACATGGGAACTACCAGTTGAGTTTGGGAAACGACTTTAATCTTGGTATTGCCCAATCAACTACATCGCTTGTCCTAAAGGAAGTCCTTGATGTAATTGAAAACTATGTGTGCCCAAAATGGATAAAGTTCCATTACACTGAGGAGGAAGAAAGAAGGGCAAAAGTTTATTATTTTGAGAAAAGTGCCATTCCTAACGTGGTAGGATGCTTGGATGGTACCCACATTAAGATCATAGGCCCAGCCAAAAATATTCGACACTTGTATTACAACCGAAAAGGATTCCACAGCCTTAATGCTTTGATCGTAAGTATTTTGAAATAGATACATTTTTTAATTAAAGAAAAACTTAAATTGCATTTTAAAGGTGTGTGATCATTTAATGTGTATTAAATATGTTGATGCTAAACATCCAGGAGCATCCCACGACTCGAACATATGGAATATGTCCGCACTGAAAGCAAAAATCGCAACAGATTACCGAAATGGACGCAACGACTTTCGGCTTCTTGGTATGTACTCAGCTTATATTGTCGTCTCAGAATTACAAAGTTGAATGTGAAAAAAAATCTTGAATCTGAGGCACGGAAAAAAACAAAAAATCATACATACGACCATGTAATTCTCTGCTGACGGTAAATTAACTAGGTAACATAAATGTAGGTGTGCATTCACATTCGACATTTATGTAGGTCTATTTACCTCCGTGCATTTGTTGATTGACTTTTTATGATTTGAATTTTTTAAGGAGATGGTGGATATCCCTTAGCACCGTATCTTCTGACTCCATACAGAAATACTGAGGAAGGTTCAGTGCAAGCAAGATTCAATAAAAAGCATGCTCAGGGAAGAAATATAATTGAAAGAACTATCGGGGTCTTGAAAGGAAGATTCAGATGCCTGCTACGGGCAAGGGAGCTTCATTACAAACCGAAAAAAGCAACACAAATCACAAATGTTAGTGCAGCACTGCATAACATATGTATTAAATATCGTATTGAAGTTCCACAAGAGGTAAACATTGAGTATGTACCGGATTATATTATTCCCAACAGTGATCAAGATGAATCATTCGACGACAATTTCAACGAAGGCAACCGAATAAGAGACAACATTTTAAATTTCATGTAAACAAAATATGCACATATGTATGTTTTTATTTGTATCAAACAAAAAGTAACATACATATACATATGTGACTAACCTAAAATAACAACTAAACAAAAAAATAAGGCAATAAATTCATTTCATATAAGATAACAATTAAAAAAAATTAAAATCTATTCATTTGAAGCTTTTGTTTTTCCAGCTCCAGCATTTCTATTTTCAACTTTAGTTTGGCTTTTCTATCCCTCTCTTTGTTTTCTTTATTTTCCTTGTAGAGTTTCAATTTTTCTTTTTTGATTTTCAAAATGTCTTCCTTCTGTTCCTTGGCGATTTGAAATTTCTTTTTTGAATAATATTCAATATTCTTCATACTTTTTTTAATATCACCCAGAATATTCAGCATACTTTCGTGATAGTTCATTTGGTCTGCAGTCTGCGTTTTTAATAAGAATATTCTATCGTCTTCATTTTTTTTCTTTGAAGAGGTTTTTTTCTGCTGTTGGTCAACAACTTCAACTGGATCCGGGTCAATCTGATGGGTTGATCGTTCATATGCGGCTTCTTCAGTCAATAAATCATTTTCATCTGAGGTCTTAATAGTTTCCAAACCAAATTCTCTTCCGGGTGGATTAACACATGTATTTAGACCCAATAAACTTACAACAGCTTCTTCCATATCGCTAAAGTGGTGAAGTCTATTTAGACCACCACCAGTGGCTGATATTTCGATTTTGTTTTCAGTTTTCTTCTTCTTTGTTTTGCATTTTAGGTCGACCCATACTCTTTGCCACTTCTCTGAAGTACGTTCTGGTGGCCCTAAGCTGTTCAGCTCTACAGAAATTTTTTCCCATTTTGAATGTGCTCCAGCTTTTGTGCAGAATCCCTTAGCGAGTTCAATATTTTGTTCCATCAACTGGACTAATCTGCATATCTGTTTTTTGTTACTAATAACTTTTTGAGACCTTTAAAATACAAAATTAACGATTTTATAAATTTGTATAATTTGAAACTCACATTTTTTGTTATTTTTTCAGCAAACACGAACTCATCAACTACAAATTTACGATTGAAAAAAAAAATTGCCAATTGACAAGAAAGTCGATGAATTTTTTTTTTCGCAATACCAATTTTTTCCATTCACAATAGGTTATTGATACAAATCCACATTGTATCAACAATTCATTGACAATTGACACTCACAATACCATTTAATAAAATTGATTGAAAAACTTCAATTATTAATTGATAGTTGATCTTCACAATAAGGGTGTTTATGTTACAATTGTGAATTTAGCCATAATCAGTAAAAGTTCAACGTTTCCTGAATCTTTCCAAATGAAAATTCTTGTAAATCGTAGTGAGCTCATTCATTTCCTTAAATTTTACTGTCAATTTTAATGAATTTGTGAAATGAGAAATACGAGTATTTCATTTTCAAGATTTTTTGTTTTTAAAAAATCGACGGTCTCATGCATTGCTTATTTAAGAACTGGTAACTCTACCACCCTTAAAACACTTCAACCTTCATTCTTGTGTTTTGTATATCAACTTACCATTGAGCCTTAATTTAAACACACTGTTAAACTCAGAAATATTTCTTTTGGTAGTACTACACGAATGTAGAATGCTTCACCACATTCTGTCTTTCTCTAACAATTCTGTATTCAGAAATTTAAAATCAATGTGCAATACCACCTTCTATCTAACTCTTTCTATCTTTGTAATGCCTATAAAGGTTACCAAAAACCACAACAATTCCTATCAGATTTATTGTAAAATACAGAGATTATTTCTTTAGCCGCACTACACGGATGTAAAATGTTGTTTTGCTGTGATATTAAGACATTTTAAACCAATGTTTATCCTAACCCATTTTTCCAATCCTTTGCTCTGAAGTTTAATCATCATAAGGTCATTCCAAGCTATCTGAAAGCTCGAAAAATATAAACAAATGCAGTTTTTATTACCTCAAACCGTGCAACCTTTTAACATTTTAATTATTTGCTTTTGTCACTTTTATGAATACGTACAAAATACCGGCACGTGTATGGATGGATCTAAATTAATTAATTTTCAACACTTAACATAAATAAAAGTTACATACATATATGTATGTACGAAATAATAAAATGTAACTTGTGTGGTGCTATTTTCAATGCCACTTAATATACATAGGTTAGGTATTTTCTTTTATTGACCGATAATGCATTGGCTTAGCTTTTCCTTTGCTTATAAATACAAAAGTCAACAAATCATTTAATGCCTTCTTAGAGATTCTCATCGACTTTACCAAGTTTACCCTCCCTCTTAACAATTGTTGTCCTTTCTATCTTGTTTATTATTCTTCATCAAAAGTTCACATGTGCTATAAGAACGTATATGCATGATGTTGATGTATGTGTTGTATATTCACCTAGAATTGTCGTTTTATGGACAAAACACACTATCAATAATTAAAATGCGTAGTAAATCCTAAAAACAGCCATTAGGGAGTGTTCCACTTAACATTGGGTGGCTTGGCTATAATATGATGGCTACTAACGCTGCTGGCGGGCTGGATGGCTGAATGGCTGAATGACTGAATGACTGAATTGCGGAATGGCTGACTGAATGCTAAACGTTGACTTGACTGCAAATGATGTCCTTGGGAGTTGAGAAAAATATTTCAGTTTTATTTTTCTTTCTCCTTTCTTATCAAGATATGAATAAAAGATTTAGTGTGATAGAACGATATCGTATATTTAATTGAATGAGAACTTACAATGCAATTAGAAGTATAGTTTGAGGGTATGTATTGTATACCTATTTTTTGATTGACCATTGGGTCTTAGACTTATATTTCAAATACCAATGATTTACCATTGCCACAAGTAATAAAAGTACGCGAGTATTAGGAGTATAAGAAAGAAAGGAAGGAAGGAAGTAAGCAATGAAGAAAGAATGAATAGATTGATATCTTAAGCTCAAGAATAATTAAGGTTAATGCTAAATGAGTGTTTCAAATAACATCAACTGTGCTTTTCTAATGGAAGTTGGAAGTTATGAAAGTAATACCTACGATTGTTTTATAATTGTGAAAGAATTAAGTACCTACCTACTGAAAAAGGCAAGTTATGGGTACCGCAAAAAAAAAATGACTTAACACTCTAATTAGTTCAGGAAAGTTATACATATATTCACTTCAAAAAATTCCGAAAAAACTTAACTTCGCTCATCTCATTTAAGACCGGAACAAAACATTTTTTTTAGAGGGGGGGTGAGAGGGGGTCAAGTACAAGTTTCAAAAAATTTCTAAATCATGAACAACAAACGAAAAGTATCGATTAATTCTTTAAAAAAACTACTCAATTCTGAAAAATAAAAGGTCTTTGCGATACATTGTCCGATATTCAGGATTTAGGTTGTTATAAAAAGTCTGTTCAGCGAGGATTTTTCTAGATCAGAACAGCACAGGACAGCACAGTTTCGTGAGAAACGTCAGATCAAGTTAGAACAGTCAGTTAAACGTCAGTTGCAAAAAAAAAAAAACAAAACAAATTGCAAATTATGTGAATTTTTCGTTTCTCGCTTATTTTTTTCATTCTTTGTGTTTTTACTGTGAAAAATATTATTAAAAATTATTGAAATGGAAAATCAAGTGATTGCTAAGATAATACTAAATAAAAATGTTAGTGGTTCAGACACCGATAGTGATTTTTCGTCGGATTCCTCTTCAGATGATTGGAATGAAAGTGTGACGAATGTTATTACCTTTTCTTTGATGAAATGTAAAATGTATTTTATATAAATGTATTTTATAATTATTTAATTAAACAAATTGGCAAAATAACTTTATTTTAATTTTTTTAAATCACCAGAAAAAAAACACAAAGCACAGCCAAATCAAAACGTCAACAAAAAAAATGACAACTTCGATTTTGACATTTCTCACGAATCTGTTCTAACCTGATCTGACTCAAAAGCAAGAACAGAAAATCCTGTTCTAAACTGTTCTAGGTTTGTCAATGAACAGGAAAGTAGAACAGTTCAGCACAGAAAAAACCTCAATGAACAGCAAAAAGCTGTACTTTTCTGTCTAGAACAGTCCAGCACAGCGTCACTGAACAGACTTAAAGTAACAAAAAAAGTGTAGTTGCCACCTTTTGCTCGGAACCAAAATGAGACGAATGTAAGGAAGCTCTCCACTAAAATTTAACTTCGAAGAAATTTTACTGAAGTTCTAGTGAAGGAAAAAAAGCTTTAAGAACTTTTGTTAGCTATCAAGACAAGTCAGTCTGAAAAAACCTTTAGTAATCGAAAGAATATAATTAGCGATAGTGTTTTTTTTTTGGAGTATGAGTTATAAAATGAATTTCTATTTAAGCTTCGAAACAGAAGTTAGACCATTTTTGTATCTTATTTTTGTTGATTCAATTACAATGCTTCAGATTGTTAGTTTTTCTTGCAATATATTATATTTTCGAAGAATTTGATAGTTAAAATATTCTTGATAATTTTTGGAACTTCGACTAAGGTGATTGTTAATTATTGACAGTCAAAATAATCGAATTTGATCTATATGTAAGGTGATAGTCAAATTGATACCTAAAAAGCTGTCACAAGAAAATTTGATAGTCGTTTTCCTAAAATATGTCGTTTCTGAATAGATCTACCAGACGCTTACAAAAAACGAATGGACAATTTTTTCAGTTACCTTTTATAGGTACAAAAACACATTCCTGTAACCGACAAAGCTTATGACATTCGAAAAAAGCAAGAGAAGTAAGAATTTTATTCAAACAGAGCCAATTTCATACTTTTATTTACATATTTTATAGGAATCAATTTAAAATTTCACCAAGGCAACAATGAATTTTGACAACTTGAATCTGAAATTGTTCAATCGAATTGAATTGAGTTAAATCATCTTACACAGACGGAATGAAAATGATAGTCAATTTGACTATCAAAAAAATGATAGTCAACTATCACTTTAGCCGATTCCACCCCAGTTTGCTTAACTTCAAATCATCTTAAGCGATGAGGCTCATTTCCAGTGTAACTGGTAAAAAAGCTGAACTGTCATTGATTAAGCAGTTAGCACATTTTTCATAAGATTTTTGAAATAACTGTCATTGATTAAGCACAGTTCTCATCAGATTTTTGAAGCACTTTTTGTGTTTGTCAACATTTTCGCGAATGGCTGGCTTTAAAGACAAAAGGATCTGTAGTTTTCTGTTCCTCATGACATTGCAAATTATTTGGAAAAGAAATAACTTCAATAAGACATCACTTCGCTGAGCCAAAAATTTGGTTACTGAATTATCTCAAGAAATGGACTTGTCAATTGTCCAACTTGTTTTTGAGATTTTAAACCTTTTCAATTTCTTTTTGTGGTGATACATTAGTCAAATTTTTGGTCTAATCTAATACACCTGTTTATTTAGAAGCTTAAATTTGACACACTTTTGAATATGCTTTAAAAAGTGGTGCAAAAGTTCAACAACAAGATGGCGTTCTTACAGCACAGTAGAGGATGTCATACGCCAAAAATTATTTTTTTAAATTTATATCCATGAAATTTTTCAGTTAATGAAATTGACCATTACATTGAATTTATTTTGCTTTATTAGAAAAAAAAAAAAGTAATATGCTTTGTAAGCTCTTTGGTAATTTTAACTGTAAATTTTGACACATTTGGAAAATCAATCCTGTGTTTTTTTTTGGGTTGAAAACGATGCCCATTACTCGGCTATTAAATTAAAGTCAGAAAAATTGTATAAGTTGGCACAACGTTTCTCAGATTCAAATTTCTGAGTTTAAATTCGACTCAGTTAAATTTATTTCATCAGGTTTTTAAGATATAAGCTTTATAAAAATCGAAAATCGCTTTTTGAATTTATGAAATGTATGAGATTTATTTTGTATTTTCAATACAATTCGTGATGATTTTCAAAATGAATTATCAGTCCCTTATCTTCCTTATTTTTCAAATTGCATTGCATTGGCTGTTAGTCTTTACCTGCCCTTTATAAACTTGAAAAAGGAACCTTGAAGCATTTAAAAAGATAATTGTTCTTACGACGAATTCGTAATCAATTTAATTTTACTTTTACGGCGAAAACAACCTTCTTCCCAAATTAGATTGCCAAGGTTCTGAGGCAATTTTATATTGTGCGCGCACTAAGAGCGTTATGAATACCCTTATAATGATTAAACACAGTGCGAGCAATTAGGAAAGGAGGATAATTTAAACGGACGTTGTTTTGTGAGAAAACCGATAGAAGGAATTTTTTGGTTTTAACGCCATACCAACGGCATAAGAACATACTAAAAATTAAATTTTAAATACAATTTAACAACAGGCGATCAGTTGCGAAAGAAAATCTGAGACGATCTACATTTTGGGCGATCTACATTTTAAATAACATCACACAGAAAATATATTTATTTGCGAAAGTTTTCGCAAGTAAAACTGAAAAGTTTGTTTGTTTGTTTGTTTGAACGTGCTAATCTCAGGAACTACTGGTCCGATTTTAAAAATTCTTCCAGTGTTAATTAGCCCATTTATTGAGGCTAATAAAGACTGCTTCAAAATCAGGATTTCGCATACGAGTAACGTCGCGCCGCGCCATGGGGCGCAGATAGTCTTACATAAATTTCGAGCCAAACACAAAGATGAGTCGAAAACAGAAATACCCATGGCGTGATGGTAGTGCTGTCGTTTTAAAAATTTCAAGAGTAGTATTTTTCTCTTATTTTGGGGAGTATTTTCTTAAATTGAGGAGTAAAACAAAAAACAACAAACACATTCTTGGCCCATGAACAAAATTAAAAACTGAAAATGATAATGTCCAAATTCGAAGTTAATTGACCTAGTGCGAAGGTAAATGTTCCGAAAACAGACAAATAGAAGGATCTAATGTCATGGCATATTTTTGCTTTCACTGCTAAAAGGCCAACATTTTACAATAATATAGTTAAAATAAATACAAATTTATATTTGACGGTGTTTCCCTTTGATTAGAAATGAAAATCATATATTGATCGATCAGAAATCACACAAAGAATTTTTTTTTGAGAAAAAAAGTTTAGTTGCGTATTTATTTCTAAAAATGCATTTTTCTATTTTCCGGACGGAAATTAATTGTCCTGAACAGCTGATACTTTTATGTTCAAAACTGAAATGAATCATTCCACTGATTTGTGTTGAAATTTTACACAGTTCCAATGACAGATTTCTGTCAGTAAAAATGTTTCGGTGGTTTTCAATCAGGAAATTTTTTTCAATAACAGAAATTTTTAAGGATAGCTATATACGACCTGTCAAAAAAAATTCCATTGTTTGTTTTCAATGATGAAAACCAATTGAAATTGTTTTTTAGAAGTTTCTTAGCAGTTAGTACGGCATTCACCGTTTCTACCCTGAGCGAATTTCTTTTTTTATCTTTTATAAGGCTAACATCTGAAAATTTTCTTTCTGCTGTTGCACTACTATGGGGCAAACTGATTAATGAAATATTTCGCTATCGCAATCTGGAAAGAATGGAACGAACATTTGGAATGGAAATAGAACACAACAGAGATGTTAGTAGGTAAATGCAATCACAGATGTGCAAGTTTTGGAATTATATTTTAAATTTTGGTTTGTATTGTAAACTAAATAAAAATTTCTTTTGCGTTTTATTTTGGGGAGTAGTTTTCGTCCGTGGGTAGTAGAGTAGCAGTTGACTCTCGAAAGGAGTAAAATACTACTATGTGCCCGATTACACGAGATGTTTTTTCGGTTGTCTCCTCTTTCGTCTTTTTGACAGATCGGGTGAGGGGTGTAAAAACGTAGGGGGAAAGAAGTCGTGAAAAGAGTCCTGAAAATTTATGGACTTTTTTTGGTTGAACTTTGACGTTTATGCTTTGACAACCAATAAAAAAAAACAAAATGCATAATTTACAGCTATAAGTTCAGTTTTCCAGAGTACAGTGTAGTAAAGGCAAATATAAACGTGAAATAATGTAAATTTAATTATTTATTTAAACGATTTAAGAAATGTGGACAAAAACTCAAACGGAAGTATTATTAACGCTGTTTCAAAGTTGGCCCAATTTGTATAACAAGCTGAACAAAAATTATAAAAATAGAAATAAAAGAATTGAGGCACTTGAAATTATTCGAAAAGAGCTTTTAAAAATCAAACCGGGTGTTACAATTTCGGATATAAAAAGTAAAATAAAAACAATTCGGTCACAAACGTCAAAAAGAGGAATAACGAAAGGAACGAAAAAAGGAAAGGTGTAATCACGAGGGTAGGTACCTGTCAAAAAGACGAAAGACGAAAACAAACGAAAAAACATCCAGTGTAATCAAGGTCTATAGTAGCAAAAACGACAGCAGTCGTTAGTGCGTAAGACTGTCATGCCAGAAGTCTTGGTTTCAATCCCTGCCTGTGCCATTTACAAGTTTTTTCACGGGTACTGCCTCTTGTGAGGAGTTGCTAAATCGTCCTTCTCAATTTATCCGTTCGGATTCGGAATAAAAAGAGTAAGTCACCTCCTCTCCTGAAATCACTCACACACAGGGATAGTCGAGAGTTGAAAGTCACTAGGCCCTGGTTATCTACGGATTGTTGCACCACCTACTTTATTTATTTAGTTCATATTCATTTTTACAAAATTCATAACTAATTTATTACTCTCAATGATTTCGTTTTTATTATACATATTAAGAGCAACTTCGTGCGACCACTTTGCAATGGCATTTTAATTATATCCTACTATTTTATTATTTATGTACATATTTTAATTATTTCCTCACACAACCTTAAGTTATTCACTCCTTCTACCCTTGAGCCTTGTAGTATGGTAATTTTAATTAACTGTCACTACGATGGAATATGGATTTTTGTTTTTTCTTCTACCCTAGAATTTGACTACCTTATACCTACGTTGCCTTGTAATTTTGTTTGTTTTCAAGAAGCAAAAGTTTCTTAAGAGATATCTGTTCTGTAATATAAATTTATATAAATTATGCAAACAAGTTGTTCAATTCCTGTTTATTAAAAAGTTCAAAAAGTCTTCTTTTCTTTTGCACTGAAAACTGCCTATTTCGAGAAATTGAGAATTTTTGATGGAATTTGAGGATAAACTAATTTTGTTTAATTTAAAGGCTTTAATCTTTTTTTGACTTCAATGGTTATTTAAGTTAAGATGATATTATAATAAGAGAGTCGAATCTCAGAGGGAAAGGTCAAGGTCGGTTTTACATCAAAACATGAATATGATTATCTCCTTTAAAAAGAAAGTCTTGTTTGCTCGTAAAAGTTTATATATTCTCAAAAAATAACACCAATAAAAGTCCCTTATTTCAGTCCTCTTGAAAAAAAAATGGTCTATAGGCTTTCCCTTACATCTATCAAAATGCCAACAACAGTTTAAATTTTTAACAACAAAGCCTTCGAAAAGAACACAATAAATGTTTCCCTTTAATAATTTAGTAACATAAAAATGACCGTTAACATGCTAAGTAGAGTCATAAAATATTGATTTTTTTTCTGTTTCTTTTTACATGTGACTTATAGGAACTATATGGAAAGTATTGCATTCGTGAAAAATTTCGAAACTATATATTTCAATGGAACATGGCAAAACTATAATAGAGAAGTTCGGCGATTCCGTATATCCGTCTATCTGTCTGTCCTCGCCCCTACAGTCTAAACAGTTTGTTGGATCGAGTTCAAACTTGGAAATTAAGGTTTTAAGCAGATTGTTTTTTCATTTATTTAAGACCAAATTTGCTAAGTTTGTTGGTCAAAAATCATGAATTCGAATTTTCTCAGGCCGCCGCGATAGATTTTTATCAATTGGGCTCCAATTTCTTTTCCATAACTTGGCTTCTTTCAAGATATGGAATATATTTTTGTGTTGTTATAGAACTTTTTTTATAATAAGGGCACACTCAAGGGGATATTACTACCCATATTATGCGGAGACACAGTGTGAGCATAAGGCAAGTTAGAGAGGGGTTAAAAGGAGTTGTAGGTGCAAATTGGTTTTGAATTCCTGAATATTGCAATGACTGGGAAAGACAGAGTGTGGTAGGGCATTTTACATTCGCGTAGTACGGCCAAAGAACGAATCTCTGTATTCGACAGTACGCCCGAAGTTGGACTCGAGTGTATACTGATTAGCATTCCTAGAAGCGCAAGTAATACGATTAAACTGTTTAAGGGGAGGAATGCGGCTGGCTATTTCTCTAGAGCATAAACTGTTAAAATAACGGTAAAAAGGGGTGAGACAAGAAACTTTACGACGATGTTCAAGCGACGTAAAGGGACTAACGATGATATTATCACCAATAAATTTAAATACTCAACGTTCAATAATATCCAAGAGGCTAAGTTGGTTGCAGGAGCACCAGCCCAGAGATGGGAGTTATACTCAAGCTTTGGACTTATATTAGTCTTATAAAAAAACCCAAACATCTTGAGGCATTTTTGGCGACATCGCGTATGTGCTCGTTCCACAAGAGGTGGTTGGTGACACGTATACCGAGAATATCGAGATATTCAGTCTCCCAATGCAAGTGCCATCTATGGATAATGGTGAGGGGGGTATATCTCGCTTTATGAATACAAAACAGCATTGAGTTCTCGAAGCATTAAATTCCACGGGGTTTTTTATTCCTCATTGTACAATGCTGTTTAAGTCGGAATTAAATGAGATTATCATATTTTGTCGTTGCAGTTCTCCATCCGAAGAAGAAGAATGTGAGTATGAAAACGAATATGAAAAGCTAACAGTACTATTGTCAGCGAAACAATCTATTGGATTAGAAGTTGAAGACATTAATACAAATGAGAAAGATTGTTGATAGAACAGAGCCCTGGGGCACACCAGTATTTATTTTGTGGTTTTCGGACTTGAACCCATCGAATACTTCTTGTATTGAACGATTCGAAAGGTAATTAATAATCCAATGAAACAGGGATTCATGAAAAATGAAAACACGAATTTTCAATAAGAGTTCCTGATGCCAAACCCTATCAAATGCTTTTAAAATATCAAGTGCAATAACCTTACTTTCTCCAAAACGATGTAAGATTTTTTCCACTATTCGGTGAGATGAACAATGAGATCACCAGTGCAGTGGACATATTGCTGTGAAAACCGTACTGTTGGTCATTAAGAAGCTTTCGGTCTTCGAGATATTTCTTCAGCTGATAATTAATCAGCGTTTCCATGACTTTGGAAAGGAGTGAAGTAAGTGTTATCGGTCGATAGTTGAAGAGGAGGATTCACCTTTTTTGGGGATGGGCTAGACAAATGCTGTTTTCCATCCGCTTTGAACGACACCTGAGGAGTAGGACAGATGAAAAAGCTTACACAGGGGTTTTGTCAGCGTTGAAGAACACATCTTCAGAACGATAGCGGGGATACAATCCGAGCCATTGAATGTGTGTTTAGATCACTTAGGACTATTGCCACAGTAAGAATGCAAAATGAAATTGGTCCCATAGAATCATTAACGCGCTCGAGTACAGGTGAATCATAACACTCACTGGCAGCGACGAATTGACGGCGAACTGCCAAGAAAAGAGATTAGCTTTCTCTAAAGAACTAACAAATGGAATGTCATTGACAACGAGCGTAGGAACCGAAGAAGAAGAAGAATTCCTCATGTTTTTTACGAATTATCAAACATTTTTACTGCCTTTGCGACATTGCAGTATTTCTTGCCGTAATTTTTGGTCATTCAAAAATTTTGTCCTTCGAATATGAGCGTTGCAGGCCTTCCTGACTTGCTTGAAATTTTTCCGGTTTTCCTCAGTTGGTTTGGCTGTTATTCTTATTATTAGATTATTCCAATCCGTCCAATTTGTTGAATTGAAAACGTTAAAACTTGTCAACGTTTCAAGATCAATAGAATCTTAATCAAAAGTTCTCGGAGAGATGTTTGTGTGTCCGTACTTTTTTTCGTCTGATATATCTCAAGAACTGGTAGAGATGTTGACTTTAAATAAATTTAGTTTTACAGATAATAACATCAGAAAAAGCAGAAAGGACATTTTAAAATATTCAGTGGTGGTTCTTTTACTATAGCAATTTAAAAAAAAGTTAAAAATGTTGGTTGCCTCCAAATATTTCTCGGAACAATAACGCTAGTGACTTAAACTAAAATTTATATACACTAATATTATAAAGAGGAAAGATTTGTATGTTTGTATGTAACGAATAAACTCAAAAAGTACTGGACCGATTTTAATGATTCTTTTTACATTAGAAAGCTACATTATCACTGAGTAACATAGGCTATAATAAGTACTAGATTACTATAGAAATCTTTAGAAATTCCTGTTAAAACCAACCGAAGGTTTACAAAAATTAGCCATAAAATGTCTTTCATCGCATACGCTGCGAAGACTATTAATTATGGGACAAAAAAATGTTTTCTAATTTAGTGATTCATGGTCGTTTTAATTAGCATGCTTATAACTTAAATATCTGTACCTATTTATGTCTACCCGTGCGAAGCCAGGACGGGCCGCTAGTATTGCATAATGTGACGTGATACCAAATATGTATAATTTTGAAAAATACAAATCACTTCAGAATAAGTGTAGGTATCCAACGAAAAAAAACTTTTTTGACATGTGCTAAAATGTTGATGAAAATCAAAGTAACGTTTTTTTTACAAAAAATCTCTAAAAAAAATTTGGTAAAAAGTGGGTTTCGACTCAAATATCTCGAGCATAAATAAAGCTATTGACTTCAAAAATGCTAATCGAAAAATTTTGTATTAATAATTACAAAATTCCAAATATTTTAAAATTTCAAAAATATACATAGGTAATATTTTTTTAAAAGGTTCTTACAGAAGTAAGTTCGTGCGACCCAGTCGTTTGTTTTAATATTTTGGGGAAGGTTATCCATGAATTTAAATTTAATATTCATTCATGACAGAATTATGCAAATTGATATGGAAAGCCCAAACAAAAATAGAGGAGACATTTTCATATTCCTTTTCTTTTTCCACAAATATATATATTTAAAAAAACTTACCCTTATAACTTCTGGACAAGCATAATGTGGTGAACCGCATGATGTCTCTAACATTGATCCAGCCGGTTGTAAGGATGCCATTCCAAAATCAGCAATTTTAATATTATTCTTCTCGTCCAACAATAAGTTTTCTGGTTTTAAATCCCTATGACTGTATAAAAGAATCAACAACAACAACAACAACAAAATTGTATAAGAAGAAGAATTTACATAGAAAATCAATTGACCAAAAAAACATGTAATCCCCCTCTCCCCTCCCATCCTTCAGTTTGACAACTGTAGGAAGCTCCTTACCAAATTGAATGTGAATGACAAAAATCCAATGCCGATATAATCTGTCTAAAGAACTTCCTTGCCTCCTTGGGTGTTAGACGTCCTTTCTTAACAAGATAATCAAACAATTCACCACCGGATACATGCTCCAATATCAAGTAGAGATACTTCTTGTTCTCATAGACATCACTCAACCCCAAGACATGGGGATGATCTATCAATTTCATAATAGCTATCTCACGTTCAACCTTTAACAAAATAGAAACAAACAAACGAAAATCGATTAATCATAATTAAAGTGAAAAGAAAGCATAACAAAAAACCGTTTTATAAGATAAAGCCAAAAAGTCTAAAATTAGATCAAAAAACTTTGCGTGATTAACCTCGAAAATATACCGATACTGGTGTAATGTGTTTAAAGAGGTTACGACCGACGAGAGTAGTTACAATACAGACTTTATGGCGACGACCTATTTTATGTATGATGATTTTGGTTCTTGTTCTGACTCACTGTCTCACTGACTCACTAACTCACCTTCATCAAAACTGACTCGCTTAACTTTTCTCGATTGATAATCTTTATGGCAACTTTCTTTCCCAACACACAGTGTACACCCAGTTTAACCAGACCTTTAAGAAAATATATAAGTATATAAAGTATAATTTAATCATTTTTGTTATGTTTTAGGTTAGGAATTTATAATATGTAAATTAATAAATTCCAACGAACGAGCTTAACCACCTACCAGTTTGACCCTTGCCAAGGGTTTTCTCCAACCGGTAAGGTCCGACAAATTGATGATTTTCCGGGGCTGAATTGTTTTCTTTTTGCATTTTGAATTTCTAATTTTTCCACCAATTGCTTTATAACTGCCGCCACAGCTACTACAGTAAAACCAGACAAAGACAGCTGCCTCCAACAACAACGGAAACAACGACGTTAACGGTAACAACAAGATTTCCATACAACAGGGTGGTTGTTAATTATTTTGTTTTGCTTTAATTTTTATTTTAAACTAATTAATGTGTTTTTTTTTTAATTAAATATCACCAAGTCCTTGTTCGATTATTAGCGTAATATCAATTATTATTTAATTTGAGTATATTTATATTCTTCTTTTGAATCTGAATCTGAAATGAAAGAAAAAGAAGAACAAAATAAAGAAAAAGTGTCATAAAAATAGCTCTTATTCAACTTCGAATAAAAAAAGGTACATAAGGGGTGTTCTTTTTTAAGAGTTATAGAACTTTAAGTTGGCAACAATTTTTTAACTGGCACGGCCGCCATTTTGTCAGCTGTCAAGTGATTAACTTTTTGGTTTGTTTGGCATTTCAACATGAATAGACTGACGCCTGAATAAGGCTTCCAAATTTTGCAAATTTATTTTGAAAATCATGGTTCTGTTCGATTCGTTCATTTTACGCTGAACTCACTTTTGATTTAATAAATACGTCAATAAATAAAGCTGCCGTATTTGAAGTGATGACTAACAAAAATGATTTGGTGAAATATAATTGGTCCGTACGTTTTTAAAAACGTTACAGTTAGAGCTGTGGTTTCACACACAGATGGCGCAACATATCACACAGTTTGTGCTGCAATTGATTTATTGAAGGAAGCATTTGGTAGCCGAATAGTTTCACGTTACGGTAACGGACCCTTGAATAAGCGTCCGAGATTGTCCGATTTAACGCGGTTGGAGTATTTAATGCAGGGCTATGTGAAATCGATAGTCTAGGCCGACGGTAAGTCCACTTAGAGGACAACATTCGCCGCGTTATTGCCAATATTCGGACACAAATGTTAGAAAAGGTCATCAAGTTAGGACTTCGAGCTTAGACTACGTCTGAGCTAGCCGTGTCGGTCATATGCAAGAAGTCATATTTAAATTATAATTTCATATCAATTTGTTTCATTCCATTTCAAAGTTCTATATCTCTCCAAAAAAAAAACACCCTTTACGAGTAGGTAAATAGGTACATATATAAGCAACGAGTAGTAAAGTAATTCAATCCTCTTTGCTGGACGCCTGGAGGCGTTGCTGGCGCTGTTTTTAAATTTCTCAATGAAAATGTGAAACTATTATTATTATTATTATGATCCGGATCTCATAGAAGGAATTACCATATTCGCGTAGATTGCACATAGCACAGCTCAGCACACCCCCAGAGGCAGTGCAATGGCATTTTCTAAATGCACATAAAGGGAAGTAAATCACTAGCACCCTCTCGTATGTGCCCTTAAGGGGGTTGTAAATATATATCTAGTTTGTTGTTTAAGACGTTCTTTCGTTCGTTAGTTCGGGGGTAGTTCGGCTGCTGACGGTGCGGTGGTGCGCGGGCGGGGTAAAAAAGCAAAATACGGAAAAAAAAAACACTAAATTGTTGTGAAAGAAAAACTAAACTAGAATATAGAAGGAAAATTGCATTGCGAATGTGGTTTATCCGTCTATAGTCTCGTGTGCTATTGCTGGTTGATTTAGTTGGGTGGTATTGGGATGGCGGGGGTGAAGAAGTCCACCATTTCCACTATACAAATGGTTATTTCTTTTTTTGTTTAAATTGTTGATTTAGTTAGCTGGGAGAAAACTAGAACTGATATTGACTACAGGAACTCTTAAGGGGGGGGGGGGAATGCGTTGTGTATTGGAATGACTGGCGAGTATGGGCTTAACATTTTTGGGGTGAAATTTACCCCTAATTTGGTATTGACATTTTTTTTTTGTTGTGTTGATTTTTTCCTTTCTCACAATAAGATACAAACATCCATCAGAGGGTGGTTTTGTCTATATGGGGTGCTGTGTATAACTAGCTGTCCCTAAGCAGTCGTTAGAGACCAATATTATGTCAACAAGACGACGACACAACATATATAGATGAATCCATTATCCTTTATGTTGTTAGCACTCTCTTTTTGGATCTGATGTATTCATAAATAAATTGATTCAATCGAAATGATAACACATATAGGTAGGTACAAGAACTGAATGCCAATCATGACGACAGAGTTAAGTTGGGTAATATTTTTGACTACAAAGGGTCAATGATCTTTTTTTGGATGAAAGTTGAACTACCAAAATGTAACAAACTTTTAATGATGTTGTTTTGACATTGACATATTGATGGATTGAGTAAAGTAAGTAAACAAATAGGTAGCTGTTGGAACATTGGGGTTAATATTCATAGCTATTTAAGCCTAGTCTTTAGGAAGTAATTTAAAATAATGTGCAATTTTTCAAATTTGTCCTTAAAGTACATATTTATTTCTACTCTGATTTTCCCAGACATTTCTGTAAGTATACCTATTAATGTATGTGTATTAATAAAACATATTAGATACATTCTTTTTATCGACTTATGATGTGCCCAAATGTCACGCCTCACGCGTTGTGAAGTCGAAAGTGGAGTCAGACAGGGCAGTGAAGTGCTGTGCACTGATTTTTCTGTAATAATATTATAGAGCTGAAGAGTGTGTTTGTTTGTTTGTTTGAACGCGCTTATCTAAGGAACTACTGGTCCGATTTGAATTCTTTCAATGTTACATAGTCCATTTATTGGGGAAGGCTAAAGGCTATATAAAATCACGCTAAGACTTATTCGAGCGGAGCACCAATAAAGATTGTTTCAAAATCGGGGATTTTGTTTTACCTTTAGGGAGCTTCCAGTGCGTGTGTTGCTGAAAAGTTAAAGTTAAGACCTTTAGAAGGTCTAAAAATAGTCACGCGACAGCATATATCTATCTTTTTAAGTTGGCTCTTTATAACCTTTTTGCAAATTTGTTCTTAAATAAATAATGTGAATAACGCTGCACAGCGCAGCAAGTAGGAAATAATAATTAAGATTTTCAAGATTAAACCGTATCTCCAAAGAAAAGGAAAACATATCAGGAAGAGTCTATGAGATTGGGGAAGATTTGGAGTGAGCCCAAACGCAGGAGTAGTTGAGGCCGCCTTATGTCTCGCTTAGAAATACCTACGGACTTCATTAGGTTTGAGGACGTAAGTAAGTTAGAACTTAAACAATAATAATAATTGGTATATAAATAGCCTTAAAATTGCTTTCTTTGAATGCAAATTCACACTTTCAAAGAAAAACCAACTCAAAAGTTCGAAACGAGGAAAAAAATTATTATTTTTAATTCTAACGTTGAAGTTATTCCTATGAGCATTTCATGTACCTACCAATTTTTAAAGCGTTTTATCAAATCGTCGATATTTTTGGCTTGTGTCAAAATTCCTGCAATTTAAAAATAAATCAATCAAAACTGTCGACATCTACAATTTATTCCATTATTGAAAAGTGTCACAACCATACAAAAAAGGAGAAATATTGTTTTACGGAAAATGTAATTGCATGTAAAATATGTACTGAGTTTTATGGCCTTGGATACGTACAACAAGTTAACTTATTTTCGTTATGGCAAACATCATTAACTTTTGAAACATTGGTCAAAGTATAACGTAATAGATATAAAATAATAATCACGCATACGTCCAAGTGTACTCTTATTTTCGTGGTAATCTTTGATTAAATTTAGTGTTTATAGTTAACGACATATTAAGATACATAAGATATTTTTTTAGCAGTATGGAAAGTTTCGACAGCTGTTGTTTGTGGTCTTACAGTTGGGAATGTCAAACTATGTTGAAATTTCTTTTCAGTAAGGTTTGGCAATTAATCTTAAATCTTTTAATGCCAAGACAATGTTTCCATATTGTGAAAATTTTGTTTTTTAAGGGATCTTCAGTCCTATTTACCCAGATATGGCTCAAGGCAAGTCACAAAACTGAACGAATATTTGGTGCTGTTTATACACTAGCTGCATCTTCAGTCCTTATGTTTTTGGAAATGAGAAAGGACCTGCCGTTATGGTGAATGAAGGGAGTTATCAATGTTCAAAAATTAATCAGTTTAATGTCGACAACATTTGGTTCTAACAAGACGGCGAAAAACGTTATACAGTGCCTTTCTAACTGTCATTTTAATGCAAATTAAATTTGCTAACAACTTTATTTCGAGAAGTGGTCCTGTTAATCGGCTTCTTTGTTCGTGCTACTGAATGCTTCTCGATTACTTGTTATAGGGCTTTGTTCAGTGATTGGCTTATACCGATAACCAAGCAATTATTAAAGTTTTTAATCAAAATATTTACGCCACTATCGGTTTATTAAAACAAAAAAGAAGTGATACCATTTGACTGATTGAAGGAATTATGTAACTCGTAGCCACTTTGGGAACATGTCGGAAATCATATTTAAAAAATAAATGCCATGAAATCATCTTAAAGATTATGAAAACAAAAATAATTCCAACATTATTTCAATCCTGTATTATAATGTAAAGTTTTCAAGCTTCTAAAAAAACAACCGTTATTTCATCTAAACACAACAACAATATTTTAAAAAAAAGTACGCTTGGGCGTATACTTGCTTTTTATTTTCCGATTTTTAAAAATACAACCTATTTCACTCTTTTGTATATTAAAATACAAATTTTATGGAACAATTTTTAACTTCCCATAGGAAGTTATTGTAATGGGTCCGATTTGTCAAATTGAAAATTTTGACATTTCTCGACGTTTCAAGGGTCCTAGAGTCGAAATAAAAGATTTTTAGAAAGATGTCTGTGCGTGCGTGTGTACGTACGTCCGTACGTCAGTATGTCCGTACGTTCGCGACGTTTTTTTCGTCGTCCATAGCTCAAGAACCAGAAGAGAATAAAAGAACAAATAAATTTTGTTATACAGATAATAAGGCAGAAAGATGCAGAAAGGGCTCTCAAGAAAATTGCGTGGTTGGTTTTTTTAACATAGTAGTCTAAAAAAAAGGTGAAAATTTTGGTTAACCCTAAATATCTCATGAACCAATAACGCTAGAGACTTGAATTAAGTTTTATATTATATATTGTAATGTGATACAAAACAATTATATTTTTTGAAAAAAATCCAATTATTGGTTTTTTTTATAAATTAAAAAAACTGAAAAAAAAAATTTGTCACCTCGAAAATTTTACGACTAAAATCTGATTTCATCTCCAAAACAATTTTGTACAACGAAGAATAATGTTTTTAACATCTGATAAAATTTTGAAAAAAATCTGATTGACAGTTTTTTTATAAAAAATAAAAACCTAAAAAAACATTACGCAAAGTAGGTAAAAATTGAAATTCGACTCAAATATCTTTTCAAAACTTTGAGATATTGGCTTTAAACTACTTTTATCTTTCAAAATATATTATTTTCAACATTCAGTAAAATTTTGAAAATAATCGAATTGATAGTTTTTTTTACAAAAAATTAAAAACCTAAACAAAAAAATTGATAAAAGTTGGTAAAAATTGATTTTTTACTCAAATATCTTTTCAAAACTTTGGGACATTGGCTTCAAACTAATTTTATCTTATAAGAAATATTTTTTTCAACATTCGGTAAAATTTTAAGAAAAATCGAATTGACAGTTTTTTTTACAAAAAATAAAAACCTAAAAAAAACAAAACTAGAACTTGGTAAAAATTTACTTTCGCCTCAAATAGCTTTTCAACAATTAAAAATATTGGCTTCAAACTTATTTTAATTCACAGAAAATATTGTTTTCGATATTCAATAACAAAAAAATAAACATAAAATGGTACACAAATTTGGTAAAAATTGATACATATAGACAAACTTTTAATTAAGACAAATCGACAGACGGGATGGGAAGTTATCAGTGTGGGTCGCATCCCAGCCTCTTTTCTTAAAAAGTTTTCAACCAGTTTTGATGCATTCTAACAATGTTGGAAAGCCATATTTGATGAAATGTATAGATTACACCTTAGACACGCTCTTAGCCATTATCAAAAATAAAGGTTTTTGAATAAAACATCAATAGCCTTAGAGTGCCACTAAAAATATTTGTTTTGATTTAGTTGCTCACCAGTTTTTGTGTCCTTTTTTACGAACAATTTTGACAAACAGCATTTTTTAACAAAACATGTGTTTTAAAGAAATTTAAATTTAAGAAATTGTAATCCCAACAACAACAAAAATATACAATGAAAAAAAAGAAATATAAATATGATAATAAATAAAAACTTTTTTTTTAAGAATTGGCAGTCCTGAATTCGAATCTGGCCTTAATATTTTTTCTAAAACATCAGGTTTTTAAAAGATTCGTCTTTAAAAAAGTTTAAAAACAACAAAAACGTTATTTTTAAGGCTTAGATAAAACTTAACTTAACATCAAATTTTATGATGAAACTATACCTAGTCTCTGGAAATAGTCATAAGCTATGTAGTCTTCAATTGACTTTATATGAAATTTTGAGGAACCTTGAATTTTAACGCTTTCATTGTATAAAAAAAATAAGTTTGTGAGTTAATTTTAAGTGCTGATTTCGAATAATAAAAAATACTGTCATCTCCCGACAGATAATTGAACAGAAAACAATAAAAAAAATTAAAATTTTGTCGGTCAAATGACAATAACGGTAAAAAATTTCTAATATCATATTTTCAAGTGAAAATGACAAATAATTTCATGTGCAATTGCGCGAAATATGCCATCGTCGACTTTTCAATGAAATAATTAAGAATGTTTTGCTGAATTAGGTGATTTTCAGTTTCATGAAAAATTTCGAGTCTGCAAGAGTACAGCGGAATATATTTTGTAAAAATTCGGAGTCAACAGTTCCAGTATCTTACAAAAAGAAATTGTATTGACAAGTTTATCATAGTCATTATCATTATATTTAACTGACAATTATGTCACCTCTCCGTAGGTAAGGCAATGAAAACTTGTCAGATAAGTGCGACAAATTTTGTAAAATTGTCACTTTATCAATGTTTTTGAAGTAGGAAATTTTTCAAATGTTAAAAATATCCGTTTTCAACTAAAAATGATTTTATATATACTTTTTTAGATGATGATTGCGTTACAAGAACAAACAAATACTTTCAAATTGTTGTAGCATAATTGTTCAGCATTTCTTTAACGTTTGCAAAAAAAAAAGATTGTATTGAGCCACCTTTAAAAGATAGGCATATGCTATGGCGAACTTTTTTTAAAAACTATTAAAGGACGACAACTCTGTCATACATTATTTAAGCAAAACTTAAACAGTGGAAGCTCTCGCTCGTATTAGTCTAAGCGTGATGTTATATACCCTTTAGCCTTCAATAAATGGGACACTGAAAGAATTTTTTTAAATCAGACCAGTAGTTCCTGAGATAACGGCGGCGTTGAAACACACAAACAAACAAACAAACTCTCAAGTTTTATAATATTGGCATAAAGATTTTTTGAAAATTGTTTAAATTAATATAAATATCTGATCTGAATATTGAATAGTTAAGTTTAGTTTATTTTATTACATCAATTAGATTACATTTAATCACTAAAACTATGATAACAAGTACATAATTTTATTGTGGATGGGAACTATACGAATGTATATAATACATCTAAAGTTTAAAAATAGAATATTCTATTGTCTTACATAAAATAAGCATACATAATTGCAATTAGGAACAATTTATTCAAACATTATTTAATACAAATGATTTAAAAATGTCTCTTGAACAATTAGAATAAAAATCATCCCTGTTACAAATTACATTTGCCTCCCTGATGCAACGGGAAATAGGTTCATTTCGACCAAGATTGCTACGACGGAATTGTTCATAAATTAAAAATCGACAACGTGTTGTTCTGGATGGAGCATTTCCTCCAGTT
Organism: Eupeodes luniger; assembly: GCA_951509635.1. Classification (NCBI taxonomy): domain Eukaryota; kingdom Metazoa; phylum Arthropoda; class Insecta; order Diptera; family Syrphidae; genus Eupeodes; species Eupeodes luniger. The sequence continues at coordinate 7,197,910 of OX608073.1, forward strand.
AATAATGATAGTAGCAGAGCATAATTATTATGATAAGTTATGAGGTCTCTAATGAACATCAGTGAAAAGTACAACTCTACGTTCTTGAAGATTAGTTCATTCCAAACAGCAAATACTGAATATAGAACGGTCTTGGACGCTTCCATTTTAACTTGAAGAAGGCATACCTAGTGAATTTTTTTTTAACTCTCTCGATTCTATCCCTTGAATTATTATAATAAGAATTCCAGACTATACTGCAATACTCTAGAATCGACCATACTAAAGAATTGTATAATGATTTTAAGGTATAGGGATCTGAGAATTCTCTAGTGTTTCTTTTAATAAATCCAAACAATTGATTGACTTTGGTTATCATATAGTCATAGTCATAGTGGGGTAAAAATGACAAGTTGGTATCTAGGATAACTCCTAGGTCTTTTAATTTTTCTCGCTCTTTCTAACTTAATGTGATTGATATTATAAATCAAACAATATTGGGTTGTAATTTCTGAAGCACGACCAGACGTGACACTTGACATTTGACGATAATTTGAAAATAATCAGATTCACAGCTTATTTTACGATAAAGTTTGAGGTCATCCGCAAAAAGGAGGCAACTTAAATTATTGAAAATATTAGGAATGTCATATACAAACACAAAAAAAAAGTAATGGCCCTAAATGACTTCCTTGTGGAACCCCTGATGAACGAGCAATCAATTTTAAATTTTTGGATTATACATGTCAAATATGATTTTAGCCACTTTAATAAAGAGTGAATACCTAAAGAAAATAATTTACTTATATATTAAAAACATCATGAATTTAGATAGCCTCAGATAGCCTCAAAAAGCCTTATTTATGTGTTTTTTTTGTTTAATTTAAAAAAAAGTAATATCTCAAACACCTGACTAGATACAGTGATCTTAAAGCAGAATTTGAATAAAATCATCAAAACCCATCCGAAAAGTGAAATTAAATTGTAAGGAACAAAATGTTGTTCTTCTTCTTCAAAAACATTCTGCGAATACTGTTTTTTATTGGGTCTTTTCTTTCTTTGTTCCTACGAAATCTCGAGACATATGATTTAACTTTCTGCATAAATGGCTAAAAAAGTACCTACACATTTTTAGGCACGCACAATTTTTTTATGGACCCTTTTCATTCTTTATTTTTATGGTTGAGAAAATAAATAAAACGTTCCCATCAAAAATAAAAAAAGAAATATTTCAAAACACGAAAGTTTTCTGATGAACTTTTTTTGTTAAGTTAATTTTCTAGATTTTGGATGTGATGTTATCAAAGAGTGACACGATTTTTTTACAAATAAAACTGAACATGGTTAGTTATGTTCTTTAAAATGTGTGATTCAAGGTATATTGAAAAACTACTCTCACAACCTCCAATTTCTCTAAATCAACCCAAAGTTTCGATAACTTCGATAACAAGTTTCAATCGAGTGGTGCAAGTTGAGTTTGAATTACTATTGTCTTACTAACTGTAAGTAATGTACATATATATTAAATAATGAAGCAGCGTACTCAAGACCGCAGAAAATGTAGAAGACAAAACCGATTTGATGGAAAATGTTTAAAAACAAACCTGAACGTAAAAAAAGAATACGTCAGAAAACTTTTTCCTACAAAGAAGATGTTTTGTTTTTAAATAAGTTCCCTTTACTTTAAAAAAAAGGATGTTACGACAAAACTGCCGCAATTAAATAAAAATCACTTTTTCATTTTCTAAAAGGATGTATGATGACATTAAGGCTTCGCTATACGTTCTTCAGAACATCATCAGGAAAATAAAAGTGAGTGCCAAAGTGAAAGACATATGTACTTATGTATATACATAATTAGTGGTAAATAGATATATATATACATAAACATACATATGTACATATGTAGTATGAATTTATATTGAAAGACTCGTCCTACATATTTATTCATATATAATCATATATATATATGTATAAATGTAAGTAAAGTACATACATATATGTACAGTACATTAGTTGAGTTGAGGTAGTTTTCATATGTTATCCTCCTTTGTGTGTTGTATACCATCAGGCACTTAGAATTGACGTCAATGTACGTCTATAACTAAATACATACAACAAAATATCCTACCTACCTACCTATATTATATTATCCTCTGCATGAAGGAGGATTCTGTTCTTTAAAGACATTAAACTCAAGTCAGTCGATTCTCATTCATAAGCCCATAATATTTCCCTTATACCTCTGACTTTTCACAAAAAAAAAAAAAGTAAGAGCATAGGAGAATCATGGAAATCTCCTTTTTATTTTAAAGCTGTCTACATTATGCAGGGTTGCCCTATTCAGGAGGAAGCAAGGATGCTCAACAAATATACCTATATTAGGTTCTTTTTATATCAAACAAACGTTTATCTAACTCTACCTCCACTTATCCAGCATTCACTGTATTCCCTCTCTCTCTCTATAACTTTAATTTGAAAGAAATGAAGAAAAAGCAATAAAATTTAAATAAAAAGCAGATGTTACAAGGACTTTCATATCAAAGCATAAGCAAAAGCAAAACCCAAAGTAGCATTCAGGAAATGGAAAATTGCATTCAAATAAATTCCTTGCTCTCTTTCGTTTCTTTTTCTCTCATTCTCTGAGCAAATAAAGGAAAATTTAACCAAAAAATCAATCACACCCAAACCTGTATCCTCTGTCTAAGAGCATCAAGAACACTTGGTATTTCCTTTTTTTTCTAAAAAAAAAACACCCTTTAAAACCCCCGCTCAAACCCCAAAAGCCCGATTAATTGCGACCAACACATTTTTATCCGCACGTCTAGTTTAATCCTTGCATCCTTTTTCGTTCCTTAATCCGACCGAAAAAAACGAAGACAAAAACTTAAACTAAAATCCCGAGTGCACTCTTCGCCGCGAATCCTTTTACGTAAGATGCTCGCTCGCAGTTCTGAGTGACTTCTGAGCTTCTAATTAGCCACCAGCAGAGAACTTCCTCTTTTTTAAGCTTCTTCTTCTGCTTCTTTTTCTTTTCTATTCACTCAACTCACCTCACCTCACCTCACCTCACATAACGGGAAAAGTGCAGTTAACCGTGAAAAATAAATCGGTTAACGACTTGGCATGCAAAATAAACTTCACACAATTATTCATTTTATGAATTACAGAATCGGACTCTGGCAACGATTTACTTGGACATTTTCTTTTTTCTTTTCTTTGACCGGAAACCGCACTAAACGACCGCAATTTGATTTGAATTTCCGACTAAATAACGAACGAAAACCAATTTTTTGGAATAAAAGAAACACAGAGAATACAACGAGAACGAATATGGACGACACCAAAAAAGTACGGTTAAAAAATAAAGGAGAGACTTTTACACTTTCTAGTGGAATTTATCGGATTTTATCGGTCCAAAAAACAGTGCTCTGTCTCTGTCTATCCAATTGCTTATATATATCCGCCATATTTTTGTGTGAAAATCGATATACCTCCTATTAAGTTGGGCGAATTTTCTTCTTTGCTTGGTTTGTTCGTTCGTTCGTACGTTCGTTCCTTTCCTTGCACCGTAAGAGTGGTCGTCCCGTCCGTCCGTAGTCGTCGACAATGGAACGGGTGTGTGTTGTTGTTGTTGTTTTAACCGAAATTCACTTCCACTTCCACAAAACAGGCAACGGCAACAGCAACAGCAACGATAACGGCAAAGTGGTCCTCTCCTCTTAGCCACTTCTGCTTCTTCGTCTAATTAGCATTTTCTTTTTTTAATTCTTAATTTTTAATTTTCAAGCCATTTTCTCTTGGCATCTTTCCTTAAACTAACTTCAAAAAATAAAGGACCTTGTTTTATTTCTATTTTTTATTTTTTCAAAAACTCTGAAGGAGCTTTGATTATGCGTTCACTTGTTATACACAAACACTGATTTTCTAAAAAATTTTAAGGGTTAAAGGATTTCTCGAATGTGCATATAAGAGCTCCTCCGATGGTTGATGGTTGCTGATGGAGAAAAATTGATTGAATTATTTGTATACACAAAGCACAAAGGACTTGAAGATTTTTTGGGGTTTCTTGAATTCGAATATAGGTATAACATAAAAACGGGTTTAATTTTAGTTAAATTATTTTGTTCTTTTCTTTTTTCTTTCTTGTCTTCACTTTTAATTAAATGCACAGTTAGGAATGAAAACGAGCAACATTATGGACTACTATTTGAAATGCTTGAACTTGCTCTCGCTCTTCAACTAATAAAATGTGCACGCAATTCAAATATTCAACCCCTAATATGAAAAACCAGGAAGACGATGAGAAAAGACGGACGGATATGGACATAGACATAGAGTAGAAAAAGAATGAAATAAAATCAGTTTTTGACAGGTCTTGCACATGTGCAGTTCGAATTTCACCCCTAATTTTAATTTTTTTCCTTTTTGAAGGCAAAGGAAGACAACGATAATGATGGGTGGGCGATTGCGAAGCTTGCGGTAATCTCAGGGTTGTTTTAAGTTAAGTGTTAGGTAGGTGATATGAGAACGAGGTGAAATTTTGTTGTTTTTTTGAAGTTCAACACGAATATATTTTGGTATGACATTTGAGAAAGAGTGTGGTAAAGTTTATAGCTCCACTAAAAAGTATGCAACGAAATTGTAAATTTTCGTCTGTCAACTATGTAGCTCAGAAATATGGTTCTGTTACAAGGTTAACATGGTTTGAAGCTCCACTAAGATGTTGAGTTTCTAATAAGAATGCATCGTGTTGGAAAACACAAAAATCATTTTCCTCCAACACGATGCATTCTTATTAGAAACTTTGTATATGAAAACCATAGTACTCTCATGAGCAGAAACTTTTGGGCGACCACGTGCCGCATTGTTGGCGTTAGTGTCGCGAAGTGGAGAGATTCACAGGAGCGAGAGTTAAATATTATTTTCATTCCCATCAGCAGCCAGAAGAGTAAAGCCTAGTACATACTTCCTCGTGAAGTGAACGTTCGCCAGTGGAGAAAGTGAACTTTTGAAATTGCTCACTGGTACACACTTGTGAATACACGTTGTGAACATTTGTATTCTATTTCATATAAATGCATTTTAACTTTTTTTTTAAAACCACACGCAAAGCAGCCACAAACTTTAAATGAGGAATCAGTATCAGTATTCAGTACAAATTGAAAACTGTCCTTTTTTTTGTAACCAAATGTCAAAGCTTCACCAACAGTTCCCGTTCATTTTGCACGTGAATTGCCCGTGAACGAAAACTCTCCACTTTGTTCTCCACTCAGCTTCACGAGCACGTTCACGGGTGAACCAAAAACCGAAATTTGTATGAGTTCACAAGATGGTTCACAAGTATGTACTAGGCTTAAGGCAGTAAGGTAATTTATCAGCCAAAATGACAAAATATCATATCATATTGTAATATTCGGCTTGGTCCAACAATTAAAACTTTTCACACTTTTTAAATAAAACACAAATTTACTTTTCAAATTACATACTCACAAACTTATTTATTTAACACTTTCAATTATTACTTTTTAAACACAGTCTTTATGTTATTGCAGTTCACAATCAATAATGAACCGCTTCGCTTCCGAGTGCCTATTTATATCCCTCAAATTGGTTCGAGAAACTACTAGGTTCTTATAGGCGCTGAATGTTCTCGATACTTAACATAAAAATGGAAGCCAAATATCTAAAAAATTTACTAGACACGGCGGTAAATATTGTTAATTGTATGGATACCGATAGCAGTTCCGACGAAGAAATAATGTTGGGGATTGTGGATATTTGAGAAGATGCTTTGAATAGATTAAAAGAAAAGAAAAAAAGAAATTGGATTAAACAATGGAGGAAACAAAGACCTGTCCAGGAATCATTCAGTTTTTTAACATCTGAACTTAAAGCAAATGACAGCGAATCCTTTTTTAATTATCTGAGGATGAATGAAAGAATATTTGACCTGCTTTTGTCACTTTTTGAAAACGACATCAAAAATGAAAAAAAAAATGAAAATACACTGATATCACCGCCTGATCATTCATTCATCAACATCGAAAATAAAATGGAGCAAATCCAAGAAACAAAAAAAAGAGTAGAAAGACAAACGTCAAAAACACGCAAGGAAATTTCTACCCGTTCGTGTTCAGATAGATTTATTTCTGTTTCATCTTTTCATTCTTTCTTTCTCTTTTGCACTTCATTCACTTGAGGCTAAACACGCGCCGTGTCATACCGGACTTATAGCCAGGGCTGTCGAAGTACTGCAATAGCAGTATTTGTACTGCAATTTGTTTCTGCGTACTGCCGTACTGCTCACATGCCAAAAGTACTGCTTTTTTTAAATTCACCAAATTGCTTTGATTGCTGAACTCATCCATCTTAAATTCCCAGAATTTTTTTCTTTCAACCCGGAACGCTAAAAAAATCCCACATTTTAAGTAAAAAGAGAAGTCCGATCACTATTTTTCGAAGGGGATTCTGATTTTTCAAAATCAATTAATTCCGAACTTAATGACACAAACAAAATATATTTAACTTATTTAAGTTATGTACTAAAACTAACAAACGAAATAAATACGGAATTTCAAGCTGAAAAGCCTAGAATTCATACTTTAATGAGCACCGTAAAAGGTTTCTACAAAAACCTCTTGTCAAACTTCATCAAACGAAATATTTTAACAGACCGCTCTATTGCCGTTGACTTCAATGATACAAATATTCAATTAAATGTTGAAAATATCTATATCGGTTTTAAAGCCGAAATACTGATGAGAGCAAACGATAATTCTAGTATAAATGTTTTTGAAATTAAATCTAATTGTTTGAATTATTATATAAGTCTTTGTAAAGCTATCAAGAAACGGTTTTATTTTGATGACACAGTGCTTAATGAAGTGCAAAAACTTAACCCTAAAAATTTAGGTGAAAGTCTAGTTGACTTAATAGCCTTATTTCCAAACATTGCTAGAGATCTAGAAGTAGAAGATTTGGACTCTGAATGGAGGGCTATTTTAAACTGCAATGAGATGTCAAAAGAACATGATTTGGAAAAGTTTTGGCACGATGTATTTTTGGCAAAAAATGGCTTGGGAGAACTCCGTTTTCCAAACTTAAAGGTTTTTGTTGGAAATTAACTTGCTTTACCACACAGCAGTGCAACCTGCGAGCGGATATTTTCAAGTGTTAATTTAATAAAAACAAAAACCCGAAATTGCCTCAATGTTTCCACCGTATGTGGAATTCTTTCAGCAAAGTCTTTGTTAGGTGACTATAGCACACATCAATGGCAACCTTCACCAAATTTATTAAAAAAAATATTCGAAAACTTAATGAAATAAAAAAATATAGTAATTTACTGAGTTTTGCAGTACAATTTTATTTATTTTTTCAAAGAATACAAAAATCCTAATAAATGCGCTAGTATGTACCTAATCAAAAATATAAATGTTTTTAAAAATAATATTAATATACATATATGTTTTTAAAAAAATGTAAAACATTTTAAAAGCCTTGTCAAAACTTGTTCCTTTTATTTAATTTTAAATTGTAAGCTTTATACATAAGGTATTTGTTTTAAAATTGTACTTAATTTAACCAAAAAGCTGAATTCTTGTTACCTTTTTTTAATCTTTTATTATTTAATAAAAAAAATTGATACAAATTTCCTGTTTTATTTGCTGTACTGCCCCGTACTGCTATATTTTTCTGAAAGTACTGCAGGATCAAAAAGTGAAACGACAGCCCTGCTTATAGCTTTATTGACATAATTTTGTTATTGCGTTCGTACACACATACACATTACACATTACACAAGTCTACTTGTGCCTACGGATAGTTATATGTAAATTCGTTTTTTTTTTTTTTGTAAAACTAGCCTAATTAACCATAACTTACAACTAACTTACTGGTTCCATACGGACACTCTAAGTTAAACAAGTTATAAATTCGTATAGTATCGGGGATAGTAGCTATTTGGTGGTTTTGGTTAAGTTTCAATTGTCAAGATTTGTAGGAAGATTTCGTTAGTGGCTCGAATTCTATAACTTGTTAATAATATTTTGTAACCGACATCAAGTTATACTTATCTGAAGGATTTTTATTATAATTTTACCTTTTAATAGTTAATTTTTATTTTAATTTAAGTTAATATTTAGTTCAAAGACTTCTAATGCATAGGTACTTTTGAAAAAAAAGGAAAACATAAGATTCAAAATTTTTCCACATGATTCACACTTAACTAAATATGAAGTTCATATTATTATCAAATTTGGATATTTTGAGTAATTGTACTTATTGATAAAAAAAATACTTTTTGCCAATGCTTCAATTTCAATGGTGTCAGGATCTTTTTTTCTAAAATTATATCTCCTTCTAAAAAATGAATTTCTCCACTAGACGTTCCAAAAAAATATCTAGATAGCACCCTATTCGACTTCCACCATCAGAGTACTTTGGTTTTTATATACAAAGGCTGAACCAACAAAAACCTAACAAATAAGTGGTGAATTTGGGAATCCATTGTCTATTTTTTATCACGGTCGATTCAATGATTCTAAATTACATCATAAGTCAGGTGTCATAATTGCATTGTTGCTAAATGTGAGGATCAGGGTTCGAACCTCTGTTTGTTTTTTTAAGAGTTATAGAACTTTAAGGTGGCAAAACTTTTGACATTTCGACATGAATATACTGACGTCTGAACAAGGCTTCCAAATTCTGCAAATTTATTTTGATGATCATTGATTTGTTCGGAATATATATATGTAGCACATTTTAAGGTAAAAATAAGGTTTAGATATTGAGCTCACTTTTGGTTCAAGGCATATACGACAATAAGGAAAACAGCCGTATTTGAAGTTATGACAATCGTCAAGTGTAAGCTGAGACACCGTTACATCTACAAAAAAAAGAATGTTTAGTTTGCTTTATGGTTTGGTAGAATATTTGGTTTGTGTTTCTTTAAAAACGATGCTGGCCAGAATGTTACCGTCAATGATGACAGCTGTAGAGCCATGATTGCTGACTTTTTCGTTTATCAACTTAACAAAAACGATGTACAGGAGCTGTGATTTTAACAAGATGGTTGGAGTTGATTTATTGGGGGAATTGTTTGGTAACCGCATAGTTTCACGTTACGAAGGACGGACCCGTGAATTGGCTTCTAAGATCGTGCGATTTAACGTGACTTTACTATTGTATGTGAAGATATGTGAAGTCGCTAGTCTACGCCAAAGATAATCCTATGTATGATACTTAAGTACAAAAAATTGAAAGTGGTCATATTCCATAGGATCCATTCTACCTACATATATATATCCTTAGTATGCTCAATATAAACTCTCGTGCAAGATTTAATAGCAATTGTAATTAGCCTACTAAATGGGCTATCTATAACACTGAAAGAATTTGGATGAGTAGTTCCTGAAATAAGAGCGTCCAAACAAACCAACTTTTCAGCTTTATAATATTAGTATAGATTGTTGTCATTGTTTTAATACATAAATACTTTATTTTCTATTCAACTAACACATATAAGCATGCAGTTGACAAAAAATACATACAAAAATAAAATAAGTTGTATAAAAATTGTTGATATTTTGTCGTAATTTTTCTGAAAAGTAATCGTTTTGAATATTTTTCACTATGAATATGAAAGAACGATCTTTGTTGTTTTAATTAAAAATAATACAACTTGGTTATCTATAATAATAACGCATTTAAATGTTTTATATAAGTGACAATACATTTTTTACTTGCGACATATAGGAACTAAATATGTATGTATATGGCAAGTTTTGCATTCGTGCAAAATTTCGAACTCGAGATTTTAATCAAACATGATATTACGATGGTAGAGAAGTCGAAAAAAGTGGGTCCCGCGATTCCGTCCGGTCAATTTTGTCTGTCTGTCCACGCTCCTACAGCCTAAACCATTGGGTCGATTGAGTTCAAACTTGGAAGTTAAGGTTTTGAGCAGATTCGCGTTAGGCGTTTTTTTCATTTTTTTTTTAAGATCAAAACTAACAGTGGCCCCCATACTATTTTTTTGGTCAAAAAACGAAAATTCGAATTTTCTCAAAAACAAACCGATAGATTTTTTAAAATTTTCTCTAAAATTTTATTTTCTAACTTGGCTTCTTTTAATAAGAAAAACATATTTTTGTATTGCTCAGGAAAGGTACCGCTCATAGAACCGTTATTTTGTTTTTTAATTTTCTCAGGAACTTATGTACTGATTTCAATAATTTTTTTTGTGAATAAGCTCTTATATTGCTTTAACAATATTTGATTATCAAAAGTGCAATTTTTTTTTGTTTGGATTTTTAAAAAAATATTGAATTTTTTTTTTTCAAAATTCTATAGCTCAAAAACGGGTTAATATTTTTTTACGAAATTCAAATGTAGAGCGTATATTTACAATCACTAAACAACTGCATACCAAAAATATTTTTAGAACAAAATTGAAAAAAAAACCGCTCTAATGATTTTCCAAACAAAAATTTTAAAAATCAAGGGTTTTTTTAATTATAAAATGGCATTTAAATTTTTGAAGACAAACTTATTTTTCAGGTAAAATTTTGAATCTTAAATTAGTTTTTTTTAAATTATTTTAACTGTATTAAATGTAACACCCTCCCAAAAAATTGAAAAATGGAGGTTTTTTCGACAAATAAAATGGCATATATATCTTTGAAGACAAACTTATTTTACAGGTATATTTTTAAATATTATATAGATACTTTTTTAAACAGACTCTTTGCATACAGGAGCAAGTTCGTGCGACCCAGTCGTGCATTTTATTTCACTAGTTTTTGGTGCTTACCTGAGGTCTTACCTTGGTTAAAACTAATAGTTGACTAAAAGAACACAATATTAACTGCAAAACAATTTCTGTACATTAAAATGGTGAGGTGGTAATGAATGTTACATTACAAATACTAATGTCACACGTCAAATCAATGCATTCGTTTATGAACTTTTGGTTTGTGTTTTTATAAGGCGAACACAACCTATTTATCTGCACAGAATTTGTAGCCCACATTAATTTGGTGCTCTCTTTGAAAACTAACCACTTAAGTGGAATAGTTTCCACCAATGTTGATTTTCGACCAAACATTTATTATGGAGATTTTTAAAATTCGATCAGAATTAAGGATAAATAATTGATTAGTGGTTAAATTTAAATATATGAATCGCTGTTTGGATAATTTTAAACCATAAATATATAAACTAAGGCCTAGTTTTGTCAGTTTGGAACATTTTTAACCTATAATTTGTTTTACATCGGATATCCTCCAATGCTTTTGCTAAGATTTTTTTTAAAGAAATCAATATTTGAGATATTAGTTATGTTAAAATCTAATTAGACCGACCGTTTCTATTGGTTAGCGCCATTGAGCTAGATAAACTTGATTGACGAAGATGAATTAATTTTGGTAAATTTTATAATAACGCAACTTGTTTCGTTGTACAAACGGCTGAGTCTGAATCCATTTCAATCCACTGATATGTGGAACTGAACTGGAATTCAACCCCAATTGAACTTAGTACACAAAAAGGTCACCAGAAATACATAAGTGCTACATTTTCAAATGGTATGGTTATGCAGACAATGCAGACCACATATATCCTAATGTACATGTATTGTCATTCCAAAGAATTGGCATACTTTTGTTTTCAGATGTTTGCCGCTTATGTGTTCAGTTTTCAGATAATTAAACTTTACTGTACTCAAAATACAGTTTGAGATTCTCTATTGTAACATTCAACAATCCCAAATGACGCCAAATGTCAAACCCAATGTATCTCCCCACACTACACGTCAAACTATTTGTGGTGAATTTAAGAAATAAAATACCCACCCTTTTATCATTCTCTCTCTCACCATCACCATAAACAAATCTGAATAAAAAACAAAACAAACTCAACGTGGGTAGTTTAAAAATAAAATATTCGCTTTCTTTGCAAAACTATAGAAAAGCAAAAGATATTTCAAAGAAGTCATCACCATCAAAAAGTTTTTAAAGCAAAATTATAGATACAAATATTGTTTTTATGGATTGACTTTTAAATAACACACTTGGATGACAGTCGGGTTCTTTCGCTGGGAGAACTGAGGAGTGTTTTGTGTGTTTCAAGTTTTTGGTCGTGTACCGCTTGGTTCGGAGTTTTGTACGCATCTAGATACTTTTGTTTTATATAGAAAGAGAGTTCGAAGTGCAAACAAATACAAAACAGAATGCAATTTTCTTACATGAAACTTGCTATTTACGCATTGACATTCCTAACTTACGCGTACTCGGGTTATGGTTCGAGTACGATTGCAAGTTTGCGTGATGCAATTATCGCTGCAGAGGCAATTTTCGGCGATGTCTTCCACAATGTCATTACTGTGGCGAAGAAATTTAAAGTTGTTCACGAAGTCTTCGATGCGGCAGTTGATGAGAATTGTATTTTCACCTGTCCGGGTGGTAAGAATTTTTGTATTTATCTATTTGAATTATTAATCATCTGTTTTTGGCCTTGTAGTAGATAAAAGATAAAAATACTTTAATTTTTTGTTTGATATCTTCGTTTAATCATTTTGCGCTATCAAAGAAAAAGAAAAAAAACTTTTGACAGGTCTATTTGTTGAGTTTTGACATTTCATGTGTGGTTGATGATGTGATTTAAGAGAAACTGGGTACCCATTACATTTACACTGTGAGACGTTGGAAATAGATACACAGACATTGAGTGGTGAAATTTAAGTTCAAATTAGGTAACTAACCGCACATGATTCTGTGTACTTGCAAGAAAAATAATAATTTGGGGGTTGATTTTATCATCATCAAGACAATCTCAGGTAAAAATAAGATTCGGGTAATAGGTACGTGTTCCAATTGGATTGTAACACATCTATGTATCTCTCTTAAATTAAATAGTACGTAACGGTCAGTTACATTAAGTTCTTTTACATTTTTGTTAAAATTTGGTTGATGCTAATGAATCATCAGTTTTGAAATTATTATAGTTCTAAAGATCTAAGGGTGGATAATGATTTTTTATCAGTTCTTAGAGTCGTGTGAAAAAATTGATTAGTTAAAAGTCAACGTCAGCCTTTTAAGAAGACCAACAAAAAAAAAGGTTTCTCATAAATTTTTGTTTGCTAGAAATACTATAAAATATAGCAATATTACAGAATAGGGATTTTATTAGATACAGTGTTGGAAAAACTGAACCAACTTTTTGAATAAAAATTTTTTGTAATTTAAATGCATAAAACGCATAATTTTATTCCTTTAACAGTTTTCAAAATTCTCTGAACCTAAAACATCAAAAAATAATATTTCACTCCTTGAAAAATTAATTTAAAAATTACAATATAAAAATGTGTTTTCTGTCTACTTAAGAACGTGATTTTAAATCAACATTAGTGGCGAAACCGATGATGATTTTGATCACATCTTTTGGGCATACTCCTAATAAGATTCGTGATAATAGTGCGAGGGATATTATTCCAAGCCTCTTTGACTTTAACCCTAGAAAGATAATCATATTTTTTAGTGCGTGCAAGATAATCATACGTCTCAGAGACGTATGGCACTTATTAAGCGCGTTTAAAGATGACCATTGATTTTTCATCATTATTTTGTATTTTAATTAATTTTATTTGGGTTATTTTAAGTAAAATGAATCAATAATTCAGTACAAAAGAAGTAAAATATGAGCAAAATTTATAAAAAATCTGAACCACCTTGAAAATAGAACGAACAAAATTCTTTATTTTTTAAAGAAACCTTTGAGTTGACTTTGAGTCTTAATATTTGGTAAATTAGTTCATTGAGGGGTAAGCTAACTATAAAAAATAGTTTTAGTAATTTTTGAGAAAAAAAGTTTTTTCCTCATATACTTTTGTTCAGTGCACAAAAGTTTCATAAAAGATAATCATACGTCTCCCAGACGTATTACATAGTCATTACTGGCCCTAATGCATCTTTAGCGTGAATTTTAAGATGCACCATGTAAGCTCTGACCTAGTCCTGAGCAAACATAAAAAACTAATGTAATACGGCTTATAATTGAAAAGATATAACAATTTTTCCCGTACGTCCCGCAGACGTAGATTATCATTCTAGGGATAAAACAAAAAGGTCGTTTGGAGTATTACACCTTTCGCGTACAATTCTCCGATCTACAATCTCCCATATATTCTCTTTGAGGTTGAGATCAGGAGATTGTGCTGGCCATTCCATCACTTCAACTTTATGATCACGAAACCATTGCTTTAAAAACCTGGCGGTGTTTTTTGGATCGTTGTCGTGCTGGAAAAACCATTTAGGAGGAACATTCTTCTCTGCGTAGGGGAGCATGATGTTTCCCAAAATGTCTTCGTGTACACAGCTATCCATTATCCCATCTCTTTTATAAATAGGGCCTACTCCCTGCCCAGAAAAGCATTCTCAGACCATGTTGCTTCCTCATTAATCTTTTATGATTCCTGTTGTAAATGAAGGATCTTACCCTCGGTTAAATCGACGAACACGTAGAGAACCTTCTAATCACTTAACATTAAATTTTGAAACTGTCCAATTTAATTGCTCTTTGGCAAATTTTAATCTTGGCTTCTTGTTTTTGAGCGAAATAACGGGTTTTTCACTATCTTCAACGATTTTAAACCACCATCCACCGTTCTTTGGCGAATCGTTCTTTCACTTTTTCAGTAAAAGGTTTTCGCTCTTAAATATGAAATTATAACTGAGAGACGTTTAAAGTCAACCAACTGCTCACTATCGTGATTTAAGTCGACAATGCTAATATGTATGTTATCAATTAATATTTAGAGGTGATGTCTTGAAATTTATCAATACAAACAGTTTGGCTTCCGAAATTAACATTTCAAATTTCTGTGACCTCTGCACGACAAATGCGGCCACCTACACGTTTGTCGAAGCCATATTTGAGATCAGCGAGTTGTAGGCGCCGAGATGCAAAGCATTTGAAGTGCTTTTCCTCCCTATTTCAACTTTCGGAAAAGTTGTAGTTTTGATGCAGTTTTTCTCAGAAACGCGACCACTACATGCCAGCAGACAAAAGTTTCTGTTATCACCTTTACTAAGACTACCTATGTATAAAATTAATATCAACTGGTTTCCTTTCACACCAAAAATTAGCCCTCAGCTCTTAGAATAATTCTTTACAATAATATGTATCAAAAATGCAAAACATTTTAAAACCAAACAATACAAAATAATTTTGAAAATACAAACAAAAATGACAAACAGTCAATACAATTTATTGATAAAATGTCAGAAAAGTATGTCAACAAAAATCTACTTGGTACAATTAAAATAGTAAACGATTCGATACAACCTTGTTATATCGAAGCAAAATTCAAGTAATTAAAACTTAGTAATAAATTTACAAGGAGGTCTAAGGAAATTATAATAAGTGAAGTGAGTTTTAAATAAAATCCGAATTTAAAAAATAAACTGACAGTTATTAGATCGAATTTTAAATTGATTTTACAACTTTGTCAAGGAATTGGCTGCAAGCCTTATCTCATAAGAACTAATTCGTTTATAATTATTTTTCCATCACTGTATCTGGTAATTATTGCCAGGTTTTTAGAATGCATACAAAAATTGTTTTCCTAAATTTGTTATTTCAAAAACGGTTACAATTTTTCAACAAAATAAAAATGTTAGTACAGAAACTAAGCCTAACAATAACACCGCTAATAAGTTTGATTTTTTAGTCATTTTAAATTAGAAAAATTGTCATATCCGGTCCTTGCATGTTAACATACTTTTATGTAACCAAATTCTAAAATCTGTTTTAAATGTTATTTTTTATTGTTTCAGATATAAAAGCCGTCCAAAACAAGCTCTACACCCCGTCCTCAGATGGATGTGGATCGTTGGGACTGTCCATTAGCACAGAATACTTACCAGCTGCTGAAATGGGTGCCTGCTGTAATGATCATGATATTTGCTATGACACCTGCAACAGTGATAAAGAACTCTGTGATCTTGACTTCAAAAGATGTCTCTATAGACATTGTGAAACATACGACAAGACAATAGCCAGTGATATTGTTATAAAAAGTTGTAAGGGAGCGGCTAAAATGTTATTCACTGGTACACTGACATTAGGGTGTAAATCATTTTTGGATGCCCAAAAACGAACTTGCTATTGTCCACCACCGAAAGAGAGTAAATATCAGAAGAATAATAATCAATACAGTAATAATAATAATAATAACAATAATAACAAAAACTATAAAGACAAAGACAAGAAACAGAAGTATGGTTGGAAGGATGAATTTTGAGTGACGGAGGAGTTGAAAGATTTAGTAAAATATTTGCTTTGTTTATTTGGTAGATTCGGCAGTGCACTTTGTAGTATTATTATGTAAAAAAAAAACACAATAAAAACATAAATTATTTAAAATTAAATATTTTCAATTTTTTATTTTTCGCCTAAGACCGGTGCATACGACAGAAGGGAATTCATATGCGGTCATTAAATTGTTTCCATGCAAAATTATATCAAAGCAACTAGTTGTATCTTCAGGTGTCGCTGGAATTTTAATTAATTTCAGTCGATCTTGCATAATACCAACAACAATAAGTGAAATTTATATCATTCCATTGACAGATTTCTGTGAGAAAAAAATCCCGGTGGATTTCAGTTTGCCGTGAAAAAAAGCCAAGTGAAATAAGACCAACTTTCAAAAATTGGCTTTACAACAGTTTACAAAAGTGAAAAAAAAAAACTAATTTTCACTACTAGGTCAAAAAGAACTTTGACAAAGTGAAATAGAGCCAAATTATTTCAAGAAATAAGACCAATCTATTGTTACGGTGAGTTTAAAATGTGAGGTATGCAATGGGAAACATCCTGCCCCACTGCAACCCCCCTGCTTGTGCATCCAATAGGATTTGCATTTACAGCAACCCATATTGTTTAAAGTAAAATGAAAGCTACTACAAAAAAAGGTTGGGATGCGACCCACACTGATAACTTCTCATCCCGTCTGTCGATTTGTCTTTCTTAAAAGGTTTGTAGGTTATCGAGATTTGTTAAAAAATTTGTCAATTGAACCATGCTGAAAAAATTCAAAATTACCAATAATATTTTGCATATGATAAATTAAATGTTAAAGAGATTATTATTCGAAAACCAATTTTTCCAAATTTTAGTAGCATTTCTTAAAATTTTATTATTTCTTAAATTTTTATTTTTTATATAAACGAATACACATTGGATGAATAAAATTAATTTTAAGTCAATATCTTCTATTGTTCACAAGATATCGAGAACCGAACATCAATTCTTACCTTCTATTTTTAATGTAGATAATTTAATGAAAAAACGGACTGTTGAATTTGTATTCAAAATTTACTGAATGTCGAAAACAATATTTTCTGTGAGATGAAATTAGTTTGAAGCCAATATTTTTAATTTTTGAAATGATATTTGAGTCGAAATAAATTTTTACCAAGTTTTATTATTGTTTTTTGTTTAGGTTTTTATTTTTTGTAAGAAAATTGTCAGTTCCATTTTTCTCAAAATTGTACCGAATGTTGAAAATAATATTTTTCATAAAATGAAATTAATTTAAAGCCAATATCTCAAAGTTTTGAAAAGATATTTGAGTCGAAAATCAATTTTTACCAACTTTAAGTAATTTTTTTTAGGTTTTTAATTTTTATAAAAAAAACTGTCAATTTGATTGTTCTCAAAATTTTACCAGATGTCAAAAACGTTTGCGATTTTTGCGGTCAATAAGGAAAAACTTTTTTTAAATAATTAGTTAAAAACGTTATTTTTCGTTGCATACAATTATTTTGGAGATAAAATCATTTTTTGTTCATAAAGTCTTCGAGGTGACAAATATTTTTTTTCAGTTTTTTAATTTATAAAAAAAAACCGTTTATTGGATTTTTTCTTCAAAAATATATTTTTTTGGTATCAACAAATTTATTTGAAGTCGATATCTCTACTGGTTCTGGAGGGACCTTGAAACGTCGAGAAATGTCAAAATTTTCAATTCGATAAATCGGACCGATTACAAAAACTTCCTATGGAAAGTTAAAAATGGTGATTCTGCCACAGCCACATATCGTGCTTTAAGAGGAAATTATGGTTAACATAACTGTCCAACTACGCAAGCAATTGGCAAAATTCTGACAAAATTTGAAGATACTGGATTGGTTACAGATATTCTAAGGCCTGTGTATCATCGTTTCGCTCGTACCACTGGAAATATCGCTGTTGTAAGTGAAAGTGTTGCCGAAGACCTGATTGTGTCGATTCCTCGTCGTTCTCAGGAATTAGGACTGTCTTATGGCACAATATGGCGTATTTTGCATTTGGATCTACACCTACATTCATATGAAAACCAGCTCACACAACAACTGAATGCAGCTGACCATTCACAACGCCCTAGATACGTCGATTGGGTGCTTGAACAACGGGCGATGGACGGCGATTTTTCTAAAAAAAAAAAATTCTTCAGCGACGAAGTACATTTCTCACTCGGTGGGTATGTTAATAAAAAAAATTCTCGTATTTGGGGTTCTGAGAATCCTCAAGTAATTGAAGAGAGGCCATTACATCCACAAAAAGTCACTGCTTTGTGCGCTCTTTAGTCCGGAGGTGTAATTGGACCTTACTTCTTCGAAAACGACAATGGAACGACTGCCACCGTCAATTCCGAGCTTTATGGTCATATGATAACAGACCTGTTATTGCCTGCTATTGAAGAATACGACTTGGAGAATATGTGGTTTCAACAAGTCGGTGCCACATGCCACACTCAACAACTCGAGCGAATATGGTTTTATTGCAAGAGACATTTCCTGGCTCGTAATTTCTCGTCGTGGCGACATCAACTGGGCACCAAGATCATGCGATTTAACACCGCTGAACTTTTTTTTGGGGGGCTACCGTGTTTATGAAGACAGACTTTTAACTCTTGAGCACTTAAAAACCAACATTCGTCAAGTTATGGCTAGGATACCGCCCAATATGTGTCAAAAAGTGGACTCAAAAGAATCGAGACTTGCAACAATTTGCAATTCACACATAATGTCAAAGTTCAAACTTTATATTAAAAAAGAAATATCATGGAAAAATGTGTTTTACTTTTGAAACCGCAAAATGGATAACCTGTATTACCTTTAGCTGTATTTAATTTAGTGTGGTAGTACTTATCCTTTGCAATTTCAATTTGTTTGTTCTATATAGCCGCTTTAACCGTATTTTTAATTTTTAAAGAGTGTTTCAAGCATTTTTTCCGTAATTTGTTTTAAGCTTATTTTTTTGATTAGAGGCAGGTTTATAAAAGGTTTGAAACTATATTCAGATTTCTTCTGTGACATTGTGAAACTGGATAACCTAAGCTATGGATGTGTTATCTTCAACCACTACACTGTCCCAAATTTCAAAACAAAGTCAGGATAGTTTATTTTGATGACCACGGATTGAACAGGATTTCTAACACTAGGATTGCTACATACTATATGTTTTTAAGAAATATTTCTGACATACAGTGATCAATTATATGCAGATCTAAGTTGATACCGAAAAAAATATTCGGGAAAATATTGTTGATACGTCCAAAAATATGATCCAGGCAAGTACCTGAGCTTGACCTTGTGGCTTCGTTTACGTAGGAAAAGTAAGACCATTTTCAGCCATGAGGGATTTATATGAATCTAAGATGGAACAGTTTTCTAAAATTACTTGTACATACATATATTAAAATTACCTAAAATAACTAGAAATTTCATCAATAAAAGTACATGTATGGTGGTAAAGCTTGAAATCTATAGACCCAAATAAAAGTTAATTTTTCGTTTTCTATATTACAAAATAACTCAATAACATCCGCTATACTCAATTATTATTAAACAAATAATAACCCTAACATCACATTCACACTAAAAACTATGTGTTTATTTGTGGTTGTATTAATTCTTGTGTCTTATCTTTCTATATTAATTATATTAAAAAACTTCCCAGAAAAAACTCGTTTCAAAAATATCCTACATCCTTAAAACCATAAAGCGTCCAACTCTAATGATTTCGCTCTAAAAATAACAACATCACCATCACAACAAGTCCTAATCAAATTCTAACAAGAACACATAACATAATTCTAATTTCCTACTAACCTTTAAAAAAACATTTAAAAATACCAAAATACCAAGGTTCTAAAAGTGTAATTTTTTTTTTGAAGATCCTTATCTCTATTTTTAAAATTGCGGGACTTCCCCTTGAACTCGTTGTCATTAGTCTCACCCAACCCGCACTCGCACTCGTGTAAAGTGGGTAAGTTAGAACTTTCAAAACGCTGCGCTCTTTGTACAAACACACACATTTTCCAATGTCAAAATAAAAACAATTAAAAATTTGATGATTTGCCATTAAAATAACAACAATCAAAAAAATATTGAATGTTTTCCACTTTTCCATTTGGTCGGGTGAACATATAAATATCTGGGTCGTTACTTTAATTGCCTTCAGTTTCCAATATAATATCTTCTCGTACGATGTTGAGGATGATGATGCCGAAGCCAGTACCATCAGTTGTTGTTCTTTTATCCTATTGTTGTTGGTTTGTGCTTATATTTTTTGGGCATAGCTCTGAAGCCCAATTCGGAGGATATGGCGGTGGAGGTGGTGGAGGTGGTGGTGGCGGAGGTGGTGGAGGTGGAGGCGGTGGTGGTGGAGTCGGTGGATACGGTGGAGGTTTAGGTGGTGGTTACGGTGGATACCCCTATCAGAATTTCGGTGGCTATGGGGGTGGCTATCCTTCGTATGGATATGAGGGCTACGGCGGAGGATATTACCCATCTTATGGATACTACCCCAATTATGGCTATCAGCAGCAGGGATATCCTGGATACAGTCAAAATCAGGGCTATTACCCGTACTTTGGAAATAATAATTTAAGTGAGTTGGAAATCTATTGACAATTTTCATTTCGTTGGCATATTAGAAGTTGTTTTTGAGCGTTAGATTGGGTTATTATTAAAAAAGGGTTTTGGTATTGTTTCTTTTTTAAATAGATACCGCCTTTGCTAGCAGCAGTGGAAGTGGGGGGATGGCTTCTGCTTCGGCTTCGAGTGGTGGATATTTTGGACGATAAATTTTCTAAAGTTCAATCTGCAGTGTGATGGAAATATATGTATGTATGTAGGTACCTACTGAGGATATGCCTATATATAAAAGTATAAAATTTAGATATAGTTTTGTAAATATTAGATGTAGAATTTAGTTTTTTAGATAATAAAAATATCAAACTACCTAAAATACAAATGTTCGTTTTTTACTTTTTTTTAATTTTCATTTGATTGAATTTGAAGTTTCAGATCAAAGGTTTTTAATGGTTCGTCAAGCACAAAAATTTATAAACTAAATGATGATTGTTTTGTTTACGGTTTTGAATACACACGTGCTTTCATAACCTAAACGGTTTTGATTTTAATCATGTCTTTGAAAATGGTTTAACTATTTATTTGGTTGTCGCATGTAGTGAGAAAGATCAAAGTTCTCAATTGATTTATTTAAAAACAAAAACTTTAGTGTTTATAAGAAATATATTTGTACGTTCAAAAAAATTCGGAGGTCTGGAAGTTCGACTTTATAGGGTCCTTTAAAAAAGTTGGACCAAATTTGTAATAGGCATTCAGGTATACAGTAAGACCAGCTTAACAGAAAAAGCAATAATTCACGGTTTTCTGTTAATTAAATCGGTTTATAACTTAAACTAGAAGTGAAACAAAAAATGTCACTAAAGCTGAGTCCAGATAAGTGCACAAAAATTTCACTTAAGAAAATTCAAAATTTTACTTAAAATTGGATTCAAAGCTAGAAACAATTGTACTTATATGTTTGGAGTTGACTGTATAAATTTTTTAAATTGAAATTTGAAATGTGAAAACTTAAGAAAATAAAACCTTCAGCAAATTTGTTGCCCTCCTCAATTATTTTTTACACTAAAGTGAGCTTCAGTTTTTACTAAAAATACTTTTCAAACTTTCATTAAATCGAGTTGTACTGCACCAATAAAATTGACAAGAAATGTTATGTAAATTGTGTATGAAGGATTTTAAATTTTTGTTTGTATGTTAAGTCTACAGTATTTCAGAATATCGTTAATAGTCCGTTGAACTGTGTGTCAATATATATTTGACCGTAATGCTGTTTATGTTTCAGTCTGTTAACTGTGATACAATCTAGAGCCTAAGCGTGTAGACTAATTTACTAAAAAATATATAGATTATCTGGTAAGTAAAGTGTATAAACAATTCCAGTTAATTATAGCCTTGTGATTCATTCATGCATTTTATTTATTAACTAGCAGACCCGGTGAACCTTTTACCATCATATTTTCTTTTGCGTTAGTATTTTTGAAAGCCTTTAAGTTTGTTTAGATATATCGCGGAAAATGTAATACTTTCTGTAAATAAGTTGAATTTTTAATAATTGACCAATATTGAAAGTCACTTAAACTTTATACTGAAAAATTAAGTATCTAATGTCAAAAAATTGAGACAAAATCATATTTTTCTTCTTCTTTTCAAATTTAAAAAAAAGCATAGCAGGCGAGTCGAGAAAGATATCATTATTTGTGGAATTTTCATTTTGCTTGTAAAGGATGCATATTTTTTTAGCCTCATTATTTTCAGCTTTTACAAATTGGTTTGGAGGTCCAAAAAAGCCTAAAAATTAATTTCACTTTTTCTGGCTCACGAAAATTGCCCAAAAGATCCGACTAATAAAATTCTAACGGATTTCTCTAGGAAACCAAATTTATATGCAAAATTTCTTGATTTCTATGTTTTGCATAACCTATTGACATAAAGATTTTAATTTAGGACTAGAGAACAGATATCTGGTTTTAAGACCAGTATAGTATTTGGGGAGAGTACGATAACTTTGGCGACAAAGTTTAATGACGGATTTGTATAGAACAGTTAAAAACAAGCATTTTTTACTATGGGAGGGGGGTCTATCTCCCCCCGTTTAGGCGGTAGGGGCAATTTAAAAAAATATGTACATTAAATGGAAAAAAAATAATTAAAAAATTACGGTAATACTTACAATTAAGTATTATACCTTTTTTCAAAGCCAACATTTTTGTCTATTAGCTTGTTTTTAAATATGGATTAAGATACACCTAGGATAAATTAATTTTTCTTAAATCCAGCTTATTTAAATGCAAAAGAAACTTTGCACGCACTGCAACTTGCACCCACCCCGAATCCTATAGTGTTCCCAAGCAGGGGGGTTGCAGGGGGGCAGCATGCCCCCCTTACAGATCCCACTGTTGCATACACCCACTCTCGCACTCCTTACGGTTGCATAAACCCAAACTCGCACCTACCATTGTTATTTGTTACTATCAAATTAAGACCACTTAAGCCAAAAAAAAGAATTAAATTAAAATAGTAGTTGTGGTTATTTTCAATTTTCTCAAAAACTAAAAGACATAAAATCATCTAGTTTTCAGTTTTTGATCAAAAACATATTAGAGCAATAAATTCTGAAATAAAAACAATGGTAGATAATCTTGAAGTATTGAAAAATTACACTTTTAAACTTTTTTTTTTAATTTTTTAACTCAAATTTTGAGTTTAAAATTAAATTTTTCCAAAACTACGCATAGTTTTGACTTGAATTAAAAACTGGCTAATAAAACAGAATGTTGGCTTTAAAAATGTATAAAACTTAATTGTAAGTATCACCGTTATTTTTTAATTTTTTTTTTCCCATTTTAAATAATAATTTTTTTAAATTGCGCCTACCGCCTAAACGGGGGGAGATAGACCCCCCGCCTATAGTAAAAAATGCTTGTATTAAGCCCCTCTACCAAAAACCGTTATTATATCCTGGCGCCAAAGTTATCGTACTCGTGCCTAGTAATTTACTTTAAGTGTTGGAGTTGCTATTGGAAAGAAAAGATAGCCACCCCCCCTTTTTTTTACCCCACTACATCAATACAATACAATTTTAATATTTGTTTTGTGTTTTTTGAATCAGACGCTTAGGAAATGTCATCATTTTTCATGAGTTCGGAAGCGGGTATTGAATGTAACGTTGAATTTTTCTCATCAGGAAAACCAACGTATTGGCCAACCGATACAGCGAAAACACCCGATCTTGTTGACTTTTTCATCGCAAGAGGAATGAACAGAAAATATATGACAGTAGATGATAACTTCGATTTTTCTACGGATCACTCGGCCGTTATCTTAACAATAAACAGTAACGTAATCGAAAAAGAAAAGCCCCTAATTTTAACAAATAATAACACAAATTGGGATAAATTCAAAGAAGATTGCGAAAATAGAATTATACTGAACGTCTCTTTGCAAACTCCGTTTGAGTTAGAAGATGAAACAGAAAAATTTATAAATATTGTTCAAGAAGCAGCTTGGAATAATACTCCGATCTGTAGTAAAAAGTCAAGGCAATACGAAGAAAAAATTCCAGAAGATATAAAAGAATTGATACGCGAAAAACGAAAAGCTCGAAAAGTATGGCAGCAATCACGTGCTCCTCAGCATAAAAGTGTCGTCAACTTTTTATCAAACAAGATTAAAAATTTGTTACGAGATTTTAAAAACAGCGAGAATTCTGCCTATCTTGAAAGCCTAACAGCAGACAAAAAAACGAATTATTCTCTTTGGAAGACGATAAAAGGTATTAAAAAGCCTCAAATAATGTCGGCGCCTATTCGAAAAAATAATTCTGAATGGGCAAAAACTGATAAGGAAAAGGCGGATTTATTTGCTAAGCACCTTGAGGAAACGTTCAAACCTTTCGATGGTCAAGAGTTTCTGACTAATGACGGAGAGCTCCAACCAGCGCCGGAAAATTTTTCTATCAGGAATATTACTTTGACTGAACTTGTCCAGGAAATAAAACGGCAGAAAAATAATAAAGCTCCTGGCTACGACCTGATTAACGGTCGTGTCCTCAAAGAGTTGCCTAAAAAAGCAATGGTTAAGCTCTTACAGCTCACTAACGCTGCTTTAAGACTTGCTTACGTACCCACGCAATGGAAAGTCGCCGAAGTAATAATGATCCCCAAACCGGGTAAGCCACCGAATGAGAAAAAATCGTATAGACCAATTTCTCTCTTACCAATTATATCTAAAATATTTGAAAAATTGCTTCTTAAACGAATGCTACCAATTATTGAAGAAAAACGTTTAATTCCCGACCACCAATTCGGTTTCCGGAATAATCACTCGACAATTGATCAGGTTTACCGAATAACTAACGAAATTGAAAAAGCATTTGAAGAAAAAAAGATTTGCTCAACTGCATTTCTTGACGTTTCTCAAGCTTTTGACAAAGTTTGGCATGACGGGCTAAAATATAAATTAAAAGTCTTTCCAGAGCAAATATATAACATTCTTGAATCGTACCTAGAAAATAGATTCTTTCGAGTTAAGCAAGGAACGGAGTATTCGGAGTTTAAAGAAATAAACGCTGGGGTTCCCCAGGGTAGCGTCCTTGGACCGATTTTGTTTGTTCTTTATACCCGAGATATACCCCAAACAGAAGGCACAACTTTAGGCACTTTTGCCGATGATACAGCTGTACTCGCAATATCGGATTCAATAGAAACGGCAACCTCTAAGCTTCAAAAGGCATTAAATAGCATTTCAGATTGGACAAAGAAATGGCGAATTGCTCTTAATGAAACGAAATCGACGCACACAAATTTTACGTATAAAAAAGTATATAACTTACCTATTTATATAAATTCTGTGCAAATTCCATACGCTAATGAAGCGAAGTATCTAGGCATGACTCTAGACGCGAAACTTAAATGGAAAGTTCATGTAAAAAAGAAACGCGATGAACTCGAAAATAAACTCCGCGAATTGACATGGCTTATTGGAAGATATTCCAATCTAAGCGTTTATAACAAGCTTCTTATTTATAAGCAAGTACTGAAACCAGTTTGGACGTACGGTATACAACTTTGGGGTTGTACCAACGAAAGAAATATACAAATTTTGCAAACATACCAAAACAAAGTACTTAAAATAATAGTAAATGCTCCATGGTATGTAAGAAATAGCGACTTACATAGAGATTTAAATATAAAATATGTAGAAAACGAAATTAAAAAATTTGCTACAGAGCTAAGATCACGACTTAGAAATCATAGTAATAACTTAATCCAACAATCTGTTAGCGAGGCGTTCGTTTTTCGGCGTCTGCACCGAACAAGACCTTCTGATCTAGCGCAAACAAATTAATCTCTCCACTCGAATTTTGTGGAATCTTCAGGTCCTCTCGTTGGGGAGCTTCCTGACAAAACGCGAACAAAATGACGCTAAAACTACTTGTTAAGCTGGACTTAGTTGTAGTAATAATATAGAAGATAAGGGAGGTGAGTTTTAGTCAGTAAAAATCTGACACTACTATAAGCATCGGGTTTATAGTGTCTCTGAAGATTTCTCACCTTCCTGCGAAAAAAAAAAAAAAAAAAATTTTCATGAGTTCAAAACATTGAATGTATGATGAGAAATACATCATTCTTTTCATCTTTAAAAATAATTTTGTCACAAAAAACTCTCCATTTTTTAAATTATTAACTTTCAATGGGAAATTATTGTAATCGGTTCGATTTTTCAAACATAAATCTTGACTTAAATTGAAATATAATTAAGACGTGCATGAAAACATAATTGTATTAGAAAATAACCCAGGTTATGTATTCAAAATACGCTCCGAAACAGGAGTACCTCAGAAATCGGCGATATTTTGAGGAATTCTTGCGAAGTTTTGAGAGTCTATATTTCACTTTCATATAGGAAATATGAAAGGTTGCGAAAGGTAATTAATGCATCCAGACACTTTACCAAGTTTTTATTCTTTGAAAAAAAAAAAACAGAAACTTTATCTCAAGATATACAATACACTTAACCTTCGTCAAAGAGTTAAAAGAAGTTGTAAAACATAAACTAGACAAAATGAAAAATCTCATAAACAGCTTGGAGGAAGTATCTTTGCCGATAAAAGATACTGGCAGTTTTATAACTAACGGTATGTTTTAAAATGATTTTCACTATGATCGATGGAAGCATATGCAATACAGTTTCAGAATCTGTAATTCAACACAGACCTCTTACATACTCGTATGTGGTGCTACACTAAAAATGATCAAAAGTTTATTTTGACGAAACATTTACGTTGCCTATTGGTCAGTTGTCTGAACAAGCTTTCGAAAGCAGACGCCAAGATTCGAGAAATTTACGTGAGTATCACAAAAGAAAATCGTCTCGAATAAATTCCAGCAACGATTCAATGAATGTTTTGCTTTTAACTTCTGATCCCTTGATATTTGCCATTCGAGACAAGATGAGAAACCAGGTCCCCACATTAATAGAATCAAAAATAATGCGATATTTGGAAACTACGACGACTTAAAATTGTATTAATATTTGTTTTTATTATCTTTTTTGATTAATTTTAATAATCGTTATTTTCGTGTTTTGTTAAAAACTAAATTCAAAAATGTTCAATTTCTTAACTTGTACCTTATTTTTCTGTACGTTTATGTCAAAATTTGAAAGGGATCGGTAAGGTACTTTTCGAGATTTGCTATGAAACGCAAATTGACGTATGATTTTTGTATATATAGAAAATATACCAAACATGTTGACATCAATTTAAAATTTTTCCAAAATGAAAAGAGATTTTGAAAGATTTTAAAAGAAAAATAAATAATCAGAGTTTTATTTAAAACAAAAGACATACCAATAAATGTTTAAAAACTTAGATGTAAGTATTTATGATAAACTTTTCTATGAGCTCGACACACTGCGTTTCAAAGTTATATGGTTTTATAGATAATAATATCAACATATTTAGAAAATTGGGTCAAAGTTAGCCGATGAGTTTATTTTTTTACAAATACAATTTAAAAAAAAGATGTGAACATTTTGGTTGATCTTAAATATCTCTCAAACCTGTAATACTTCACTTAAATTTAGTATCATATCAGTCATACACAATTAGTATGAATTATAAAAATCAACTTAATTTTTTTACTTCGAAAAATTAAGTTTTTGATGCATGTTACTATTTTTAGAAAAATTTTATTGGAAGTTTTTATTACAAAAATAACAAAAAACTACTAAAATTGGGTAAAAAATTAATTTTGGACTCAAAAATCTTGGAAATAAAAAAGGGTACTAACTTCAAGATTATTTCATCTCATGCAGGATATTTAAAAATTAGCATTACGTTATTTTTTGAAAAAAAAGCTTAATTACAAAAAAATTTAAAACCTGAAAAAAAAACCCGAAATAAAGTCATAAGAATTAATTTTCGACTTAAAAATCTCTAAAAAAAAAAAAAGAAAGATATTTCATCTTACACAAAACATTTGCTAAAATTCCGATGTAGCCGATCAAATTTAATTTTGAATATTCTGACAAAAAAATATCACGCCGGCCGTGTCTTCAAAAATATTAATGGTCAGCTTTTTGAAGAGCATACTATAGTAATCAATTGGGAGAGTATATTTTGTATGCCGTCCCCCTAACGAACAATTGCAATTCCTAACGAATAATATCCAAATCCTTTACGATCCTTACATTCCTTTGAAAACTAAAATTCTTAAATGAAATGATAAACCATGGTTTACGCAAAATATAAGACTATTAATGCAACAAAGGGATAATGGATATAGCAATTGGAAGCGATATTGGTTGACTGAATTGTGACGCTTGTTTTCTTCGCTGTAAACGTACTCAATAAATTATTTATCTCAGTCCCATCAACCACACCTTTGTCGAGTTCATCGGGAAGTATTACCTTTAGTGTACATTTAGATCACCCTAGTTTCAGTTTTCGTTCTATGGATGCTGCTGATGTTGTTGAAAGTCTGCTTTCTGTGAAGTCAAGTTCTGTCGGTCTGGACAATATTAACCCTAAGTTTTTCAAAATGATTTTGACAATTTTTCTGCCATACATTACATATGCATTTAATACTATTTTGATGTCTGGATTTTTTCGTACCTTTGGAAGACAGAAAAAATCGTACCACTTCCTAAACATACTAAAGGAACTGAATATAGACCTATCTCAATTCTACGATATTTTTCTTAAGCCTTTGAGAGAATTTCGCAGATACAAATCAATACTTATCTCACAGTAAACTCTTTGCTCACTCCAAAACAATCTGGCTTCCGGAAAAAGCACAACCGTGCAACAGCACTTCTTTGCGTGACTAAAGAAATAAGACAAGCGCTGGATAAGGACGAAGTAACTTTCTTAACCTTACTTTTGTCACTGACAACTATAACATTCTGTGTAAGAAACTTATGCAGCACTTTAATTTTTCTGCAAGTTCCTCTAAGCTTGTATATTCTTTTTTGAATAACAGGGAACAAGCAGTTCAAATTGTTGACTGTTTGTCCAGTTTTTTAACTACTTCTTCCGGTGTTCCTTACGGGTCGTTATTGGGTCCTCTACTATTCTGTATCTATGTCAATGAGCTTCCAAGTTTGATCAAAAATTTTTCCTGTCATCTGTATGCTGACGACTTTCAACTTTACTGCAATTTTCCTCTTGGTTTTATTGAGCATAGCGCTTCTAACATCAATGAAGACCTTGACAAAATTTCAAACTAGTCTCACGTAAATGGTCTTTTCTTGAACCCTTACCTAGTGATTTCTAAAAAGATTCTTGATCTCTCTTACTTTCCCTCGACTTTGTTAAGTAATGGCCCCATTGAATATGTAGAAACTGCTAAAAATCTAGGTGTTAACTTTAACCGGGTGTTTATCATTTAACTGTCCTAATAATAATATCGCCTTATACTAGATTTGGGTTTTTTATAGCCATGTATGATTGGACTGTCATACGTATTTCTTAATAGATAGCCCAATTTCCAATAAATAGCTCAATTCTCTAAGCCGAAAATGGTTTGGTCTATATCAGATAAGACAAATTTCACCCGCGATAAGGCTTGGGCTTATTTATAGCTCAATTATGATTCTCCTTTCATACTAATTTTTTGTCGGCAATATTGGAAAAAATAGACCAATTAACGATAAATAGCCCAAAATGACAAGCAAAATATTTTTGTTAGTATCAATTTTATTCGTGTGAAAAACATATAGTAAGTATTAGAATTTAGTTTTTCATAACCAAATTGGGGATTGGGTTGTCATACTAAAAGCTGTCCGTTGGCAGTTATGGAAAAAACAGCCCAATTTCCGATAAATAGCCCAATCTGGCAATCAAAATTGTTCTATTTACATATGTATATCATTTATTGGAAGAAGAAAAATACCACCAAGATTAAACGTGGGTTATACATATATATGTAGCCTAATTATGAAC